>ML677339.1:23378978-23742897 GCA_007922305.1 Dermatemys mawii | reverse complement strand
AAGTACTGTCCAAACCCAGTCATAGATTTATTCATAGATCCAGTCAACGATGTATTTTAGTCATTTCTGGTTTAAATTGAGATCCCTTCCCTTTATAACTCACTTATCCTCTACCATTCCCATGTCAAGGGTCATATATACTGACCCAATAGCGTATCTTGAAAACTAGACCCAATCCACAATTTTAAGCATCATTTTCGTTCTCAGTGACCCAAAATTAGTTAAGTTTGACTACATTTAGTTCAGAAGCATTTTGGCTGTAGAGCAGTGTTATCATTACTTGGAAAAGAATTCATTTAGGAGTACTTAAATATAATGGTACTGCATTCATGCATTATTAGGTATTGGATAAAAGTAGTCTTTGACCTAAAATAGACTGCAGAACATTAAGGGTGAAACCAGTTTTTTAAAGGATATATTAGCATATGGTGAATCTTTTAAATTATAGGATAATTTATTGTCCCAGAGGTTGAAAAAAGTGATTTGCAATTGTCTGTGATTTGAGAAGTCTTCTCCTACTGCCATTCATTTATTCAAGCCCTGGGTCAATAGCTTTCTTTGACAAATAGAGATTCCCATAAATAACTCCAGTTGTGGGCCAGATCCTTCAGCTGCTGTAAATCTACCTGGCTTCACTGAAGTTCCACCAATTTTTGCCAGCTCATGATCTGTCCCTGTGTATTCTGTGCAAGTGGGTGCATACAGAATAGCTGCAGGCTGAGATTTTCAAGTGTTCAGCATTGGCCTAAATCTGTTTCCACAGAATTCAATAGTTTTCCTGTTCACTTCAGTAGTAGCAGAGTTAAGTTAAAATCCCACCTTGTGGCAGCTTTCACAGGTTCAGCAGTTTGTCATACCAGGCCCCTTTAAGGTACCTCAAGTTGGGCACTCAGAAATGGAACCATCCCAAATCACTAGTCACTTTTGAAATGCTTAGGCATGTATATAGAGTTTGCATGTGAATATATATATTTGAGAGAAGGATGGTCTTGTAACTTAAGCACAGGACTGGGGGACAGTAGATAAGGCATGGGTGGGCAAACCTTTTGGTCTAAGGGCCACGTCGGGGTTGTGAAACTGTATGAAGAAAAGGCTGTGCTTCCCCAAATAGCCTGGTCCCCACCCCCTA
Source organism: Dermatemys mawii (assembly GCA_007922305.1). NCBI lineage: Eukaryota > Metazoa > Chordata > Testudines > Dermatemydidae > Dermatemys > Dermatemys mawii. The sequence continues at coordinate 23,741,768 of ML677339.1, read as the reverse complement.
TCCACTCCCTCTCACTTCCCTCCCCTGACTGCCCTCTTCTGGGAACCCCTGCCACTGCCCTGGGGTTCCCCCCTCCCGCTCCCTCTCTCCTGACTGCCTTGATGCCTATCTGCACCCCTGCCCTCAGCAGGCCCCCTGGGAATCCCTTGCCTATCCAGCCCCCTGTTTCTCCCCCCCAAATGCCCTTCAAGAAACTCCACCCCATCCAACTGCCCCCTGCTCCCTGTCCCTTGACTCTCACCCAGAACCCCCTACCCCTTATCCAACTCCCCCACTCCCCACCCCTTTACCATGCTGCTTAGAGCGAAAGGACTAGCAGCTGTGCGGCCTGGCAGGAACAAGCCACGCTGCCCAGAGCTCTGGCAGCACAGTGAGCTGAAGCTGTGGGGGTGGGAGGACAGGATGGGAGGGGTCAGGAGTAGCTTCCCCAGCCAGGATCTCAAGGGCTGGGCAGGATGGTCCTGCAGGCCATAGTTTGCCCACCTCTGAGAGAAGGGTTTAGTTCTCAGCTCTCATACTCAGTTTCTGTCTGACCTTGGGGTAGTCACTTAAGGCTCTTTGCTAGTCTGGGCTTGAATGATAAGAAATTTGCCATTTTGAGCCCTTAACCTCTCTACACCTCAGTTTACTATTTGTAAAAGAGGGATAATAAGGAATTAAGATTCACAGGAAGAATTAATGTGTGTAAAACATTTTCTATCCTAAGAGGTGCTATATACATTGAAAATGTTTACTATTTACTGTTGTTGTTATATATCAGGCCATTTACACGGAAGTACATAAATACAGTCTACAAGGGTTGGCGATTGAGTGACTTAAAGCACTGGCCCACCACTTAATTTGAACCTCACTCAAGTAACAAGCAAATGCACATCAAGAAGTTTGAGTTATTAGGGGGAAAAAAATCAATGTTTTTAGTCTCTCAATCTCCCTACATCTTTGTAAAACCTCATCTGATTAAAAATGTGAAAAACACAGAGAGAGAGGGAGAGAGAGAACAATACATAAAGAAGAATTAGTTACAAAACTAGGTATATTAAGAAAGCTTTAGGAGTTCAGTTTGGTGAAGCCTGCCTACCAGTGCTTAGCCAGATGAGAAGCAGCACTTCAAAAAGCTGTGGCTATGCTTCTTCTCAGCTCCTACTGCTATAAACTGGCCAGCAACTCTTCCGCGACCATTATGCTACCTCTGCTTGAGACAGAGAACTCTTCTATGACAGGGCAGGGCTCTTATGCCCAATGTATGCCATATTAACAGTGTAATAGGGCCACATCATAATATAGAGTGAAGGGTCACTTTCCCTGACCTAAAGAGCTGATGTGCATTGATTCTTCAACAGAAAACTTAAAACCCTTTTATTAGATGCAGGTTGGTATTGGGCTATGGAGTGATGGAAATACAGTAAAATATCTGACCAAGACTAAAAAATGAAATATTAATAAAAGTACAACCATAACAAGATTGGCACTTTGTTTGGCATATAATGCAAACAGATTCTCTACTAGATTACAGAATCCTTGGGTGATACTCGTGTATTTGCATAGTATCAAAGAGCCACTTAAGAACTCCCATGTTCGAGAGTCTAAATGATTTGCTAAGTTGACAAACTGACTATCAGTGAGAGATATCAGAACAGAACCAGGTCCACTGGATAAAATAAACTGCATTTTTGATACCAAGTATCAAAGGGGTAGCAGTCTTTGTCTGTATCCACAAAATCAACGAGGAGTCCGATGGCAACTTAAAGACTAGCAGATTTATTTACGCATAAGCTTTCGTGGGTAAAAATCTCATTTCTTCAGATGCAGAGATACACACTCTTGGTCACAAGTCATAAACATGTTGCAAAAGAAGTCTCTCTGAAAAACCCACAAAGCACAGGATCACTTTCTAAATGTACTTCTCTAGCGTTTACTCTGTCTGTTGACTGCTTGCTTCATACGTGTAGTGTTATACTGTATACTTCACTGAGTCTTGTGTCGCTCTGCTTTTTCTGGCTGTTTATGCTTCCGTGCAGAGAATAGAAAAGTGCAGCCTATTACTTTTACTACATGGGGTCAATTTTTTTGTGGAAAATATAGTGGTAAACCTTCAGTAGCTTTGGTTGTCCATTGCTGTTGTCTTTCCTTTGAGACTACAACTGAAATGTGGCTACAAACAGCAAATATAAAATATTAATGGAATATAAAATCAGAGCTTTTTCCTCAAAAAAACATGTTCGTTGTACCTCTAGAACTCTATTTAAAGAGATCGTCCAGAAACAAACTAAGAAAAACACCAAATAATGATACTGCTGATAAAAACAAATTGAAAAGAGTACAGGAGGTCTAAGCCTTGAAATTCCACCTATCCCCAATGGTAGATTTCCTACATTACAGAGTGAATTCCATTTAAGAACACTGAGCACTTGTAACAAAGGACTTTTTTCTTTGAAGACAGCCAGAAGCTTCAGGAAGGTACACTTCAGATGAACTAAAAAACGTTTGAAGAGTTACTGCTGTGTTCCTTTTTTAAATGCCTTTCATTATTATTATTACTTTTCAAAACAAGACTGTAAGATTTAACAAAGAAATAGAATATATATTTTGTTTTCACATCAAATGATCAAGAAGGTGAATTAAATGTACTGTATTTGTTCATGTTCCTCACATACAAAAGCATTCTTTCAATAAGCAAATCCTTCACTCTTGCTGCTACTATTTTATTGAAGAGATAATGTCAGAAGGAATTGAACGTTGTGACTGGATAATGGTCTCCCACTGCAAGATAAATGCCAAGGTATTTACAGAAAATAAATGTTGAAATGAAGAGTAGACAATTATTTTCAAAGCAGGAAGCCATTTTCCAGTCACAACTTTCAGTGCCATTCACATTATTCCTGTCGTACCAAACAATTCATTTTTCAATGTGACATAAAGGTGAGCCACTGTGTAGATCATCTGAATCCCTAATTCACTTTAATTTTTATTGAGAAGTTACATTTTGTGTTGTCATGTGACAATGTGAAAGAATCACAGAAAGAATTATGGTCCATACAGCTGAACAAGAAAGTTTATTAGAATAAGGGGAAAAAAAATTTCCCTAAAGCTACATTATCTCACTTGCTCCCCACTTTACTACAGAGCTTCTGCTCAAAAAATCTTCACCACCTTCCTTTCTTGTTTGGCTTCCAATACTTGTATAGAAACCAAGTTTTAACTATCTGATTTCTGAAGATTTTGGGTGACTGCTGAGACATTTGGATATTTGGGGTTTTGTTGTCTGTGTTTATACTGATCAGGACTAGAAAGGGAAGATTTAATGAGGGTAAGCTGTAGATAGATAGGTTTATCGACTGCTATTCCAGATGACTTGGATAAACTAACTGATGGCTTCACCACATACAAGCAATATGGTCATCTCAAACAAACATACTGATAGAAACTGGATACCATGGCACAGCATCGTGCATGCTCGCTGTCATGGCTTTAAGTTCATGAGTTTCAGGGGATCTGAATTACACTCTTAGGCTTGGGCTAGGGCTTGGGAGGTAGGGTTCGAACTAAGATATGCAACTTCAGCTGTGCTATTCATTTAGCTGAAGTCAAAATATCTTAATTCGACTTACCTGGCCATCCTCACGGCAGCGAGTTGACCATGGCGGCTCCCCTACTGACTCCTCTCGCTCATCTTGTAGAGTTGGAGTTCCGGAGTCAATGGGAGAGCACATTCAGGGGTCAATTTATCTCATCTAGGCGAGACGCGATAAATTGATCAATTAATCCCCAATGCATTGAACATTATCTGCTGATCTGGCGGGTAGTATAGACGTACCCTTGGACAAGTCACTCAGCATGTGCCTGGTCAGTCTCTCTCTCTCTCTCTGTGTGTGTGTGTGTGTGTGTGTGCCTTTGTGAAGGGGGAGAAGGGTTATTTTGTTGTTGTTTTTTTTACTTAGAAGTTTAGAATGAGTCAATAATCATGATATGTGTTATCTTTATTTCTCTCTCTCTCTCTCTCTCACTCACTCTATATACTACAACACAGTGAAGTTTTGCCTCATTGAAGTCAATAATTTTGTCATTGACTTCAGTGGGTCCAAAATTTCCCCCGTAGTATTTTGTGGTCCAGAATAAGTACTACAGAAATTTGGAATCATTACTACAAGTGTGACATTGTTTTACTTTCACCTAATTATAGAAAACAGGTGAAAACACATCTGGAACTAGAGTGTACTGTTTGAAAACCTGTACTTCATCACTTATCATATTGTTGCCATAATTTTTTGTTGTATGTAAGCATCTGAACTGTACGTTTTGAGAATAACCAGCTATTAGTTCAAAATGGCAGAGATATGTTCCAGGGCAATTATCATTGAATTGTTTCCTATTATTTTGATCTTGCATTTGAAATATAGGGAGAGATTTTCTAGTATTTTTCTAGTATTTTGGACATTTCTGTATTTCAACAGATGTTTAAAGTTACTAGATCTTTTATCTGATTGCCCTTCTACAGTAGTCAATAATGATTAGAGTGAAACACAAACTTACTAGACCTTACAACTGTCTCACCTGTTCCCAGTTAAGGGATGGTTCCTGACTGTGATTTCGTCTCAGTGATTCTACTTCCTGATCTTAACATAATGAGTACAACAAGCTATTAGTAAACTAGATTAAAATGATGTAAAGACATTGCTGAATACTGAAGTAAATAAACATACAAAAAAATCAATGTAAGACAGCCATGTTTGTCTGATTAGCATGCTACCACTCCAGCTGCTGCCAAAGACTGATTTGCTTATCCTCTTTTTAGAAGAAAGGAGAATTTTTCTTTGTAGAACATTGAAAAATCCCTATGTAATATCCATGCCCTCTTCATTGCATTGGCCATAATTAGTGTTTTTCATGTGAGTTTTTCTTTTCTCTTCTACTGTATGAGAAGAAGGCATTACTAATTCATGGGAGCTGATAATCATGTTACAGGGTGGTTTAATGAGATTAGTGCTTTTGTAATTATTATGGTAATACATTGCCTATGATTTGTACACAGTCCTCTTCTATTAATTAGTTTGTGATTGCTTTAATATAATTTATTTCTTCTCAAGGCCCAAGTTTATTACACTAAGTCGTATGGCTATTGACTTTTAATCTATAGTTTAGTTAATTATGAGTTTTCTTCTGGTTTGGAATTTATCTTTTCCAATGAGTGCACAAATATGGCCTGACCTCATATTCATTGGATTTATTCCACTGAAACACAGAGAAATAAGTAATTATTCTGTTCATACAGCAGTCCTACTCAGATCACGTGACTCACAAATATTTTAAGATGCTACTTAGTCTAAAATATTATCATATGTTGTTATGGAGTCACTAGAGTACCAGATCCATTTAGTCAGAAATGGCATGTAATACCATCGGGACCCACTTCTTGTGAACCATGGTCAATACATGCCTGCAATCATTCAGTCTTTTTCATGGGGCAGCACCCATCCCTTGTGAGCACTCCACTAGCTAGTGGTTTTTGTGATGAGTCTACAGTGACTCAGTCCTCCAGCTGAGTCACACTCCCCCCTTCTGCAGTATACAAACTCTCGTTCTTGCTCACAGTCCTGGTATGGGTCAGTAGCACCAAAAGGTTTCTTCCTGGAGATGCTCAGTTCTCATAAGCAATTAGTAACTGCTTTTGTTATTGGTTATACGGTTACAAAATTATTCAATTTAACTGAAGTACAGTATAGCACTTGCCTCTGGATACTAAATCTGAGGATCGATGTCTTCTATTACGTTATGGATTTAGGCCCAACCTTAATACTGTAATGGAATACCGTAGAGCTGTTGCACTTTGAAGTGTCTTTTTTTCCAGTAAGATATTAAACCAATAAAACTGCCAAGTTGAGGTTAAATATTCAAAAATAATATAAGCTAATGGTTACCATTCTCCTTTTCCAGAAAAACAGACCCAGTTCCAAAATCTCTAGGCGAACTCTAGTGAGTTTCCAATGACAGCCTTTGACTGCTCATCTTTTTAGTATGTTGAGATGCCTTGATTATGAAAGGTGATACATAAAATTAAAATCTGTTCCATACAGATGCAACATATTTACTCTGATTCAAGTAGCTTTATGTGTATAAATAAAACTGACTTGAGGCTTTTTTTAAAAAAAAAAAAAGTTATGCTATACCTTTTTCATCACTGTGAATAGCATTAGAATGCATTCAGAATTTACTGGTGCCACAGAGAGTTATCTACACAGCTGACTATTTAACTTTCTCAAGGAGTGAAGAGGGACAACTGAAGAGTTAATGCACATTTTTAAAAATATAAAGAAATAAAATACTTTAATAGTCCATGGAATCTTAATCTTTTCTACTCAGGACTCCCATAACAATTTTATCTCCTCTGACTCCAAACTATCTACAGCATTTGAATTTCATTTGCTACGATATTGCCCAATCATCTAACTTTATTAGGTTGCTCTGGAACCTTACTGTCTTCCTTACTGTCTTCTCCATTCTTCATTAACCTAAATAATTTTGTGTCATCTGCATCTCTTTTCCATCTAACTGTTCACCCACTTGTCCGGATCACTGATTGAATGCACTAAAATTACCAGTGTTAGATTGAAACACTGTTAAACTTTTGCCATGTTAAAAAATGACCTTTTTCAGGATTGCCTCCCCACTCTGAACTCTAGGGTACAGAGGTGAGGATCTGCATGAAAAAAGGAAATAACCCCCCAAACTTATTTTACCAGCTTGGATTAAAATGTTTTTCCCCAGAACACAACTTCTTCTGTGTCTGGAACTGATATGCTGCCACCATCAAGTGAGAATGTCTCAAAAAACTATTGGACATGGGCCACTTGAAGCCACTCTTTCTCTTTCCACAAAACCCCCACACTTATTCCCTCCCTGGGAAGCTTGAGAGAAAAGCCTCGCCTGATCCTGCGAGATGTGCCCGATCCAAAACCAGGATCTTACACCATGGAAAACAAGCAGTCAGATTCTTAAAAGAAAGATTTTAATAAAAGAGAAAAAAAAGGAAGGAATAAATCCCTTATAACCATCAATAGAACAGCATCTACCATAATCAACAAAAGAATTAAGAAACCAAACCTCTCCCCCAAGGCAACTTTCTCCCACTGTTGATATCTCTGCTGAATCTTACAATATCAAGAAGCACCCAGCCAACACTCACCGCTCAGAGCCCTCCAAGTGATAAAAAGAAGGTAAACTTACTGACTACTGTACTTGATAAAAAGCTTATAGTTACAGTGAAAGAAATAGCTGTGATTCATCCCGTAGCCGAGTTGAACAGAGAGAGACCCAGAGAGAAACTGAAACTCAAAATCCTTTGTCTCCTGAGGAATTTCTCGTTGGTCAGTTGTCCACCTCTCAGGTTACCTTTAGCTTAACCCCTTACAGATAAACACTAATACTAGGCTACTTTATACTTATGACAACCTCTTATAAATGGATCTCCTCTTTCCACCTGTTGGCCAATTTATAATCTACAAAAGTACTTTGCCCCCCCCCCCCTCTCATTTCTTTAATAGCTTCTTGTGAGAGAAATTATCAAAGCTTTTTGAAAGTCCAAATGGCTTCTTTCTAGCCATTATTCTTTATCTGTCATATGTTCATCTGTTGTATGTTTTAATATAACTGTTTTTGTTTCAACCAATTTACCTGGTACTGAAGTAAGGCTGTCTGGCTTCTAATTATGGGGATCATCCTCAACTCCTTTAAAAAGATGGGTATCCTCTAATAATCTGAATACTAACTAGTTTTATTAAGCAATTGCATATTTTTGTTAGCAACTCAATCACTTCATTCTCATGTTCCTTCAAAAATCATTGAATTAATATTATTCAGTTGTGGTCATTTGTTCTTCTGTATTTCATTTAGTTCTAGCCTGTCCTCTTTTGATGCCTCAGTCTCGGAGTAACTGCTCTGAGAATTGACTCCTCATTATTACATAAGAAAAATATCTCCCCAACATCCTAAGTGGTGAAGAGTAATATAATGAAATTATTTAGCTTTGCTGCAATGAATTCATCTTCTTTCATTGTGCCCTTTTAACTCCTTAGTTATCCAGAGGACTCACCAGTTCTCTCTCAAGCTCTATGATTTTTCTATATTGGAATAATTTCTGGTTATTGGTTTTTAGGTCTTTGGCTATTAGCTCATCAAAATCATTTTCACACATGACCCTCCTTTATTTCCTTTTCACATTTTATCTGCAGTAGTTTATGCTCCTTTCTACTGGTTTTACTAAGATTGGGATTCAGTCTTCTGAAGATTTCAGAATGTGTATCAGATAGCCTCTTCTACTTTTCCAATTAACTGCATGAAATTTTTCCCCCGTGCTGCTTTTTTTGTTCAGGAAGGTTAATACCCACTGTGATTCAGGCTATGTTTACACTACAGACCCCACAGCAGCACAGCTTCCATATAGCTGCACTTTGCTGGGAGGAGAGAGCACTCCTGCCAGCATAGTGCAATCATCCTCCAAGAAGCAGCGTTAGCTATGTCAGCAGGAGAGCCTCTCCTGCTCACAGAGCACTATCTACACCAGCACTTCTGCTTGTGAAAATCATGACAGTCAGGAGGGGTTGTTTTCACCAACTGACAAAACTTTTACTGACAAAAGTGATAGTGTAGACAAAGGCTCAGTTAGGGTATCTTAAAACAGTTTCCACAATGGGACTAAAGAGACAGGTATGTCTAAATAGAAGTGTGTGCCTTTGCACACACAGGCATACACTCCAAAATGTTTTTCGTTGCTTTAGCTCTTTCATAGTTTCATAACATACTATTCAGTCTAAATGTCCTTTTCTCTAATTTCATCCCATTATTCCTAATTAAACACTCTTGATTCTGTCATCTTACTTTTGTTTTTGGGCTCATAGAAATGAGGAGTCGGTGCAATTGTCAGGAAAGATGGGTAAAACCAGAAGGGTGGTGTTTTTTTTGTTTCTGGGTTTTTTAAAAATTCTAAATCCAAAATGTAGTATTTGTTGTGTGAGTTCATATCCCTCCTATTATAACTCCATCAGAGTTTAGGTATTGAACTACCTGATTCCAGTTTAGGTCCATCTCTTAATGTCACCAGTGTGGATATGATTCTAAATAGAGTGCTAAACTCTGAAATGCGGTGGAATTGCCAACTTTGTATGATTTAAGAAAACACATCAACCCACAATTGTATAGCAATGTTCCCAGGAGTGAGTTTCTTCAAGAAAATCAACCAATTTTCAGTTCATCAGAACTGGAGTAAGAAATGGACCTGGGCTTCTCTCCAAAAAAGAAATACTGAGAAATGAACATTTATCTTGACTCACACAAAAGTGAATTATTTAAATGAAAACAGGTGTAGGTAAGGAGCAGGGAATACTCACATTTTAAGATTTAACTAGAGTTAAGAGAAATTCCCTTAGGGTAACTGACATAAATGCAGCACTTTAACATGAAATAAGTCTCTGTCAAATATCTTCTGTTGTCTTTCAGAAGTCCCTGAAGACTATTTTTATGACCCACACTCCAGATCAGACAGCTAACAGCTGTGTCTGGTCCCAACATATTGCCAGTTCATTTCAGAATCCTAGCACATAGGTCCTGTAACATGATTCTCTGCCATATGTCAGCGTTTTGAAGTTATGTGAAATCTTTTTTTTCCTCAACTTCTTGTTGTTGGTGAGGCAGAAATTTATAATACATTCCCTGTCTAACTGAATCGCTCATTTAAGGCACTATTTCTTAGTTCAAAGATACTGAGTCACATTTAAACCACAATCCACATCAGCTTTACTTGATTATTTTTTTGCCACATATTAAGGTATTTTTATATGATGCTGTGAAGCTACATTTTCTTTGAATTTTTTGGGACATTTAATAGCATCACTCCTAATCCTTTTGCCTCTGCTGACAGCCCAGCTCTGTTCCTAAGTATGAAGTTGACAAGAAGTTTGGACCTGACAGCTGTAAGATGTAAAGATCAGAAGTTGTGTAAAACTAATTTCTTTGGAGGTTCTTAAGACCGGTATCAACTCATAAGTCTGAAACTTTATTTTGACGGGATTTTACAGGGAGTATAGGTTTAAACGGAAAACCAAAACCTTAATTACCTGGTGGAAAACTGAAATAGTAAGTAAAGCAAATGCTTGAGAAGATAAGATGACTGTCTTCAAGGTTTAGTAATTAAACCTCTATCCACCAATATGCAATGTAAAGCAATGCATATCTGATTGGGTTTAGTATAAAAGATATTTCTTTTGTGGGCAGTGGGGAGGGTTGCTTTAGCATCAGATATTGCCCATAGTCACAGCTTATCTGCAGCTAATGAGCATATTCCAAAAGAGCATAATGTACCAGATCTGGCCCAGTGTATCATCATATTCAAGTCCTCCACATGGCCATGTCCAGTGATAGCACGAGGCCATCTGCTTGTGCTAAGCAAGTGTCGCGAATTAGAATATAATGAGAACAGGAGACGGTGTTGTAAAAACAAACAAATGTTCAGTGTTATTTTTAAATGGTAAACTTTCTCTTTCCTCTATGATTTTGAGAAGTTTCCCACTTTCGCCTCTGACAGTTGCTCACCTTCATTCTCTGTGACTGTTGGCTCAGACAGATGTTCCCACTCTCTCTCTCTCTGTTGCCTTATAGCTCTTGATCAGTTTCCCCACCTCATAACCCTTCTTTTGACCTGTAATTGCTCTTTGAGCTCTCACTAAATTCCTTTTCTCTGATCATCTCCTTCAGTATTGTTCACTTCTCACTGGCTATGTCTACACTACCCTGGTTGTTCTACCTAAGTTACACTACTCCAGCTATGTGATGTAAGTCAAGTTACTACAGTGTCTACACTGTGCTGGTTTGACAGGAGAGTGTCTCCTGTCGATTTACCTTAGACTATGTCTATACTACCACAGCAAGCTGAGTTATGCTATGCAACTCCAGCTACGTGAATAACATAGCTGGAGTTGACAAACCTTAGGTTGAGTTACTGTGGGAGGCTGAGGGAGAAACTCTCCTGTCGACTTACCTTACTCTTCTTGTTGGGAGTAGAGTACAGGGGTTGACAGAGTGATCTGCAGTCGATCTGGTGGGTCTGTATTAGACCCACTAAATCGACTGCCAGTAGATTTATCTCAGAGTGTCGATCCCAGCTGTGGTGTAGACCTGTCCTTACTCTTCTCATTCGAGGTGTACAACCAGGGTGGACCAGAGAGCAATCTGTGGTCAATTTAACAGGTCTTCACTAGACCTGCTAAATCGATTGCCGGTGCATTGATCACTGAAGTGTCCATCTTGTGGTAGCATAGACATAGCCACTGTCTCTTTGTCTCTCATTCCTTCTGAAACACTCAAAGCATCATTTCAGAAAACTCCAAGGCATTCCACCACTTATTAATACCTCCCATGCACTCCACTTCTCCTCCTCCTCTCTAATATCTCTCTCTGTGTCTTTTCTTGTGGTTACTCCCTACTATCACACTAACTGGAGTGGCTCATAAACATGAGTGCCAATGTGAGGGCAGACTGTCCAGGAACATGGCACAAACCCCAAACTGGCTGCATATTCTACCATTAGATTTCATCAACCAAGCTAAAAAAATGTGAAATCCTAAAACACTGTAACAACCTTAGAAGGAGTCACAGTATATGTCTACACTGCAAATAAAAACCCGAGGCTAGCTCATGCCAGCTGACTCAGGCCAGTGGGACTTGGGTTAAGGAGCTGTTTAATTGTGGTATAGCCATTCAGGCTTGGGCTACATCCCAGGATCTGGGACTCTCCCACCTCACAAGATCCTAGAGCCTGTGATCGAGCTGGAGGCCAAATATCTATGCCATTAAACAGACCCTTAGTCCAGGCTCTGGGAGCCAAATCAGCTGCCCTGGGCCAACCAGAGATATCTAATTGCAGTGTAGACATACCCACAGACAGCTCCCTTGTGAATTCCAGTCTATCTTGCCACACAGGTAAGCTTTCTTCTTTGATACATGGCCCCTTATACCAAAATCACAATAATATTCAACTCTGTCCACATATCCATTAAACTGGCACTATCATAGGACCTAATCACATCAGCCACACAATCAGAGGCTCATTTACCTTCACACCTACCAATGTGGTATATGCCATCATGTGCCAGCAATGCCCCTCTGCCATGTAATTTGGCCAAACCGGACAGTCTCTGCACAAAAGAATAAATGGACATAAATCTGACATCAGGAATCTTAACATTCAAAAACCAGTAAGAGAACACTTTAGTCTCCCTGATCATTCTATTACAGACTTGAAGGTGTCAATTTTAAAACAGAGAAAAACTTCCAAAACAGACTCCCATGAGAAGCTGCCGAACTGGAATTAATTTACAAATTGGACACTGTCAACCAAGGGTTAAACAAGGACTGTGATTGGCTTAGTCATTGCACTAACTGAATTCATTTCCCTAGTTAAGTTTCCTTCACACCTTCTTGTCAACTGTCAGAGACAGATCCATTTGATTTTCACTACAAAAGGGTTTTTTTTCTCCTGCTGATAATTGCTCATCCAAATTAAGCAGCCTCTTAGAATTGGTATGGTAATTTCCAATTTTTGATGCTGTCTGTGTATATAAATGTATGTTACTTCTGTGTGTTCCATTCTATGCATCCAATGAAGTAGGCTATAGCCCACGAAAGCTTATGCTGAAATAAATTGGTTAGTCTCTAAGGTGCCACAAGTATTCCTTATTTTCTTTAATAATATTCAGGTTACTTCAAGTCATAAAGGATCTCCCAGGTCAATTGTACTTCAGATTTCAAATTAGACACAAAGCTTGTACCCATTCCTCTAATAAACCATCTAAAGTTATATTAAGTAGGAAAAATAAATAAGAGTTATTTACAAGCTTAAAGCAGATAAACATGCAAACACAAATGTGTTACACTTTTAGATTATGAAAGGTAACAAAAACTTCTGTCATAAACAAAGTCTGAATGTCCTTTAGGGGTAACCCACGCTAAATGGCTGAGGACCTCTTTTTTATGCTTAAAAATATTCACCCTTGGAGTTTAAGAAGCATAGAGATAACCATTTCTCCTTAACAGGCATTTTTATTCACTTCCTCCAACATTCAAGTGTTGATGGGGTGAGGGAGTATGCAAATATTCTCTTCAGGAGTGTGGGGAAAACAATCAACAAAATCTTTTCTCTACAAAGGCTTGTCTCGGATCTGTAAATCTTTTGTTGGAGAGGAGATACCAGTGATTCTGGTAAACTAACATTTTACACTTGGTAATGCTTCACTCCTGACTGGGGCAGGATTTACAGTATTAGCAAACTTTTTTTGTATAGTTTCAGAGTAAATATTTAAACATTGCAATATAATGTGGGATACAGATGATATAAGTAGAATTAATACATGCAGCATCCTACAAGCATTCCATGATGTCTAAACACATTGTTATGACTAATATTTATTTTAACAATATGAACACACAGGGAAGCCAGCTTGGTTTCTGGCTATGCATTTGTCAGTGTTCAGCAATGCCTGAAGCTGTGACACGAGCTGGCATCAGGTCTGCCAACATCATACCTACAACTCCAATCTCTCTACACACTTGATTCCTTCGTTTGCTTCTTCCATTTGCTCTACTGACAAAGCCTTTGTTCACACATCAGTCCTACTTCCTCTGCTTCAGCTTGGTACTGCTGAATGGTTCAGGAAAAATCCCAGGGCCCACATGCATTTCCTTGCTACAAATTTATTCTTGCCTCTTTCTTTAACACTATCCTCTGCTTCTGCATTATCACCTTTCTACTTCGTTCTATGTGCTCTCTCTGACCTAGCCTGGTCTACTGTGCCTGTATCCTTTGCTTCTGCCTCAAACATACTCCTTCCAGTAGTCCTAAAACCCCAGTCCTCCACAAATTTAAAACAAAATTGTGGAAGTAGAAAGACATGTTGAACTTCTGGTCTGTCACACTCCTTTTCATGTCATCTGTACCCTATAGGATGGTTTAGGTTAAGAAACAATTAGAAGTTAGGTTTGGGGCCTAAATTAGCCCAGGTGTAAAGAAGTATGGGAAATTGAAGTAAACTAGTGTAAGAAAGTCAAAAATAAATTGTAAACAAAGTGTTATGGAAAAGTAAGAGCAAAGATGCAAACCTGGGTAATCTTACCATTATGTTTTGTTTTTAAATGCTTTAAGCAAGTTTTTCAATGAGCGATTTTAAGAATTGTAAATTATTCATTAAAATGCTATTGATATTGATAGTATGAGAAGGACATTAGTGCAAATATTAACTTAAATAATAGGTAATGTAAAGAGCCAGTAAGAAGGTGGTAGAAATATAATTATGGGCAGGTAGTTTAATGTTAATTCATATTATAATGAATTATAAAAAGTAGTTTGCTAAATTCAAGGAAAGCTTCAATAAACTTCAAAAACTGCCATTTGGTTCCAGGATTAGATTGCTGTACTTTGCTCTGTTCTCAGTGGACTGATAACTGTTAATACATTGCATTAATTCTGAGTATAATAGCACTTGTGTCAGTAGTAACTGAATGCCTGTTTACTGAAATGATTATTCTTTTTAATAATGTTTGGTTGTATCAGTCAAAGTGTCACTTAGTGGCCTCTGCTAAATAAATTTTCTATAACCAACCTGGAGGCTCGAACCTGAAAACTAAATTGAGTTTTATTGTACTCTTCTATTTACCAATTTAATCTTAAAAAATTCAATGTAAAATTGCAACAGATAATGCATATTTTGTGTAAACTGTTTAAGGGCAGAGATCTTGTGATTCTATACATTCTTAAATTGTGTAGCACACTGACTATATATTATAATAATCTTACTATACGGTGAGATTGGTCCATAATTATTCAAAGAACCATAGCCTTTGGCATAATGAGTACTATACAGTGCCTCAATTAAATGATACAAATAAAAGCAATAAATCCTCCAGAAAATACAAGAAGTACCATTTATAACCAATTAATTTATTTTCATGAAATATATGAAAAACTTTTCACATTTAAGGAAAATAATATTTGAGCTGTTAAAAGAAATGTAATATCACTGAACAGAAAATGAAAACAAGAAAGCTTTCCTCCCCAGGTGGAAAAAACAGCTGAGTAGTGAAAATCATTGAGTGAGTTTTAACGGGCAATTTATAAGGAGAACAAATGAGGCACAAAATGGCTTCAGATTTATTAATATTAACTTCACATGTTGGAAATCTGCCATATTGTCCATCTAGAAAAGATAAATAAAATGAAATAATCACGTGTTTGTGTTCTTGATTTTCTAAAATTTTGTTTTGATTTCTTAAAATTTGACTCATTAAATATTTATTAAAAGTGACCTAGGGCCTGATCCTACAACCAGTGAAGATTTTCCTTTAATGGATCAGGCTCCTAGACAGTATTTGTTTGAGGAACTAAAATACTGACCATTCCTCTGTGGCAAAATGACTAACCAGCCAGGGTGCCCTCTCACGGCTATGTGTGGTATTGCAAGGTTTTTCTCCACTACAATTCTCCTGACCAGCTGTCCAGGGCCACTAGGTGTCCCCTTTGCCTTGTGACTTGGCCCTCTCGCCAGGTCTCTCTCAAGATTCACCTCTTTAAGGGTAATTCAGAGTCTAGTCCACAATACTGGAAATACCCAAAGTCTAGCAGTCCTTATACTAGGCCTTCAGCCCCCATCTGTGGCTTGTCATTCTTGACTTCTTTCAGCCTGCCTTTCTCCCTTTAGTCTGGGGAAGAGGTAGGGGAACCCTCTCTTCTTGGTTCCAGCACAGGGTCCCAGTTGAGACAGTGAAAATGGCAGGAAGCAAGATCCTTGTGACACTAGTAGACACAGGGCTCCTCTCCTGTCACCGGCTTATTCTTTGCTCACTAAATAATAACACAGAGGTATATCTGGCAGAGCCAATAGCACAACATTGCTCTCAGGTGGTGAGGGGAGATGGGAGAGGAGCAAGCAATGTCACTCCCACCTGGTGGTATGAAACACAGTGCGAGGAGGGAGCAGAGAAGGGAACACAAGAAGAAGAGTGAACACAAGTGAAGAAGAGCCCCCACTGCTGTCCCCAAATGGCACCCCAGACTGTAGCGCCTCAGCTTACTGCTCGTTCAACCAGCTCATTTTCCCTAGTTAGTCCCCTGGTTCAGTGGGTTCAGTGTCCTCTTAATGATGTCACTTTCCTGTTAGCTAGTGGGGAGAGGTCTGTTCACCTCCCAGGGCTGGGCCTTTCTGTACTGGCTGCCTTCCTTTTAAGATTCCTCCTCCAAAATTGGCGTGCCTCATAGGTGCAGCAGAGTGGGACTGCCTGAGCTCACAGGTGCTCCTTAACCCGCTATGGCCTGGTGCTGGTTTTGTACACCCCATAACACTCTCCTATTTGTGCTCTTTTGGAAATTCAACACATTAGTTCATAAAAAATATGGCAGTCTATTATATTCTGCCAGTCTGATTCTTAGGTCTAATAACTATTTCCATTTCTGTTTAGCCTTTGCCCACCAGATAGGTTTTTGCCCAATCCGTTCTGTAGATCTCTTCTATAGATACACAAATGTGATGTGGGTTGGTTTCACACCGCCTGAGGTAATGCAGTGGGTCACTGCATCACAACATTTTCTTTTCTCTCTTGAAACAATCATTTGTAGCCATGTGTGCAGCAATTTGCAGTAATGCCTGAAATATTCTTGGTGAGATCTCATGAGAAATGTAAAATTAGCCTAAAGTCACCAGTGTGTGTTATATTAGTTTCACTAATGGCCTGTAGTCACACTATCTTGGGCTCTGATTTCATTAAATCTAAGAAGCTAAACAGCTTCAGACTGATTACTTGGTTCAGTGACCTCCAAGGGACATAAAATGCCAAAGGGAGATATTAGTAGTTTACTAGGAGCTGCTCTTACCCCTGAGTCAGCATGGAGCTATGGTCCCAGCATGTGGTTAGGACAGCTATATGCTGTTGGAGCTCTATGCGTTCTGGAGATGAGACAATCCAGTTTCTGACTATTCTGGAAATGGAAGTTTTCATAATGCTATTTAACTTGTTCTATTCAGTGTCTTGTTTCAACTAAAATTCCACTATTAGGCACCTATTCTGGTCCCACCTATACTGTCCTCATTTTTTTAATGTGATAAGAAATAAAATTTATAATCTTTGTTTCTTTATTCCTTTCCTTCCCTCCCCTATGTGAACTTACCTTTTTTCTTTTGATCTTAGAAGCCAATGTGCTCCAGTGGACGAGAATTGATTCTCCTGATCTGTGTTTGTAAAGCTGTATGAAATAGTATGTGAATGAAACCATGCACACTAAAACTTTCTCAAGTGTCTTTCACGTTCTCCTTGTCTCCAAAGATCTTTTGGAATGGAATATTTTGTCCAAACGTGCCTTTAAACTTTGATGTCGTTTGATGCACAATAGGACAATGGATGGGACAGGTCAGTGGTCTGAGGTAGGATCTAGCATTCACATACTCGTGTGCTCAGTTGGCTAGTTCTTGCTCAAATGCTCAGAGTCTAACTGATTACCATATTGTGGTGTTGAGAAGGAATTTCCCCTGGTCAGATTGGCACTGACCTTTGGAGACAAGAGGTGGGATTCCCCTTCATCTGCAGCATGGAGTGCAGGTCTCTTGCCAGGATTATATGGGTGTATTTCTCTTAATCAATACCCTGCCATGCCTGGGGTCTCAGGCATTGGAGAACTTCAGGTCCCTATATTCTCTGCCTGTAATACTTTGGTCTTATTTCAGCTGCTGGGTTTAGGGTATGGTGCTGTGTTGTGTTGGTGACTTCTGATATGCAAAACATCAGATTAGATCTTAAAATCTGACTTTAAATGTGCATCTCAGAATGTTCTCAAGTTTTTAAATGTATTTTAATGATCAGTGTATACACAACCTCCACTGGTAGATGAATACTTATCTTTACCTTAGTGTTAAGTTATGGACTTTTTATGTTAGATTATTTTATCTGATTGAATTAGGAAGTTAAGTCTCGCCTGTGCTGCTGGAATTGCTACTTGCAGTGTTCCAATAAATCTTTGTGACTTCTTATAATCAAGTGTTACTTCACCTGATGGTACATTATATTGTACCCTCTAATTCTTTTGCTAATCCCTTCAGAATTCAGGAAGATCTTCTCCTGAAACTTCTCACTCTTCTGGTTCTCAGTGATTCCATGAGAACACAAACTGAATGATCAAGGGGACTGACAAATCTCAACACTGTTTTTTGTTTTATTTTGTTTTTTAAAATAGTTCAGCTTTACCACAAGCCCCATGTAAGGGGAGACATGTATTGTCTCAGAAGCAACACAAGATGATGTTAACTTAGTTTCCTCTTAGTGTGGTGGGATGAACCTTGTGCCAACCAAATACCAAACGTGGCATATTGCCCCGTGACATATCACTACATCTGTGCTGCCCAGCAAACTGGCATGCAGAGCCAAAGCTCTTCCCTCATCCCACTCTCATCCATCATACAAGAGTGGGAGGGAGAGGCTCTGCGAAGTCTGCTTGCCCCCATCACTGTGCTCTTACCTGTGATGTGGATAGCTTGTTCGGGGGAATTAGACCTCAGATATTTTAATCTCCTTCATGGACGTGCTGAGATGATCTGGCCCTCTAAGTATTACTGTATGTCATAAATGAGAGAGGTAGTCGTGTTAGTCTGGATCTGTAGAAGCCACAGGACTCTGTCGCTTTGTATGTCACACAGGAAGTTGCAGTGTAGGCCACACAGTAGCAGGCCTTCTAGAGGCTCTTTTTCTTATTAACTAGATGTGGTCTGATTTCTGTCAATATCTGAACAAGGTTCAGAGGTTTGGGTCAAACCCATAACTGAACTGTCCAAATCCAAAAGTAGATCGGAAATGGTAGCAGAACAGACTCAAAAGGGGTTCCAGGAAGAGTGGAGGATGAGAGCTACTGTAGAGGAAAGTGACACAGCAATCTATCACAGCCAACTAGGAGGGCTGAAATTAGAGCATGGGTCTAGAAGAAACAGCTTTCCCATTTTTGTTGTTAAAAACCTGCCAGAAGCAAATACAGTTATATATGTGAAAGGATTAATAATATGTAGAGGGCTAATATTAGAAGTCTGGCTTCCACCAACATGAGATATGGCTTACTTTCAAGAGCTGATTTAGGATCTGGCTACACTACAGAGTTTACAGCAGCACAGCTGCAGCGCTGCTACTGCAGACGTTTTAAGCCTGTAGATTTAATTACTCCAGCCCGTGCGAATGGCAGGAGCTATGTCAGTGAGAAAAACTATCTACACTGACCCTTAGATTGGTGTAGCTTACATTGTTCAAGGGCGTGGCTTTATTTACTCTTGAGTGACATAGGTTATACTGACGTAAGTGGTAGTGTGTACATAGTTTTAGGCTGATTGAATGATGCTTGTCAAAGATTTAGGAGAAAGTGGAGGATTTTTTGGAATTAAAACTGATTTACACAAGAAAGAAAAATGAATTATTGTCCATTATTGTTTAGAAGGGCTGTAGATTCCGGACATGCTTTTGGTTTGTTTTTTTTTGTTTGTTTGTTTTGCCTTTTTTCTTTTTTTCTTTCCAATATGTCACCTTGTTTGTTTCTCTGTAATCCTTTTAGTTTCAAAGAGTTTATTTGATCTGTTTTTATTTTTTCCATTATGGTGTTTTTTCTGATATCTTTGTACAATTTTATCTGTCTAGTTAGCTTGAAAAAAACAAACACAGTACAAAATAAACATAACAAAACAACTCAAAACATAAGAAATGTAAAAGCTAAAATGAAAAATAGCAATAGAAAATATGAAGAAATCTTACAAATAATAACAAAAATTGACAACATCCTTCTGAGGGTAGTGATATGCCTATTTTCAAGTAGAGGAATTGGCGTAGGCCCTAATGCAGCAAAGCACGTAAGTGACTTTCAGCATGGGTTAAGATTCATTCCCTTGCTCAAAAACACAGATTGAGTCAGTTTTAGAGGTAGGATAAGAACTCCTGTAATCACATCATCAGTTTTGTCAACTCTCACTTTTATCATGAGATTTGTGATAACTGGTGTTTTGTTTTTTGGTTTTTTTGTACAGCCTTAGCTGCTGGAATCAGGTTATCTTCTGAGAACCTCAGCTTTCATCTTAAAAACTAAACATAAGTTTCTAGCCCTTGTAGCTATGAAGAAAAGCTTGAAAACATGAACCCTAAATATGCCAGTATCAGATGTCAAATAAAAAGAATACCAAAATGTATTTTCTTATAAGATTAGCTTAAAGCATAAGATATGTTGATTTTGGGGCATAACTTATGACTTTTGAATGCTGAGGATTAGCAATACTGGCACTAGACCACCTTTCTTACCTAACTAGTCTCTTGTTTAGGTGAGATCCAGTATAATTAGTTCCTAATGTTTTAGATGCCATTCAATAATCAACAGCAGCTGAAATCTCTTGTTTGTTATGATTTTTGGTTTTGTGCATTGTTTAGCAATATCTCAGAATCATAATGAAGGAATAAACATTTTTCTTGGAGACACAATATAGGAGTTTTTCTTAATTAAAGTACAAATTAAACTAATACAAAATTGGCATGAACACATGTAATAGCTATAATTTAATACACCCCAAGCCACATATGCATCTGTTCATAGATATTCCAGGTGCTGCTCTGTAATGGCATGCTCTAAAGCCTGTTGATCTAAAGCATCTTCTCACTGATGTCAGTGGACTATAGATCTGGCCTTTAATCCTTCAAACTCACCCCTCAGTACTTCTATTTTAGGTGAAGAGGTGTAGACCATCTCCCCCTGTGTTCTTTAATGATATCTTGTTATTTCATTGAACCATCTTATTGTTGAGTTTATGTGTCCCTTTTTTCCTTTAGATGGTCACATCTTATTTGGAGGTTTTGTATTTAGACTATTGACTACTTAGCACTTTTATTTTCCAGCACTATAAACAGCCCTTGATACTTTCAGTTTAGTCTATTCAGTTGCTTGTTCTTTTTTTTCTGTGTTTCCTGTTGCAAAAGGCACTCCTTAACTAGGCTAAGCTCAGACCCATTGTGTTCTACTTGATCCTGAAGTGCCATTTAACTGTCTTCGTGTTGCTAAAGACTTCTAGCCATCCCCCCTTCCTGAAAACAATTTACAAACAACCATATCCGTTTAAATATTTTCCAAAATGATAGAGAGCTTCCAATATATTTATCAGATTTTTTTAAATTCATTTTTCAGTAACATTCTAGTAAGTTTTCTCATTAATTCTGGAAAACATTGAGGGGGGGGGGAAGGGTTTGAGGTGTGGCAGATGTGATTTTCCTATAAAATGGAACCTTTTTTATCAGTTAAAAAAGTGTCCAAATAATCTTCACATAAAACCTGCTGTTGGAAGAGGGGACAATAATTTTCTTTAGTAAATTTTTGGCTTTTCTTTCAGCAATGTTGAGACCCCATTATTATGTTGCCTTGAATAAGAATTGTAGATGCTCAGTATCACCTATCACCTATGAAAATCAGGCCATGTTGTCTTAGTCCAGTGGTTTTCAAGCTGTGAGTTGGGACCCCAGAGTGGGCTGGCTTAGACTTGCTGGGGCTTGGACTCAAGCCAAAGCCTGAGGGATTCAGCCCTGGCCAGTGGGTTTCAGGTTACAGGCCCCCTGGCTGGGGCTGGAGCCACTGGGCTTTGGTTTTGACCCCTTTGCCACTGGGGTGGTGGGACTCAGGCTTTGGCCTCCCCACTCGGAGCAGTGAGACTCAGGTGGGCTCAGATTTCGGTTCCCCTCAAACCAGGCCCTGGGTTGTGTAGTAATTATTGTTGTCAGAAGGGGTTGAGGTACAATGAAGATTGAGAACCACAGTCTTATAATTTAAGACCTCATTACAGACTAAACCTTTCTAAGATCTTTTAAATTTTGAATATCTAAAACACAAGTTAAACATTTCCCCCGTCCAAGAAAAATTAATTGATGCATTGAATTTCCATTCTTGAGGGACTTTTTTATTAGCTAAACAAAAAAATGTAAATGTGATATGATAATGTCAGGAGCAAATTTTGGAAATCAGTAAGTGAAACAACTCGAGATATAGATGGAAATTATGAACTGTAATGAATATTATGTATTATACTCTGAAATTATGGTTGCTATGAAGTTGGAATAAACAGGGGCAAAGTTCAAGGGCTCTTTAAGAAACAGAACTTTCAAACAATAGCATACAATCTTTCACTAATTACTTTAGCAGGGAATCATTGACCCATTCTTTCCCCTCACTTCATCTCTGCTTTATTATGTGCAATTGTTACCTCTTACCACTCTGTGCAAAAAAACCTATTGTTTCTTTTAATTCTTGAACGTTCCTGTTTCCATTTTTAAATAAAAGTGCAGAGTACCGAGGATTTGATGGTTGAAATTTCTAAACTGAATACCATTAAATTCATTATTTTATTAGACTTGATTTAGGTATGTGTTAGCCTGAAGTTACCCAAGATCTGCTATAAAGGAGAAATTTCCCAGTTATGCATCTGAAGATAGCAGAAATTCTGACCCAGATTTGTTCAATCCCATTAGAAGCCCTTGTTTACACTCTTATATCAGAATTCCATAATGTCTTGTAATAGTATTTCTGGAGTAGCTCTATTAAGAATATCTGCAGAATCTGCAGATCATTGAAAATAAAAAGTGATTCTTATTCTGTAAGTTCACCTGGCCCTAGAATTGGGGGATATTCTGCAAACCATTTGGGTTCGTCAGTGGAAAAATTGCAATTGACTAAATTACTTTGGTAGAAATTATATAATGGGCCACATCCTCAGTTTATGTAAATCTTGACAGCTGCACTGAGATCAATCAAACTATGCCAGTTTATATCATCTGAGATCAGACATGAGGGGTGAATCTCAAAAGGCTTGGCAATGTGGTTCTGATAACCAACCCAAGTTTTAGATGCTTATCTACATTAGCCAAACCTCTTGGGTCTGGAAAACTGAGCTGGAAACTAATTTAGAACAGGATTACTCATGAGGTTTCTAATATTTCCTGTTTCACATTAGGAGAGAAATACAAGTTCTGCGGGTAAGTTGAGATCTGTTCTTTGTTTATCCAAATGTTTGCCATTTCTAGTTTCTTTAATAATTAACTTCTGTGTGCTGTTATGATTTGGAGTAGCAGTGTGTTAGTAAGGGAAGAATTTCATACATTTTAATTTGACACCATCCATTCAAACAGTTCTCCCTTGATTCTTGTATATATAGAACAGTTGCACTGGCAATTTTACCACTATGGCAATACCCACTGCATTAGTTTTTAGGCCTGCTGTAGAGCAGGGGTGGGAAATAATTTCCATTGGTGGGGGAGGGAAGGGGGAGGACTCCATGAATGTTGGTAAGTCATCATGGGCTGCACATGTCTACTTTATTAATGGAGGGAGTGCGGGGTTTGAAGGGAGTTTGAGTGCAGGAGTGAGCTCTGGGCTGGTGCAGAGTGTTGGGGTGAAGGAGGGGGTGCGAGGTGCAGGCTCTGGCTGGGAGGTGCTTTCCACAGGTGGCTCACAGTCAATGGTGCAGGGGGCTCTCAGGCAGACTGCTTGCATGCCATGGCCCCACGCTGCTCCTGGAAGCAGCTGGCTGCTGCCTCATGACACGTCTGTGTGCACTCCTTGGGGACAGGGGGACAGTGGGTCTCTGTGCGCTGCTTGCATCCACAAGAATTGCTCCCACAGCTTCCATTCGCCTTCCCCCACCTCCACCACGGGTGCACAGAGATATGCCAGCAGCAGTTGGCTGTGTCCAGGAGTGGCGTAGGGCCATGGCAGGCAGCAAGCTACCCTGAGCTCCCCGCTGTGCCATGGGACTTTTAGCGGCCTGGAGATCGCGAGGAGGCAGCCAAACAGCCTGGTGGGCCCGACAGAAATGTTAGATGGGCCAGATCCCGCTCACAGGCTGTATTTTGCTCACCTCTGCTGTAGAGAAAGTGTTGAGCGCTTAATATATAGAACATAAAGGGTTTGCTCTGAATGAATTCCTTGTTAGTGTAATAGCAGCATATTCCTATTCCGTAACTCTTCATCTGTATGGAATTATGTCTATTGAAATTTAAACACTCTTTTGAATTAATATTATTTAATACACTATTCAGTTCAAAGGATGGTAACTATTATGTTACTGTAGATTCTCTTAGTTTTTCAGTACTGCAAATAACATGGTGAACAAGAAGGCCAAAACTAGACTCTGTATGTTTCTAAACTTATGGATCATAGGCTGTGCAGGTAGTGATGCCTGTAGTTATGGGTTCCAACCCTTTGCATTATAAGATCTTGTTTTCATTGCATAAGAGTTTTCCAAGCTTTAACCATCCAAGATGGAATTTCCAAAGTCTTACAATGCTTTTGTTAAGAAGGTCTAGCACCTCCATGTTTTGGAGCAGGGATTCAAAGTGTGTGTATGTGTGATGGCAAGGGGGTTAGAGGTTGTCCTTGTATCAGGGATGTGCCCTTCACAGTCCCCAGAAAAATTCACCCAGATGTGACCAAGTCATATGCTTTTGAAAAATCTCAGTTTGTGCATGCTAAGTAGAGGCTTGTTAATTTACCATCTAAATTACCTGAATTTTCCAACTGCACTAGGCATTATTGGTCCCCTCACAGCTTCCAAGTGCTGACCAAGTGCATGTGTGTCATCCTTGCAGAATGACTGAGCAAGCATGGGTTTGAGCAGGATTCCCCTGCAGGTCCTCCTCACTGCCCTGGTCCATTGTGGAATGGAGAGCAGGGAGATTCCCTCTCCTGGGCTCTTAATGCCCACACTTCAGGCCGGGCAGCATGGCGGGGAAAGAGGAAACAGCCTGGCTAGAATGTAGAGGCGCGGGGAACAAATGAATGGTGAGGTGACAGGCAGGATCTCAAAGGGAAGAAAATAAGAAAGTGTGGCTAGAGGGTTTAGGAGCAGGAACATGGTGAGGTGACAGGCAGGATCTCAAAGGGAAGAGAATAGGAAAGTGTGGCTAGAGGGTTTAGGAGCAGGAACTTGGTGAGGCAAGAAGATGGGGTGGGGATAGGCTCCATGGATAGAGGAATATAGGAGCAGGGGGGAGAAATGGAGGGGACGTGGGCAGCAGCTGGGGAAGGATAGGAGCTGGGTAGTCGGTGTGGTGATGACAGGATGAGGGGGATAGCAGTTGTGGAAGTGACAGGGTCAAGAGCTGAGGAGAAGGTGGAAAGGAGCACGAGAGGCAGGCAGAGGCAGAAGGGTCTGTAATCCTTATAGCACATTTTTCTACAGAATCTGGAAATGAACCATTTATTTCTGATTCTCAGAATTTCTTTGCTGTCCACTGACAGATCCACTGGCAAAAGGTATGTTTCTATTCTCTGGAAGGGGCTGGTCCACAGACAAGTTAACAGCTTACTACTGCTGCCAGTGACTGTTGGCTCAAGTGGCTGAGATCTATGCTGTGGAGCTAAAGATCTCAGCTCTGCTAGTGGCCCTGTTGGGAGGGCATTGTGATTCCATAGGATGAAATTTTCAATTTTTAAGCTTCTAAACAACTTTGATTTTGTGTATGCATGTTTTCTTATCTTAAAAGAATGTGAAGATTGCAAAGCCAAGTGCTTAAAAGTTTGCCTGTGCAACCTTAATTTGGCCTTCTTATGCATGTGCGTTCTCATGCAGTCTTTAATTACATCATCACATATTATTTTTACATTAGACCCCTGCCTCATTCCTTGCACAGGAAATGCTCTTTCTACTGTAAATTAACACAATACTTGAAATAAAAAGCTCTAATATGTAGACATTAAAGATCTGTGGTGGCAATAGTTTACAATGTAAGATTTCCATCACAACCAGTTCTAAATCAGTCTATCAGTTAGCAATGTTTGTGCTCTTAATTACTTTCAGAATACAAAGCTATTTTATGGAAGAAGTGCACTTAAAATATAACTGCAGATTGCCCAAATATTTCATCTCTTATCAGATAATGGCATTTTGTTCTTTTTTTTCAGTTTTTATTTAATCTTCTTTTATTATCTGTGATTTTGAATGGAGAAAATGCAAGATGAGCTGAGAAATTTGGCAAGCCAGTCTGAATGTCTCTTGTGTAATGATAATGAATTTAAGCAAAACCATTCTCAGTCTGAATTTCAATTGTCCCACTTTGGTACATAGCGTTCGTTAGAAAGCGCTTATGGAGCATAACTGGATCGCTTGATTGGATGAGTTATTGGTAACCTTGCTCAGATGGTAACCTTGCTCAGATAGTAATCTGTCGTCCCCTGTAGTCAGACTGGATAACCTGTCTTGTGCCTTCTATAACAGGTTATCCAGTCTGACTAGAGGGGAGGACAGATTACTATCATACTTAAAAATATGTATGTATTGTGCTTTATATTAAGCCTTGATTGTAGGGACTTTCCTGTGGTGAGGTGGGGTGGAGCCTAAGGTAGTGCTCTGTAGGGAAGCAGAATGCCACTGAGAGTTCCTGAACACAGAAGCAAGCGTGCCTGTTGCTCCACCTCTTCATCAAACGAAGCTTTCTGCCATTTGTTCAGCTTGCTAGCTCTGCTAAATGATATGTAGAGGATCAGAGCCGTGTACCAAGCTTTTTCTTGCCCCTTTGGACATACTATACCCTGTCAGCAGGAGAAGAGGTGGAGCAGCTTTTTACTCCCTCAGCCTAGAGACACCAATTCTCATTGGGCCTGAAAGGGCTAGGAGCACTTTAATTCAGAACAGCACTTAAGCATGTTGTTAAATAATCCATCTCTAGTCAGCATATAATTCAAATGTGCTCAGTTCCCATTCACTTGAGCGGTCCCCTAAATAAGGAAGCCAGGAGACTTCCCCATATCTCTTTCGAGGTTTCACTTGATTTTGTTAGTCACTTAGGCTCTCTTCTGAGCGCGCTTTTTTTTAATGTTAAATGTCAACCCAGGTCTGGCTGTCAGATGGAGAGAGTTCACCCAAAGGGGAAACATTAGGGGAAGTCTTCACTGGGCACTGTGGTGAGGGGAGAGAGCACAGAAGGCTTGAGACTGCCATTTCTATGTAGCTCACCATTTAGGCTGCAGGTCCTATAGGCACAAAGTCATGACGCCAATTGATGTAGATTAATCTAAGGGTTATATTGTTGTCATTCTTCATGAGCAGTCCAGCTGTAGTGGAATAATCAAAGCAGTGCTAGTAATCAGACTGGCTCAGAGTTCCCACTTCTAGTACTATACAAAAGGCAATCTGGCGATTATTTAACAGTAATTTGCATCCATTCGGAACTGCACAAATACAATGGAATGTAAGGTTATGTCTTCAATACACACAACTAGTGGCAGCATGTAGTGTATGTGTAACTACACACCACAGTGAAAAGCAGACTGCAACCACACTGCAACGTGCAGCTACACCTCTGACCTCCCTATCTAGTGGTCTGTACCATGGTGTCTCTTCAAATCTCAGGCTTGTAGCTATCCCCACTCTCTGGAAAGGGACCTGCAGTCCTCTCCCTGCTGTGTGGGGTTTTAGGCTGCAGACCACTTAGACTGCACTGTGTTTTATTACAGAAGTGTAACTACCATCCAGCACCTGTGCTTTGCCACCAGCACCATGACCAGCGCATGCCAGGAGTTGCAAATAATGATAGCGCTTTCAAAACAGAATATATTTAGTTGAGGATAAAAGCAATCCGTATTCAATTCTGTGCTGACACATGGTTAGCAGATCCTGATCAGTCCTGCCTTTGAGAGAGTAATATAGTGGAAGAACAGCAATGTAAGGATGCATTAATTTTCTTTGTACCACTCTCCATCCTCCCCCAGAGGAATGACCCAGTTTCCAGGCACATCCGCATTTACTAATTACTGTGCTTGTCTAATCTGATTGATGGCACTCCTGTGCATTCTCTTGCCATCTGAGTCTCTGCACTAACTTAAATAAATAATAAAGTAAGTTTGGGAGCAATTTCAGCTAGAGGAGGTGGTGGGTAAACTCCTGAGTCAGAAGGATGAAGCTGTCCCCAGGCAGTTCTGTTTGATTCTTCCCTGAGCTCTCAGCAAGGCTCTTTACTAATTCCAGAATCAAAGTACAGTCATGACTCCTCTAATAAGTATTGTTTGATTTTTCAGTCATTGTGTTAGTATACTATGTCTAAAATGTGTCCACAGCTTTTAGCTAAAGTCTGACAGCTTAAGTCACAGTTGTATATAATTGTATATATTACAAACATGTATAATAAGGAAATGTTAAAGTTGCACATATATGTAATCAGAAGTTTGGACATGCCAACAGTCAGGTGGGCAAAATCGAGTTTAGGAAAGTTCAGCTCCCCTCTCCCCTAATTTCCCTGTGCAGCAGCTGCCCAGCAGGTCACCAATTGCTGGCAGTGCAGCTGGCCCTCCCCCCATTGCCATGTGCTGCTCCTGCCTCTGCCTTGAAGCTGCTCACAGGAACCTCATGCTTGCTGTGCAGAGGATGGAGGGAGAGAGGGATGTTGATGTCAGGGTGTCTCCCTCCCTTCTATTTCTGCCCCCTTCTCCATATAGAGATGGGGGGAGACACAAAAGGGCTCAAAATTGAGAGAACTGGCTCCAGCTGCTGTTTCAACTTCCTGTTCTTTTTAAAGGCAATGTACTTAGTGTGGTGTGAGCTTACTTAAAGGGGCAGTGCACATATATCTCTCACACACACATAGGGTGTCTCTCTCAGTGCTGTCTCCCCTACATCCATTCGTGCTGCCTTGTAGAGTGTGAGGCTACATTAACAACGCGTTAATCCTTGAGAGCTCAGCTGAATGCTAGTTCATCATTTAGCAGTAAGGCTTTTCCTGTGAAATATCCCACCTTCATCCACATTCTAACTTCACCACCTCAACCAAGCGTCACAGTCATCATAGTTATGTACAGTATTAAATTGTTTAAAACTTATACTGTGTGTACATATATATAATATATTTTTTTGTCTTGTGAAAAAAAATTCCCTGGAACTTAACCCCCTCATTTACATTAATTTTTATGGGGAAATTGGATTCACTTAACACCATTTCACTTAATCACATTTTTCAGGAACATAACTGCAGCATTAAGGGAGGAGTTACTGTACTCCTTTAACACGTTGCTGGATTTTTTCTTTTCCCTTTTCCTTGTCACTGCTTTATTTGCAGCCCCCTTTTCTTGGGGAATGGTTAGTCAATACTTTTCTGTACTAAATAATCTAGATCACTCTTTCTCTTCACCCCTTCCAAATATAAGACATATGATTTTTTCTCTGACATCAAAACAGTACTATATTTTAATATAAATAATATTATTTGCTTGAGTATATTTGTTATGCCACACAAAAGCAAAATGGATTGATTATTTTTAATTACCTTTACGCTAATGTGGTAAGTTCCATTTACATTTATACAGTTTTATATTAAGATGATAAGAGCCAAATATGCCTAGTAACTGCAATTTGGTAGTGGGTTTCTGAACTGAAATATTTTCTAATGCGGTCACACAAAAATTGCTATATATCTTCCCTACTATCAGTTGCAGCATGTGTATATTATATCAGAAAAACTGTGACTTCACTGATTTGCTGTACAGAAACTCATTGAAAACACCTATTTTGGCCTTCAGCAGGAAGGGATACTATGTGTGTTGTGTTCATGACCAGCTGTACTGAAGAATAATATCTGTATTTGTGGGTGGGCTGAATATTTAAGTAATCAGTTCAAAAGTGCTGGTTTTTAGAGTTGAAAGAGGTGGCATTTGTTCTTGTTTTAATAAAGTTTACAAGCTGTGGGCCAGATTATAAAATCAGATTTGCAGTTGTATATCTTTAAAAAAGTGAAAAATCTGGTACAAGTTTGCATGTGCAATTCCAATAGAATATTTTTCAAGACTACATGTCACATATATTTAAGCTGAATCTCACTTTTAGTTTAATATCTCAGCTATTGAATCATTTAAAATAATCATTCAATGAGAAGAACTTAAAAGGTCTTCTAAGTGTGTTAAAATAACCAGAGCAAGATCTAGATATTCGGAGTGATAAATATAAGGAATCACACTTTTAGGCCTAGTGTGCATGACCGTACAATACTGCAAAGGTATTCAGCATTTGTTCGTTTTTTAATAATGCAGGTTTACAGGAATTAAAGGATTTGCTGTTTTGAAGTGAAGAGCTCAAATCACAGCTATTGGCAAGTTTTCCCCGTAATTTTACTAATTCACCTCAATTCTGACGTCCTTCATTTTTGCTGAGCAAATACTGTTTGTTGGATTGGGTAGTGTTTTAATGTGTGATGAATGTAATGTCTCAGCTATATTCACTCTGTATCAGTCAGAACTTTGAAATAATCAAAAGAGAAAACTGTGATGGGGCTGGCCAATGCCGCACTAGCCCAGACAGTATTAATCCAGTAGCACTGGCAGCGGAAGTCCCGCCCCACAGTACTGGGCATGCTCCAAGTGCTCTGGGAGTATACAAGGAGGGAGCTCAGCTCATTCTGGGCTAACAGCCGTAGGACAAGGATGTGCCTGGGAAGCTCCTGCGGAGGACCAGCCACAACCAGACTACCCAAGTGGCTGGAGCCACTCTAGACTCACTTGAGGAGGAGCCAGAGGAGATGACAGACCCAATTGCTCGCAGAGGACTCGAAGACCCCTGGGAGACCTCAACTGTGAGACTAGTAGGAAGTGACCCAGCGAGCGGGACAGAGTGGTACTCTTCTCCCCTAACCCCTGATAAACCTCAGCGTGTTTTGGTAGGATCTCCCCACTGAGACAGTGACCGTATGCTGCCCTATAACTCGGGGCAACCCTATGGACTCTGGACATTAGGCCATGGTGCCCTGTAACTGTGGGTGACTCTGCGGACTCTGGCCATTAGGCCGTGTTGCTCTGTAACTTGGAGCGACTCTGTGGACTCTGGCCATTAGGCCATGCTGTCCTGCTTCCAGGGGCGTAAACCCTGATAGAAACTATACCTCAAATCAATTCCAGATTTTACGCTTTTGAGATAGGACTTTGGGAGTTTAGTCAATGTAATGCTGATAAGTGGGTAGTGAAGATGTAATAATTATAGGTCAGATTTCCACAGCATAATGTTAGTTTTCAGTATGTTCATTTAAGCAGCTGCTGATGAGCTTGAAACAACAACAGATGAGCACTGGGATTTAATCACAGAACTCACTTTCACTTTAAAATTTTAAACCAAGATTCCAGAAATGAAAGACAAGTTGCATCATCAGTTCCTGTAATATAATCTGGTCACATTTATTTTATGGCTAATCACTGTACACAGGGTTTTCATAGCACTTTCATTAAAACACTATTAAGTAACTAATTTTGCAGTCTAGTATACCTTCCATTCCCTGTAGAATATAAGCTCCCTGCTCTTTCTGTTAATGAGGGAAATGCAAACGTAAAAAGATGCAGTGTCAAATTGCTTTAGATAAACATGTCTGGAGTTTTGCTGATTCGATTTAAAAAAAAAACAATGTTATGTAGAACAAAAATAGAATGTATTCCAAAAGAGCATCAGAATAAAGTAAGATTGGTGCAGGCAAATTCTATTTGCATTTTTGCTATTTACATGTTGAGGAGTTTGTGTCTTTGCACTACCATTCAATACAAATGAATATTTTTCCAAGAGTTTAGTAAGTCCCCAAGTATTCAGCAAACTGTGTATTATTTTTGCCTGAAGATGTATGTGCAAAACATCACCAGCTAAATTGTGAAACTTTTTTTTTAATGAATTGACCTTTTAAGTAATTAGAAGCAAAGTTTTGACTTCATTAATTTACTCTTAAATCCTGTTTTCCAGTTGCCTCCACCACCCAGGATAACAGAAATTTTTTCTCCTGCATCTGCATTGACAAAATACCATCACATCTGTTTTCTATGGCTTGGGATTCTGATGGCTGTGACTGAATCCCTGTTACCTAGTGACAGACCTCTGACAAAAAGCTATCAGAATTTCAGACAATAGAAATGGACAATCTGATTACTATTAAAGAGCAGGACAAACAGTTGATAGGTGAATTCTTATAGGACATGAATAGTTCTCTAAAATCTGCCATTTAATATATGTATTTTAAATAGTTTTCATTTTTTCCTCTTCATGAACATTTCAGACTTCCCTTTCAAGTTTTATTTTCCCTTTTTTCACATTTAGGTATGCCATTTTTTCATTGTTTCATCGATTTAACACTTTCCCTGTTGTTTTTTAAAACTGCTTACTCAGTACTTTTGTGACACTATTGTCCTAATTATCTCTTTGCCTATCATTTTCTTTTTTCTGACAGACAGCTTTAGTCTAGACAACAGTACAGTCTGAGTCAGAGGGAGACCCTCTGTGGTGACAATTCAGGGCCTGCCTTTGTCCAACTTCCTCAATAAGGATTCCTTCGATATTTATTACATCCAGTCTTCTTGATTTGCAAGGTCTTGCCAAACAAGGGGCTCAATTTGCACCGAGTTGATGCACACTAGTCAGTGCACAATATGTAAGCTGTTCTCACTGCATGCAGATGGGGCAGATGTGCCCTATTTCTGTTTGCCTCATGTATTCGTGGTGGGGGCCTAGTACACACTAAGTATGTGGCATATCAAACAGGTATCCCACATCCTTTCCTTTGATGCTGAACTGTGTACATTCTGGGACTGCTATGCATTGTAGGATGCATAGTGAAAACCAGTGGAATTCTGGGGCTTCAGGATTAAACTCCCCAAATCCTATGGTTACACTCCCTTCATCCCATGTTCCTCTCTTTCTGGGTGGGATAATGCAATTTCTGAATTGCTGTTGGCTAGCATGGATGAAAGAATGCTCTATGTGCTGTGCTGGCAGCTGCAAATATGCTGCCTGTGCTTTATATGAGATCTTGGCACCTGGTGGCTTCATTTTGGATTTCAACTATCATGTCACTGAGCAGATGATATAGCTACAACAGCAGTTTCTTCAGCAGCAACAGTGTGAGAAGAGGAACGACACTGAAGAACTACTAGTACACAAGGTGTTCCTGGAACAGCTTCACACAGTGCAGTGACATTTCCGGTCTCAGGAAACCAGCACTGATTGGTAGGAGAAGATCGTCCTGCAGACCTGGTATGACCAGCAGTGTCAACAGAGTTTCAAGATGGACTAGGCAGCTTTCTTTGAGGTCTGTGCTGAAATGAACCCGGAGCTGCAGCAACAGTGTACCAAATACTTCATACCCATTGAGAAACTGGTTGTCATTGCCATCTGGAGACTGGCCACCCACATCTATTACCAGTTCCTTGCCAACCAATTTGGCCTGGGGAGATTGACTGTTGTGGTCATTGTCATGTAGGTTCTTGCTGCCCTGCAGAAGGTACTGGTGAACTGAATTATAAAGCCTGGAAATGCTCAGGACGTTATTGATGACTTTCACACTTCGGGTTTCTGAACTGTATTGGTGTAATTGATGGGACTTGCCAACTATGTGAAGCCTCAGAGTTTTTAAACAGAAAGGGGTATTTCTTCATGGTGCTCCAAGGCCAGATTGACCATGATGACAGATTTATAAACATAATTATAGGGTGGTTTGGAAAGGTCCATGATGCTAGGCTCTTTCAGAACTGACACCTGTTTACCTTAATGAATAATGGAAAGTTTGCCCCTGTGATCATTATGGATATTAATGGTATGGATATCGGACCTCTTATTCAAAGAGACCCAGTTTATCCTGTTTGCCTGGCTACTGAAGCCATTTACTGGCCAGTTGGAGAGAAGAAGAAAGGAACTGTTTGTCACCTGAGGACTTGTCTACAGAAAGCAGCAATGCACACTATGGAGGGTTGAATTTTAAAGTGCATGTAAGTGTTGCATGCTACCTGGTCCACACAGAGTCTGTAGGCATGACCTAAGGGTCCTAGGTTGCCATAATGTAGTGCAGTACTGTTTCAGCTTTGGGAGGCTTAAATGAATGAAAGTTTGAAAATTATTTTGTAATCCTTTAGTGGAAGGTACCATGAAAGGGCAGAGTATTATTGAATGTTTTTTAATGTTACAGCATCATGTTTGGAGCTATAAAAGGAACAGTAACTTACAAGTACACATAAAATGTAAGTTTAGGTTTTGTTTGCTTTCATTTGGTCCTTAAACACTACAAGAGTTCATTTTAATAGTAGTGAAGGTGTGAAAAACTAATATTTTTCATTGACATTAAATTTGAAGTATCAGGAATTTCATAATCATAAGCTTTGCAAACGTGAGGCAATGAAAACTCATAGTAGGTCTCATAGGGAATGAGAGAAAAGCAAGAAAGACTGTATTAGCTCACAATATTGGGTCACTTGCCCTATACCACCACTGAGAGAAACATTTGTATTGATTCACAGACTAAAAGTCTAGTAAAATAGTGATACAATAATCCTCCCTTTCATGCTGTTCCAGCATGTACAGGAGCTTAAAAGTAATCACTGCTGCTTGAGAATGGTTTAGTTGACTTGTATTTCACTTAATGAGACAGAAACTTGGGTAGATAATGAAGGTTCTGTAGATTTGAACATCTTGATGAAAATTCAGAGAGTTTCAGTTGACACAAATCAAGATGTGAATCCAAGAAGCTGCAGGTGGGATGAAGCGTACAGAGTTTATCAAAGATGATTCTCATGGCATTTGAAAGTCAGAGTGTTCCCCTGTCATGAGACTCCACATGAGCTGTTTTTTTTCCCTCCCCCATCCCACCACCCACACTTCATTAATGTGTTTGCCTCAGACTGTGAAGAAGAGTTGTGTA
Organism: Dermatemys mawii; assembly: GCA_007922305.1. Lineage (NCBI taxonomy): Eukaryota > Metazoa > Chordata > Testudines > Dermatemydidae > Dermatemys > Dermatemys mawii. The sequence goes on along the minus strand of ML677339.1, from coordinate 23,707,046 downwards.
GAAGGAAGCCCATCAGAAGCAGATTGACTGTATTTTGTACATCAAAGCGAGTACATATTCATAGTATTCTCTTATGGCTTCTTTGAACAATTTCTAGCTGCACCCCGCACACCACCTTCACCCTGATATTTCTCTAGTAATCTATTTAAGAGGACTAGTCATGTAGAGCTGGCTAGAAATTAAGCCAGACTGGCAAATTTTTTTCATGATGGTTGCATTTATTTGGTAGTTATAAGATGAGCAATATTCTGGTGAGTTTTAAAAGGTGATTAATGCAGGCCTTAGGGAAGAGGAAGTGTCCCTAAAAAAACACTGAGAATACTAGAATTTATTGGGAAAACAATATGATAATTGCTTTTATGTCCTTTATATTTTCTGATTGAAAGATTTAGTTCTGTACATCCCAGACATCTGCTCAAAGTAAATCCAAAGATAACTGATTTCTGATCTCTAAACTCTTGCACTCAGTCATTAGTTTGTGTTCTCAGAATCTCAGAAATTCTCAGAGAGGAAAGGCTTCTCATTCATAGAAATAGCCACCATCTGAATAGGTGTCATTCTCATAGTTGATGGCATTGCTAGGCTTTTTGGATACAATATTTTGAGGTGTGGTTGTAGAAGTGCTGACTCTGCTAAATTCTTTTATGGAGTTATCTTTGATTGGTGCTGGTGAAGGACCTATACCAGTCAGTCTGCAAGGGATTTCCCCCGGCAGACATCCTAGGCTAATTCTTTTTCTTTGCTAAAGCTAAAGCACTATCTGGGGGATTTCCTTGTCTCAGTGACTTAGAGGCAGCTATCCTCGTTTTGTCACCCACTCCACATTGCTACATTTTGGAGCCATTCTGGAGCAGGCCCAGGAACAAGGGGCCATGGCTGCTGGAGTAGACTGCAACATAGCAATCTTGGATCAGTGAAACAATCCTTAGGGTGCTGCTCCAGATGGTATAAAACAGTAGTTCTATAGTTTCTTGAATTTCTGTCAAGTGATCTGACACTGATGAGAAGAACTGAAGTTTCATAGGCCTGATAGCCAAGTGGTAGTTCTCAGTTGTGGGAATGGATATGCGATTTTTTTATCCCTGCAGTTCTGATCATTCCAAAGAGAGGTTTATATGTCTCTGGTTCGTTAATTCAATAGCATTATATATATACATTTAAGCAACACATTTAGTAAGCACCTTGGAGATTCTCTGGTGATTAGCACTATAATCAAAGATTCCATCACCTAAATGTTCTTAAATCTTTTTGAAATAGATGGGATGAGTTGATTTGTAAATAGCTGTCTCCCTGGTAACTTTCTGAAAGGGAATGTGTGAGAAAAAGAAATGATACAACTGAGTTTTTCTAACTGGACTATTAGAATAAATGTTTTTACTGCCCTGTAAAGTAATAGCACAAAGATTGAGCCAATTGCAGACTCTCATTTCTCTTTTTGTTGATGGCATTGGAACAGTTTTGTTTATGAAATTGACACACACATGCTGGGGACAGAGATCTTTTGTAGGAAACATGAGTACAAAATATAAAAACCTTGACCAGTAATGTGCAGGCTGTAACCATTTATTTCTGAGACCTGGCTTTTTTTTTTTTTAAAGTCTCTGAAGAATGTTATTGTATATCTGCTATCAGAAAGTGCAACAGGCATCCAACACAGAGAAAGCTACTGCACTGAATGTGTTTTCCTTTTACATTTTAGTTGACATTTCATCGTGTGTTAACTTTTTTGTCATGCTAACATGTAGTATCAGTCTCATTACAGAATGCTGAAATGGTTTATATAAAAAGGATAGCAGAAGAACATAATCTCACAATGGTTATGAATTTTCAGTCCATCTGTATTTTTGGTACCATGTCACTTTATTTTTTGAGCCATTTAATGAGTGATATAAGGAGAAACTTGTTCCTCAAACACTAACAAATTCAGAATACCGATTCAATGCCATTAAACATAATGGAATCTCACTATTCTGCAGCCATTTAAATATGCTGGAATAGTGCAGTCCTGTTTTTATTTCAGGAGAGAAGTATATAATAAATCTCATTATAGAAATTACCATACTCAGACTATCTTAATGCTGCACATGCTAATATCTGCACAACCCTCCAAACAACGAATAATAGTGAAAGTAGAGGTAATACTGACAACGGCCAGGAAATAGTACAAAGAAATAAATTATTTCACTCTTTTTGAAGAAAAATAATCTTCTCACTGTCTCCTGTTTGAATTTATTTAAATACATGAAGCCCCAAACTTTTTATGCTCTTTGGCCAGACCAATGAATTGCAAGGTATTTTCCCCCCATGCAGCTAATATACCCAGATCTCTGCTTCTTTTGGAACACATATAACTTGATCACATTCTGATAAATCCAAAGAACATAGAATATGAAAACTTATGAATATGAAAACACATTGCATACAGTTGTGATGCTAAGGGGTTTGTGTGTGTGTGTGTGTTACATTATTTGAAATCTCTTAAGTCTTAGGGCGTAGTACTCCACCTTCTTGAATCTCCTCTGGTCATTTGCACCGGTGGAAGGACCTGATAAAATAACACCAACTCAGAATGGCAACACTTCACATCTGCTTTATATACTCTTTGTACAGGTGTAAATGACTCCTGTGAACAATGGAGAATCAGGGTCTCTGTTTTCCATGATTCCTCAATTTATTCCTGTCAAGGGTCTTAGTATGAGAAAGTGCTGGAGGAGAAGAATAAACATGAGATGGAAGAATGTGTTTGCCTCTAGAGAAGAGAACAGGACTAGTCATTCAGAAGAAGGTAAAAGAAGATTATGCCACAGGGAGGGACCAAGTGAGACTGGAGATTCCTCAAACATCCCCCTTACCCTGTGATGGCTCCTTCGGCAGTGGAGAAAAAAGTAGCCATAATTTAGGTATAATGGAGAGGAGCAGTGCTTTTGTCTATCTTCTAGAAGACATTTAGAAACACTATTTGCCCAAAGACAAACTCCAGAATTTTGCCTATATGTCATCTGAATGCCTGTTGGAAACCAAATTTCATTTCAATGCTAAAACAAATGTGTTGAACTATTCACTTTAATAAAAGTGAGATTTTCAAATTATAAGTTACCATTACAGTCCATTTTGATACTAAGATTTATAATGTACTTTGGAGTGCATTGTGCACAAAGGTATTGTACCATACAAGGTATCACAGGAATATGTTGTGTTATTTTTATTTTATGTATAGGCTTTTAACGGCATTCATCACCATAGTATCTGAGCACATTGTTAACAGTAATTAATGTGTCCTCCCAACAGCCCTGTTAGGTTGACCAGTATTAGTAACTTCATTTTACAAGAGGACTACCAAGGCACAGAAAAATGAAGTGACCAGCTCAGGATCACACTGGAAGTCTGTAGTAGAATTGAAACAGAACCCAGTTCTCCCAACTCAAAGCCCTGCCCCTAATAACGACCATTCTTCTTGCTTACAGTGAGCTGGTAACATATGTTTGCTTATTGACTTAGATCCAACAGTGCAATAATGAACTCCTGATACTGTTTCATGTTGTTGCAATGATATTTAATCTAGTGAATTAGAATTGAGACTTTATGTTCAGTTCAAGAAGGAACATTTGGATTTAGTATATATAGGATTTACTACATAGTAGCTTGTTGACTGAGTTTAAGTGGATTCATGCCAATTGTTTCTGTTGTTTGGCTGGCTATGAAGTAAATCGTTATTCAGGAAAATAGTATCACCCATTACTTGCCGCTTCCCCCTTAGTAGCATTGGCATTTATGTTTCAGTATAATTTCATTTTTGTAGGAAAAAGGGTAAAAGAAAATGTATTGTGTAGTACTTAAACAGCAAAACTAGACGGAATAAAATGTAAGTTGTTGGCTTACAGCCATATCACCCTATGCTGTGGTCCCACGGTCAGGCCAGGTCAGTTTGGAAGAGATGTCCAGAAAACATCTGCAGTAGTTGCCATGGCAGTAGGTATCGGTGACTCAATAGGCATCCCTGTGAACCAATACTGAACAAATCCCACATCTTGGTGTTAGGGGCTGGTCATCTTCTGCAGGTGCTACCTCTCAATTGACCTATACCACCCGTCTCACTATCCATTTTTCAAAGAACAGAGGGGTGATCTTTAGTATTCTGGCTAAATTCTATTTTAGGGTAATTTACATTCTGCATACCTAAATTCCTTTTTAGTTTCAGTTAGACAAAATAGTCTTTACTTCCTTGTCCTAAGCTATTGGGTAGTGCTGCTAGACACTGTCTAACAATTGCCAAACTTCACCACAGAATTGGCTGCATTTCAATGATGGATAAAATGATCCTGGTAAATAGAGTTATATACATCAGTTATTAGAGATTGTAAAGTGCTTTGGCAATTGTTCTGGGTACAATGATTTATTATCATTATAGTATTCCTTTCCCCAAGGAGTGTCTCAAGCTTCATCTCTGGTGCTTGCTGGTTGGAGTGGCTCCTCTCCTCTTCTCGTGTAGATTGGGTCCATGGATTTTGTGATGACCGGTGCCTCCACTCAAGGTGATTGCTCGCTTGTCTGACACGAGGTACAGTCCTTTGGGGAAAGTGAATACCATGGAGTATGAAACCCAGTACACAAATAATTAAAGACATCAACACAAACCCCAGAAAAGAAATGACTCCCCTGCCCCACAAAAATCAAACAACAAAGATGGAATTTACTGAGAGCAGGAAAACAGGATCTGAACAAGGAAAGGGTTAGGGTTAACTAATAAGCATGAGCACATCAACAAATCAATATATTTTCCATCTCCCAGTATTGACAACTATGCCTAACAAACACCTACTTTCCTTTCTGGTACCTTTCCAGGCAGATGGTATACTGGGGATGTGTCCAGAGACAAATGTTGCAGTACTGTGAATGTTGACTGTCAGGGGAGGGGAGAGTCTTCATACATTGTCTTTGCCCCTGGGTGGGGCAGGGTCCTCTCCTGGCTTTTCAGTCTGGAGTCCAGGATGTGGAGGTCTCAGCTGGCTCTTGGTAATTGGTGCCATGTTGTATCTCTGCCATACTGGTCTCTGCAGGGCTGGAACTACCTGTCCCATGCGCTGGATCCTCAGCATTCAGTGTCTACCTCCATCTGTGGGGAGGGGCAGTGAATTAAACTCTCCGAGCTGTTCTCCTTCCCTCTCATCTCCCGAACTCAAACCTCAAACTAGCCTTCAACTCAAACTAGTCTTTGCCTCTGTGTCAGGCTGTCCCTTCCCACTCAGGGGCTGAGCACCCCTACCTCATCATTGACCCAGCAAATTGCTTGTCCATATTGCCCTATGCAGAAACCTCTCTATTGACATCAACAGAAATTTTTAGTCCATTCTGTCCCCACCTTAGACTTCTGGTGGCCATTATTGCTGTAGTCCATAACATAGGACCCACTTAGAGTCTCAGTGTAGAGTTCCAGGAGCTGGAAAACTCAAAGGGGGACTACATTAGCATTAATACTATAAGAGGAAACCAGAACTGCTGACAAAACCAAACAAAAATCATACTTTTGTCTGATTCTGAAGGGGACATAAGTTCTGAATGTAAATGCTATATTTTCTTAATTGTGTTCATGATATATAAATAAGAGTTTAAAGGATTTCTCTCAGAACCCCCTCCTCCCAAAAATGTGCTTACTTTTTAGCTTTAGCAAGGTTGGTAATGTGAAGACTGCCATTTTGCTGAAGGTCTTTCTTGAATGGCTCAGAGCATGGCTTGGTAGTTCTCCTTACCCCTAAATGAAAGGAGGTGGTGTTGTTGAAATCAAATAGGAGTTAACAGAAAACATACCTGAAGATAAGAAAATATGTCTTTAATATACTCTTTTTAAAGAGTACTTAAAGTAACTGTATACTCTTTAAAATTATAGCTTACAAATGTTTAGCTTATCACAATTATTGTATTCAAAACACATTCCTAATCTTCAAAAAGGAAAACTTTTAAGGTAAAAGCACATCTGAAGCAAATATATAGCCATATCCCTCAGGCAGCAAGTGGTTTTAAGACCACAACACAGAATAACTGAGTCCCAGAAGCAGTCAGCAGTATATTGTATCTTTTCAGATAAATTCTTAACATGCTTAGGAAATCGTGAGCATTGGTGATGACACTAGAGAGAGTGTGCGTGAAATTCTGATCCTATTAGTCAATGGGAAAACTCCCATTAACTTAATTGGAGCCAGGATTTCACCCCAAATTAGTTTCAAAATTGTTAGCAATTTTGAATGCTGGCACAGGTCATGTTATTCATAGCACTGAGCTACATCTTGCACAAAGAAATGTGCAACTGTTCTGAATCAGTTAAAACACCATTAAATTAACACTCAGAATCTTCTCTTTTCATCCTTTCTCAAACAGAACACTAGAGGGGCATTGAATTCAAGTAATCAGCTTATAACAAAGGTGAGGTAGCCTGATACAGGGATCTGCTCGGTTGGTTCCTCACCGCCAGTTTTTCGCCTTCTCAGAGACAGAGAATTTTAACCCTTTCTCATAGGCAAATACTGTACTCATTTGGCCTTATAACAGCAGAGGATAAAATCTGAGACATATTTATGATGGCTTTGTGCTTAAGATACTGTACAGGGACATATGAAAACTAGGTTTTGTTTTCAACTCTACCTCAGATTTTCTGTGTGACCTTAGGCAAGCCGCTTAGTTCCAATTTTTTAAAGCTATTTAGACATGCCACTGCTGAGAATTGAAGGGCCAAATTCTCATTTTTAAAGGTGACTTAGGCACAGGGGAGCCTAAATCTCATTAATAGTCAATAGGATTTAGGCTTCTGGTTCCTAGGTCACTTAGATGCTTTTGACAAAATTACTAGAGATCTCACCATCTCAGGTGCCTTGGTCCAGCAAAGTTTCTTTGTCTTTGTTTTCTAATTTCAGGACTGCAGTACACCAATAGCTACTCCTGGACATGAGGAGAGTTAATAAAACAGTTCTAGGCAGCTTACATAGCTTTTACTAACACACAACTCTGGTAAGCTTAGCCAGGATGCATCTTTTATAGAGCCATCTTCAAATTTTTAGAAACACGATGGAAAGTGAGGAAGTCCATCCTTCCAGTTGGTCTGACCTAGTTAGGGGCTATGTAACAAGCTAGAAGTATGCAAAAGGAGAGTTATAACTTACACAAATATTGTTTCATAATTGCTGTTTCCAATCCTTTTATAGGTAGGTTCAAAATCTTGGGTCAAGTCCTTTTAGGATGAGTTGTGTTTTCTTTTCAATAACATCTCCTAATACTAATTTGCAAGCATGACACTTCTTATGATGTTTTAATTTGTTTTGCATAGAAGGTCTTCTGTAGAAAAAATGTTTGAAATTTATATGCTCTTATTCCTATTGTTTTGGCTTAGAAAACCCAGAACAGAAGTTGATCTGACCAAGTAAAGTTGTGTTACTGAAAATGAAAAGCAGTATTGAGTTGTCTCCCACTTTGGGCTTGTTAGCCAAAGGGTTTTTTCAGAAGCCATAATAAGTGATTGTAATAAAGCTTTATAAATCTGCTTGAAACACTTGAAACAAACTATACCCAGATAGATTAAAAGGGCAATAGACAAGTCTGACAAGAATTAAAGGGGATGAGTGCATGTGTATAGTCAGTAGTAACCCTTTTAGTCCTCTCTTTCTGAATATTCTCCAAAAATCTTTATGGTATTAGTAAAGAGTGTGTTTGAATTTTAAGGCCTAGAGTGCTGGTTCTTAATCTGTGAGTGACCCGTATACAGGAATTTAGTATGTTGAGTATTGGACTGTGTCCTCAGCATCTTCAGGTCTATGGGAATCCAGGTGTCCAAAGAAAAGACTCCTTCAAAAGTGTCCACAGAAATATTATAAAGAAAATTGGATGATCAATAAGAAGTAATTGTTGTTACAGATGAGTTCTGTAACGGATGAAGTAATGATTCATTGAAAGAAGTTTTTTAACTAATTAAAAACTGGTGGTTTTCAAAATCATTTGTAATAATGACCAGGTTAGAGATTCCTTTTTACTTGTCAATCAACTGCACACCATATGAGACATTCCATCAGTAATTAGGAGAACAGAACACATGATAAATTTAAAGGTTTTTTTGTCTCATACTCTATGAAAAGATGGGGTTGGGGGTGGAAGTTAGGTTTGGAAGTGAAAACTACCAGCATCCCACAAGAGACAGGGGAGAGAAACAGATACCAGCTCTGTACATTACACCAAAAGTGGTAATGTATATATGTTTTCTGTATGCTGTATTAATCACTGGGTGATAATCTTTGATTAATTCATTGCAATAGAGCCTATTTTTTTGACAGTCTTGAATACTTATCAAACATGCAACACACACACATGAAACATACAATACTTGTTAATACACAGTATAATTTGCTGCTGGCCTAAGGCTTCAGAAATATTATCATAGAATCCTGTTTATTTGTTTTTGTTTTTGACAATTTTCTATTTCATTTTCATATTTTGATGGATTTTTGTATTTGTTTTCATCTAGGTGTTTCTCTTTTTTGGCCTATTTCACCTCTTTTGGAATTGAGATTAGGTCTGTATGCTTAGAAGGCAGCCACTTACAAGCAGTCCACTAGGGAAAAATATAATACTGAACCCTTTAAAAAACAAAAACAAACAAAAAAACCAACCGATACTGTTTGTTCAAAGAACTGGTATACACATTTTTCTCACATGGCAATCAAGGAGAAATGTACCACACTGTGTATTGTAAACTGAGTCCTTAGAAAAATAATATTGCCATTTTAAAAATATTTTGAAGTTTCTTAAAAACATTGCATTATCTTCTGACACAGCTAACGTCCACCTGTATATCTTTTCAAATAAGCTGGCATCTTTTCCTGTGATCTATTTGTCAAAGGATCATGCTGGATTTGGGCTGTTAGCTCTGAATAAAGCTGTCTTTTGAGAATAATACTTAAAACACTGTGATAAAGCACTACAGCTACAGTTTTCAAGTAATAAGGCTCATTCTCTCAGTCAAGTTACTTCTAGAAAATCTCAGTTACAAGAATTATCACCTTCCAAATTCAAAACAGTATTTACAAATAATACCATTTATATAACACCTCCCATCTATGGATTTATATCCAAATGCTTTGCAAACATTAATTAACTAAGCCTCACAGTGTGATAAGTTGCTCAGATCCTGCAGCCTTTGAAGTAAATGTTAAAATTCTCATGGAGTTGATTGAGCGCAAGAGCAAGTCCAGTATTATTATTCCCATCTCCCGTATAGGGAATCTCAGCCCAAATTTTGCACTGATGTAAGAAAATACAAATAGTTGTTGTTAATGGGGAATTTTGATGCTAGATACTTGAGGGTCTCCCCTCAGAGCAATTTTATATAAACCCAGGCTGATGGATAAAATTTAATAAATAAAAGGAAACTAGGCCAACAGCCAGACAAGTTTTGCCTCTTTGCTATATTCTAATATTGCTTTGCACCATTCTACTCAGAGGCCAGTATGCAGCTTCGTATGGCAGCCCAAGCCAAAGTAGGTGCAGAAAAGTTTGGAATCCATGGATTCCCTAGAACCACATACTGAAATTTCATGGGATTGACTAGTCCTTCATCCTTCTGAGGCTACAAAACATAATCCAGTTTACTATATGTAGTATTTAAGGAGACCTTCTAAACCAAGGTCCTGCCTGCTCTGCATGGCTTGAAAGACCAAATGGTATTTTCTGTAACAGTAGGGGCAACAATTTCCCATGTTTTCTCACAACTGTTCTGTAGAGTGCTATGCATGTTGACATCTTAGTGGTATGTATACAAGACCAAATTCAGCCAAGGTACAAATCCATTTATAGTTGCTTACATGACTACAAAATATGGCCTATAGTTTCCAAAGCATGTCCTTAGAATGAAATGTTACATAAATATGAAACCTGCAAATTACAAATCTATATTAGTGCTTTCGGAAGAAAGGTGAGAATTAAGGCCTAAAAGCACAATGGTGTAGAAAGCATGAGACGTTATTTAAAATTAGGAGCTGTCTTCAGAATTATCCTCACCCTTTTTCTAGATTAATGTTTATTACACTGTGTCTTCTGTTTAAAGATTAAGATTACATTAAGGATACATTTAGTTGTATATATTATTATGGCATGAAGTATTGTAGAATGTTTCATAAAAACTCTGGCAGTATATAAATCCCACCAAAATACAGTTTTAAAGAATTATACATTAAACGGTAGAAATTGCTCTTTTTTTTTTTTTTGCTCCCTAAGTAATGTTTATTAGCACAGCATGTTTCATAGCCTACAAAAATTTTGTAGTTCAAATAAATTCAAATGACAAAAAATTCAGGATGAAAAACAATTATTTCATCTGTAGAATATATTATGTTCAAATTCATATTAAAATCTATTTTAATAATGCTTTAATCTGTAGAAATAAACTTTTAATTAGATGATTATTTTCATCACTCAGAGGTAAATACAAGATAATGCTATTCAGAGTCAATTAGCTACAGCCTTTTCAGTGATAAAACAAATATGTATCAAACACAATGAAGTTCCATATGTAAGATATAATACAGTTACTGTTACTATGGGAGGAAAAAGTAATCTAAGATCAGTCTTGTTAGTGTTTTGCCAGTGGACATTAATTCAAATGCTTTAATATTCAGGCAGACAATTAGGTTATCAAATGTCAATGTCTGTTAGACCTTTCTCATATTTTATTACCTTCGGGCTTACTCATTTTTGAATATATTGTTTAACTTCGTACTGAACATCTCGTTAAGGGTTCCTATCTTTGACTGTCACCAAACATATAGGATCATGGAACTCTTCTGATGTGAAAATGCTGTTCTTTGGACTGGTGGTAGTGAGGGTTTGCTAAACCAGTGTATTCTCTTAACTACTCTTGCTGGAACATCTGTCTAGAAATCCAGGTTTATTCCTGGGAGTATTACCCTAGACTGATATATCTGATCCTGATGGGATCAAGAGAAATGTGCTGAAAGGAGCATCAACATTTGTGCCTCTATTCAGCAAAAAACTTAAGTCCATTTGAAATGTTAAGCTGCTCACCTGCTTGCACTTATGTATATACTTAAGTGCTCTGTATTGGGACCTCAGTCTGCTCGATAAAGTGGGAGGCTACCAAATCAGCTGTCTATTGCTGGGGCCACTGCTGATATCTGTGTTGTAAATAATAAATGTAAACTGGTTTACTCTCAGTGATCTCAATACTGCAAGGTGCTGTGCACTCAGGTCCCTTTCTAGAAAAATACTGACATTTTTAACTTTGAGTAGTTAATAATCCGATTCAACTTCATTAGGACTATCATGCTTAAAGTTGAGCAGATGCTTAAATGCTTTCTGGATCAGGGTCAAAGTGCTTAGTGTGCCTTACAGGATTAATCCCATGACTAGTTAGGTTTGAGAAAGAAGTTATGTGCCCCATGAACATCCCTGAATTATGCCTGCATTCTAGGCATTAAGTGTGCAGATATGTTGACCTCTCTGTGAACCATTCATTTCTCGTTTCATGCTGTTTTATTGACAAAGGTCTTTATTGTTTTATTTATTTTTAGTTCCTTCAATTAAGTCTACATGTGATCTACAGTTAGTAGTTTTCCTCAATAAATGTATGCAAGTAGGGTTTGAGATGAGCTTGGACACTTTCACTATGGGTCTGATTCGGTGCCCAGTGAAGTCAATTTGGTGCCCACTAAGTCTTTTGGGTACTTTCAGTAGGCATGGGATCAGGCCCTCAAGAAAAATCTCCAGGTTCTCATGATCAGAGAAACTCCATAACACTATGGAGTATGCTGTGTTTACTACTCATGAGTCAGCATCTTCAAACAAGACCTTCACACAGCTCCCATTGGCCATGAACAGTGAACCATGGCCACTGGGAGCTGCAAGGGACTGTGCCTGTGGATGGCCAATGTAAACAAAATGTCTCATGTCCTGCCTGTGAGTTACCCAGATGGGCTGCATTCCAACCCCTGTTGTAGACTATGGTGAATGAGCATTGGTATAGATTCCTAGATGGAAAGATCTATTTTCTTCTTAAGTTCAGAGGAGTAGCTGGTGTCTTATCTATATGCTTCCCTTTTCATAACACAGCCATTTGCCTTTCCCTTCCCTAACTGGTTTCTTATTTTCAATTTCTGTAATGCCCTGCTTTTTCACTTTAATCCCCAGAAGGCCTAGTTTTTGACACTTTCTTAGGACTTACGTCCATGCTCATTGAAGACAATAGCAAAGCTCCCATTAACTTGAATGGTAAGGATCAGGGATTCTGCGAGATTCTGTTTAGAGATACTCCCACCCATCTCCCTTCTTGGAGATCAGAATTACTTGCAAATACACCAACTTCACAACTCCCAAAACTGGAGAACTGTAACTGCTCTAGCAGAAATTTTCTGTCTGATATGAGACCAGAAGTGAATATCAGCAAAGATAGGAAGCTTGTGGCATACTGGGATGGGGGAGGTGAGGAGACTAGTCTGAAATCTTTGTATTAAAGGAAAAGAAACTTTGGATTGGGTTTGATATTTGAGCTTGAGTTTGACTCCAGACCTTACTTGGTTTTTTTTTTGTTTGTTTGTTTGTTTTTTATGAACTGACTTACAAAACTCTCTGGACACTCAATATATTTAAACTTTTATTTTACAATGGGAATTGCCAGGATATAGATACCACTTAAAGTCTAGTGCATAGCTTACTACTTGAATTTTGCAGTGGTGGGACAAAGATTTTGAAGAAGGATCCATGTTTCAAAGATAATTAATAAAATTAGTCTTCACAAGCAGCTTTATTTCATTCATATTCCATTAGGACAATATCTATAGTCTTTTTCTAAAGTGTTCTTTTCTGTAGCCAGACTAATCCCAAGATCTTGTCCGGTCTTCTCTGTCTGAATGGCTCCCTGTTCAGGAATTTCTGACCACTGTCTTAGTTGGTCTGGTAGTTAAAGGGTCTATTTCAAACCTCACATCAGTTTTTTTTGTTTTGTTTTTTTAAAAAACCCTTCCTTCTTTGTAATTAAGTAGGAGTTGGCCTATATATGGTACTCTATAAGTGCTGGAAATGCCACCAATTTAAGTAATGATATTAATACCTGATATTTAAAATATTGAAAAAGCAGCATGATGCTACAAAACTGCTGAGATATTAACTTGACACGTTATTTTCATAAAATTCATATGAATGTCTCTTATTGTTCAAAGGAATGCACATCTTTCTTTTGTTTTGGTCAGGGATCAAAACTTCTTAGTTACTTTTACTTATGAGGACAGTTATGACACTAGTTCATAAAAACAAATGCACTCTGAGGAACGATGTTTCAGACCTTTAGAAATACTGTTCATTAGCTTTACTAATCTTTAGTTAGGTACCAGATCCGTGAAATAGTCCCACTTAGAGCATTCACTGAATCTTATTTATGATCTCTAGACACCTTCTTGGATATTTACAGTTCTAATTAATATTAATCCCCCCGTTACTTTGTTATCCTGTTCATGTGTTAACACTTGTAACTCAGTGCAAATTGGTATTTAAAAACCAGATATGGGCACTTGGAACACACTCAGGTACGATAACTATTTTTGTAGTAATCAAAGTGGAAAAAATAGGGCATCCTCAAACCTGATGTTCCAGCTTCTTGCAAGGTTGCCCTGGCAGATGTTTTTCACTATATGCAGCATTTTTTGGTAAATGAAATGCAGTGGCTGACTACAGTTGTATCTATAGTCCATTCACAATGCAATGTCAATTAGACTATATTACCATACATACCAATGATCTATATTATAACAGACATAAATTACAGTGCATACAGTTTTTACACACTTGACACAGTTACCATGGAATAACGAAAGATCTATTGTAATTACTATGTTATATTTTGTTTATTTTCCCTATGTAGATTGCTCTTATTACAGCCAACATTTTATTATACTACTTTATTTCTTATTAATATAACTAATTAAATTGCCATTACTTGTTTAAATGCAATATAGTTACACATAATGTGCATTTCAATAATCACTTAGAAATTGAAATGGCCTTGTTTGCTTCTTTATGATTACATTATTCACATACAATAAAAATGATCATGATCTTTAACACAGCTAACATGAGCACGCACTGTATAAGTGGAAACATGAAGCAATGTAAACACAGCTTCTAAATAGTCTAACTGTATCTTCAATCAGTGTATAGTTTACCTTTTGACTTCTTGGTCTGAGATTCTTAGTTTGAAAGGGAGTGTTTTTTTTTTTAAAAAATCTCTAATATGTGCAAGCAAAATATTTGCTAAAATGAACTGAAATTATTTTTATACTGGCTTAGATACAAAACATAAAATCATCCATTTCTGAAAATTCCTTAATACATTATCTGATTTCCAACCTTATTAACCATTCAGTATATGTTCATTCTGTCATCACTAGTGCTGATCTGCTTGGTCAGCATTTTTTGTTCAACTGTTTTATTTGCTTAGGTTAATAGCAAGACAGGCTTGTAAAATACATGACACAGTATTGTCATGCCAGCTATATGCAGGGAGTTCACCTGCAGCCACCTACCAGCAGAGGTGCAGTACCTACTTCTTTGAACAGTCCCATTTAAATCATTGACACTAATCAGGGCAGGAAGCACTATGCCCAGCAATAGCTGTTTTTAAGATAGGGCCGTAGTTTGTAATTAACAGTCTCGGGTGAGAAACTATCAGCCTCTTAAGGTAGAGGAACAATAGACTGGCAATTTAGGCAGCATTGTGCAGGTTAGCATATGTGCCATCAACATTATGATCGAGGAGGAGAAGTCATATGGACACCTGCTGTATTGCACTTCCTCTATGAGGAGCTGGTGCTGAGAAGCCAATAGCAAGAAAGAGATGCAATCAAAGTTGAAGTGAAAGAATAATGCTTAATTACAAATCTTGACATACAACTACTATCTTAGCTGCTAAAACAAATCATGATATCACTGATTTTTCACTATATCCTAAAGTCTTCCAATGCATCCCACATCCTTCATTCCATCAGCTGCTTTGACTCCAATTTGGACAATAAAAGACTATATAAAACTTTATTTAAATTCACTGCACGGTATCATTTTGATTTATCTCCATGAACACTGGGGAGCAGTTGGATAACACAGAAAACCTCTTCATTATTTAATGTCAAGTAATTGGAACTACATTTGAAAACCTGTAGTCCACTTCATTCCCTGGTCACTGACATGCACAAACACCAGGAGTTGAATTCTAAATAGTTCAATTACAAAGACTATGGATTGAGCCTAAATAAGCAGGGAAATCCTTATGTTGTGTAGGGTGTTTTATTTTAATGGGGAAAAGTCACATTAGGTGCATATAATTTGAATATATGGTCACCTCAGTTATAGGAAAAATAAAGATAGGGAAATAATAATGCAGCAATTACCAAGATAATTTATTTTAATAAGAAGACTACTGATGTCCATTTCTGAAATTTCACTGTGATTATAATAATTAAAGATCACAAGAGAACATTTGTTCCAAGGAGGTATAAAGTCGAAGTGGTAAACTTAGAATATAAACCTGGAGTCTGATAGAAATACAAGTTCATGGTGCAGAACCAGCAGTTCTATGATTTTCATAGCCTCTGTTTTAATCACTGGACTTATTCTGTTTCATAACTCTAAACTCCATTAACCAGCCAAGACTGGTGGTTTCATATCTAGGTGTTGAACCGAAGTCAGGAAACGTGCATGATGAGATCATCTGAGTCCTCATTATCTAAAAAACTGAAGCTCCTTATACTTTTAAACTGCCTTTTTTAATTCCATTTCCAAAATCTTAATTCAATCTTATCGACAATGAAGCTGTCGTAGTCAATATGGTAATAACAGAGACAAACAGTATTAAAATTGTGCCAGGGAATGCCTAGAAAAAAATAACTTTTCTTCTGACATTACTACAGTGTCCTAATGAAGCAGAACAAAAGTTGTTGTGAACATCTGGAATGATATAAGATTTGAAAATTGGAAAGTCACGCTGTGGGGGAAATGTCAAGAAACAAGTTCACTTGAAACAAAGCATGACTTTTGTACTTTCCCAGCTCTATTATCATGGCTGATTTGATGATACATGAGATAACACAGTGGGCCTAATTCTACTGTTGTTTGCATCAGGGTAAATCAAGAGTAATTCCATTGAAATCACATGGGAGTAAAATAAACATAAAAGAACCAACTGTGGCTCAATAGGAATATATTCCCTCACAAACATACACCTCACCGTCCAGAGGTGTCTATAGCTAGAAAATGTCTCTAATTGCTGTGTCATCACAACTATAATCATTATACATGTACAAGGTTATTTAGATAGTTGTCCTGGACCACCAGAGGAAGACACAGGACATGAGCAATGTGGTTTAATTAGGCTGCAATTTTTTTTTTTTACTTAACACATCTGGGAAGTATCAAGCAATGACTCATCCAGTGCAGCCCATCCTTCCTTTATTAACAGTTCAACACAGGGAGGGCTGTTGTCAGCTCCCCACCCACCTATTCCACCTGTTCCCAGAGCTGTAGTTGGGACTTACTTAACAACTCTCCCCTGGTTATGAAGGTTGAGGTGTGAAAGAGGGTGTTGTCACCTCACTGTATCAGATGTTAGGCGCTCTAACTCCATTTCCCTTCTCTTCTAGGAGCACCAACCCCATTCCCCTCATCTCCTAATGTTTCCAGTCCCAATTTATTAGTGACCTGGAACCCTTATTGACCTACACTGGACACCTGTCAAAATGAATTTTACAATCTACTCTACCCAGTCTGTCTTTGGGAAAAGGTGGTAGAAAAAACCTGCATACTTAGGACAATATAGTAGTGATGGAAAATACCCTTCCCAGACCCCAAAAGATGATTAGCATGATGCTCACAGCATGGTTCAATGGCTTGATCCTATTCTAATACCAGAGGGATTTTCTTCTCAGCACAGAATGGGACTCTTTACAAATCTTCCCCTTTGGTGCACAGGAGTCAATAGTCTTATACAGGACCTTCCCACCCAGCCAAGCAGTCATTAACTGTCTGATACTCTGGGACACAACGGTTGGAAAAAGTAAATTCCTTAAATGGGCCACAGGTTTTCTTCCTTTTCCACTGACTCAGACAATGCCTCCCCGCTGTTGAGGGTGCGGGGTGACCTTTTCTGGATACGACTAAAGCTATAGAATATTATATATAGTATTCTTCAAGGGTTCACAGTGCTCAGTTAAATACTCTGAGCAGCTCTTATTCAGGCAAAACTTGTTGAATCACAGCAATGTTTTGTCTGAGTAAAGACTGCAAGATGAAATTTTAAGGACAACAAGATTATCTCTTTGTACAAGTGATATTAGTTGCATGGAAAGCCACTTCTGCACACTTGTGGTTTCTCTTTATTTTTCTCAAGATGCAGACAATTTTTCTGACATGATTTTCTCTCAAGTTTAATTGAGTCAGTGAGTAGATACAAAGAAGAGATATTTTTATTTGTCTCCTGCAGAGGTGCTAATAGGAAAGAAGACAATTTTCACTTGATTTATATATATGTAAATATAAAGCGAGATTTATGCAGAAAGCTCAGCCATATGTAGAGCATTTCTGTAAGGGACACAGGTCTTATTGAAACAGAAACTTTCATTGTAAATTACAGTGCAAAGGTTGGATCTGAAGAAGTGATAAGCATAATTTCTTCAAGTAATTTCATATGTTCATTCTCCTGTAGGTTTGTGCACGCCTCCTGCACAGTTGTCAGAGATTTTTCCCTCAGCAATGCCCATTGAGGTGGCATGAGGGCCCTATTTTTTCTTCCTGCCAATGCATACAGGCCAACAAAGGCAGAGTCACCCCGGGTCCACTCAGTTCCTTCCTACCATCTCTGATGGTTGTTGGAGCTGCTATCCTTGTGTTTGCAAGTCCTACACTCTTTAGTGTAAAGAGTACCTTTTTGTGTTTGAGGCTAGTTTAGAGATTTTGTACATAGTTTAGATATTAGTAACTTTAGATTAGTATTTGATAGTGTGGATTCCCTGGTTCCTATTTGGTTGTTTGGTACCAGTAGCAGAATCATTCTTCATTCTCCTGACTTCAAGTTCTATCACTCATATAACAAGTCTATTCCAATGAATGACCATCACCCCAGGTGCCTTAAATGTCTGGAGGAGAAACATGTGAGTGATAACTGTCACATTTTAGGGGTTTCAAACCCCACCCAAAGAAAGAAAGGGCAGCCACACTCAAATATCTGCTCATGGAGTCTGCTTTGCCCATTGGATCCTTCCTACTCAGAGTGGGTACCAAGTATGTACACATTTGTTAGGAGTGCACCCCTTGATCTGAACAAGTCAAGAGTAAGATTTTTGTTGTTCTAAGGGAGTGCAGGAAGTTCTTCTGCATACTGGAAAGCCTTTAACTAGGACTACTTATTATGCTAAATTGAAATGATTCCATTTGGTCCATACAGAAAGGCACTTACCCATCCTGAACTCCTAGTCCAATATATGGTGGTTATAAAACAAGCAGCATTAGTTGTTAGTTCCATCAGAGTCCACCTGGTGGCTCTTTCATCTTTCCACCTTGCCATGGAGAAATGCCATTTTTTTCCCAAATCCTATGTCCATCGGGTTTCTGAAGGGTTTGGACAGCTATCTAGAGGTACACAGCCCACTTCCTCCATTCAACTTGCCTTTAGTTCTAGCATAGTTGTTGAGGTCCTCGTATGAGCCTGTTCTCTGTAATACCTTTCTGTGAAGGTGTTTTTCTTGGTCGCTATTCTTGGCCAGAAGAACAGGGGAATTGCTAGTTTTAGTATCAGAACCTTCTTGTATGATATTTTTCAGAGATAAGGTTTAATTTCAGCCTCACCCAAAGTTTCTGATTAAAGTGGTTTCCATTTCCACATTAACTAAGCAATTTACTTACTGACTTTCTTTCCAAAGCCTCATTCACTTAAAAGTAAAGTAAATTTTCACTCTCTTGATATCAGAGAGCTTTAAGCTTGTTACCTGGATTGCCTAGATTATTTAAATCTTTCTCACAACTGTTCATTGTGATTTCAGACAGAATAAAGGGTCATCCAATCTCCACCCAAAGGACCTGTTCTTGGATTTCTAGCTGTATTTCTGTGTTACCAAGATGGCTGGTAATGCTCCCCAAATAGAGCGTTGGCTCTAGGCAAGATGCGATAAATCAATCCCTGATACATCGAGCACTACCTGCTGATCCGGCGGGCAGTCTAGTCCTACCCTTAGACTAGAATGGAAATGTGCAACACATTTCAGAGAAAAACAGTTACAGAAGAAGATTAGTAACAGTTTCTTAGAGATTCATGATACAATTATTTTTGTTTTGTAATTCTAACCCAGATGCCATGCTAGTTGCTTGCTTAGGGATTTTAGCTAGCTATTTTCTAAGAGCTGCAAACACATATTAGGCAATTCACTTTCACTACACTCCCAAATCTCTCTTAAAATGTGCCAAATTAAATGTTCCACATGTTGAGGTTTCATCCTATAGAAATTCACATTTTATATGTAGGAAAATTAACCATGTTCAAGCACTAGGAAACTGTTCACGTTCCAGGGGGACATAATCTTATGGCTAATTTACAAGGTTTTGAAAGTATCACTGGGTTCTCTGTGAGAGGGTGGTGTCTGTGGGCACAAGGAAGAACTACTGGGTTGGAACTTCTTCCTGAAGCGAGGCTTATCTTGCTGTCCTAAAATTGGTCAGACTATCTTACAATGAGAGCCACTACCCATGCTCCTGGCTTTGTCATCTTCCTCTTCCCAGAAAATTGCAAGGAAAGGGGGGTAAGCATGTGACTGGAGTAAAAGCAAAGTGGACAGGGTCTTACTGGCATATCAAGTCCCTATGTGTGTTATGACCCCCTTCTCCTGAGCTCATCCAGAAGGTCCTCCAACTTCTACCATGCTGCCTGCAGTGAATCAAGTTCACTTGTATATAAATGACTGTTGTTACTCCCCTTTCTCTGACTTCTACTTATTTACCATAGAATGCAAGTGTCTCAGAACAGGGACCATTTTGAAGTTTTTGGAAAGTGTCTAGTACCCAGTGGATGCTAGTGCAAATACAGAACATGTTATGGAATCAGTTAAACCTTACTATTATGCACTAAGCATAATCATAATCATTCACTCAGGATAAATGTAAAGAAGCCATTGTAAAGAGAAGGCTGAAGCAGAGTAATAGCATCCGAAGCAAAAGCACATGAGAAAGCCTGAGTAGAAGCAGAATCATATGGCCTATGTGGTTTCAAATGGAGAGTCTAGGGTTTGGATTGATGGGAGTATGTGTGTTAAGGAAGCTACTGCTGTGGGAATTCTGTGACAAAAAATAAAAATTGTACACACAATATTTTAAAATTCTGCAAAATTCTGCATATTTTACTTGTCAAAATAACACAATTTAATCATACCAGTTTCAATTATCTTTGGTCATGTATTTCAAAATACCTGTCAGCAAGTATATCTGTAACAATACAAATAACAAAAAAGACTCTGGAAATATTTTTTTGACAAATAGATTCTTTACTAGGCATAATACAGAGCTCTGGGTAATCATTCATTTAAACTGCATTACAGAACTGTATTTCCCACACCCCATCAGAAGCATTACAAAGACTTGGGGGAGTTCGCAGTAACAGAGGAGCTGAGGGAGGGGGAAGTAAAATGCTGGGAAGGAGCATGGGTGTGAACTTGGAGGGTTGTTGGGTATGTGTGGGAAAAGTACAGAACAGGTTTTTGGGGGGTTAGGGAGCTTCCACCATACAGACCCTGGCTGACCTCTAGCCTCTCCCATTCAGTCAGGCACATCTGCCCCTTTTCCTGTGTACTCCTGCACCCCTATGTGTCCTTGAACCACTTGTCCACGTTTCCCTCAACCCCCACTCAGACATCCACTGCCCCCAATCCCTATGTAGTCCTGCACCTCCATCCCCTGTCCCTATGTGTCTCTTTGTCCCCACTCAGCCACCTTCTGTCCCTATGTAGTTCTGAACCACCTCTCCCCATCACAATGTGGCCCTGCACCTCCCTCCCCATGTGTTCTTGTGCCTTCAGTTCCATTCAGCCCCCACCCCAGTCTGTCCTTTCTGCACTAGTCCTTATCAACCCTTCAGGGCCCTCCCCAGACAGCATTCCATACGGTCAGTCTCCCAAAAGACCCTGTCTCCTGACATGGTCTTACAGGCTCTGCAACTATCTCTTCCCTAGTTGGCTGGGAGTTGCTGCTGTGTTCTATTGCCACATTGCCATCCGGTGGGCAAAAGGTGAACTGCAACAACATTTTGTCTGAAGCTTTTTCTGGGCAAAAAAATTTAAAATATACATGGCTCCTTAATTATGCATGCGCACAGTAGTGCAGAATTTCCCCAGGAGTAGGGAGTGAGAGGCAGCCAGAAAACCAGGCAGTCAGTAACAGAAGTGATAGTGCTGTGGGCCTGAGAGAAAGCTGGCTGGAAAGGCAGGTTCTGGCACAGTGAGCAAAGAAACTGTCTTTTGCTGTTTGATTCCTACTATATTCAGGGAAACAGGACTTTATATAAAATCTTTGTAAATAAAGAAGATTGCATCAAAAAAATCTTACCCCACGTTTCTCCTCCTAATTGGAACAACCTACAAGACTCTGAATTTTCAGATAGCTGCTCAGGGCAAAAAAAGCAGCTAAAATAATGTAACTCAGAGCATCTCTGAAGTTGAGAGCAGGGCGGGCACTGAAAAAGAAATCTACATATTTAAATATTGAAAAACTTTAATTTATTATTTTATACTGCTTCAACTCTAGAGATAAAATTCCAGGCAGCCAGCCTTTCCCCAAAGGAGTAATTAACTTGAATTAGCATTTGAATAAATCTTGTGTTCAAGTCATCATTTGTAAGCTGGGTCACAGATCCCCCCCGCTTCTGTCCTGCTCCTGCCTTCCATCTCCCTGATAAAATAGATACTTGACTCTTTGTTGTTTATCTGTTTTGGTGACTCTCTAGTGTGTAAAGTCAAGGGGCACCTTAAAGACTAACCAATTTATTTGAGCATAAGCTTTTGTGGGTTAAAAAAACCCAATATTTGAAGTGGGTGTTTTAACCATAAAAGCTTATGCCCAAATAAATACCTTAATCTTTAAGATGCCACCAGTCTCCTCACTGTTTTCATGGGTACAAACTAACACGGCTACCCCTTTGATACTTGGTACCAAAACAGAAATGCTCTCCCCTCTTCATAAGCTGTTCCAGACAACTTTAGTTTGGATACTGCATGCCAAAACAATCTTGTAACTTAGCATTTGAATTAATTCTAAAGTTTTCTTCACACTCTCCAGTTATTAGAGGGTGAACTATTTCTTAGTTGGTTTTGTGCAATATCAAAGAAGTTTGCTTTCCAGGAACTACCAATGAATGCACCCAGATTTCCAATTTATGCCCCTTTTTGCTGAAAACCTCTCTCTCTCTCTTTTAACAGGTGCTCCAGTTCACAAGGTTGAGGTAAAACACTAATTTCATTACTAGATTAACACTAAGTAAACTAAGTAGAAGAAAACAAATAGCATCACAGTTTTTCCAGGCATATGGTATTTGTTGTTAAGTTACTGATGAAAATGAGAATTGTTTTCTTTGAAACTGGGCAGGAACTTCGATTCTTTATCTGTTTATGAATTCTACAAGCAGAGGTGTCTGAGGATTAGTAGGACTCCATTGCATTTCTGCCATTGACTCACTGTGTGATATTGAAAAGGATTTCAAAAATGGTTTCCAATTTCAGATACCTCTGCTTTGATTGCCCACCTTTAGAAACCATGAACCTGGTATTCTAGTAGTACTGAACACCTAAAATTTCAAGTAAAGCCAAAGGGCTCTGGATCCCTTAGTGCCTGTTAAAATCAAACCAAAGGTATATCAAATGTAGCACCAGGAAACAGAGGAACAAAATTGTTAGGCCACTTTTTAAAATGTGATCCTTAACTTCTTTATGTCTTTTTCACAGCAGATAATAACACTTTCCCTACCTCACACATGTGTTATGTGGATTAATAAATTTAATGCTTTTAAATTGCTTCAAGATTTTTGAATGGAAGGAGCCATTATAAATACAAAATATTAATCTAATTTATGGTATCATGCTGGGTCTAATAATAGCACTAGTAATATTATGTGCTATTTTGTCTAACTTTCAAGTATCTCACAGAGTTTTACAAATTTGATTTTGGCAATCCTCACAGCACCTCTATGAGGTACGGAAATATTATTATGTCCATTTTATATTTCTACAATTGATTCCGTTCTACCAGAAGGAGTGGGGATTGTACAATTTACTTAACCTTGTGTTCTGAATTTAGTTGCAGCTTCAGGTGTCTTTATCATGCTAAAGCCCATAAAAGATTGACTATGTTAGCAAAAAGTTTTACCTTATTATTAGTGCTGATGGTAGTATTGTTGTAGCTTAGAGCCTATGATCCTGTCTCAGAGCTCCACTGTGTTAGGTGGTGCTCAGACACATAACAGAGATGTTTTCTGCCCCATGGAGCTTACAATAGCAATTCTTTCCTATCACTATCTTTACGTGTAAGTGTACAGAATGGGAAAATATGAGGTACTCAAAGTAGTTCAATATGTGACCATATTGTCATTCAGATCAATGTGTATGTAGTGTGTAGTTCTCTAAGTGAGGCAGCCGAGTTATCACTATGTATAGTTGACATAGCCCCTCCTTCCATGATGGCAAATACTAATTTTTTTCAGGCCTGGTCTACACTAGCGGGGAGGGTCGACCTAAGATATGCAACTTCAGCTACGTGTATAACATAGCTGAAGTCGACGAATCCTAAGTTGACTTACCTGCTGTCCTCCCAGCAGCAGCAGTTGGCTGCGGGCTCTCCCATCAACACCAGCTTGAGCCTTTTGGCAAGCTGGAGTTCCGGAGTCAACTTTGGGGACTGATTTATCACATCCTGATGAGACGTGATAAATCGATCCCCAATGAATCGATCTCTACCCATTGATACAAATGGTAGTCTAGACAAGGCCTAAGACTCACGCTATGTGTTTAATTAAACACAACTTTCTTAAAGGATAAGCAATAGGATTTTAAATATGCAGTTAATTGTTTAATATATTGCCATATTATAATGCTTTTTTGCCTTCCATAGTAAACTTGGGCCTATCCAAAGCCCACTGAAGTCAATGGGAGTCTCTTTGACTTCACTGGGCTTTGGACCTAACTCTTGGTCTTCAGTAAGAAAAAAGAAAGTGAGATTATGTAGTCCCAAGTGGAAAAAAAGAAAATGAAAGACCATAAGTGAAGCTTAGAGTGGCAGTTTATGTGTAAGGAAATAAGGGGCCTCACAGCAGTACAATTAATATTCTGATTCATGGTAATTATTTCTAAATCCGGATTATTTTACTGTATTACTCACTACAAAAGAATAGTGGTATAACTAAATTATCAGGGCCTATGAAGTAATATTAACATTTTGTGAGTTAGAGTGATATTTTTGTACCTAATAGTGTTCTATCATATGGAATATTGTTCTACCATATTCAATGGTCAGAGGCCCAACTGTTGGTATGAAATTCATTGGAGAAGGGAGTAGCTTTGCAATATATTCTTCCAACTGTAACCTTCACTCTCAGGTTTTTGGTGATCATCAGGGATCTTGGAAGTATGTTTGCCATGAAAAAAATGCAGATTTTTTTTTTTTGCCACAAAATTTTTGCCATGAAAAAAATGTGGAACATGGGATTTGCATTTTTACAGATTATCTTCAGTTTTTTACATTTTGTGAAAAAAAAAAAACGTATACAGGGAGACCCCATTCCTTCCAGCCTCTGTTATCTGGCTATCTGTATAAACCAAAGCAGGGTTGACAGCCTGAGCCTTGAGCAGTGGGGTTCCCCTTGGCAGCCCCAGGCAGTGGGTCTCAGACTTCAGCTGAACCTGCCCGGTGCTGACAACGAAAGACGTTTCAACAAATTTGGGATCCTTTTCTGTGGTCAGCGCCAATGTCTGAAAGATGGAAAATGTAGCTGGCATGCTGCATCTCTATTTTAACAACCAGGGCTGACTTTGAAAGTGAATAATGTTAATATAAATGCAATTTTCACTTTATTTTATGTGCATTCAAAAAAATTAAGGAAAATATAGAATATAGACAGAAATCTTTGGATATGTAAAAATACAAATTGCAATGATATTAATTTTATTATATTATAATGATTCATGGCATTGGTAGGCTTCACACTTGCCTAACAACTGTTATATATCAATAAAACACTGTGTTCAACTGATACCAATGTATATTGTGGCTAGCGAAATTAAAGTTCAGCATTTCATTTTAATCATGGGAAAACACTGATTTTTATGTTTTGTTTTGTTTTTTTTAACTGGAGAACTTTGGGGTTTTGATTATAGAAAACTAGAATCCTGATGGTCATGGTGTGTCATGTAGCGGATGCAATAAACATTATCCTATCAATACATCATCTAATAAAATAGTAGAGAATTTCTTATATGCTAATAACGTATGGCTATTGGTGGCATTGAGCGGCGTTTAGCATGTGTTTGTGTGGGTGCTCTTCTCTCAAAATGCAATTTAAATTACCTCCTACAATAAGATTAATGTTTGAGATAGACCTAATCCATGGAAAAGACTCCATTTAGATATAAACATTAAGCAGGGTATAACCAAATTAGCAGAGAACAGCTAGAGAATCCATAATTCAATGTCCCTGGTGGGCAAAGATCACTTCTTTGACTGTCCCAGGGAAATTTTTTTTTTGTATTAAATATAATTTGGGTCTCTTTCTTCCCACAGTTCTCCCAACCTTTATTTTTATTGGAACATAAGGCATATGCAGTTTACACAGCCCCATCTACTCACAGCCTGGGGATATCCTTGTCTACTAGATGAATCTTTCTCTTGCAGAAACCCAGTGTGTACTGCCACTTTGATTGATGTTGACAGGACTGAGTCTCTCTACATGAGAGAAATGAACACCTAAAATACTCCCTACTTCTATTTTAATAGATTCTTATATTTACCAAAGAAATATAGAACCTATAGTATTTTTTAAGGGGCTAACTAATTAAAATTTCCATTTGGTATTCTCTTATGCCATGAATCAAAATGTAGGATAATCAATACATCCTTATCCCAATGATTCCCAAACATCCATCCAGAATCTTTAAAAAACGTGAATGTCTGAGTTGTATATGTCAGTTCTGCAGCCACTTCCCCATGCCCAATGTGAGAAACTCCTGAACCACAGATATTGTGACCAACAATTATAATGATGATATTTAGGCCAAGGCTCCAGGTGAAAAAACAAATGCTGATGGAATCAGGAGGGAAAAACCATATATGTTTTCTGTTGTGGTAGCACAGATTATTTGAGTAGATAAAGTTAATCATAAAGTGAGGCCTCACTTCTCAACTTACCAAAGCTTCCATGAAGGAAACAATATGGAACAAAGATTCAGTTGCAAAGAGCAAGAGATGCACAAATGCAGGAAGATTAAGGCAATGTAGAGTTCTGTTCTGAAGTCCCAAACTCCTTTATTGCTGTCCTCAAAGGGGAGAATGTGCCGTCTCTGGTGAATTACAGGAAGGTGTCGCCTCCTTTTGTTTCTCTATACCCTGCATCATGCTGCTACCTCCTTTTAAAAAAAGTCAGTAATAATTCATTCGTTAAAACCTGTGATGTGTTTAAAAACTTTTACAAGCCATGACCTGTGCCCTGAAGACCTGACAACCCATTATAAATGAGTATTATGAATTTATTCCACCCAATTAATCAATTGCAATTTTTGCATTTTATTTTGTAAATAATTTTTAAATCAATCTCATTTCCAATCAAACTTTTCATCATATCTCTGTGTGTATACACGCAGGTCTAGAAGGACAAGAATGTCCATCATGAATAATGTATATCTAAAGAAAGACAAAAATAGGTTTCAGCAGAGCTTAACTAGGCTCCACTTGTGCATGTGTAGCTTAGGCACATTTACATATTCACTGGTGCAGAAACCTCACCAAAGTTCCTGATGGACATGCCTTCAGTATGGTGAAGTCCCCAGTAGGACCAGTGGAGTTTGTGGTGATCATTGAGCAATCACAGAGTTGCCTCTTATGCTTCCTTTCCTGAAGTCCCCTGGAGGAGAGGGTCATGTCATGAATAACGAAAGGTGGTATGTAGTAGAACTAGCTGGACAATAGAAATCTCTCCCAGAAAAAAAAATAGAAGAAAAAATCAGCCTGAATTGAGACTCAGGCAAAATGGTGATTTCTCCCCAATCTCTCCCAAAATGATTTCCAAAACAAACTGGTGTGGGAAGAACCAAAATTGAATTTTCTAGCTGGCTGCTGCCTCTTGTCAATGTTATTTTTTAAAGTGAAATTGACAACAGCTTTTCATGTTGGCATCTGGGGAGCAGTCATTTTATTAATCCTAATGGAAAACTGAAATTTTTGGGAAATAGTTCTGACCAAAAATTCCTCATCAGCTCTAGTGAAAAGCAATCCAGCAATGCCCACCTAGATATGATCCTTACAGGACCGTGGCCAAATGGCACTACTAAGAACAGAGGCTCTCAACCGTTCTAGACTACTGTACCCCTTTCAGAAGTCTAATTTGTCTTGTGTATCCCAAGTTTCACTTCACTTAAAAACTACTTGCTTACAAAACAGACATAAAAATTCAAAAGTGTCACAGCACAGTATTATTGAAAAATTGCTTACGTTCTCCTTTTTACTATATAATTATAAAATAAGTACATTAGAATATAAAGTGCATACATTTCAGTGTATAATCTATAGAGCTCTATAAACAAGTCATTGTATGAAATTTTAGTTTGAACAGACTTCGCTAGTGTATTTTATGTAGCATGTTGTAAAACTAGGCAGATAACTAGATGAGTTGATTTACCCTGTGGAAGACCTCTGTTACCCCAGGGGTACACATACCCCTGCTTGAGAATCATTGACTGAGAAAAGACTTCAGATGGCTTTAAAACTGCATTGGAGCTGAAACAGAGAAGCTGAGTATGGTAACCACTTCCCAGACAGCCCACACTCTGCCATACGCAGTGTAAGCTGATTGCCGAAGAAACTCTACCATACAAATTCTAGCATGCATGTAAGCAAGGCTTCATCTGGGTTGATGTCCATGAAACAGTGAAAGCTACCTAGTGATGCAAGGTATATTGAACAAACAGCCTTGGGTCTAATATCTAGGAGAGCCAATTGCAGTTGCTTAAGACCTTTATAACTTACCATATTTAGCTCATGGCCTCATGCACAGAGGGCCTGCAGGATCAGGCCCTTTATTTGTTATGGTAATGAATCCTTTACAACTGACAAGACATCACCATATAAATTACATTTTTTAAAAAAGCATATGAACACCTTATTCCTAACCTTTTTAATATAATAAAAATCATTACCCCCAATCAAATAGCTGTTTTTCATTTTTATTCACCAAGTACATTTAATATTATCATTCTACAAAACACATTTGTAGACATTCTGGGCAGGTGTATGCCTGAAAAAGGTCAAGGCAAAATACCAGCATACTTAACAAATATATTTTTGCACCGTGTTCATAGAAATCTTTTTTCGTTGCATAGCAACCATCTTTTTAATTACTATTTGCAATCTAGATTTTAATAATTTAATTAGTAGTTTTCCCTTCTATCAAATTGTTATATCCAATAGATTTAATGAATTCAATTCTTTGCCTGTTTTAAAGTATAAAAGTTTTTCCTCACCGTCCCACCCCGGTTTCAATATTACACTCTTTCATCTCTTATCAAAAACAGAAGTGATAAAGATTTAGCATTGCCTAGAGAATGGATGACTTACATTTCTAGGCCCCAACCTTGCAAGTTACTCCTTGTGGCTGACCTTTGTAGTTGCATGGAGTGCCAGTGAAGACAATGGGGCTTCAGGCAAGGAGGAGTTTGCAAAAGTGGGATTGAAGCCAAAATGTTCAGGAATATCAGTAATTGTGGGTGCTTAATACACTTTAAAGAGGCCTGATTTCAGAGTCTGCAGAGTCCCTGTTTACCATTGTCTCCAAAACAGGGACCTCTTAGGGTTCTCTCATCATAGCTACTCAAAGTCTGCAGAGACTTTTGAAAAATATTGGCCCTCTGCTGCTGTTTATGCATCAAGCTATTAATGAGAACCTAAGACCTAGCAAGAAATTAAATATTCAGTGGAATCATTGAAGTGACAAAGAGTCCTGTGGCACCTTAAAGACTAACTAAAGTATCAGAGCATAAGCTTTCGTGGGCTAATACCCACTTCATTGGATGCATGCCTGCCTTGCATGTTGTCAAGAATCAGAGGGGTAGCCATGTTAGTCTGGAATTGCAGAAGTGACAATGCATCCGATGAAGTGGGTATTAGCCCACGAAAGCTTATGCTCTAATACTTTAGTTAGTTTTTAAGGTGCCACAGGACTCTTTGTCACTTCTGCAATTCCAGACTAACACGGCTACCCCTCTGATTAGTGGAATCATGAAGGATCTCCAAAAGCATTTCACATATGTAACCAGGTGATGTACAGGCCATGAACAGGGATTACTTAAATGGCTGAGGAAATGCCACTATGTCTGGAGTGAAATCAAGCTGTTGTTTCACAGTACAGTGCAAAGCTACATTTAGTTTTAGGGCGCAAAGGGAGAAATTGCAGAAAGTAGGCAAAATGTAATTACTTAGTCTGGAATGTGCTTACTATGTTGGGAAAAATAAGCACTAAAACAAAAAAAAACCACCACCAATCCCCTAAAATTTGAGGAGCAATGAAAGGGATCTTGTTCTCTTAATGGCTTGTAAAGACAAACTAGTGTCAGCTGTTTAGTAATTTTGATGTTTCTGTTGCCAGCCAGTGAGTGTGTTTTCCCCAGCAGGATCATCCATTTTGTGTATGTTGGAAAGTATGTTGGCTGCGTTCTCTGCGTGCGTTTACTCTGATTGCTACTCTTCAATTTTTTAAGTCTTACAAAATGTGTCTCAGTGTAGGTGTCATTTTGGGCAATACAGCATATATTTAAGGGGTTTTCCCTCCCTTCCATCCATTTGAACTTGAAGAGCATCTCAAATTTATATTCTTACTGAATTAAGTATATGTTAATTGGAACAAAGCAACATACAAAGAGCATATTGCAGTGTCCTGACATTTTTAGCCTTGAAAATTGTTTTGCATAATGGGATATTATGGTATGGCATAGTGTGATAGATTGGGGAAGGAGGATGGTTGTTATTTCTGTTTCAAAAAAAGAAATGTAGCATTTTTTAAATCAACTGATAAGAATATAATGTAATATGAAATCTCTTTATCTCTATTATATATGACCCAATTGTTCTTTGCAATTATCAAAGCTGTATAAAATTCTTAGAAAATTCATCTCTTTTCCCATACCTATTTCATCCCCCACATCCATATACACAAACTTCTCACAAGCTTAACGTACACAGAAATTAACAGATTAGTTATGAGTTTTTTTGCTTTTTTTTAAAAAAAAAACAGCCCTTTCATCAAATTTTTGCATGTGGGGTATTAAAGCAGAAAATGCTTATCCTTCTGGTCAGGAACAGCTTACCTCCTAGTATGAAGATAAACGTTTTACTTCAATATCTTTCATTATAGCATGTTTATCTAAATGGAATTAATAAAGTACCTACTGCAGGTTTCCTGCACTGATTGCTTGTGAATTTGTGGATGTTAATATTCAAGGGCATTAAAACAAAAATAAAAGAAATGAGATCCTTTCAAATAAGAAATATTTTAATGTTTGGTCTCATAAAATAAAATAAACATTATAAAAAATGAAGCCTATAAACATCAGGGAGATGGATAAGTTGACATATCATTCTGCATATCTCTGTTTAATAATATTATATTTCATTTCCCATGGTAAGACAACAGCCATTACCCAAAGCAGCCATTCGTAAACAGCCATTGTGAACAGATTGCATCCTTGTTGGTGGTATGATAATTGAAATAAGTTTACCAGTCTTTTATGAGAAAATACCAGATGTATAAAATACCTATTAATCAACTCACTCGCTTTTGCAAACATCGGTTTCAATACTGATGGCTATTAAAGACTAAATGGAATAAGAGGAAAAAAAAAATCAGAGCATTCGTACCATGATTCAAGTGTGCAGTGTGTTGCTTGCATTAAGTGTGACATTGTGTTCACTGATGGACTGTTTGGGGCCACGCTTATAACTATTGTTTCCCACCATTCGTCATTTTTTGGGTTTAGTAACTGAAGGGAATGCATTAAAAATCCCATTATGAGACAGTGATCTAAAAAAACCCGACTGCCAGTCAAACTCCTTCTAAATTTTTTAAATCACATTTTTGGTAACAATTTCTGCATCTATGTGATGGGCGTTGGGGGCACTACCGTAGTCCACAGTACACCAGGCTAATCCAGTTACACTTTCCCCTTTTCTTGAACAGATGTTTGGTTGGGGCAATGCAAGTGGATTTAATGCCTTGGGTACCGGCTGCTGGAGATATAGAAGGGCAGAAATAATAGGCAGGTGTCGAGATCTGGGTGAATCACAGTTTTGAGAATCTTTTCCTTTTTTGTTTTGCTTCTGGTTCACTTGGATTTTGATTTTTGGCTGATTAAAGATTTGCTCTTTCTGATCCCTGTAGTGTTTGTTGCTTCTGAGTCATCCCACCAGTTTACATAAAATGTCAAGGAGATATGGGATTTCTTACCTATGTAGAAACCAAATAAGCTGGTGAAATGAGTGATGAAACAGCAGAAGAAATGCACTACAATGATTTATTCAGTGATGCCAGAGGCAACATCAGAAATGGTAGGGACTGGAGGACAGGATAAGACAAACTGTTCCTGTGCTTGAGGAAGATGCCCCATGCTGCAGAGTGGGAAGTATGGAGACAACAAGAAAGTAGACAAAGGTATAGATGCTGGAACTAGGGGTGCTGAGGGTGAAGCTGCACCCCATGGCTTGAACTTGTTTCCATCATATACAGCAGGGCTGGGCAAACTTTTTGGCCTGAGAGCCACATCAGGGTTCAAAATTGAACAGAGGGCCAGGTAGGGAAGGCTATGCCTCCTCAAACAGTCTGGCACTGCCCCCGATCTGACCCCCTCCCAATTTCCACCCACCTCAGAACTCCCGACCCATCCAACCCTCACCCTCAGACCTCACCCCCTATCTAAGCCCCCGCTGCTCCTTGTCCCCTTACTGGACCCCCCCAGACCCCATCCCTTATCTAAGCCCCCCTGACTACCCCCTCCAGAGACCTCCCTGCCCCTAACCTCCAGGACCCCACTCCCTCTGAAGTTCCCCCAATGCTCCCTGTCCCGTGACTGCCCCAACCCCTATCCACACCGCTCCCTGACAGAACTCTGGGAGTCCCATGCTCCATCCAAGCCCCCCATTCTCCATCCCCTGACCACACCCCCATAACCTCTGCCCCATTCAACCACCCCCTGATACCTATCCCCTGACTGCTTCCCAGGACTTCCTGCCTCCTTAGCCAACCCCCCAACCCCCTTACCACACCACTCAGAGCAGTGACCAGAGCCAGATACTGCCATGCAGCCCCAGCCCCCAGAGTGCTGCCCATGCAGCGGTGTGGCCGCAGAGAGACAGCGGAGGAGGAGCCAGGAGAGCCGCCCCAGTGAGGTCAGGGGCTAGGCAGGATGGGCCTGCGGGCCGTAGTTTGCCCACTCTGATACACAGCGTTTACAGTTTGGTTCAAAGGCTCAAAGAACCCGCAATATACACATTATTCCCCTGGACAAAGGGAGCCAGATGAGTGAAGCAATTCTTGAGACAAGAGCACACCAGTAGATAAAGGTGAGTGACCCTTAGGATTTTGTCATGCCTGACAGAGAAGCCTTAAGTGGCCTATCAGGCAGGATTGACTGTCTTCCACTCACTTCTCAAAGCAGTTATTTTGGATTTCTGGAGTTCTCTGAGGTGGGCCTTTGCCTGTGGTTCAGAGCAGACAGGTTTCCAAACTATCTACCTTAAGTAGGGCACTGCAGCTCCAGGATATATGCACAAGCAGTTGAAAGCAGATTTTCTTTAATCCTTTTGGCTGGACTTGAATAATGGGTATTTTCCTTTGTGGATGTAGCTAGTAGCCATTAATACTGGTGGACAACTTCAAAAGTTCCATATATGCAGAACTGTAATCCTGTCTGTGAAACTGAGGATCAGGGCATTCAAGCCAGATGGTAAAGGTACAAGGAGAGGCTTAAGGCTTCCATGTCATAGATGATTAGTAGAGCAGGCAATTCCCCAGACTGAGACTCCACACAACCTTGTGTTGAGAGTTCATGGGATCCCTCTGGGGGGTAGGCCAAGGACTGGGTTGAATTCACCAGGGAAGTCTGGGTGTGATGATGATGTCCATGTGGCAGAGACCTAGATGCTAGGAAGAGATTAGCATTGCATCTGGGATAGGAATCCCAATGATTTTCTTTCTTGTGGAATGAAGGCCACACCTGTTGTTGCCGTTCCTCCTTGGAGTTTAGCTATGTGGGTTCATATGTGTGCACATTTTCCCTCCTGTACCTGAAGAGCATGTGACTGATGTCATAACTAATAGGGCTGAGGTTCAAGGGGTGATAGATTCAGGCTATGATCAATTGTTTTTGCAGAAACAGCTGGTGAAATCTGATGCACAGCTATCTGACCTGATGCTCCTCTTCAGGAGGACAGACACATCTGGCCTTATCTCATCATACCTGTTAGGCCATCAGAAAATGGCCATACCTTTTGAGATAGTTTCAGTGATTCCCCCCCCCCCAAAAAAACCCCCAAAAACAAAACAACCACCCACAGTTGTTCTCCTCTGAAGTTTCATGGTTGAGGAAGGGGTACAGGCTGACCTGTGGTTACAGGAACCACTCTAATGGACAAAGGTCAGTTCTAGACTGGGTTTGATGGGAAGCTCTGTCCAATCTCTTGGGCCAAAAAGACATGAAGAAATGTTGCTTAAGTAAGAAAAGCATATAACAGTTGCAAAGAAGGAACCATAGAAAATTTGTGCAGCCAGTGTTAGTTGCACTTTTGAGATGACCTTAGGTGATTTGGTCATGTGTGTATATTTTTCTTGGTATTCAATTTCTGAACTGTGATGGACATTAACAAGTAAAATATTTTAGGATGGCATTTCCAAAAATACCTGTGGGAGTTAGGCACTCCACTTCCATTGAATTTCAATGATTTGAATCCTCACTCTCTTAGATACTTTTGAAAACTCCACCCTTACAAAATAGAAATGGAAAAGGCCAGTTAGGTCCTCTAGACACCAATTCTGCAAATTCTTACTCGCAGGCTCAAATTTACTCACATGGGCAGTTCCCCTGAAGTCAACAGGACTTCTGAAATGTTTGAAGTTAAGCATGTGTGTAAGACTCCTCATATTGAGGTCTGAATCAATTTCCCTGTCACTGCAGGACTGTCACATATCTAGTGTTATGTCCAACCTGTTTTTAAATTACTCAAGTTCCAGATCTTCCCTTAGGATATCTTCACACAAGTCTCACCATCAATCATATTTTTTCTTGAACTGTGTCCTACATTTTTATTTGTTTAGTTTCATCCCCCATTATTCCATTTTGTATTCCCTTGTACCACTGTAAACTATTCCAATCTCTTGTTTGTGTTTGCACCTTTTAAATACATTTGGGTTTGACTAAATATCAAAGCAACTTTGAAACCACATGTTGGCAAACTAGTTAATGTTGGTAAAGGAAAAGGATATTTTGTCTAAGAAAAGCCAGTGTAGAGTCTATTACGTATGTCACACATAGTGACTTAACCTATTATGATATTAAATCATTAAACCACAATACATCATTTCTCTTCCTGCTGCATGACATCATTTTGGATCTGTGATCCACAACCACAGTGACTGATGACAAGTGCGGTCACTGGAAAGAAAACACAATCCCTGCAATAAATTAAATGAAAAACTAACCAGAACAGCAGTACATATTACACTTTCAAGCCAGCTATTATGGTTTGTATCCTGGGGTGTCAGATGATGTAATAATCTGCTACAGAAAATGTAATAGTATTGTTGCCCAACAGCTAAAACACTATGCGATGTTTAATTTCTCTAGGAAGTAAATTGCATAGTTCAATATTTCATAGCATTGGCTACTGCAATTTTTGATTCTTGTTCTTGCAGCTCTCCAAAAACATAAGGTTTATGAGCGTGTTGTTTAGGTAGGAATCCTGAGCATTTACTGATCTCTTTTCAAATCCTTTATTGTGACTTTTGCTGTTCCTCGACGACTTCTCAGCAATCATCTCTTTTCCAGTGATAATGTCAGAATCCTAGAATGACTTTTTAAGTTATATCAATGGAAATTTGGACCTGGAAGAAGTGAGATGCAATCTCAAATATACACTAAATGCTTATCTGAGTCGCTTCTGCCTTTTGTAAGCATTTAAGCCAAAAATAAACTGTACTGTGGTCACAAAATGGTCACTTTGGGTGCTTAAATTCCACTTTCTGTGATGCTCTCTAAAGCTTTTTTTTTTTTAGAGATTTCAAAAAGGCACATACTGCTTTCTTACATCAATAGTAACTTTTAAAATGGAGAACAATGTAAATTCCATTTCTCTCTTGTTAAATGCTCTTTACTACTTGTGGTGGTATTTGAAATTACAGACTGTGGTCAAATATTCTATATTGCATTCTGCAGACTAGAAAATATGTGCCTGTTTCAGATATTACATAATATCTTCCACCAATAAAATCCATCAGACTAATTTTTAACATCTTTCAGTGAAATCTTGAAATCACATGGAACTGTCCATTCACCATAATATATGGATTGAGATTACACATCCAACACCATACTCAGTTTTTCTTCTTCTTCTTCTTGCTCTGGCTCCTCTACAGTTTTCCTTCTATGCCTTTATCTCTGGGTAACACTTGTCTTCATCCACATCACATGTCAAATCTGTGCTATGGACTCTGTAGTTGAATAGTAGACTCCTGTATGAATAAGTGAATAATGTGCGGTAGATTCAGATCAGCTTCTAAGAGCAGGTATAATCCTTTAAGAGGTGATGCACAATAGATGTATCTTTGGGATGACTGAAAATAAATTAATCATAATTGATGCCAAATGTAACTCTCACACAATTAAAAATAAAGTCCAATGTTAGTCCTGAAAACATAAAAGCAAAAATGTATGTCCCTATGGCTTTAGAAATCCAATAATCTTCCAATATTCACTGCTGTTAAGTGACTCCTTGCACTTAGCGAAGGCCTTATATGCATTTTATTTACTACCATTGTTACTGTAGTGAACTGATTTGCATTTCCTTCCTTACAGAGCAGGTATGGCTTAGCAGCTATTCAGCGCCTGTGTGAGAGAAGGTGGTTTTTTGTCAGCATTTTGTAACCTTTGTTTGAATAATGGCTATTTTAGACAGAAATACAACTTCTGTACATCAAAGAGAGATTCTGAAAGCAACTATAGAACATGTTGAAATTATCTTGAGGTATATAGAGGGGCATGGGATCTTTGTCACATATATGAGAGCAACCAATAAAAGCAGGAAAGCTGCTATCGATAGATAGATATATCTTGAGTCGTAAAGCTGTGAGTAATAATCCATAGTGGAATGCATCCTGAAACTTGATCTCCTGTAGAATTCACTTGCTTCCCTGTTAAATAGCCAACATACCAATATTTAATTTGTGCAACAGTTGAATGGGAGAATGCTATCCAGGCCATTGTTCGCATTTCTCTGCTATGCAGAAAAATCAGCTCACAGACAGTACAAAAGAGATTAAATATGCATGTAAAATAGCTAATGAAGGAAATAGTAAGGATTGGAAATAGTTTCAACCATAAAGTTCTCCACTGTAGGTCCAACTCATAAAAGTCCTGGCACAAGTAATTCAGCCAGTCCCTGGGAACCTCCACAGGGAAAAGCTGAAGGAATACACCTCTCAGGATGCAGAGCAATAGCACAGTAGAAATCTGACCTGCACACCCTTCCTATCTTCATGAAGGAGACACAGGGATAGAACCAGAGTATTTATGTAGTGACAGACAGCCTGATCCTACATGTACACCCACCTTTATGTTGTGATACCAAGTGAAGGCCAGAATTGGTTTGGGACACGTGCTAGACATTGGGTAAACATGTAATAAATGTCAGCTTCTGACCCAAAAAAAAAGCACGTTGAAATTACTCCCATGCAGGGAGAGTGAAAATAGCCTCCATAATGCCAGCCTTCATGCTAAGGATAGTGAGTACTTCCTCCAAAACGCGCACAGTGGAACCATACCTCTTCTGAGTCAAGAGGGTGCTTGCAGCAATGAAGGTAGGCTGAATTTTTCCCATCTTATTGCAGAACTTATTTAGAAAAGGTTATTTGATCTGTAAATTCCATGCTTTTGATAATCAGAACATCAAAATGGTGAGAAGTATGACTACATTCTGATTGTTTTAGGTGCAGTTCAGAACACCCTCACTCAACTGACAGAATTTATGTAATAATCTTCTCTTCTTAATTTTCAAAGGCACTGGCTAAATAATGCCTTTCCTGGAGAGAAATACAACTTTACAGTACACGTATGCACATTTTTATATCACTATGTTAGAAAAATGGTATGAATCATTGCAGCTTGTATTACACATAACAAACACACAGCTTTTGAGCTCCTGAGGTCTCTTATAAAACAGCTCAGTCACATCAATGCTATGAAGCATTAGTCCTTTGTATAGATCAAAATTTTAAAGTAAATACTGATGCATGATAAACATGCATAATTTTCCATTTTGATGATTTTACAATTTGTTTTTAAATACAAATCTGGGGCAGCTTTCTTTGTTTATGGTCTGACAGATTTTGTAAAAGGACAGGAAAATCTCAGAGATGAGTAGTGATGAAAGTATAAACCACTAAGCCACATTAGCACACTCTTAAAACATGCTCACAGATTGCTAAACCAAATTTATGCGGACTATACTAAAACTCCACATCCTTCTGGTTAGGGCATCACTTTTTCCCTTTTTGAATGAAAATTTATTAAACTTTTTTCATTCCTACGCTTATATAAAAGAGCCACAGAAATTGCATGAAGCTAGAGTAGCATTTTCACATGAGGTTTGTATTAAAGCTGAGAAACTGAATCACTTCAGAGGACAGTAATATTTAGTTCCCAGTTTTAACCCTAGTTTCTCTCACAGCTCAAAACTGAGTGTCAGTCTCTTACTTGAGAGATTAAGTAGATGCCCGCCATGGTCTATAATGCATCAGCAAAATAATCGAGAGTGACATCAGTAAGAAAATTGAAAAGGATTAAAAACTAGTTCTGTGTTCTAGGAATGTAGATGCTATATGATCATAGCTGTTTATATGTCTCTAAATCATCTGGTGAGTGTTTCCGATATAGTTACTAAAAAGGGCGGGGCAGGCAGGGATTGTCAAAATCCATCTCACTATGCATCTGCAAATTAGACGGCTAGAGTTTTAAATATTCATGTCTGGTGCCTAATGTGAATCACTAACACATTATGAAAACTTAAAGAAAAATTAAAATTGTGACTCAGCTGGACATTTCTGAGAATTTAGAATAATGCTTTGAGTTTGGGATATATGTTGAAACCAGAAGAACTGAGAAGTACGATTGCTGACCTTTTCAGTTGGCCATGTGGCCAAATGACAGTACAACCCAATAAAGCTAGATGGTCTACATGCATGAATTTTCTAGCATAATGTCGTATGCAAAATGATCCAAGTCCTGGCCTTGCATGGCTGAACAAGGGCACTGAGAGAGCATACACAGAATCTTCTACTTTTCTTGAGGCCCTGCAAAGGGAGCTAGCCAGAATGGCTCCATTTCCTTCAAGTGCCAGAATTGTCCCCAGGCAAGGAATGGTGGGGTCATGGTAAGCAGCGCTATGGTCCCACCTGCTTCTACATTGGCCAGGACAGGGCAGGTGGATAGTTGGTGGAAGAGTATTACCTGAAACCTTTCCAACAGTCATGGAAGCATCACTGCATACTTCACCAGAGCTGTAGTAGAATTTATGGCTGATTTCTTCCTGTGATTCCCTGCTCAGCATGGCCCTTCCACAGCCCACTCCTCCCCAACATGGGCTATGCCTTAAAGCCATAATCCTGGTTTTGTATCTGTAGTAGAGCCCAATCTTTTGAAATGTACTATGTTCCACTGATCAAAACTGCAGTTTCTTTACTGATTTAATCTATGGTGATTATCCTCTGCAGTCTTCTGTTCTTTACTAGGATATGTGAGCATATGGTTTTGTATTTTTCTTTAAATAAAGAAGGTTCGTGTTACCCTGAAGTCAACTGTGATATCATGGGGCTGACTCTACCAACAATTTATAATCCTAGGACGCTTCCCTTCATACTCAGAATACTTTGCCTACATAATTGTATTAATTGCAGTGGACTATATGGACCCAAAGAATCAAAGGTGTCAACTTGGCCCTCTCACTGCCCAATATTAACTGATTTTAAACAGAGTTTGGTATACAGAGACCTCAGCCTGCTTAATACTATGGCAAACACACCATTAACAATCTTAATCTTTTTACTAATGATACAGAAGAGGAAGGAAAAACAGTTAAACTGCTTGAAATGTAAAGTATTAAATAAGTTCTTTTTGTTTTAACATAGCTTTTTCCCATTTCCTTTGTCTGTAAGGAATCTTTAGAAGGAAAGCCCTCCTTTTCTGACAGTCTCTTCTGTAGTAACTGTCCTTTTATGAGAAAAGAGAAGTTGGTTAAAAGGGGCTGAAGCAGTTGTTGAAATCTGATCCTGTTTCCTTGATGACACCCACACCCACAGTGAAGATAGAACTGCATTTTCAATTGTAGGTGTTGACTCTTACTCACAACCTCACTGCTGGAAAAACACAGGCATGGCAGCCACTCAGAGACCTGGCAAAGTTGCACCAACATTGAAATGTTGTTTAGGGCAATGGTTTTCAAACCTTTTTTCTGGTGACTCAGTTGAAGAAAATTGTTGATGCCAGTGACCCAGCAAAGTGGGGGTTGAGAGGTTCGGGGCTGGAGCAGAGAGTTGACTGTGTTTCTGAGGACCAGGAATAAGAGCTTCAGAGTAAAGGAGGGGGCTTTGGGGTGGGGCAAAAGATTGGTATGCAGGGTGGGGGGGGGGCTCTAGGCTGGGGCAGAAGGTTGGGGTCTGGCAGGGTGTCAGGGCTCTGGGCTGGGGCTACAGGCTCTGGAGTGGGGCTGTGGATGAAGGGTTTGGGGTGCAGCAGGGGCCTTTGGATTTTGAGGGGCTCAGTACTGGGACAGGGGGATTGGTGTGGTAGGGGGTCAGGGCTCTGGGCTGGGGGTACAGGCTTTGAGGTGGGGCCAGGTTTGGGGGAGCTCAGGGCTGGAGTAGGGAATTGGAGCACAGAGTTACTTCAGGTGACTCATGGTCAGCAGCGCAGTGGGGGTGCTAAGGAAGGCTTCCCATCCCATTGGGCCCTGGAAGCAGCCAGTAGCAGGTCTGGTTCCTAGGCAGAGGCATGCAAGTGCCTCCATGCAGTTCTTGCCCACAGGCACTCTTCCCTCCCCCAGCTCCCAATGGTCAGTTCCTGGCCAATAGGAGTGCAGAGCCAGCGCTTGGGGTGGGCGCATCCAGTGCAGCCCCGAGCCCCTTGCCCCCCACCTAGGAACTGGAGCTACTGCTGACTGCTTCTGGGGCGCAACACAGTGTCAGAACAGGTAGGGACTAGCCTGCCTTAGCTGGGCAGCACTTCTGATGGGACTTTTATTGGCTTGGTTGGTCATGCTGACCAGAGCCGCTGTGACCAGTGCCTTACATTCCACAACCCAGTACTGAGTCTCAACCTGCAGTTTTAAAGCCACTGTTTTAGGGCATTGTTTTTTATGTGCCTCTCTGGTCACAAGCTTATGGCAGTGTTGCAACATACGTAGTCTTGGCTGGAAAAGCCAGACTCTTATTAGAGAAAAGTCAAAAGGAGACCTATAGGTAAGAGAATAAATAAGGTGGGTAGGAAAAGGAGACACAAAGGCATTGGGGTGACAAAGTCATCCTGAGTGTTGGTTTGGATCTAGCTGGAGGAGGTGAAGGTGCCAGCTGGGACCCTGTTTCCTGCTGACCTGGCCAGGACATTTCTCAGGATTAGGATGGCAAAGGCCCAGCATTGTTATGGTGGATCCCTGTGTCCCAGGAGGTGGTGAGGGTGGTCGTTCTTTTGGGGAAACTCACTCGTTCCTGTTTCTCATCTTTTGGTCAGGCAGCATTCAGATTCATCCATCTGAATTTTCACCCCAAGACTCTTGTTTTTGAGAAGCCCAAAAAGAATGTGATGGATCACATAGCCCATTTTCTCATTTTGTTTACCAATAAGGCCTGATTTCTGACATACCAGTTTTGGTCTGTTGAATTCTAATCCCACATTTCTCCTGTTTACAAGATGTAATCTTAACACAGTTCTTGAATTATATCAGAATGCCTTTTTGTTTAGACCAATTCAATTTTTGCCTCCCTTTTTCACCATTTGTTGTTATGTAGTTACAACATTTCATAAACTTCTGTCCACTTTCCCACAGTTGAGCTCAGTGAGGGTAAATTTCTTGGCCCAATTATTACAACATGGTGTTGGAGACATGCTTTTATTTGTTGTGACTTGGAAAAGGATTAATAAAGCATGACTAATGGAAGCTCAAGTGAGTTTGTTAGCCTTCCTATAAGGAGTGATCATATGAGTATTAGCCCACCCACAAGCACCATCCATTCTGTTTGTTCTCCACCTTTAAATATCACCATCTTACGCCTTTTAAGTGTTTGAAAAGGTTTTGTAATTTTCTTAGACTATTAAGATCCAATTTCACTCCCCCTGCCAACATGCCCCATTTTCCCATAACATTTTATTCATCCTTATAAATCTATCTAAATGTAGTGATTTATTAAGATGAGTAAAGCCACAGTTACCCAACAATTTATTATTTATTTTGTTTTAGATCCATCTCTGTCTCTCATCATCCTAATTTCTAACGCAACACTATTTTTTTTCTGACTAGCTTTTTTTAAGAATGCTTTTGCTTCCAATATAAAGGCTCCATACTTTTTTTTTTTTTTTGGTGAAAATAAGTCAGAAAAAAATCTGTTTGATCCTACTGATCTATATCTCTCAGTGGGATATGTCTCAGCAAAACAGACTCTTGGTATCAAAAGCCTTGGTAATTTTTTTTTTCATAAGAAATATATTAACAATTTTCCAATGCTATTATCCAATCTGCCAACTCATTCAAGACACAACTGCTACTAATAAAACCAGATATTCGCTATGGTCCAAAACAGGTCTTATTAAAGTCTAAGGAAATATTCCCATTGATTTTCATGGGAGCTCAATCCATCCCTAACATGTGACAATATGAAGTAGTTGATATGATGTTAATTCAACAATATGCATGAATTGATAATTATGCTATATAATACTAATATCATTGGGCAAATTGGTTCACGAAAAAAAAATTCTCATCCACAGTTTCACCTAATTCTAGAGGCAAACGGTACTCAAATTTTGTTCACGGTTTTGTATGTTATGAATCATTTTTCGCATTTCCATTTTTTTAATCAAAATACTGTGAGAAAGATGATTTCTCTTCCTATCCACCTAGTTGTGCAGACATGAAGAGTTTTGGATAGAATATACTATAACTTACTCCCTTACTGGCTTTCACCACTTTTCCTTGAACATTTCAAGCTCACCATGACCTTGGGAGTCACAAAAATAAAATAAATGAAAGAAAAATGCCCCAGATCATGGGAAGGGAAGTGTGACAAAGAATCCCCAAAGGGAATGCATGTTAAGCTCTGAGAAAAAGGACAGACACAAGGGAAAAACCTGGATGAAAGGCTAAAATCTATGGTATGAAAAGGAAAAAAAAGAGATTGGTCTCTTGTGCTGTATTTTATCTCCTCAACCAGCAGTACCATGATATATTGGTAGGACTTAAAGTGGTACATACTACTCCTGCCTTTAATAAAAGAAATATATGGTATGTGAGCACACGTAACATTTTTTAAAATCCTTCACTTCAGTGTGACATTTGTTCACTGATTGCTCCCACGGGAGAAAGCAATTTCCAACACTGTACAAGCAACAGGGTATATCAGCATAACTTTGCATAGATGTGACATAACTATGTTGCAGGCCAAAAGCAATGATTTTGACACATCCGCTATAGATTCAGAGCTTTTCAGTGTGGGGGCTGTCTTTTTAGCATGCTGCTAAAATTTGGGTCCTAAAAATAATAGATAATAATTTGGGTTCAAATAGTCAGAATGGCAAATCCTAAAAGACTAAGCGTAAGCATTATTTACACACTTTAGATCTGAACTCCCTTTGCTTTGCTGTGGAGATGGAGCATGGAAATGTTCTGTCACCTACAGCCAGGTCAAGATTTTCGAAAAGAGGGATGTAAAGTTAACTCCCTAAACACCTACCTGATTTTCAGTAGTTCTGAGCACCAGACGTTAGGTAGTGCCTAATATTGATTTAGGAGCCTGACTTTGGGGTCTTCTTTTTATGAAACTCTCTCTCTAGGCATTCAGATTTGGTGCCAACAATTAGTAGGAGCATTTAGCACCCCCTCTCAGAACTCTTACATTAGCTTACCAATTTCCTGAGCTGAAGAATAACATGACCTCAGATTCCATTTAATCTTCAGTGGGCTTTGGATGAGGTCCAGAATTGAAAGGAGTCAGGATGTATTCAA
Organism: Dermatemys mawii; assembly: GCA_007922305.1. NCBI lineage: Eukaryota > Metazoa > Chordata > Testudines > Dermatemydidae > Dermatemys > Dermatemys mawii. The sequence continues at coordinate 23,663,255 of ML677339.1, read as the reverse complement.
GATAAATAGCATGCTACTCCTAAAATCACCATAATGTATAGCTTATTATGTGAGTAATCCTTATATTAGACCAACTGACTATGCAGCAATCTATTTTGTGCACCCCCTCAACCCCCTCATTTATACCTAGAACCACAGATCTATCCTTTTATACAGCCAGGGTTTCCATCACAGCAAATTGTTTCTGATTACAGCATGATAGTTAATGCATATAAATCCCTATATTCCTACACTCATGTACAGTTTGTGTTTCTCTTCATGCTATATGTTCTCCTGGAGCTTGGATAGTGGTGCTGTAAGTCAGTAATCATTAGTTCCAGGAAATCCTAAATCCTGTACATTAATGGGAAATAATAAATCTAGTAGGTTTTCTACAGCTATAATGTTTAACTTCTCTTAGCGCATTTGACTTCCATGACTGTCGTGAGGCCCACGAACACACAGGACACAATCACCCAAAGAAGTTAAAACAAAGCAAACTAAAAACATAGCTGTAATTTTTTAAAGATTTCTGTAGCTTTCCTATTAATCCTTTAAATTGTTTTCCCATTCATTTTTCCGATGACTCATTCATCACTCTGACAGCCAAATTCCAAATAATCCAGATGTGCTGAACATGAACATAACTGAAGAATGTGTTTCCCTGGAAACCAGATGAAAGACTTCTGAACAGCTCTATCTCCTGCTTAGCTTTCCCTTTTCTCTGAAGGAATAACAAGGAAAGAAGTTCAGAAATAACAGAACCAAACAGGTGTATCCAGATTATCCTCTCCACTTGCATGAGCAGCGGGTAACCAACTTGGGAAGGATGCCTTTAAAGGATCTGGAAGGGGATTTTTCCAGCTCTGTGGCTGTAGCATTTTCCTTCTCTATAACGTGGAATCCTGTCTACGGGAGAACCATGGGGAATGTGCTCTGTTCAGCAGGCGGGGAGTGGATGGAGTCTGGCAGTAGCTTCCTTTCGTATCATCCCTAGGCAACCCCCAGGATTACTGTGTTGATGTCGCAACCAGCATTCATTCCTCTGGAGTCCCTTCCATGACTGGAGGTGGATAATGTTGCTCCTGCACAGTCTTTTGAAATTTAGCCTATGATTCCCCATAAACCCAGTTCCCATGTGCTCCAGTTGTCCCTCTGTTGCTCCATGCTGCCAGAGAGTAAGAAGCAGCAGAGAAAAGCAGCCCTTCCATCAGCCATCTCCTGATTCTTTCCATGGATCCTGATGAGTCACATGATTGGGAAGCTGTCCCTGCCGCACACCTAAAATCTTTGTCATTCCAGGTGGTAATTTCCTGGAAACATCATGAGTGACAAAGAGTCCTGTGGCACCTTAAAGACTAACTAAAGTATTAGAGCATAAGCTTTCATGGGCTAATACCTACTTCGTCGGATGCATGCAGTGGAAGTATCCAGGGGCAGGTATAAATAGGTAGGCAAGAACCAGGTTAGAGATAACAGGGTTAGTCCAATGAGGCTGAACCAGCTTGTTATCTCTAATCAGGGAGGGTGAGGTATTCCTCTAGCAGCTGAACTGGAGGTGTGAACAGTGAGAGAAGGGAAACTGCTCTTGTAGTTAGCTAGCCATTCATAATCCCTATTCAGTCCTGAGCTGATTGTGTCAAATTTGCAAATGAATTGCAGCTCTGCAGTTTCTCTTTGCAGTCTGGTCTTAAAGTTTTTTTGCTGCAATATAGTGACTTTGAAATCTGTAATTGTGTGTGCAGGGAGATTGAAGTGTTCTCCTACAAGTTTTTGTATATTGCCATTCCTGTTATCTGATTTGTGTCCATTTATCCTTTTTCGTAGAGACTGTCCAGTTTGGCCGATGTACATAGCAGAGGGACATTGCTAGCACATTATGGCATATATTACATTGGTACATGTGCAGGTGAATGAACCGGTGATGGTGTGGCTGATCTGGTCAGGTCCTGTGATGGTGTTGCTGGTGTAGATATGTGGGCAGAGTTGGCATCGAGATTTGTTGCATGGATTGGTTCCTGAGTTAGAGTTATTATGGCACAGTGTGCTGTTGCTGGTGAGAATATGCTTGAGGTTGGCGGGTTGTCTGTGGGCCAGCACTGGCTTGCCTCCCAAGGCCTGTGAAAGTGAGGGGTTGTTGTCCAGGATGGGTTGTAGATCACTGATGATGTGTTGGAGAAGCTTTAACTGAGGACTGTAGGTGATGGCCAGTGGTGTTCTGTTGTTTTCTTTCTTGGGCTTGTCTTGCAGCAGCAGGCTTCTGGATACATGTCTGGCTCTGTTGATCTGTGTCCTTATTTCCTTGTGCAGGTATTGTAGTTTTGAGAAAGCTTGGTGAAGATCTTGTAGGTGTTGGTCTCTGTCTGAGGGGTTGGAGCAAATACAGTTGTACCTCAGTACTTGGCTGTAGATGATGGATCGTGTGGTGTGTCCGGGATGGAAGCTGGTGGCATGAAGGTAGGCATAGCTGTCGGTAGGTTTTCGGTATAGGGTGTTGTTGATGTGGCCGTCATTAATTTGCACCGTGTGTCTAGGAAGTGGACCTCCTGTGTAGACTGGTCCAGGCTGACGTGGATGGTGGGGTGGAAGCTGTTGAAATCATGGTGGAATTCTTCCAGAGTTTCTTTCCCATGGGTCCAGATGATGAAGATTTCATCAATGTAGCAGAGATAGAGAAAGGGCGTGAGTGAATGAGAGTTGAGGAAGTGTTGTTCCAGGTCAGCCATAAAGATGTTGGCATACTGTGGGGCCATGCGTGTGCCTATAGCGGTGCCACTGGTCTGGAGGTATATATTGTCACCAAATTAGAAATAATTGTGAGGAGAAAGTCACAGAGCTCAGCAGCCACTTGTGCTGTGGCATCATCAGGGATACTATTCCTGACAGCTTGTATTCCATCTCTGTGTGGGATGTTTGTGTAGAGAGCCTCTACATCCATGGTGGCTAGGATGGTGTTTTCTGGAAGATCACCAACGCATTGTAGTTTTCTCAGGAAGTCGGTGGTTTCACGGAGATAGCTGGGAGTGCTGGTGGCATAGGGTCTGAGTAGAGAGTCCACATATCCAGACAGTCCTTCAATGAGAGTGCCAATGCCCGAGATGATGGCGCGTCCAGGATTTCCAGCTTTGTGGATCTTGGGTAATAGATAGAATAACCCCAGTCGAGGCTCTAAGGGTATGTTAATTTGTTCCTGTGTTAGTGTAGGGAGTATCCTGAGTAGATGGTGCAGTTTCTTGGTATATTCCTCAGTGGGATCTGAGGGAAGTGGTCTGTAGAAATTGGTGTTGGAGAGTAGTCTGGGAGCCTCCTTTTGGTAGTCAGACCTGTCCATGATGACAAAACATCATGGAAACATCATGAGTGTCTTGACCCTTCAGTCTTTCTTCTGTGGCATCTCTGTGAGATTGGCTGATACACATTTTTAGAACACTCTGTAGTCAAGATTCCTTTCCTTAAAGAAATAGTTCTCCAGTTATTCCATTCGGTGAAACCTTTGTTCCTCATTTTTTGATTCTCACAATCTTTCAATTTGCAGACCATCAGCAAGTGCTCTGCAGATCACTGGGGGGCTATTGACTACAACTGGAAATTACTGCCATGAAGGTAAAGCTTAGATAGGAGTTTCCAAACAGGCTTGCACAACAATCACTATTTGATATGAATATGATGAAAGGATGTCCTTGGATATACATTATTTTTGTTCACATATTTGGGGTTAAGGGGAAAGAAATAAGAACCCAAACTGGATAATGTGGGCAGAAAAAGGAGCAGAATGAAATATACTTTTTCAAAATTGTCTGTCAAAATGAATGCAGAGCAACAGAGGTATCTTGCCCAGCTAATGAGCAGCAGCTATCTGGATTAGCATGTATTTGCTGGATTTCTAATTAGCTTTTTATTGTGTTAACATGGTAATATTAATATGATACATTACTTTCAGTCATGCAGGCATAAAGCCAATTTTAGGGAACTGGACTTTGAAAACAAAAGCAGAGAACTAATGAATAAGTAATTTACAAAACTACTCAGCCTAACTCTACACCAGAGAGCCAGAGTTTATAATCCCCATTTTTTCAGCACACAATTATAATTAAAGAATGTTCATTTGATTTGCACTAGCAATGGTCTTCTGTGGAAACTGGTGCTTGATTATTTTTGCATTTCTTATATAAGCAAAATTTATACTAGACTGTTTCAACAGAAGTATGTTCTTTGTATAATAGAATCCAGAATAATTTGAATGAAACATTGAACCCCTCTTCACCTGTCCCTCTTAAAAACAGATAAATTAAAAATAAAAGCTTTTGTAAGAGATAACTTAGACTGCCTTTCATCAGAATATATAGTACCTAAGTTATTTGAATGGTAAAATTGCTTGGATTTAAGGAACATTCTTATTGATTCATGAATATTCCAAAGGGGTAGATTAATCTTTTGTGAACCCCACAGCTCTGATGAAAACTGCTGTTTAACATTCTAAAGTGCTGAATTCATCTTCTCCCAGCATAAAAGGACTTACTATAATAAAGTCTTTTTATAACAGCAATTAAGACAGCTCAGTGGGGTGTGGTTATCATGAAGTAATCACACTTTGAAGGATTAGACATTTTGTCTTGTGTCACACAACTCCCTAAAGGCAAGAATACATGGTAATATCCAATATCCCCCATTCAACTTTATTGCTTAATTATTATATGGGACGTTCTAGTTATATATTTGTCTGAGTTTATATGTGAAAGGTATTTCTTGAATTTCATAATCTGCCACATGTTCTCTCTAACATTTTGCACTGTCTGACAAAGAATATAAAAATCATTTAAGGGTTACATCATTTGTAAAAGGTACAAAACTCACAGATTGAGAAACTGAAGCATCAGGATGTCAGAGTGAGTTGTGCAAGGAAGTCTGTTGCATAGATTGGAAAAGAACCCTCATCTCAATGCTAGTTGCTATACTTTAATCACAGGACTGCTTCCCCCCTCCGCCCTTTGCTTAGTCTCTGAGTTATCCTATCGCATATGCAGTCCTGAGTCCTTAATATTCCACCTCAGCTACAGGGGATTGCCTGCCCTTCTAGGTGAATTCTGTTGATGTGGAACACAACCTTAACTATGGTATCATGACCTTACCTGTAGCATCTCAATAATAACACTTTGTGTTCCTGTGAACCAGATATTTCCCTCCTCAAGGATAAATGGAATTTTGAAGCTCCAGGATTGTAAGTAGCACACAATTGTATACGGCTTAGATGAAGGGTAAACACAAAAAATGGAGGATAATCTCTATTTACATGCCCTGACCTCTAGGTCTCAATGGAATTTCTCCTAATATCAGTGCTAACCATACTGTTATTAATCTGCATAGCTTTATTAATGAGCTGTTCACTAAGTATACAGGCATACATTTGAATATTGCGCTGTGAAATGAATCGTGTGCATGCTGTTCTAAAAATAAATGCCCCCAAATGCTTCTAGCCTGGCAGAAAAATGTCTTCCATGCTTTTCCAGTTTATGCTTTTCCAACTTATTTCACACTTTGAGAACAAATTTTACTTTATTTAAAAAAGAAAACTTCATCATGGTTTATGTTTGAAATTCAAGTTTTTGGTCTCTTATCTCTTTTGCCTTTGGTAGCATTATGCTGAAATTTGTATATCCCATAAATATTTCATGTGATGTTTATACAGCATATTAAGGAAACATGAGGCAGGTATCTGTAAATGTTGCTAACAAGAAAGAGTTTGATTTCTTTAAAAAATATATATTTTTCAAGGCTGTCCAAAAGTATTAGTAGATGGGTAGAAGTCTCATATTCATGATGCTACATTTTTGACTTTATGAAAATAAGTTGTTTTGCAATTAAATAATAACACACTCATATGTAGTACAAAATGTATGCCCACTGATCACCAAAAGCTATGCAATCTTAGTGGAATTAGACCATATTAAAGCAAAAGGGTATTAATGCTGCAGACAGGTTGCATGCAAGCTACTCCATGTTCTGATTGGAAGCACCTTCACCCTGATATATAGTACCCCTGCTGATCGACCTCTGAACTTCACCTGAGTAAAGATGAAGGTGGCACTGAGCTGTCATGTTGCATAGTAGTGTCATAATGATTCCACCTGCATTTATAGCTCCTCCTCCCCAATTTGCATATTATGTTGTTTCCAGAGCATTCTAATAACTCTTTGCTTTGTCTTCTCATGTGTTTGTGGTTTTGTATTTCAAGATACACCACATGCTTGGAGCATCTTTTCATTTCACATGTTATTTAGCTAACCACATTAGCCAAAAAGGTTTCATTGAATGCCGACAATCACAGCAGATCTTGCAATCCACCTATTAATGAATCTCGTTCTTCTCTAGACAATTTATTGCCTCTTCAAGTGGCTTTGACAGTCCCCTCCTTATGCCTGTGCACACTTTGAAAAATACCTGTGGATACGTATTTTACAAAGCTTTCACCTAGATGTCTGACTACCACATCTATATCTATATTATATACACTTATAAAGAAGTGTATATGGAATATAATCTTCAAAAGATACATGCATTTAAACTTCAAAATATACACACACATACAGTACACTTGTTTTAAAGTGATTATAAATCTGTGTTTGTATTCTTGTTATTATAAATGTCTTCTTCATGCCTATAACCCTCATCCTCTCCTCCCGCAGCCCATTCAATGCACTAAGTCTCCTTGAGGACTTCTGGATAAATTATACACAGAATTATGTTTGAGTCTGATTAGGGGACACTGTGTGATGAGTCAGAAAAGTGTTAGGAAAGCACTAAAAAGCAAACAGAAAAACAGTTATAAATCCATATCTGCAAAAAAATCCATGTATGATTTAGTCCAAAATTTCCAGAAAATTCTATGACAAGTGGCACCTGCAATTTCAGTTTCTTTGGTACAGTTTTGGTGAGAGGAAAGTGGAATTTGGGAAATCTAGCTTCAGCTTTAACTGTGTAGCCAGCTCTCTGTAGTAACGTGTAAATATGGGACGTAAGATTCGGGCACCAAATTCAAATTCATTTTTGTTCATCTCTTAAGTCAAATTTTGAGTTTAAAGGTTTGACTCTTAGAACAGCAAGTCCTGGAACCCAGAGAGAGAGAAGCAGTCTTGATTTGGTCCGAAGTGGAACACAGGATCTGGTCCAAGAGGTGACTATATCTGAACTGCTCAGAACTAGCAATCATAATGTAATTCAATTTAACATCCCTGAAAGGAGGGAAATACCAAAGAAACCAACCACAGTAGCATTTAACTTCAAAAAGAAGAACTACACAAATATGAGGATGATACTGGTTAAATGAAAATTTACAACAACTGTCACAAGATTGAAATGTCTTGAAGCTGCCTGAAAACTATTTAAAAACACCACAATAGAGGCTCAAACTAAATGTATACTCCAACTGAAAAAAATAAAACCTAAGAGAATCAAAAAATGCCACCATGGCTAAACAGAGTAAAAAAGGCAGTTAGAAGCAAAAACGTTTACAAATTAGATGCCAGATCCTATTGAGGAAAATAGAAAGGAGCATAAACTTGGTAAGTCAAGCGTAAAAACATAATTAGGCCAAACAAGAATTTGAAGAGTAACTAGTGACAGACACAAAAACTAAGAGCAAAAGTGTTAAGGGCATCTGAAGCAGAAAATCTGCCAAATAAATAGTGGAGCCACTAGAAGGTCAACATGCTAAAGGAGCACTCAAAGACAAAACCATTTCAGAGAGGCTAACTGAATTCTCTGCATCAATCTCCCCTGCAGAGGATGGGAGGGAGTTTCTGACACCTGAGCCATTCTTTGGGAACAAATTGGTTAATACCAAGACCAGATCGTATTTATCCAGGAGTTCTGAAGGAACTCAGATCTGAAATTGTAGAATGTAATATGTAACTTATCTCTTAAATCAGCCTATGTACCAGATGACTGCAGGACAGTTAAGGCCACTCCGATTTTCTCACTCACGGACACACACACACACACACACACAAATAAAATGACTTTACCAGTGATCCTGGCAATTCAGGCTGGTACCAGGTGTATAGGTTGAAACTATTGTAAAGAATAGAATTGTCAGACATATTGTGGAACATGATATGGTGGGGAAGAGTCAACATAGCTTTTGTAATGAACAATCATTTTTGAGGGTGTCAACAAGCATGTTGGATAAGGGTGATCTAGTTGATGTAGCGTACCTGGATGTTCAGAAAGTCTTGACAAGGTTCCATATCAGAGGTTCTTGAACAAAATCATGGGATGAAAGGGAAGGTCCTCTCATGGATCAGAAACTGGTTAAAAATAGGAAACAAGGGGTAGGACTAAATGGTCAGTTTTCATAATGGAGAGGGGTAATTGGCAAGGTTCCCCATGGATCTGTACCATCACCTGTGCTGTTCATCAGATTTGTAAATGATCTGTAAAAGGGGGTGGACAGTGAAGTGGCAAAATTTGCAGATGCTATAAAATTAGTCAAGATTGTCAAGTCCAAAACTGACTGCAGAGAGTTACAAAATGATCTCACTAAATTGAGAGACTGGGCAACAAAATGGTAGATGAAATTCAGTGTTGATAAGTGTAAAGTAATGTACATTGGAAAACCTATTCCCAATTATACGAACAAAATGTTTGGAGCTAAATTAGCTGTTAGCCTTCAAGAAAGAAATCTTCAGTCATTCTGGATCGTTCTCTGAAAACATCTCCTCACTGTACAGTGGCAGTCAAAACAACTAACAGAATGTTAGGAACCATTAGGAAAAGGATGAACAGAAAATATCATAATGCCAAGATATAAATCTTTGGAATGCCTTGCCTTGAATGATATGTATAGTTTTGGTCTCCCCATCTCAAAAAAGGATTCAAAAGTGTTATTAAAGTTTAATGTTAAAAATTATATAACGCACAGTTTAAGAAAAGTGTTTCAACTCCCAAAGTCCTGATCCAGCATGTAATAGATATAGAGTTAGTCTACACTGGCAATGCTAAGGTGCTGCCAGAGCAGTGCTTTAATGTGGCTTGTGTGGTCGCAACGCAGCACTGGGAGAGTGCTCTCCCAGCGCTCTAAATAAACCACCTCCACGAGGGATGTAGCTTCCAGTGCTAGGAGCCCAGCTCCCAGCGCTGGTGCACTGTCTGCACTGGCACTTTTCAGCCCTGAAACTTGCTGCAGTGGGGGTACGGGGGCTCACTCCCCTGGACGTGAAAGTTGCAACGCTGTAAATTGCCAGTGTAGACAAGCCCTTAATGTAACTCCTAGCTGAGTTGGCTTACCAGTTAGATGCACAGCTGATAAGGGGCCTAGACACACCCACGCACAAGGTCCCTGGGGATCTATTTCACACTGTGGCTTCATCTCCTGTTGGAGTTAGGAGGAGGAGGAGCCATCCACATAAGAGCAACCTATTGGGGTTGTGGCTAACCTTCTGATGGGCTTCCATCCCAGCCCATTACTCCCTATTCAGCACTGCCTTGCTACCTCAACAGAGGACACTGTGTGTCGCTGGGGGGAAGGTCAGTTACGGCATGAGCAAATATGGCAAAAATTTGCACATGATTTTTACATGTACAGTTGTACTTAGTTTTAGAAAATCAGTCTCTGTGCAGACAGGGTAATACACATTTATCAAATAAAATAACGTGGATGTATGTTTAGAATCCCATCCTCACAGGTGTGAAAGAGCATCAAATAAAACTTTTCATTTCCTAGTACATGTGAACTAAAGTGAATTTCAACTCTTACAGTTTTCTGAATGACTTTATCCCTTTTTTTTCTGTTGCTGCTTCCTCCCAGATACCCTTTGAGCTTTTCCTTTATTCTAGCCAGGAAATCCATGCAGTTGTGCATACAGTTAATATTGCAGTCTACTCTTAAAAAGAAAGGAAGATTGACCTTTGGAGACCCACTGTGCCATCTCTTGGGCCTTGGAATCTTAAATGTATTCCTGAACTGCAGTCCCTTATAGGCCAGCTATCTCACATGCTGGACATCCTTTTGTCCCATGTACATATTGACCCTTCAGTTCATTTGGACATCAGTGGTATAGAGCCAGCTGTTTCCAGGGATGATACAACTCTCAGAAGCGTCTAGTGTCACAGCCAGAAGCCAGCTTTAATCTGAAATTTTTGAGAACTAAATCCAAGTCTATGATGATATCCCATGAACAGTAATAGCATTAAAAAAGGAGACTTTTGGAAACCTCAAAGGCCTTTTATCAGGTGGGTGTTACCCTTATCAGAAAAGGGTATTTTGAAGCCTCAAAAGACATGTTTCAATTAGCCGATGAAAGGATTCTCTTTTAAAGAAACAATAACTGTTGCAGTTAGTTTTCTTTTACTGGGTTAAATGAGAATCTTTTAGAAGAAGAAATGATTACATCCAATCAGCATTGATGTAATCAGATTTGTAACCCATCAGTGAGTATTTTGAAAAAGGGAAGATAAAAGTAGGAATACACTGTATAATGTATTGAATATTTTGTTGTTGTTACAAGCTCATTTTAAGGTGATGAATCATACCAAATTAAACTCTAGATGCTCAGAAAAGAGAAACTAATCTTTATTTTCTTTCTCCTGAAGAGTGATTTCATTGTAGTAGAGAATCAGAGATGTAGCCATGTTAGTCTGGATTTGCAGAAGCGACAGAGAGTCCTGTGGCACCTTAAAGACTAACAAAAGTATTGAAGCATAAGCTTTCATGAGCCAGTACCCACTTTGAAGGATTCATTGAAGTACTTCAGTTATGCTAATGTTTAAAATGTTTTTAGGGATTGTGCTGACTTCTGAACAGTCATTTTAAACTCTGAGGGTGTGATTTTGAATTCACCAGTGTTAGCATGCTGGAGGAATACTTGTATTAAATCACTGGGTCAAATCCTGGAATATGTTTATCTGGCTCCACTGACTGTAGTGGAGTCAATGGACATATACTGATTTATGCCACCCAAGGATCTGGTTGTGTAGAGTTAGGACACCTCAAATCCAGTCTATCGCTAAGTCAGGGAACAGTAGTTGGAGGGACTGAGAATGTCCCTGGCTTGCTCCTACATATTCCCTGTAAATACAATTTTTTTTTTTCATTCAATAAAATTTTATGTTTCTGGAATATATTTCTACCAGAGAAACCAAGGTAATCTTCTCTCAAGTTATATATATTCATTTGCACTAAATATTCAGTAGCTGTCCAGGGAGGGAATATATAATTCCCTGCTGTGGTGGTTTTGTGTTGGATTTTTGTTTGTGATGTGTGTTTTTGTGTGTGGGTTTTGTGTGTGTGTGTGCGTGTGCGTGGTTTGCATTATTCTTAAATGTACTATGACTAGCTAGCTATTTCCTGAGATTCAGACTCCAAGTTGGTTCTTCCTCTAGGAATTTTACAAATTAATCTGTCTACAGCTATCTAACAAAGTAGATATACGTGTATGTGCATGTATAAAATTTAATATATTTTACAGGAGGACTGGGGAAAAGGACAGGAAGGAGTTTTCAGAGTTTAGAAAGAAAGCATGGGAATCACATTGTTAAGATTTTTTTTTTTATCTACAATCTTTTTCTTCACTACTGGTCCAATCAGATCCAGACCATATATCTTTTGAAATAGAGCTTGTGAGCCTCAAATGTGGCACTTAAAAGCTCATTCTCTCATTTTAGGCAGTGTTAATGAATTACAGAGAGTAATATCTGCCTATTCTACACTTTCTTTCTAACAGAGAACAAACTCTTCCCAAAACTGCTTTAACAGTCATCAAGAGAAACTGTTCCATTGTGATTTCTTCCCCGTTAGTGTACTAGAACAAATTCAGCCCATTTAATCGTATGACATCAGGCAGCAGTGAAAATGCAATTTGTTGTGAAATTTGGTTTTGCATTTGCTATTAGAAGCCAAGTGTTCAGCTCTTTTGCAGCTCTCCACTGGACCTTATCAAAGAACACGCTAGCTGGAGGGCATCTGCAGCTCTGATCACTCAGAAAGAAATAGAACAGCTGTGTTCCTGACAACTGGAGTAGGCATGACGTCTATCAACAAATATTGGGGATATCTAAAACTGTTCACCTTAGCAGAGTGCCCCCCAAAAAACTGTTAAGCTGTAAATGAGAGTTCTCACTGATTACCAGTTCCAACCATTATTTTTCCAGTAAATGATAAACAGGTTTTTTACATTCATATATTTGTTTGCCATGCTGTCATTCATCACCCACAAAGTAGCTCTAGGTAAGAATTATACGAGGATAAGTTGCTTCAGGAAAGCTAGACTCCTAAGAAATCCTCCTATATAGGTATACTGCTTCATTGTGCAAGCACATGAAAAAATTAATATTGAAAAGAAATGTCTCAGTTTCTGTTCTGTTTTTTAGGCATAAGAGTCAGTTAGTAAGGAAGTGTAGTAACAACATATATTGTCATCTTGAATCCTGTCTTTCTCAGTTTAATTTTCTTGATCCGCCCTAATACTGATTACCATGTTCTAAAACATTTTTTGTCATCTTTATCTGTCACTTATCTTATATTCATGTTATATTTGACTTTCATTGGAGTCGTATCAATTCACAGAGATTAACATGTAACTAAATTTGGGTTCTCTTTGCCCAGAACGCACTGGCCTAGCATTCTTTATGCTGTTCAGCTGAAAGTTGTCTTAATTGCAGAATCTTGTTTTGGTCTGTTCACTGATTGCCCCCTGCAAAGAGACAAAATGAAGTGAAGAATTTGTTTTTCAGAGAAAGAAGTAAAGCAGTTAAATATACCACATTCTTTGAGTCACTGATACCGTGGGCTGAATTCTGTCAGTTACAGCGCTATAAATCTGGAGTAACTCATTGGATTTAGGTAGAGTCAGACCAAATTTGCAATGGTGTAAATGACCTTAGACACTAGTCCATGTCTGCCAATCCATAATTACACTGGCTCCAGCCATGTTCTGATCTAAATAGTCCATATATTATTTTGAAGTAATTTATATTGTTTGGATCATGACTGTATTCTTCTGTATATACTGGTATTAAGTATATTGCCCTCAGATTGCCTGCCTCCCCAGTGAACATTTCACTTGCTTACCTTTCCTTGGATAATGATACCTGAAATTGTTTGCAACTATGTTAGAGTTCAGGTGTACAGATGGAGGTGATAGTTTGTAATAGCATTTTCTCTTATGGGTTCTATCTTAAAGTATTCAAGTTTCCGTATTTAAGTACATATATGGAGATGATTCACTAATTTAAACTTCCCCCTACCACTGTGCCCTTACCTTGTTCTAATGTACTTAGTTATTAGAGGGAGATTGACTTCATAGTATGCATACTTCAGGCTAAAGTCTATAGACACAGTCTGGCGAGTTAAGGGCAGAAGGCCAATGTGGTCGCATAGGGCATTAAGTCGGGGCAGAATTTACCTTTATTTTTTGAGTCTCCATGACACACATACAATTGTTTCTAATTGCATCTAGCACACTGTTATCTGTCTTAACGTTACATCACATAGGATTTGTTCCATTTGTATTCAGTGTAAAATTAAGATAGATAGATTTAAGTTTATATAATCTCTCACCACACCCAACTCCCGTTGCACAAATGGGGTGAATACACCCTTTTGTTCATCTAGAGATAGACTGTACCTCTCCTTGCCACTTATGTGAGCGCTCTGTAGTGGGAGGCAGTATGGAGCCTCTCTCTAGCCCTGCTGCTGGATGGCATTCCACCCAGAGGAAGCAATTCAGGAGAGGAATGTATTCTAGCAAGTTGATTTTCCCCGGGGAAAAAAATGCAAGAAAGGGGGCCACCAAAATACCCCAAAGAACCTGCTTCAATTCAGAAATAAAACTCTCTCGGACTGCAAACCCCTAGTTGCCACCTACCACCTCACACTGGACCCCATATGGGGTATTATCAAATTACAACAACCCATAACCAGTGGGAGCCCCATCCTGAAAGAATTTTTTTTCCTGAACCCTCTTTTGTAGGCTTAACGCAACTCCCAACCTCTCCAAGCTCATTAGAGGTAAGCTCCCCATAGACCAGGACACACCAACTGAAAGCAGCACCAGACTCTGCCAGAACAGATGCAAAACCTGCAAAGGTATTTCCATTGCTACAATGATCAAACCCACCCCCAGCACACCTTTCATGGGTCCTGCAACATGTGCCGTACTTCATCCAGTGTAATAAATGCCCCAACAACAACTAAGTGGGTGAAACAAGACAATCACAATGCTCTCAAATAAACTCATCTAGGAAAATAATAAAAAACAAAAACACTCCATCACCTGTGAGTGAATATTTTTCACAAAGCAATCCCTTTATATCTGACCTATCAGTCTTCATCCTCAAAGGAAACACAGCCAACACTTTCAAAAGACGAGCCTGAGAGCTTAAATTCAGAACTTTCCTAGACTCTAAAAATCATGGTCTTTATAAAGACACTGGAGTTATGGCTTATTACAGCAATCTGTCACCCACAAACTCCCCCCATTTTGTCCAAGGCCACTTCACCTTGAATAGTCCCTTCAAATATGTGCTAACTACTAAGGCTAAACTATCTGTTCGATCTTGTATCACTCTTAGTGTCACTCCCATACGTGAAGCGGAGCTTTGTTTAGCTGGAATGTTTGTGTCTCACCAACAGAAGTTGGTCGTATAACAAATATTACTTCATCCACCTTCTCTCTCTAATACTCTAGCCTTCAGCTTTTACAGCTGCTACACAAGAGACAGTAGGGCAAAATGTCTTAATTAAATGTGTTTACTTGTGTATAGCCATGAAAACAAAAATTGATTGAAGCTCATTTGGTAGCAACAAGACTTCTTCCTACCTGCTGTTACTAAGTTAAGAGGGCTATTCAGTATATTTCAGGAAGATTTTTGTTCTCTTCCTTTTTAAATAAATGATTTATAATCTCACTGGCTCCAATTTACTGTAAGCAAAACATCAAATTACTTATGTGTTTAATATGAGTTATTAAGTTCTCATTAGACTAAATTACCACCCTTAGAGTAGTGTACAAAACTACTCTGAATTAATTTGTATATTTCAATAACTATGTACATCACATGTTCTTAAATACCATTGATACTTTTAAGATCTGCACTACATACAGTCATTTTCTCCCAGAAGTTTAGGTCAGATTACACCACATGGTTTACCATATGGATCAATATGCTTTCACAAAAATCGTTTTCCCTTTTAAGTGTCTCTCTCATGTTGCATTACAGTATTAAGTCGATTCCGTATGATTAGTGATGGGTGAACCTCAAAAGGTTGAGAGATTGAGTTATGTGTGCTTAGACCCTGGAGCACATCCAAGTTAATTGTGAACACTGTTAGATTTAATATCAGGCTTGCAGTCTCAAAGAACCAGATAGTTTTAAAAAAAGAGATTTCCAGTTTCCTAATTTCAGCATGTCTAGAAATGCTCCAGGAACACCCTTTCTTGACATATTTCAGTAGCTCTATTCCTGGGCCTGCCCAGGTGCAGAATTTATATATAATATAAAATAAACCAAACTTCTCTGCACCTTAGATCAGAGAGTTTGATTTGAGTTTTGAGCAACGGTTCTTGTCAGTACTTGTCACACATTTGCCTATCCCTAACAGGGAGGTGTAGTTGCTTCACTGGCTCTGTGATGGTTGCTAACTGTTCAGGAGTGAACTTGGTCTGCCTTGTCATTCCGTATCCGGAGATCTCTGAAGTCCTATATACTTGAATCTTTTTGTAAATGCCATCTTCCAAGCTAGGAGGAGTGTAAAATGGTGACACAATGAGCACTGTTAGTTTTACAATGAGTTTCTGTCTGGTAACAATTGTTTCCTGGGTAGCTATTGCAAGATACTTATTGGTAATTCCTATTATGAGTGTATTTTTACATTAACACATATGTAATACAGACAAAACTTTCAACTGCCCTATTGTGTGTGTGTCTTCTCTTTGAGAATTATACTTGGAACACTTTGTTCTCTTCTGCAGAGGAGCTAATGTGCATATGTAGCTATAAACATAGGATTCTTGGAATAAAATAGAATATCAAAATCAATACAAAGTCTAGTCTTAGTCTGAACTAGTTTCCTTTTATTGGTGAAACCTGATAATATGTTGGTAGCTTGTTGGGGTCTTGTATGTATTAATATTTGTTTCCTCTTTTAGAAAGCAAAGGGGAAAAGGACATGCAGAAAGTTAACTGTATTATCCTACTCTTTGTTGCATTAGGATAGCTGTTAAACTTGATGGAAAAGTCCTAGAAAATGTAACAATTGGATTTTTCTAAAGTTACTGAACTATAGAGCTTAGTAGGAAATTATCTCTCTGCTGTGGAATTACAGCATTAGATTTGTTCAAAATAGCCTATAGAATGGATATAACAGCATATTAAATTCTATTATTTTTTATACTAATTTTATAGAACCCCACGAACATTATCTAAGAGTGCTGAAAGCAATATGCTTCTAATCTTATAAGGACTGTTTGTAACTTAAAAATAAAACATAGGCTAAAACACCTTGAGGACAGATAGCATAGCAAGCCCCAAGATCAGTGACCTAATTTTTCTTATTCTCTGTGTTCTCCACAGCACCAGATTACCCCCTATACAGTAGCTGCATGGTTAATTGCATATGTTTGGCCCATTTATCATGTATTGAAAACCGCATATATTGACTTCAGACGGACTCAGGCAACTGTTTAAAGTTGAGTACAAACTTAAGTGCTTTGCTGAAACAGGTTCTTTGTGCAATGCATATACTGAGGGGAGTATCATTCTAGGCAATTTCTCCAGGTAGGTGAATCACTGTCTGTTTGAATGGTAACTTCCTATCTTCTTGGTGTAGGCCTGGCTTGACATGAATAATTAGCCATAGATGAGGGCTCATTTTTTGGGAGACAGGATTAGGGAGGTAAATGGACCAGCAGGCTGGAAACAGAATGTCTGCACTAGCTTAGATAAGTGAGAACACTCAGGAAACAATTTACAATGGACAAGATAACAATGGATAAGAAAAGTCAGGAATGTAAAGATGAGGTCAAGAGTAAGATTTATTGACACTAGCATTTTTGTCAGCAAACTTTTGTCAGTCAGGGGTTTGAAAAAACCCCACTCCTGACTGACATAAGTTTCTCCAACAAAAGCTCTGGTGTGGACAGTTCTATGTCAGAGGGAGACATAGCTACATGCTGGCAGGTGAGCTCTCTCCTATTAGTATACAGCATACTCATACACATGAGATCTTACATTGGCACAGCAGCAGCAGTACAGCTGTGCCACTGTAAGGTCCATAGTGTAGACGTAGCCTGAGTTGTACATGGAAAGTGTGTAGACTGTGCATGCTGGACAGAGATTGATTCTACAAAGTAACTAAAGCAATCCTGAAACATGTAATGCAATGTAATGTTTATAAAGGAAGAGCTATGTTGTGTTATGAAACTTTGGATGTGTGATGTGCCCTGGAGACACTCCCCTACGCTTGAGCCTAATCAACTCAAGTTTAGTTTGATGGTATACCAATGAAGAAACTCCAGTGATGAGTTCAAAGTCAAGCTGAGTTCTTGGGAGCTATTGAGTTGATAAGGTCTCAGGAACCACCATGGGGATGCATAAATAATGATTCAGTATGCCAAGCTCACCCCTTTCTCTGTCACCAAAATAAATATTCTCAAATCTGTTTACCTTCTTCTGAATGAAAATGAGCTGCAGATGATGAATGATGTCATATATATTCATCTTCTGTAGCTCATTTCCACTAAGAAAGAGGCAAACAAAATATTATAAAAAGCACTGTTACTGTTGTATATAGTGATGTTGTAGCTCTGTTGGTTCCAGAATATTAGAGAGATTAGGTGGGTCAGTAATATATTTTATTGGACCTACTTCCATTTGTGTAGTCTCTTTCCCCAACATAAGTTGGTCCAATAGAAGATGTTAACTGTTGATACTAATTTTTTTTATCTTGCCATTATCAAGTGAACCTTGGTTAACAAATGGTTTTATATTTTGGAGTTTATTTTGAGATATTTAAGGGTAAAACCAATCTTATATACAGTCACCAGGTTCTTTATAAAATAATTTATATTTCCTATCTTTTTTGACCACATTTGGTCTCCACTATTGCTTGTTTCTGCAATCATTTCTTCTCTCCCTCCTCCCCCTGCCCCAATCTTTCTGCTACTGCTAAATGCATGGCAGACTGTGACAGCATGACACATTTTCGTACAAGAATATTCCTTTAATGCTGGTAGTAGTCTTAGCAGGAAAAGACATTTCAATGATAATATCATCTTCCATTCATTATGTATTTTCCCTCCCCTCCTCTAATGAACTGTTGCCACTTCAGAGAGTTCTACTTCAAAATGCCTTGCATGAATTTGCATATGGTATAAAATTTGTGATATAGAATATCCCTTACTGAAAAATAGGATGCTATTGAACTATGGAACCTTTTAATCACTGTATAATCTGTTAAGCTACCATGTGTGAATGAGATAAATTGAGGTCTGAACTTACTCCATTCTGTACACCATAACAATTTATCTCTTGTAGTGATACAAGCACTGAAAATGAAAGATGAACAGATATACAAATATCTAATCTCCAGTTGAACAGTACATGTGAGGTGCTTTCAGACAATCTGCATACCATAAAGAGTGCAATGGGGAATGTATGGGCAGACCCCCAGGCTTTGACTGTTGTTATTCAAGGAATACTGTCTCAGAGAGGAGAAGATATTTTCGGAAACAGTAACAATTCCCAAGTCAACCAGTATCTCTGGAACTGAGAGTTATTCTGGGATGTATACTCTTTAAGGTAATATTTGTAGGAATGCTACAGTAAATTCATAGTAGCCATAGGTGCTGGAACTGGGGATGCTGGGATTGCTGCCACACCCCCTGTCTTGAAGTGCTTTCTATTATATACAGGGTTTACACTTCAGCAGTTGGCAACCTTTCAGAAGGGATGTGCTGAGTCTTGATTTATTCACTCTAATTTAAGGTTTTGCGTGCCAGTAATACATTTTAATGTTTTTAGATGGTCTCTTTCTATAAGTCTACAGTAAATAACTAAACTGTTGTTGTATGTAAAGTAAATAAGGTTTGTAAAATGTTTTAAGAAGCTTCATTTAAAATTCAGTTAAAATGCAGAGCTCCCCACACCAGTGGGCAGGACGTGGGCAGTGTGAGTGCCACTGAAAATCAGCTTGCATGCTGCCTTTGGCATGCATGCCATAGGTTGCCTACCCCTGGTTTACAGTTTGGTGCAATGGCTTTCAGCACCTTCACTGTACAAATTGTTCCAGCACCCTGTATAGTAACACTCACTACAAACAGATAACGTGGTTATAACTGTTCTGCCAGTTTGGAAGTTTATTATTTGTATTTCAGTAACATCTAGGAGTCCCAGCTATGGACTAGGTATTTAGGTATTATTGAGGTATTTAGGCATCTAAACAAGATCGGAAGTGTCTAAGCAGGTTAGGCACCTAGACTTCTAATGGACTTTTGCAATTCCTACTCAGTGCCTATCTAAGTGTTTAGGCACCTAAATACCTCCAAAAAGCTAATCCCAGGATCCCATTGTACTAAATGCAAAAACAAAACAAAAACACAATCCCTCTGTGTTAATACTGCCCCCTAAGTGGTGTAAAGAACAAGAGATATTAATTGAAATCCCCAAAGTTTCAAGAGAAATGCTAAAAGTTTTGAGTCAGGTTAATAAAAACAGATACAGTAGTTGCTCACTGCTGCTCATTTATATATGGGGTCGGAGGGGGCGGGGTTGTGTCATTAGTTTTGTTACTCAGCAGCTGGGACCTCACAGCCTTGAAAATGCCCTCATATTTGGAAGAACTTCTCAACCATGTTGTACCTTAAAAGACTGAAGACTGGCACTGTGCATGTTTAATCAGATTGAATACACATGTGTGCTCTGCAATACAGCTTATTTGGGGAAAGTATACACCCTGTCACTTCCTATTGATCAGGAGATAAATAGAAATAGGACAAGTCCACTGGATCACTGAGTCAAAGCATCAGGCTAAAGAAAGGAATAAAGCCCTGAAACATTTAATTTCCTCATACAATATTTCTTCACCTGTTATCAATTTATTCTTAATTAAAAAGTGTATAAGCAAATATATTTACTACTTTCAATTAGACCATTATTTCATATGCGGTCTTTTGTAAAAACAAACCCCTCAGGCCTGTTATATGGTTCCCCCTATAACCATTCTGATCTCAAAGGCCCCTATCCTGATTAACTTTCTTCATTTAAAACCAGTCAATAAATTCCTCAGCTGTCTTAAAGAGTTGAGTAATACCAAGCTACTCTTACTGCATCCACATTTCTCCCTGCTTCATTTCCCAGTGCTCCTGTACCTCTAGTGCCTTGAGGTACAGGAGCATTGTGAAATGAAGCAGGTTCTCCAGTAACATAATACAGGGAATTAAACTAGGCTCTCTGGCGTGGAACACTTGCAAGGTTTTGTTAGTCAGGTGTTAAGACAATAGTTTTTAGACCTATGATTAGGTTCACTTCCAGTTTTTCAAGGTGGCTATATGATGAGTTCATATGTCATATTGCTTTGAATCTGCAACATTTATTTTCTGGCGCTATAGAAACAGTTTGAGCTAGAGGCATCCTTTTGCAGCTGAACAAGATGGGTAGAGCTAATTCAAAACTCTGAGTTCAGTCAATGGCACCTACAGCACTGTCACCTAGAATGGTTCAACTTGCTTCCCTGTTTTCGACAGGCAGGTGTGCAGGAGAAAGTTGTAGTCCTACCACCTCTTGCCCTCTTGGGAGAAATTTGCACCACCAGAATAGACAAAGAGAGCAGTCTCTAGGCTAACCTGAGTTCAGGAATTGTAATTGTCCTTAGCCCTTGTGTGTGAGATGTAGGAGGCAAGGGGGAAAAATTCCCTTTTTGTACCCTTCTTTTTAACCCTGCACATGTGGAAGGGCTAGCGAATCTAGCCTTAAATAGGCTGCGAGGCACAGACAGCTAATAGGTAGCAGAGTTATTTTGCTAACCCACTTTGTCAGCAGTGTTGGAATCCTGCAGGTAACAGCTGATGGATTCCTCCTGACTCAGTGTAACTGGTAGGGCTTGTTAACTCCACCCTGCATATAAAGAAAGGGGCTTTGGCGCTGGATGGATAGGGTCTACACTGGACAGCCCTCCATGAGGTAGGCGAGGTAAAGGAGAAAATTTTGATTTGGAACATATTATATTGTTGTTGTTTTCTTTGTGAATAAACCAATCCTAGAAAGAATCTGATTTTTCTTACCCAATCTGGACAGTGTTTTCAAAGAGGATGGAAAAGATATATATGTTCTCAGAGCATCTTGTCTGTACCTTCCCTCTACCTCACTCCTGACCTGACATTCACCTCTTCATTAGTTCCAAGTAGTTCGTAGGGCAAGAACATGACTGCCTAAAAATTCTGAGCACCCACACTTCCTAATGAAGTCTGTAAGAGCGGCAGGTGTTGAGCCCCTCTGAAATTTGGTCTCTAACTACGGATAGTTGGCTCCCACATTTGCAAATGTGTACACTTAAAATGTATGTAATAGTGGAAGAGTAGAAGCAAATTTGCATAAAATGTCTCTCCTTGTGTTTGTCAGCTGGCTGTTCTAGGGTTCCTTGGGCCTCCAGTCATGCTGGATGGAGTTTCTTGCTTTATTTGATGAAGGTGTTGATCATTGTCTTGTCCATTTCATCTTTAGGTTCTTTTCAGAATGATCTATAGTAGAACTAGTGTCATTTAATAGAGGATGTGAATCAACTGACTAAGCTCCCCTAGTTATGTCAGAGTTGGTTGTTTCTTATACATGGCCATTAGATGTGGGGAAAGGCAGGGTTAAAACCTTTCTGACCATGGCATAAGGAGCCTGGATGTTTTATGAATAGAGCACTAATACAAGTCTATATTAGTGAGATGAAATTCCCTTGAAATCCCCTTTAGTGCTTGGTCTTCTAGAAGAATTATAATAATAACTTTCCTATTCAATTAACCTCTTTTAAAGTATTGTATTAGTGATTGTGGGTCATCTCTTGGCGCACGCAGAGTGGAGGGAAGATATGAAGTCAAAACGGCACAAGTTGCAAATTCAATCAGAAAATCACTGATAAAAATACTGCAAAGTTTCTGTGTCAAGAAAGAAGTAATCCATTAGCATAATTATGAATTTGGTTCAAGATGTGAAACTCACAGACTAATAATGATGGGACTGATTAAGGAATGGTCCTATTACTGGCTTCTGTGGAATTTTAACCAACTTGAAAGAATCGAATGGCTGATCCTAAGAGTACTGTGTTTCTCCCGCTCTGTCCAGTGGGCTAAGCCCTTTGGTGATCATAACCAGATAATTGTCCAGGAATTTTTTGACAATTAATATTCCATAAATTCATGCTGTCCTAAAGCATATGTTTATCTTCTTAACTTCAAGTCCCAACTGGCACCCTGGTATGTTAATATTTAACTATACTTAGCATTAAGGACACTTATGTAGCACCTTTTGTCTAAAGATCACATAGTACTTTGCAAGGATGGCAAAGTATTATCAATCTCCATGTTAATCTAGTATATAAATGGCAAACACAGTCAGTTTTTAAAGAGAGTTGAGCAAAAGACTTTGCTTTTTTGAGTACCTTCCTTATAGGACCCTGGAGTCAGTGTCAGTGAAAGAATTGTCAACAGCTGTGAAAATTGTGCCCTGTGCCAGTAAATTTGAACAGTGAATGGTTGGTAATTCTTACCTCATGTAGCCTTCCTGTTCAGGACTCCACAGAGAGAAGTAGATGCCATGTAACTACCCAACAAGTGTGTTACTCCAAAATTCATCAGGTATTTTTGATGGCTTTAATTTCCACATAAACTGTTGTGTGCTTTCTTCTGTGCTTTCTTCTCCCCCACCCCCGAAATGTTCAGTTTATCTCAGGATTTCCCCATCCCATTGTCTGGAAAAAGCTGAGTGTTTACTCCTACAGTTGCTACTGTCCTATTTGGTCTGGTTCTCTGGCTTCAGTGTAAATATTTTAGACTCCCTGTTTCAGTCCTACACTGAGGGGAAATGAATCATACATTTGAAAAAGACTAGTGAGGTATTCTTTACTAGTGAGGTATTCTTTACTAGTGAGGCATTCTTTAAAAAGTGGAACTTAAATCCTAGTGAGAAAAATAGAAAGGAGCATAAACACTGGCAAATGAAGTGTAAAAATACAACTAGGAAGGCCAAAAAAGAATTTGAGGAACAGTTAACCAAAGACTCAAAAAATAATAGCATTTTTTTAACATATCAGAAGCAGGAAGCCTTCTAAACAATCAGTGGGGCCACTGAATGATCGAGGTGCTTAAAGGAGCACTCAAGGATGATAGGGCCATTGCAGAGAAACCAAGTGAATTCTTTGCATAGGTCTTCATGGCTGTGGATATGAGGGATTCCTAAACCTGAGCCATTCTGCTTAGGTGACAGATCCTAGTAACGGTCCCAGATTGAGGTATCATTAGAGGAGGATTTGGAACAAATTGATAAATAAATCAAATGGTAATCACCCAAGAGTTCTGAATTAACTCAAAGTGAAATTGCAGGACAACTAACTAGTCTGTAACCTGTCATTTAAATCAGCTTCTATACCAGATAACTGGAGGATAGCTAAGGTGATGCCAATTTTAAAAAGGGTTCCAGAGGTGATCCCAGCAATTACAGGCCTATAATCCTGACTTCAGTACTGAGCAAACTGGTTGAAACTATAATAAAGAACAATATTGTTATACATATAGATGAACATAATCTGTTGAGGAAAAGTCAATATGGTTTTAGTAAAGGGAAATCATGCCTCACCAATCTACTAGAATTCTTTAAGAGAGTCAACAAGTATGTGGACCAAGGGGATCCAGTGGATATAGTGTATTTAGATTTTCAGAAAGCCTTTGACAAGGTCCCTCACCAAAGGCTCTTATGCAAAGTAAGCTGCCACGGGATAAGAGGGAAGATTCTCTCATGGATTGGTAACTGGTTAAAAGATAGGAAACAAAAGGTATGTATAAAAGGTCAGTTTTCTGAATGGAGAGAGGTAAATAGTGGTGTCCTTCAGGAGTCTGTTCTGGGACCAGTCCTATTCAACATATTCATAAATGATCTGGGAAAAGGGTAAATTGTGAGGTAGCAAAATTTGCAGATGATACAAAATTACTAAAGATAGTTAAGACCCAGGCAGACTGTGAAGAGCTACAAAAGATCCCTCAAAACTGAATGACTGGGCAACAAAATGGCAGATGAAATTTAATGTTGATAAATACAAAGTAATGCACATTGGAAAGCATAATCCCAACTATACATATAAAATGTTGGGGTCTAAATTAGCTGTTACCATTCAAGAAAGAGATATTGTTGTCGTTGTGAATAGTTCTCTGAAAAACATCCACTCATTGTGCAGTGGCAGTGAAAAAAGCAAACTGAATGCTGGGAGTAATTAAGAAGGGGGTAGAAAATAGGACAGACAATATATTGCCTATATAAATCCATGGTACCATATAAATCCATGGTATGCCCACGTCTTGAATACTGTGTGCAGATGTGGTCGTCTAATCTCAAAAAAGATGTATTGGAATTGGAAAAGTTTTATTAAAGGGCAACAAAAATGATTAGGGGTATGGAACGGCTTAAGTGTGAGGAGAAATTAATAAGACTGGGACTTTCCAGCTTGGAAAAGGAATGGCTAAGGGGAGATATAATTGAGGTCTATAAAATCATGACTGGTGTAGAGTAAGTAGAAAAGGAAATGTTGTTTACTCATAGCACAAGAACTAGTGGTAGCTGAATTAAATGAATAGGCTGATGGTTTAAAACAAATAAAAGGAAGTATTTCTTCGCACAATACACAGTCAACCTGTTGAACTCCTTGCCAGAGGATGTTGTGAAGTCCAAGACTATAACTGGGTTTAAAAAAGAACTAGTTACATTCATGGAGGATAGGTCCATCAATGGCTATTAGCCAGGATGGGCAGGAATGGTGTCTCTAGCCTCTGTTTGCCATAAGCTGGGAATGAACGATAGGAGACAAATCACTTGATGGTTACCTGTTCTGTTCATTCCCTCTGAAGCACCTAGCATTGGACACTGTTGGAGGACAGAATACTGGGCTTGATGGACTTTGGTCTGACCCAGTACGGCCATTCTTATGTTCTTATTTAATCTCTGGTGACCATCATGACTTTTCTGAGTATCTTGCAAAATCGGCTCCTAATTCATAGCAGGAAGGCTTGGCATCAGCTTGTATTTACAACAGAAATTGCACCATTGCTGAATATTTTTTAAGATGAAATCCTGCCTCTGCTTCTGTGTGGTGAGGTAGGTTGTGGAGAGCTTGTGTAGGGGGAACTCTGCAATAGCACTCTGAGGTTACATCGGTATGGAAAATGGTTGTGATACTATGCAAGCTGCCACTGGGTTTGCAGATGTACAAAGTCACTTTGTCTTGTGGACATGATGGCACATGGGACATTGCTGATACTGCAGCCTTCACTAGTGCTCCACAGCTGAGAGAAGAGGAGTTCCCTCTGAAAAACTCCTGTGTAAAACCCATTCACTTAGGTTTTGCATGGGGATCGAGGATTTGGCCCTTTGTAAGTCTGATTTTTCTGGTAACTGCTGCTTTCTTTTCACGGAAAGCATACCATCATACCCTATTTTAAATGAGAATTTTTTTTCCATGTCTTGTCCATATATCTCAGTCATCAGTCTGATCCATATCAATCTTCTCTCCCACATATAAATAAACTGAACCCTAACCTCTTTATTTGTTTTGCAGTCCGTCTGTCCCTGTTTGTTTCAAGTCATGGTGAGAGGCAGTGATATCAGAGAATTGTGCCTCTTTAAAGATGCTCTAGGAAGTATTGTCAGAACATCAACATTCCACAAACCTATAAACTGCTAATCAGATTCCAGTTCCAAGCTTCCTGCTTAATAAAAAGGAGGTTAGAATGCTAATCTGTTGGTAATGAAATCTGGATGCCCAATTAATGCTTTACTCTCTATCCTTCCACACTCACTCTCCCCCGGGACAGATTATCTACCAGCCTGTCTATACTAACTTTGTGTAGATGAGCATAGAAAATATGTGGAATATTTATTTTCCTTTTAAATCTAAACTTCAAATAGCATATGATTTTCACATGCTGCCTTCCCATCTGGGTGTGATTTTTAAGGTATTTTATCTGACCTTGCCAAGAGCAGCGTACCCCAGCTTTATCCATTTCTGGAACCCCCTGCCACAACATGCATGCACATGGATTTAATAGTCTGGTTTTAATTTAGTGTAATTTGAAACAGGGCAAAGGCAAAGCAACATTTGTGGTCATAAATTATCAGTTGACATCTCACTAAAGGTTTCTCCCTAATATTCTCTGGTTGGGTCATATGCCTTTAAGCATGCAGGCAAAACAGAGGAATTGAAAATTCTGTTGACAGGTAAATGTGAATCATCTTGTATCATTCAAAGGAAAATAATCAAGCTCTTTTCAAATAATATAAAATGTAAAATGATTGCCTGTTGGGGAGGAGGGAAGCTTATCAGCATCTCTTCTATAGAAAATGATTCCCCATTTTGTAGCTGGAAGAACATATGCTTCAGTTTATCTTGTCACTTGACTGCAGTCTCTGATATTTATTAACAGTTGATTTCCTGTAGATGCTGTTCTTTCCTGTTTTTCTCCTCCCATCCCACCAATCAATTATTTCCCTGAAAACTACATCTGTCCTTCTTTTCATTTTCATTTCCTTAAAGAAGATTGTTATTTCATTATTAGTTTTGAAGAAGCATCGGTAATGAGTGGTGCAGCCCTGGTTCCATGGACGATTACAACAGACAATGTTTGAGGCTTCCCCCCTCCTTCCGTAGCCATTTTATCAAAGCCTGTGAGATTGAACTCTTGTAGTCACTGCAAGAAAATACAGAAATTATGAATTATGTCTTCAACAGAAGATTTGGTATTCACTAGGGGTTCACATGAAATAGAGGCAGGGCTGACTTCAAAGATGTGGACAATTGTGTACATCTACAAGACATATTTTACAAAGCTAGAGCTCTGTGGGTGACCAGTACATTGGCTTAATATCTTAGCAGCATATACCCCTATATCTAAGACTTTGGAACTGTCAAGAGAGTCCTGTAGGCTGTTGTTCTCTTGCCATACATCGCAGTAGTTGAGCTTTTAATAATTTTAAAAGACGTTTTTTTCCCCTTTCAGATACTTCCATTTGTAGCTTTCTCAATCTCTCACATCTTTTTCTACTTAATCCTAGTATCTGATATCTTTTTATTTTGTATTGATCATTGTTCTTGATGCCTGTCTCACAGAATTAGAGGGAATGGCTGGTATTGTATCCCCATTTTTGAATTAAGACCATTTTAAATAGCAGAAAAGCTTCAGTGATACAATGTGCCGCCTGTTCTGCTTTGATCACAATCTGATAAAGCTTTGCAAAGATTTGGTGAGCTATTTAAACAGATATCAGCTTACACCCAAGAAAGACAAAAATAGTATTATATAAACCCCTGTGTTTCTCCATTTCCTGCAGATTGCACTAGATTTCAGATTTTCTGCTGCTATGAGAACTGATCAGATGAAAATACTCTTGTTTACCTGAGCTCTGAGTTTTCAAGCATCCACCCTACTCTTAAGTTTCTGCTGTGTAGCTGCACAATATTCCTGTTGTGAATGTCTTGCTTATATCAGTACATCTCTGAAACAATTAGTAACCCATAAAAGAATGTAAATTCAATTCTTGCAAGGCTGTAGGAACCCTTTACCCTCTGTTAAATTGCACTCATATAGCCATGCAGCATGGAAAAGTATTAACTTTATTGATGTAAATAGCAAGCAAATATCTAGAATATGATTTGATAATAAATGGGCTTAAATCATGGGTTCACAAAAAAACACAACCACCCCCTATGAACCCACTTTGATTGAGTTTAGGTGTTCTCAGTCCCTGTCTCATTTCCTGATTGAAGCAGGACTATGTGAGGGTAGAGATGAGGAGAGCTTTAATGGGCCTTGTTTCAGGAAATCAGAGCAACTTCCAAGGACATGAGCAGCAAAGTCTGAGGTGACTGCTGGTGTGTAGGACTCTTTAACAGAAGATAGTACAGAGTCCTGAGAACCAAAGGTGCTTTGCAGAATTCCAAACGTCTGCTGTGAGGGTGTCAGACTTGAGCTGTGTGAAACTTTTCAACAGAAACATTTTTTGGCGAAAAATGCAGAATCTGCAACACTGAAATACTTAGCACATTTTTGCTACAGATTTGGGGATGGAGAAGAGAGTTTAAAAATAAAAAGCTGAAAAATCTTATTTTGTTTCAGCATTTTCAAAACAAAATGTTTGAATTTTTTTAGTTCAAATGACCTTTTGTTTAGATATTTTTTTAATTTTATTTTAAAAATTAATATTAAAATGATCAATATTGAAATGAGGAGTTTCATTTTGTGTTGAATTAAACATTACATTTCCCATGAACAATTTTTTTAAAAAAGTTATTTTGAAAATATTCATTTGGGGTTCAGTGTACAATGATGATTTTTTGGAATTGCCAGTGAACCAAAACATCTGTGATTTGTCTAGCTCTAGTTAGGTCCTAACTTTCAGAGGAGCCATTGACAACCAGCTCAGGCTGATAGGCCCATTCTCCTGGTTCTTTATAGAACTATCTTCACTCTAGTAGGGAAAAATGCCCTGGAGAATCAGCAACAGTAGAAATTGAAAGTAAACACTGCAGGAGCTGCCAAGAAGCAGAGGAAGGAGCTCATGCTATTCAGGAGTCAGTCTCCTTCCTTGCTCTTCCATAGCTTTTAGTCCCTCCTTGTTCTCTTCCCTAATCCTCAAGCCCCATCTCTGCCTCTTTTCAGCCGTTGCCAGAGCCAGAAATTAGCAGCTTCCTCTTCCCTTTCTTGTTTCCATGTGGCATGCCTGCCCTTCCCTTGCTGATTTTGTATTTGGCATGCACATACATGTATACGTGAATATGCACACTCACACACTAACCCATAACACATGTGCTGGAACCTTGCTTTCCCTCTCGAGGCAGTCACACAGCATTTTGCCTTTCAAGTCCTTGAACAGTATTTTGGAGCCAGATTCTCTGGCCTAGGTGATCTGTTTTCATGCAGCACAGCAGTGGTTAGGGGAGCAGGCAAAGATGGCAGTATGCCCTTAGACGAGTAGTTCCAATGAGGTCAGTGGAAGAACTTGTGTAAGTGCTACTCATCATCAAGAAGAACTGCAGAACTGGATTAAGTAACAAGTTTCGCCTACATATCTGTATACAGTGCAATTCAAATGTTTAACTCTAAAAAAGCAATTCATTAATATTATGCCACATATACAGTGTTGACATTTTATCATAGTAAATAGGCTGAAAAAAATACTCACATGAGTCTTAGCAGTTTCTCGTGATAATTTTCATACTTACTACAGTCCAATAGTCCATCTTTACTAAAATATCTGGAACTCAGTGATAAACATTCACAATTCTCTAATCAAGATTTTGATTTTAAAACATGCATCACATAAATATTTTGTAGTTCACTTCATTTTCTTAAATAGGTCCTTTAATTAGTAATGTGTTTCCATAATAGACCCTAGCCTGTTTATTACCATTTGGCTTTTAGAAAATTACTATAGTGAAAACTTTGATGGAATTCAATGGTTATGAATATCTACTGCCCCGACACCAGTTCAGAAAGAAGTCAATGATCATACAAATGTGAACCACTCTGGTATTATACATTTCTACTGATTTGTGAGGTCCTGAAAAAAGGTGCTTAGCTAATATGGCTATTAGCCATATTAATTACCTAATATGTATACTCAGATGACAAACTCCCTGTTGCTACTTTAGAATTTCTTCTATCCTTACCATAGGTGAAAAATATCATTGCAATGTATTTGCCATCCTGGTACATTGGATATGTTGGCATTGTATAGGAAACCAAGAAATGTGATGGCCAAACTATTCTTTTTTACAAAGATTTTTCTAGAAAAATTCTTTAAAAGAAAATGCCCCCAAAGTGGAGATCAAAGTTGGCAGGTCTTAATGAAATGCACTGCTGTGTGACAAACGAAGAGGCTGTGTTTGCACTGTTATCAGAAGTGTGACTGCTGCTTGGGTAGGCATACCTGCACTACCTTTAATTTAGCTAGCTTGGTTACCAGTAGCAGTGAAGAAATGGTACAGGCCAGGAACCTGAATGTATACCCAGGGTTCTGGGCAGATTTGTGAAGCCTGTGCAGAAGCTCATGGCACTGCATTTTCACTGCTATTTTAACACCGGTACTAGGTATACTTTCATGTGAGTATGCCAAGGTGAGCAGCAATCACACCTCATATTGCAGCGCACATACTCTCTGACTCTAATTCTTAGTGCAGAGTCACTCCTGTCAGGGTTCCCTCTCCACTCTGAACTCTGGGGTACAGATGTGGGGACCCGCGTGAAAGACCCCCTCAGCTTATTTCTACCAGCTTAGGTTAAAAACTTTCCCAAGGTACAAATTCCTTCCCTTGTCCTTGGACAGTATCGCTGCTACCACTAAGTGATTTAGACAAAGATTCAGGGAAGGGACCACTTGGAGTCCTATTTCCCCCCAAAATATCTCCCCAAGCCTCCATACCCCTTTTCCTGGGGAGACTTGAGAATAATATTGTCACCTATTGGTACAGGTGAGCACAAACCAAACCCCTGGGTCTTTAGGACACTGAAAATCAATGAGGTTCTTAAAAGAAGAATTTTATTTTAAAAAAGTAAAATAATCACTTCTGTAAAATCAAGATGGAAGTTAATTTTATAGGGAAATGAAAACATTTGAAACACAGATAATTTCCCTCTAGGTTTAACTTTAAATTTACTGAAAAAAGGAACACACCTCCCCCTAACATAGGGAAAGTTCACAAGCTAAAACAAAACATAATCTAATGCCTTTTCTTGGTTTATTTACTATTTTTGTAATCCTAGATGCTTATTTCTGATTGTAAGAGAGAAATTTTTCTGCCCTGGTGCCTCTCTGGTTCGAGAGAACACACAACAAAGAGCACAAACAAAGCCTTCCCTCACCCAAATTTGAAAATATCTTCTTTCCCCTTGGTCCTTCTGGTCAAGTGCCAACTAGATTATTTGATCTTCTTTAACCCCTTATAGGTAAACCTCTGGCCAGGAGGAATTTTATATTACTGCATACATAAAGGTTGTTACCTTTCCCTTTATATTTATGACAACTCTCATTCTTAATTTTTCTCAGGAGTAGTGTTATAGGAATCAATGAAACTACTCCCATGTTTACAGTTAAGAACACACTTAAGCATTCTCAGGATCAGGGGAAAACACCAGTACAGTATTAAACCTTGCCCCTTCAGGCAGGAAAATCTCTACAACACCATTGTTCAGTATAAGTATTGTAGTGTGGAGACAAGCAGGGGAAGGATGAAGTTCTGTTGCTGTGTCACCATGTTGCCAAAGCATAACCATTGAATGCACTTGACTAAATCACCAAAGCTCAAGCAAGACGGTTATTCATATGAACATGGGTCTTTCAAATACTAGTTCCTTACACAAATGCAGGAATGCAACATAGTTAGGTTTAGTTCAACGTATTCTAACTGAAGTGAACTGGGTGGAGAATTATTGGCCAACCTTTTAAAAGAAAAAAAAAATTCCTGGTATAGATTACCAAAAAGGAAAATTATTGGACATTTCAAGTTTCTATTCATGCCTCTTCAGTTCTCCATGAAGAAAAGAAGCATAAATTTTGCTGGTTTGCAACTGGATTAAATTGAAACCTTCAAAGTTTCCAGGCTTTTCCCCATAGAAATACCACACAGCGTATCATGCCAAATTATACTTCATCTATGGGCAGTTCTATGTTGGAACTATATCATTGTTCTGTAGTATTTCATTTTTCTCAGCCACAACTGTTATGCTGATTCTTGGCAGAAAACAGAGAAATTAAATAATCCACAACACAAAATTCTCCTCTTTCTTCTTTGTTACCTGCATTTGGCCTGGATCATTTGCTGGCATGTCATTCCTTGGCAAAGATGTCTCAGCAAATCCATCTTCCCACTTCTCTGGTTCTGAGGAATTATTCCATCTTGTAAGATCATAAAAAATGTGTGTTTAAAAAATAAAATAAAAGCTACTTCCAATATCTCTATACTTTGGTCTTGCCTGCCACAGCTAAAGCAAGAACTGGCTTTGTTTTAGGGAAAAAAAAAACTTGGCTGTAATATCCTTTCTTGTTTCTATTTCAGGACTTAAATTATCTTGTAGATTTCCATAGCAAACAGGTAAAACATTAACTTTTCTGCTCAGATCATGATGTAGCTCTAGTTTAGTATAGAAAAGATTCATGCAGGTGCTCAGATTTTCTGGTGATGGGGGCCTTATCACTACTTAGGCAGATTGTTGATTATTCACATGACTTTTTTGTATAGATATTTGTATTACTGATAAACTGATTTTATTAATGTGTCTGAGGACTTCCTATATTTTAGGATTCTCAGAGTTCTAGATAAATGAACTCAGTTTCTCTTCAAATTTCAGATCCAGGGGAGAAAAATGAATTTTAGAAATTTGGATAATTAGGTTTTCCTATATTATCTGTATGTGATGATGTGGTTAGGATTGTATAAAATACAGATATGCACAATGTGACAGCATCAGGCCAGAAGCCTACATGAGAGTGGTAGAAGGTATATATATTAGCCCCAGATTAAACAGGTCCCTTTTCCCTGAGTAAGATAATGGGCTGTTTGGAATGATCAGGACATTGCTGGAACCAATTATGTCAGGCAAGCTAATTAGGACACCTGGTTTATAAAGGACCTTACTTCAGTTAGTGAGGCATGTGCGAAAAGCTGGGAGCAAGAGGTATGCAAGGAGCTGAGAGTGAGAAGATATACTGCTGGAGCACTGGGGAGTACAAGTGTCATCAGGCATCAGGAGGAAGGTACCACGGTGAGGATAAAGAAGGTGTTGGGAGGAGGCCATGGAAAAGTAGCCCAGAGAGTTATAGCTGTCACGTAGCTGTTTTAGGAAACATATAGACAGTTGTGATCCACAGGGCCCTGGGCTGGAACCCAGAATATAAGCTAGGCCCGGGGGTCCCCCATTCCGCTATTGGATACAAGAGGAGTTGGCCTGGACTGTGGGTCCCACCAGAGGGGAAGGTCCCTGGCCTGCCCCCTGATCCAGTAGGTGGATCAGCAGAGCCTGAAGAGATTGTTCTCCTTTTCTCCATCTGGCCAGTGATGAGGTTTTCTGAGTGAACAGCATGTTTAAGCCACTAGCAAAAGTCGCGAAACTGAGGGCTGCCGTGAATCTCTGAGGCGAGCAAATCTGCCAATAAGCACAGGATCCACCAAGGCAGAAGAGGACTTTTGTCACAACAGGCAACTAAAATTCTGGAATTTCCTAACTTATGAATTTTCACTTTGAAAACTTACCATATGTTTAATGTAGTTATTGTGTGAAATCTACCAACTTTTAAAAAAGTAAAGTGAAACAACAGAGATTCTACCATATCGAATCCTACTGAAACTCTGATGGTTCTTCAGCTGGGTTGGAACCTTAACTCCAAAATACAGATCTTGGCCCTTTGAACTAAAGGAGGAACTGATAGCTCTATTAGGTTGTCATCCCCTGTGTGGACCAGCCACTAGAGGGGGATGAGGCAGACACCTTGCCAGTAGGTTTCACAGATATTTGCTTAGGACCAAGGAATACTGAAACTTGAGAAACCTTGGTTCTATTCCAGGCTGTGGAAGGGAGTGTAATCTAGTGGTCACAGATCCTTCTGCCCTAGTTACTCTTGCCAACTCTGACCCTTCTGTACCATTGCCTCCAGCCTATTCATGCCCAGTTCTGTCTCTTTCCCCCTTCACCCAGAGCTCATCATCTCAGTCTCAATTCCTCCTCTTGGCTCTCCACCTGAGTCCAAACTCCTATTCTCTCTTCTTAGGTACCTCATCTCAATCTCTTCCCAGGCTTTTTGACCCACATCCTGACCTAGACAGGACCAATTTTTCACACACATGCCAAATTCCTTGCTTGATCTCAGTCTCCCCTCCCATAGCTCCCATTTGTTGCCTCTTGTCACCCCTTCCAGCTCCCAGTTATGTCTCCCCGAATCCCTACACACAATGGACTTCTTGACCCAGTCTGCTTCCTTCCCCTCCCACCAGATGGAAAAGAGAGTGTCCCCCTGCCCTTAGTTCCCATACCTGTGACCGCAGCTCTTGACGGCAGCAAGGAGCAACAATTGTCAGGAAAATCCTCAGCACATAAATCACTAGGCATTCAGTGATGATTGAATCTTTGGAGAATTTAGCTTTCAAACTCTGAGCTGAAAATTTTCAAAGGCTTATAACTTGGCCTGCTGTGGGAACTTTTTCATGGAAGAAGCAAATGGTACATCTCTGACACCTAGGCAAGATTCCTGGCAAATTACAAGTCCCTGCTCCCAGCTATGCATGCTTTAGAGCTTCTTAATGAAATGCTTGTAAGAATTTTTTTTTTTTAACATGGGCAAAAAGATGGAGTTTTCCCCTAACATTGTTCTGAAAAATGGCTGAACGGCTTTAGCTGAAATTTCAAACATCATAATAATATAACAGTAATTCAGCCTGAGGCAGGCACATGGCATGGAAACTTTCAGCACAAACAATTAAAGTTTGGCAAAGTTATAAGCAACTGAAAACAGGGTTTTCAAATGGGAAGTATCAGGAAATCTGAACAATTGGCAGTGCCATCAGCTCGCTGTGTAATACAATGTGATTGTACAAACAATGGGACGTCGGCACATCCCAATCCCACCCTGAGTTAGGGGGGCAGCTGGAGGAGGTGACTATGAACCTGGCAGATCTGAGAAACTAACTTGTAAACTTTTTCTCCTCATCGGATCAATTACTCAAGTGTTGTCACTCCAATGCACCTTTGAAAACCACAAGAAATACATGTACAATAACCTTCCAATCCTGTAGACGGTGAAGAAATTTCATCGCCAAATGAACCAAACTGAAGAGTGTTTGTGATCGCTTTTGAGATCCCAAACAGAATCAGATGATTCTGATGTCCCGGCTTGCATTTGTGGGTGTGGTATTTTCTGATAATTTAGCAAATTTCCCACTTTGATTCCTAACCAAATGCCAAGTTTATTTAGATTACACTAAGTGTTGGCCTCTGAAATTTCATATGCACCTAAGGGCATACTATTATACATTTAAGCACCCCTAGGAATACCTTCCTAAAGCAGAAATTGTCTACTTAAAAATGATCTGACCTTCTTTGAGAGAAATATTAACACTTGTAAGTCCTATATTGAGCGTCCCACCTTTTCAATAAAAAATGCATTTTCTTTGTGAAGTCCCTTATGATTAATGCACTATTGTAAATGTGTCCCATCAGATAGTTAGCTGAGTAGATAGTTATGCTTCTACAATACAGTTTGAGTATATCTAGCAGTCTCTGCTCTGTACTCTAAATGTGGTTTTGTGTGCTTTCCAGGTGTTATGGATAATATTACTATATTTGGACTTTGCACTAATGATTCATGCCTTCAAATGAGTTGTTTACATTCATCATTGTTTACTATTTCTTCTGCATTGTGTGAATGACATTTATTGTGTGATTTTTTTTTAATTCTACCTTTATGGGTGGAACCATGCAGTTCAGTACAGATGGCAAAGAGACTGCCAGTGTCAAGATGCCGGTGGTTTCACAGTTTATCCAGCATCTCAGAGCCGTCAGGATGATTTCAGTTGAAGGGCTTTAGGGTTGCCTCAGCTGTGACTGGAATATAAAAATAATTTACAGTTTTAGCTTTGAACATTGTCAGTCCCTTTTTCTTCAACCCTGGTAGAAAATGCGATGAAAAGTACATACACTCTGTAACATAGAAAGATTCAAGCAGGATTTAGGAAAGACTTTGAGGATTTGTAATTGAAATAGATCTTCACCTTGGGATAACTCAAGTCTTTGATTTTAGTCTCCAAATACTTCTCCCATTATATCATATGGTCGGTAAAAGGTCTTGAAGTAGTTTCCTTTATTTTCCCAAATGTTGGTAACTATTTCTCCTCTAATAAATAAAATACTATTATGGGACACCCACACGATAAAAAAGTGAAGTTCTTATCACTGAAGAAAGACATCCTTTGGAATTAGACCAACTGAAAACAAAGGGAAGAACTAAAAAGTTAAAGCTTTGCAATGAAGCAGCAGATGCCTATAGATCTCGAGGTTGATTGAAGTTAGCTGCTCATGTTATGAAATTCATTAGCCTTGGGCAGCAGTCTCAACTATATCCTTTATTTTTGCTTCTTGAAGCAACAAAACTGTTAGTAATGAATAAAATAAAGCAAGAGAAGAAATCAAAGCACCAATTAAAGGATTTTGAAAATGTAAACTCCCTTAACTCACAATAAGTTTTATTTATATAATGCATTATATAAAGACTTAGTTATCCCAAGGTGAATGGGAGACTAAATAATAAAGTCACCAAAATAATAATTCATCATTTACAATACTATTTTTTTAAACTGGCTATAATTATTGGGCTTTTCACTCATGATACAACAGTTCATCTTGTGCATATAAATGGTAAATGCAGTCAGTTCTTAAAGAAAACTTTTACAGTTTGGTAAAGATCTTCTGTAAACTGCTCCCAGGAAAAAAAAAAATTAAGATTGAGCTATGTATTACTAATTCAGGAGGAAAATTCTTGATTAAATCACAACACACAAACACATACTATCACTTTCAGAGTTCAGATTAAACTTAAAACTTTGAAACTATGGCAATAGTTAATTTTGGTCACACAAGAAACCTTAACTTAGCTTCTGTGTGCTGAAAGCAAGCAAACAGTTTAATCTCACAGATGACCAATAACTGTAACATCTTACTTTTAATCATACTCTGACAGCACCAAATACAGTGGTCTCTACCACCATATACAATCTGCAGAATAAGATGTAATTCACCAATTCCTGAATAGACACCACCCCATAATTAAGGTGGTAGTTCACCATTTTTATTAATCACATGCTACTAATTTGACAAGTATTAATAGAGCTAGTGTTTTTGCCAATATCTAACAAATCTCTTAAACCCAGATACTGAAAATTAAGGCAAAAACATGGAAAATGAAACATATGGTGACAAAACATCACACTTCATAGTTGATATGTGTATGTATGAAACCAATGATCTGTGCTTAATGATTTCAAAATGCAATTACAAAACTGTACAAACACAATGTTAACTTAAGATGTCTGGATAGACAAAGTTGCAGAAAGATGGTCAATTAGCCAATACAATTGCTTCTCCTGGCTTAAGATGTTAGTAATCTATGGATGTCAACTTCATAAAGCACTTAGAAAAAGTTTGTCAGAGAGAGGGAAAGAGTTAAAATTGTTTAGGTGGCTTATGTTATCAGAAGTTTGAGTTTCTTTTAAGTTTAACTTTAACTGAATTTCTTGGCTTTCAAAAATTTTGTCTTTGTTTATAGCTCCAATATTCATCTTAGTTTTATTTTTACCTTATATATTGGTATATACTATTCTTAACTTGAACTTCAAGTGTTTTGGATGGAATTTCCATAGGATTTAAATATGTTGAAGAATTACCTTGTGACAAGCATCCTGATTACTTTAGCTTGGGTTTTTTATTTCATACTTCATCCTTAGCTCCATATTATGTTTTTCTAAGGAGCTTTGCTTTTCATGATCCCATCATCTGTGAAATTATTAGCTTTGGTTTTGAGTCATTCCCATCCAAACTTAAATTTAATTTTATTAATTGCACTGAAATAGTTTGGCATCATCTACTTAAAGCAATTCAGCCTGCTTGCAGAGGTAGACCTTGTTAAGCACAATTATGTTGTCTCCTGTCCTGTGGTCTCCAGGTGACTCATTGCCCCACCTGAAATTTGGTAGATGGGAGTGGCCATGAGGGGAAAGGTGATCTGGAGTATGGACTGAACAGTCTTGAGAGAGGAACCCTAGGAGCATTTTATTTTGAGGAGGAAGATAGAACTGATCTCTGCTATCTTATTATTGTTTTCTTTATTAATAAAGCCAAACCTCTGTAAAGGGATCATTTTGGAGTGTACATACTGCGGTGATTGTGTTTGTAGAATAGGATTGAGAAGGCATTTTCTCACGTGTACATCTTCAGTTTATCAGGGGAAAAGCACTAGTAGCTTATATTATGGTTTGTTGCAGTTCAACAAAATCTCAGATCCAATTATTGTAACTAAGGAAAATAGGAATAGGAAAAATAAGTTGTTAGAAGCAGTCAGTAATATTTTCTTCTTATGTTGTGGATAAAAAGAAAAGAAAACTGCCATCCTCATCATTTTTCTCCCCCAAATTACTAAAAAGATACAGAGATAAGCTAATGAACATCTCAAATACTGTACTTTACATTCTTATTAAATTAAAGAGCTGAACAAAACAATTTTTATGTTAAACTTGTCAATCCTTAATGCACTTGAAAATAAGGTGCTTATAGGATGAAAAGTGGTGTGAAAAATTTTCCAGGCAGTAGTACCTATAATAGAACTAAGTCATGACCAGAATTTCCTTTTCCAACTTTCAGCTAGTTTGAAACCATCAATGGCATTATATTTCTGCCTAAAAATGGACAAAAGCTCTGACTAATTTATTTTTGCCCCACAGTTCTATCAAATTTTCTTCCACCAACATACACACACTCAACATTCAGTTGTAACATTGCTTCTGGATTTTGAATGTCTGAAGTTGAGAGAACCAGTTTCTTACCTCATCAACTGATTGCCTGTTTCTCTAGTCCTGGTGGGCTGGGATTATTCTATCAGGGTAGAATCCACAAAGGAACGTGGGTCTTGGATGCCCAGCATTACAGCACCCAACTTTTATTTACCTCAAAAATCACAGGGGTAATACTGCAATCCACAAAACCTAATTATCTGCCTAGGTTCCTTATGCAATGAATGGGGAAAGTTAGGCATCTTGGAAATGTGACCACAAAAGGCAGCATGTTAGGTGGGGAGGCTACTAAGGTCAGCATAAGAATATATGAGTGGTCTTATTTGAGTTAGATCAATGGTACAGCTAGCCAAATATCCTTTCTTCTGTCAGTGGACAGTACCGGATACTTGAGAGGGAATAAACAGTACAGGACAATCTCCAGTGATCCATCCTTGTCTTCCAGTCCCAGCTTCTGGAAGTTTAAGGTTTAGGGATATGCAGAGAAGGGGGGTTGCATAGCCATTGCTAGGTTTATCCTCCATGAACTTACCTAATTCTGTTTTTAACCCTCTTATATTTTTGGCTTTCCCAACATCCCATGGCAACAAGTTCCACCGGTTGATTGTGATTAGTATGAAGAAATACTTCCTTATGTTTATTTTAATCCTGCTGCCTGTTAATTTAATTAGGTGATCTCTGAGTCTTATGTGATAACTCTTCCTTATTCACTTTCTCCATACCATTCATGATTTTATCACCCTCTATAATATCCCACTTCAGTCATCTCTTTTCTAAGTTGAACAGTTCCAATCTTTTTAATTTCTCCTCCCTTTGAAGGTGTTCCATACCCCTTCCGAATAATTTTTTGTTGCCCTTCTCTGTACATTTTCCAATGCTAATAAATAATTTTTGAGGTGGAGCAACCCGAACTACACACAATATTCAAAGTATGGGTAACATGTTGATGAGGAGTGTCCTAAGCCCCACCCCCTCTCAGAGAGGGGCACCTAAGTTTCCAGGCTGTGGGGAGAAGCATCTCTCTGCTTAGCAATCCATGAATTGAAATCCATGTCCTGGGGTCAGTCGCTTACGAACCTAAGACATTTCTTGTGGGGATGACTTAGGTACCTGTCATGTTCCACCCAAAAGGGCTGGAGGAGGAGGAACCACCACTCACCTTATAACTTTTAACCCAGTGGTTAGAGTACTTGCCTGGGATGTGGGAGACCCAGATTCAGGGGAAAGGATTTGCACAGGGGTTTCCCACCTCTTAGGCAAGTGCTCTAACCACTGAGCTATAGGATGTTCTGATGTCAGACTCCCTGAATGTCTCCTATTGAAGCTGTTCCATTGTGCATAAATAATGACACTGATTGGAGCAGAGGGACTGGTGCCTTGGGTCTCCCACCTCCTAGGTGAATACTGGGATAAAAGTTATAAGCTGGGCAGTGGCATCACTGCCACCTCCCACACCTCTTTTCTGGTAGCTAGATTTTGAATGGGACCCGATCTAGTAGATAGCCTCTGAGCGTGTCTACCAGATTGGGCCCCACATGCAACTTAGGTGGATGAATTCCTATCTTTCTCCAGTTTGTGAGTCAGTCTGGACTTGGGCAAGAACATAGCCTTCCAGATCCCTAAAGGGAGACAATAGTTCATATACCCAGAGGCAGAAACATTGCTGCCTAGAGAACTTTTACCCCGAAAACTTGGGCATCTACAGCAGTATCAGAGGGGTAGCCATGTTAGTCTGGATCTGCAAAAGTGACAGAGTCCTGTGGCCCCTTATAGACTAACAGATGTATTGGAACAGAAACTTTCATGGGTGAATACCCACTTCATCAGATGCATGGCATGACTTATGCGCCAATACATCTGTTAGTCTTTAAGGTGCCACAGGACTCTTTGTCGCTTTTACAGCGGTATAGGTACCTACAGAGTTTGGCAGTGGTTTTATGGACCTCAATGGAGTCAAAACTGGAATTTAAGTATCTAAACCCATGATTTAGGAGACTTGGGGATTGTCCATGTGAACATTTAGTTTGCAGTAAGCTAGGATGTGAATCTACCCCACTCTGCCATTTCAAATCAGACTGCCTCAAAACATGTTAACAAACTATTAGTGGATATTGGCAGGACATGAACAATTAGTCTGAAGCAGGCTGGTGCGGGTAGATTCAGACCCCAGCTTGCTTCAAACTATGTTTGTGTAGACAAACCCTATGTCTGGTCTCTGTGGATATATTTGTGGATCTGGAACTCAATAACTACATATTGATGACTGTGACAGTATGCTGAGGGTTAGCACTTGAGCCAGCACTGTGATTATTATTAGTGCTAATTAGGTTCCCCTGGAGAAGGCTTAATTGGATAGAAGTGAACCAGAGTACCAGGACAGGCTGGGGCTAGTGAGTCAATGAAACAATTAGCCCATTAACAGGGAAGCTGCATAAATAGTTCTGGAGACGAGGAGAGCAACAGAGAGACAGAAGGCAGGAAAGCCTATTAAAGGGGGTCCTCTAGCACCTTACCACAACCCCTTCTATAGAAGGACTTAGAAAACTGAGAGTGTGTGTAAAGGTGGGTATTGCTGGAAGGATTAAAACACTAAATAAACTACCCTGTAGTGTTTACAAGCATGAAAATCTCCAAGTAGCCACCATCTGTAGAAGTGGTGGGAGTGAGGCACACCACCTTGTCACAATGACATTTAGCCTATTGCTTTTATCAAACTAACATTCAAAAAGTTTGTTTCCCAGTCAGTCCCTTAACCAGGGCAATGAAACTCGGGAGTTGTTCGCTGTCTTCCACAAGAAATTAGGCTTTGGTCTTCTGCCAGCCAGGCTGAGCAAGCACTAATATAATTCACAACTGGAAGAAGACAATCAATTAATCAATACTATAATTTGGAACTGACCACGGTACTAACACTCATAGCTATTAGTTTCACTGTCTGACACCATTTAGGATTAATGAGGTAGCAAGAGCATACAATCTAAAAATTTGTTTAAAGACTTTTTTGTTCTAAGATCGAGCTGCCTGTTCTATTTTGTCATTTTTTAAGTTGGATATGTCACTGTGAAATACTAATGTAAATACAAACTATTGAAAAGTGTAAATTACTTATCAGCCATGGATTAGGCGCCAACTCTTTCATAGATCAGCTTTTTGGTTTGAAATAAGCTAATTAATTGATTTCAGCACTAGAGTCTACATGGTACCGCGCATTAGAATATAATCCCTATCTTGAAACTCTGTCTTTTGTAGTGTTATTTTGGTACTCCTTAATTTAAACATCTGCAACAGAAATGCATATTCTTTGGCTGAAGAATAACATAAGGACATGTAAACAAAGCAATTTAAGCAGTGAAAGTTTCTAATTCCACATGTGAATCATGCAGTTTATTCCAATATCATTCTAGCATGTCTAGTATTTTACATTTGATGGGAGTCAAAGCATCTCAGTCTTTGCTGACAGTGTAATCGAGTCATATGAGTCCACACTGATGAGAATGTGGCGAGTTGCAAGCCCCTGGCTGGTTACCAGGATTTCTTAAATAGAAATTAGTCAGCTTATCAGTACCTCCCATTACACTGTGCAAGCAGTCACTTTTATAGTTGTTCATGACTCTGCTCTGAGCTCTGCAGCAGAGGATGATGACTTCTCAGAAGAGCTGGACAAGAGCCTGGAAAGCATTGCCATAGTGAACAGCGTTGTCTTTCCAGGAGACCTAAACATGAGATTACATTCTAATACTTTTATATACAGAATGGTGGTGGCTGACAAAGGTAACTAATGTAAAACAGTGTCCGACCTGCAAAAAGCTGCAACTTTTTAAGGAATTGGAAAAGCTTAGCTTTATTTTCACAACACTGGTATCAGAGAGGAAGAACTGTTAGAGTATTCAAGGACATGAACAAAGAGAGGCAAGTAGGGGTACCACCCCACTCAATAATTAGAAGTTCTCAGGCACCAGGGCCACGGAGCGGAAAGCAGTACACGCCACTTCAAAAGCAGTCATATTCTTAGTGTTGGCCAGGCCCATGACAGTATTTGACTCGAAAGACAATGATTCCCCTATTTCTTGCAAAAGGACTGATTGTCCTTATTTCAATGAAGAAAATTCTACAAAGAGCGGTTGATAGTTTTAAGCAGAATTAATTGTGGATTATCTAAGATGGAGTCTGATCCTAAATGCTTAAAATTCTATTCAGTCCACCAAACAAATTAAGCAAAGCAACACTCAAATAGTTATCTTGGTAATCTTTCTATTAAAGATGTTAGCTGCCCAAGGCCTGCCTGCCTCTTGACGGCTACCTAATTAGAATTTACAAAGAATTGTAGGAAATAACTAACAAGTTGCCAAAATTTAAACTAAATTCCATCATTGTTTAAATTGTAGCCCTTTAATCCTGTCCATACTTACATAGTCCTCAAGCATGCATATACATATACTCACATTATCTACTAGGACCATGCGTGGTAGAGAGGCATCACCATGAAAAGTGCACACACTAGTTGTGATTTTTATGTAAGGTTGTGGGTATAGTATTGCCAACCTCAACTATTAAAAAATGGAGTCAGGACACCCCAAATCATATTAGTTTAAAATATTTTTATTATATATAAAGGTTTCTTTTTGCTTTTCTTCTGCTTTGGAGCACTTTTTAGAGCTTTTCTCCCCAACTATGTAGGCTAGAAACCGTTTAAATGAAAGAATTGATTTTCATATACTTCACTTCTTTCCAGGAGCTGAGACATTAGGTAAATCAATTATCACAAAAGTCATGATAAAGCCACAAGAGTTGGCAACACAATGTGTGTGGTTATAGAGAGCAAAGATCATCCACGATGGGCAGCCTTTGACTTCTCCATTTCAGGAGGCTGAATGTGAAAGCTAGAAGGTCCCTAAAAGTGCGGGGGGCGGTCACCAACACCTGGTCTGTGGCCCTGCCTTCGCTTGGACTCCTTCCCTGGAGGCGCTGCCCACGCCACCCCACGCCAGGCCCCTTCCCTAATGCTGCCCTGTAGCTTGTGCCTCCCCTGCCCACCCCTCTCCATCCCGAGCAACAGCTGGGGAGGGGGTCCTTAGGGCAGAGCAAGAGTGCAGCTATTGCCTGGATGTCCGTCGGTGGCAACACTCCAAAGGGGCAGGCCAACACACCTCCAGAGGGAGGTACACCCATCCTATTTGGGGAGGCTAAGCCACCTCAGACCGCTTATACCCGCAGCCCATTTTCTCCATTCTGGAATGCAGGTATTTGAGCTCCAGGAAGCTGTGGGCTGCAGTCATACCACTAAGCTCTGGTTGCTGCTGTTTTAAAGATCTGTAATTCTTAAACGAAAAGCATATATGTT
Organism: Dermatemys mawii; assembly: GCA_007922305.1. Classification (NCBI taxonomy): domain Eukaryota; kingdom Metazoa; phylum Chordata; order Testudines; family Dermatemydidae; genus Dermatemys; species Dermatemys mawii. Next base: position 23,619,150 of record ML677339.1, on the reverse strand, counting down.
AAATACAAGTTTATGATGACTGAATATGGAGATCAACACAAAAAAGTACTGCTACTATAAGCATTCATAGATTCATAATTATAAGGGAAGAAGGGACCCACTGTGATAATCTAGCCTGACCTCTCATATAACACAGTCCATAGGACTTCACTGAATACATTATCTCTTTAAAATCCAGATTGGATTATTTTCTTAATCGTGCAGAAGTGACAAAGAGTCCTGTGGCTCCTTAAAGACTAACAAAAGTATTGAAGCATAAGCTCTTGTGGGCTAATACCCACTTCATCGGATGCATGCAGCTGAAGTATCCAGAGGCAGATATAAATAAGTAGGCAAGAGCCAGGTTAGAGATAACAAGGTTAGTTCAATCAGGCTGAACTACCTTGTTATCTCTAATCAGGGAGGATGAGGTCCTCTTCTAGCAGCTGATCTGGAGGTATGAACACCGAGAGGAGAAACTACTTTTGTAGTTAGTTAGCCATTCATAGTCTTTGTTTAATCCTGAGGTGATGGTGTCAAATTTGCAAATGAACTGTAGCTCAGCAGTTGCTCTTTGAAGTCTGGTCTTGAAGTTTTTTTGCTGCAGGATGCTTTCCTTTAAATCTGTAATTGCATGTCCAGGGATTGAAGTGTTCTCCTACAGGTTTTTGTATATTGCCATTCCTAATATCTGATATTATCCTAATATATGGCCATTCCTAATATCTCAGACAGTCTAACTGTCTAATAGTTAATCAGTCATATAACAAAGACCAGCTCTCCTCAAAATACTCAGATTATCTTCACAATACCACATAGTCCATGGTATGCCACATTCAGCAATATTCCATTTTCCTGCTGACTTCCAGTTCTTTTGAATATTGACTGTAAAAATGGCCTTGCGGGGTACTCTGGTTATTGTGTGTCAGTAATTTCCTTATCAGTGTGTTATGTTTACAAGTAAAAAGATATTTTCCCTAACTGTTGGGCCCAAAACCTCAATTCTAAATCCAAAAGTTAATTTGGGTTCTTTCTTTCCCACACATTACTGCCAGTAAAAAAGGATCTGTATGCCAGGTATTCCTTTAATGATGCGTGTGGAACTGTCTTCACATTCAGTTCACAATTATGCCTGTGCAACTTTCATTCCTACTAGGGGGATTGGACAGGTATAACCGACTGATTTTTGTCATTGGAATTCATTTAACTCTGTTGACACACTAGAAGGAATCAAATCCAGTTATTCACTCTTAGCTGCATTGGCTCTGTGGAGCAAACAGGAATTTTAAATAATAATAATGTACAACCACCTCTGAAGTCTAAGTAAAACCAGGGAAGCTGTTCTGTTCAATAAGATGTCATTGTTGCATTAGTGTCACAGATGCTGTTAAACTACAACCGTAGTTGAAATAGCGCTCCTTGCAACTGTTGAGGAACTTAAGCTGCCATAGTTGGGTCCCCGGACCAGCTCTATTAAATCAAGAGTTAGACTGGAATTATAACTTCACAGTTAGACTTCTGCAAAGCCTGGAAAAAGTGGTGCTTTCTATAGCAGGTCCAACAGATGCTATGTATTTTTATCTCAAGTGCCTATATTTTCAAGTATGTATTTTATTAAACTGCACTCTTGATAGCTTAATACCTTATTTTAACACACAGGCTCTTGCATGTCCATTAGTATCAAGCTGTGTCTTTTTTATGTGGATAATATTTTCAGAATAATATAAAATATGATCTTGCTGCAGATGTCACTGTGCATCGAACCTGTGACAGACATGTTATGAGAAAAAGAATAATGTGAGACTCAGTGGCTTTCATTGCTGAACTAGAAGCTATCTCTTCCAGAAAATATATAGCATTTTAGTATATCTTTATCATGTTTCCCATAATAATAAATAAACCCTCTTCTGTCTGGCTAGATGCCCACTTAGTGGACATATGAGAAACATAATTATAAAGAGAAAAAATGGCATATAATTAAAATGAAAATGTTAAGCTATAAATTATCTTAATTTCTGAGGACCAGAGCACTGGCAAATATTTTCTACCTCTTCGCTTCACCGAAAGACTTGAAACCATGTTGAGAATGCTGTTACGGTACATCTCAGGGTTGTGGTTGTCCTCTTTTGTTGTTTGAATACTTTTTTATAAGCAATGATGATCTTGAAACCAATGGCAACTTGTAAGATAATGTTAAGAAGGTGATTAAATGGGAAATTAACAACTACCATCTCCTGTTGGTGGCAGTTGACAACCTTCCTTATGGAAATTAAGAGCCTGTCTGAATCATAAAGTGAATGAGATAAAGCAGGGTACTTCTGGGTTGCTAGAAGGAGTCACAAAAATGAAAGGAAATGTAGCAAACTGGACATAGAAGACTATATATTTTATTAAGGTTGTTGTGAAAGACATGAATGCCCTGTCCCAAAGTTGAAAAAGAATACATTCTCCTCCTTATAGGAAAGGACCACATCTGCCTGATCTCAGTGGGACTATTTGTGGAGTAAGATACTACTAAGTATGAGTAAGGGTATCACAGTATGGCCCAAAGTCGATAAACCCTCAAGAGTTTTCTGTTCCAGCACGATCTTTATGGCTAAAATGTCTGTTAAAATAAATTATATGTGACACTGGCAGCTGGAAAGAGCTAATGACAAGCTGCATAGAGTAACTCGTCAAAATGTGAATTTTCTGCAAGTTGTTTAGATGCTAACATTTATATTTACTACATTTTTAATCAATATGTATACCCGGATATTTAATAATATTTGCAACTACAATATGCATGCTAAAATAGGGGCAATCAAATTGCATGCTTCTGGGAGTGAGCTGGTAATGTGCAGGGCTGAAAGAAGGATTTTCTTCTCTTGTATCTTCCACGCTGTTCAGTTCACTAAGTGGTATGTGGATGTTTTGCTAATTTCTTGAAGCATCAGGTTCTGACCACTGCCAAAGGCAAGATGGTAGACCCAAAACAATATTTCATTTTCACCCTTTCTCTCATGCCAACCCTTATTAGTGGGGAAAGATCCCAGTCAAAATAAATAAAACTGCACTCTAACCCTCCATCAAATCTTTCCTCAGAATACACCTCCTCTATAATGAATGTAGTAAAATACAAGTACAGACTGGTAATGGCTAGTCAGCCTAGCGATCCCTGTTACTGCAATTCCAAGAATGTTGCGATGGTTGGTTACCCCAACCATTCATTTATTGGTTACATGTTATCTTTCAAATGTGAAACTTTTTAGGGCCAGGACTGCCATTTTTATGTCGGTACAGCACCTTTCACAATTGGGGCCTAACTTAGGCAGTGGTTTTTCGGTGCTACTGTAATATGAATCTTATATAATACATTTCAGTAAAGAAATAGGCTCAGGGAATTAGATCACACATATAACATGAGCTAAATTCCCATAAAAGGAACTATAAACAGCCTGGGAGAATAAACCATATTTACTGAAGGAGCGTTCAAAGTTTGTAACTTCACATTCCATAGCATCCTGTCCCCAAAATTTGCAAGTGGGTTTTGAATAATCTTCAGTCATTCTCTGACTTTCTACTGTAGAGAGAGATTTTGGAATTTTTGGTGGGCAGGCAGGAATTCTAAGACTCTGTAATCCCAGTTCATGACAGCTGTAAATAGTTCAACCTATTTTGTAACATCAGGGATAAGTATTGAACCTTGTGCTCTTAATGTAATTAATTCTCCAGTCACAACAAGCTAGAGAGAGAGTTTGAGGCACCAGCATTACTGGTCAGATTTAGAACAGAGTGAGGAGAAAGCAGTTGACTTTTAGAAAGAGTTCTCAAATATTTTGGATGCAGTCTAGAGCAGAACTTGCCTTATTAAAAATTTTTCTTCATGCCTAGAATCTTAAACTTTCATTTTTTTATTTTTCTGAGGATGGTGGGGGGAAGTGTTTAAGTGTTTAATGACCAACCTTTATAAAAGCCCTAGGAATTTTTTTCTCATTAAAAGAATACAAATGTGAATAAATGGAACAAAGATCTAGAGCAGACAACTTGATCAGAAGATTGGAAGAAAATATGCAAATATGTATCTACAGTAAATGTTCAGTTTCCTGGGGAGAAACAGACTGCAAGCTGCTGTTACGTACTTATGTTTTCTTTGTTAAAACAAATATAAGATGCAATTGCTTTTCTTTTATTTATGTAAATTAGGGGATTGTATTCTCCCTCTGCCTGTAATACATCAGAAATTTTAGGAATGAGGGCATCAGTTTATCTGAACTGATCCAGCTTTTGCACAAAAGAATTCTAAATTTCTTAGATTGGGGGGATGGGGAAGGAGTTAATATTTATTGTTTTCTAATTTGGGAGGAGAGATGTTTGCTTTGGTAAAGACCAGAAGAGAAATACTGAAATGCCATAGACTACCCACAATGAATTTAATTCCAGGGACATCTAAGTAGTATATGACATCTCACAAGAACACGTCTGTTCTTATGAGATTTCCGGACCAAAATGATTTAGGTGGTTATAGATAATCATTCTATTTTTTCTTCTTTTTACAGTTAAAAGTGAATGTTTTAAATGAACTGCAAATACAGTACTTGTATACTTCTTCAGTATTTTCACTCCAGAGTTAGATCTGCAAATACGAGGAGGTCTCAATGATGGGAAAGAGTAATACAGAGCAACCCCCAATTTTTACAGTTCCTGTTAGTTAAAAGTCATTGAGTACCCAAGGTTGCCCTGTCTGAAGCCCCATGACTATAGAGCTCGTAAGTTGTGCTGGCATAGACGTTCAGTCCTGCAGAGTTCTTAAGTTCTGCAGGTCTGAAGCTAAATTACTCCTACAGTGTTTAGCTTTCGTCTCGTAGATCTTAGAAGGTGTGCCTGGCTGGAGTTCCTAATTATCCAATTCCTTGATTTTATGAAAGTTTTGTGTCTCCTGACATGTTCAGAAAATCTGGTCTCTGATCTATTATGTTGGAAATGTATAGCACCATGAGGAAACTACATATCAGAGCAATCTGTTCTGCCTTTTTACAATAGCATATGAAAGCATTTCTTTGGAGCTGCCAAACCAGCCAGTCTGCTCCATTTTGATCATAGCTAATCTGATTAAGCCTTGTTATATTTGTGTTTGCTGAAAGGCTCAAGAGAGTAGGTTAACTTTTTTAATACATCAGTGAAAGGTTATACAATCTTCAAAACTAGGCTAAGATCTTACTGCAAGTATTAAGAATGCTCCTAGTGTTTTAATATCAAAGAAACTTAACAAAATGTTCCATTTATAACCATTGTTCTTCTATTGAGACTTTTTTTCCCTTTTAAATAAATATACTAACACAATTCTATGATTTTAAATGGGTATATAATAGTGCAGTGTACCGACTGTACATGATCTATAATGTCCTTATCAAAATGAGCCACCCTCCTGCTGCTCCCTGCCTGTTTTATCGCTTCTTTTGTAAAACTAGCATCATAATGATACAATCATCATCAAACATGAAACTAACATGTGCCTGTCCAAAGGCACTACTACTTAATAATACCGAGCATAAGAACGCCAGGGTTAGGGATAATACTAATAAACATTTACTTTGAGGTGGGATAAATCATACAGTACAGCCAATGCAGTGCTTATGCTTTGCATACTTTTGGACAATAAATATAATTTATATCATGCCTTTTATCCTGAAAGAATCTCCATGTGATTTAGATAAAAAACATTGCCTCTAGGGCAGTAGTTCTCAAACTTTTGAATTGGTGACCCCTTTCACATTGAAAGCTTCTGAGTGCGACCCCTCCTTATAAATTAAAAACATTTTTTATATATTTAATACCATTATAAATGCTGGAGGCAAAGCAAGGGTTTGGGCTGAAGGCTGACAGTCCGTGACCCCCCATGTAAGAACCCCTTGATCGGTCTCGACCCCCAGTTTGAGAATCCCTGCTCTAGGGTGAAACACTACTGCCTAATAGTACAATGTTAGCTTTTTCATGAAGGAAGCTAAAAATACCATATCAAATTGAAAGTACAGGATGAATCTAAGAAAGTCAAATGTAGTTAGTTAAACTGGAATTTGGCCAGAACACCTAGTTTAGTTCCTCTATTTGTGTGAAAAGTGCCATGTGGTTTTTAATGACACCCAGTAAATGGTCAGTAGCTTGCATTTTCATCTCATCTAAAAGATGTTCTAACACCACAGTGACCTCTAGCACTGTGCTAGAACATTCATCAGTCCTGACTTAGAGGGCAGAATGCCATGACTGAATAATCAACTTCACTTCCTTCCATAACCTGGGTTTATCCTGGAGATTTATTGTCCAGATACTGGCCAGGCCTGACCTTGCTTTGCTTATGAGCTATGGTAGGGATAGAACTGTGGTGGAGAAAAAAACTGAAAAGAGAGAGCACTCAATAATTCTTTTTTTAAAAAGCTATTATATGCAAAAGATGGGGCGATTGGGGAAATTAGTGTGTGTGGGGGGGGGGTTGTTGTTGTTGTTGTTGTTGTTGTTTACCCATTGCAATCATTGGAAGACATTTTGATTATCAAGAGAGCATTTTCCTACGATCCCCAGAAGTAGACTCTTCCCCTAAACAGGAAACTATGACCTGTAATAACTCAGACTGTGCTCTTCTTTCAGCAGTCCCGCTGAGTAACCATCTGTATCCTCTGAACTCTCTTTCTGCTGGCCAAAACAAGTTAGCAAGCCATACATCATCAAAATATCTAATACATTAGCAGGGCACCCATAATCAGAAGGATGATATTTTTTTCTGATGCCTTAATATGACACATCAGTCTGCCACAGCTCAGAAGCTGATTCACTATTCAGACCTCAGATATTAAGGAAATGAAAAATGGCTGACTCTGCAGAAAGTCAGGCCAAAAGGCTGTATAAACTTTCTAAAGTGTTGTAAATGTCTCTAGTGAGAAAGGTGACACATGATGGGGAACATGGGTTTGCTAGAACTAGTGCTGTGATGTCCAGGTGTGTGAGTAAAGCTACAGGCATTTAATGTTATACTGGCTAAACTGAACCTTAGAAAATAAACATACAAAAAGTGTTTGTGGATGTATAAATCTGCAAAGTTCTAACAATCTTAGCTTTGCAGCTTTTTCAGGTCCGGGGGAAAAAAGCAGGGTGATTTTTTTCCCCTCTCTCTGTCCCCATCATCCCTTTCCTCCACCCCCGCCAACCTCTATTTCATACATCCCTTGAATTGCAGCTTATTCATTCATGGTACAAAAGCATTTTCTGCTTTATAAAATCTGTTTTATGTCTTTGCTTTCATCTAAACAACAGTTGAGGAAAATACTGTTTTTATGCCTCAGAAGCCCAGGAGAAAAACCATTCTGAAGAAGACAGTTCAGCTGACTTTGAAGGCTTGAAATTTTTCACTGTATTTTTTTCAACATATAGAATAACATGATGCTCCAGTTAAGGTATGGTCAGTTCCAAAGACCTGCTCGGGAGCATTGTTCTACAGTAAGAAGGACCTGCATTTCAGGCTAACTTGAGGCTAGCAGGGGCTGAGAATGAAATGAAGGTGATGTGCTCACCTTCCAGGAAGCAATTGAACACTTCTTTGTCCAGAAGTGTAGCATAGTTCATAGCCTGAGGTAGAGCTGCAGCTTTGAAGGAATTTACTCGCTATTTTGCTAGCATGGCTTTTTGCAGGGCTGGATTTAGGGACCGGCGACTCAGGAGACTGCCTGGGGTGCCGCCCTTCGGGGAGTGCCAGACTCGGGGTGGTGTTTTTGTTGTTAGCAACAAAAAGGCAAATAGAATGTTTGAAGTAAGATGTTTCAGATATTCCATAGGTGGATTCATTTTTTACCAACTTCCTAGAATATTCTGGACCTTTGTAGAATCTTGTGGAACCTTCCAGACTTTCAGAGAACTACATTATCCTCGAATCTCCTAGAATGTTGTCAGCATGCCCTCATGGGTATATAAGGGGTGGTGTGTCACCAATCTGTCAGTGAGATATAAGAAAAAACTGAAGTTTAACAAATGGAGGAAAGAGGCACTGAAGAACTCTTTGCCTGGGGCGCCATTTGGGCTACAGCTTTTTGTATTTTCATAGCTATGTAAATAATGGATAGAAAGTGAGAAGAGAGCAAAAGACATCCCAGTCTGGAGTTGAGAAAGAGCCTTAGAGCACTCTCTAGAACTTATGAAAATAACTTCATAATATGATTTATTATGAAGTTTCCATGCTGAAGCATCATAAAACATGTTTTGACTCTGTGATAGTGAGTTGAAGGCACATTTCCCATTGGCCTTTCATAGTAAAACGGATCAAGGAAGGGCACATGATGTTCATCATCCTGCAAATTGCATTTATTTTTAGACTGTGAAGGAGCTGTGGTTTTCCAAAGTATGTTCTCTCTGATGGACTGAAGAAAAAATCCACATTCATCAACAGCCACAAGACTTCTGTAATAAAACTACTTTCTTCTACCATATAAAAATAATCAGCAAGGCTATGGATTTGATTAGATGAGCTCAGATGCTTTTAGACTCTCATGGGGCTTAACAAAGCTTCAGCAAGGGACAAGACTGACCTTTGCTCAAGTCCATTGCAGGGCTGTCTTCCCTATTAAGAGAGAGTTTTACATGGTTATGGAAGCCTGTGACATACAACACCTGACATATAGGATATTGAAAAGCTTTCATTTCCAAGGGGGCTCTGTCTTCACACTGTTTTCCTCTCTCATGTCTTCAGAATGCTGAGTTCCCTTAAAGAGAGACCCATTTTATTTACAAACACAACTTTGTAACACCTAGCTGCTTCCAAATCTGATTCTTTTAGTAAAAAGCCTTCAAAATTAACTTTAAAAAAAATTCTCAAAAATAGTTCCCAGAAGAACTATTGCTCAAAATTGTCAGTTCATGATAGGATATTTTATAATTAATTTCATTTTTAATAAACACGTCACTGTCATGCTTTGTTCTGCAATGATTCCAGGCTACTGGCTTGGCAGAGTAAAGTGTCCTACCATGGAGGATGGAATAAGTCAAGCCCTACCCAGAAACCTTCTGCAAAGGCTTTCAGAGTACTCCCAGGAGAGCTTCATGGAGATGTCCCTGGAAGATTCCCACTCCATCCCCAGACCTGTTAACAGACTTTTCCAGTAGCGGTACTGGCCGCGAATGCATCCCAAGTTCTCAGGGCAAATGAATCATTAAACACACGTTCTTTTAAATCCTGTATTGTACTTACAAAGGTACACTCACCAGAAGTGCCTTCTCTGGCATCATGGTCCAGGAGCCCGCCTTGGGAGGGTGTGAAGGATATTGGCTCCAAGGTGATGAACAGTTTCTGGCTGCCAGGGAGAACAGATTCACCACTTGCTGCCTGTGCACTGTTGTCCTCCTCCTCTTCCTCCTCCAAAAAATCATCCTCCCTACTCCATGAGATTCCCCCCTTGCAGGTGTCCACGGACAGTGGTGGGGTTGTGGTGGCGTCCCCACCCCCCGCCCCGAACTGCATGCAGGTCATTGTAGTAGTGGCAGGTATGGGGCTGTGACCAGAGCAACCGTTTGTCTCCTTTGTTTTCTAGTTGGCTTGCCTGAGCACCTTGATTTTCACACAGCACTGCTGGGTGTCCCTGGAGTAGTCTCTCTCCGTCATGCCCTAGGAGATTTTCACATATATGTTTGCATTCCATTTTTTTTTTTGAGTGGCGAAGTTGATTTTAAGGCTACTCCCTTTGCCAAGGAGGAGTACAGAACCCGGTTTTAAAAACCTTTTATGTCAACAAAACGAGGTTGGTTACGTGGACAGATTTAGTTTTAATTTGACATAACCTGGCTAAATTTGACATAATCACGTACTGTAGACCAGACCTAAGTAGCAACTGATGTAAGATGGCTCCAGTTTACTGGGGACCAATATCATCCATATTGGTTCCGAGATTGGGAGATCATGAAATTGATCACCATCTTTGCAACCCCACTTATACCCAAACTGCACCATTCATGGTTCCTCAACCAGAGATAAGGATCTGATCCTGGAAATGTATCTAATGCCTCAATCTCTTGTGGGAAGATGAAAGAATAGATTTATACACACACACACACACACACACACACTCCATCATAATAAAATGCAAAATTGCAAAGTAGGAAAGGAATTGTGAAGGGAAAGTTAGAGAAAGAGATGACAAACACTCAACAATAAAATATTTAATTCCTGTGCATCTAGACATTCATAAGTACTAATTGCCACAGTTTCTAGGCACTAGTACAAGAATTAATGGATTATAGAAAAGTCCACAAAGGAGCATCATAATCTGCTCAGAAGGATATTGTTGGTCCTTGAAAAAAATTGTGCTCACACATGTGAGATCTTCTTCCTCCTGGCTGTCTTCAGTCTTGTCACTGTGAGAAAGCCAGCTTAGCATTTCCTTTGTTTATGTCCTTTCAGTTCGAGAGAGGAGGATTTTACCACTAAGAAATCTTTCTTCATACTGCAAACCTTAAAAAACAGAGAAATAAAACTTTTAGCCATTTTCTTCTACTGATTCTCATTATTATTTATTTGGCAACCAGGATTCAACAGTAAAAGAGCAGGAATACTATGTAAAATTGAGTAGGAAATGGTTTACCCATTCTAGGAAAATTTAAGACTTCAGAAATGTTCCCTGTCTTGAATCAGGACAAAAAGTCAATTTTCATGAACTGATAATATGAAAATAGAGAAAATTTAGAAAAATATTGGTTAAGGTTAAGCAATATATTTCATTTTGATTTCAGCCCTTATTTTTTACAATAATTAGCTTAAATTTCAAAACAACAAATCATTTTAAATTAAAAAGAGATATTTTTGTTTCAAAAATGTCACAACAGGATGCTTCAACAATTTTACGTTTTTCTCAAGGTTTTTTTTTGAAATGAGAAATTCTTCACAACTGAGCCTTTCCCGTAAACCATTTTAGTTTAAACAAACTGGCATCTTCTGACCCTCCCCGCCCCAAAAATATCAAAAATTCCCAACAAGCTCTAATACTTTGCTCAGTGAGAGGTTCTCACAAAAGTCTGGGACCATAGGTATCAACTTTAGCCAGCACCGGTGGGTGCTCGCGCTCCCCCCCGTCCCCACCCCCATTCCAACCCCTTCCCCAAATCCCTGGCCCTGCCTCCTCCCCTGGACTTGCCGCATTTCCCCTCCACCCCATCCCTCCCAGGCTTGCCGCAAATCAGCTGTTTTGCACAGCAAGCCTGGGAGGGAGGGAGAAAGGGAGGAAGGAGAAGCGGAGCAGCATCACACTTGGGGAAGGAGGCAGAGTGGAGGTGAATTAGGGCGTGGAAAGGGCCACAGCAAGTAACCGGGGGGGAAAACAGAGAGGAACCACTCCCCGCCCCAGCTCACATCCACTCTGCCTCCACCGCCTCCCCTGAGCACACCACTGCCGCTCCGCTTCTCCCTCCCTCCCTCCCAGGCTTGCCGCACAAAACAGCTGATTCACGGCAAGCCTGGGAGAGAGGGATGGGGAGAAGCGGATCAGCAGTGGCGCGCTCAGGGGAGGAGACGGAGTGGAGGTGAGCTGAGGGGGCAAGGCGGAGAGCTGCTGGTGGGTGCTCTGCACCCATCAATTTTTCTCGGTGGGTGCTCCAGCCCTCGATCATCCACGGAGTCGGTGCCTCTGTCTGGGGCTATGACTAAAACTCACATGACTGACTCTTTTTGAATGTGACACATTTATTTCAATATGTGATTCATAAACAGCCCTGGAAGCTTAACACTGCATTTTTGCTACAAGGGATTTCTTGCCCAGCATGGTCTATTATTCCATCAAATAATACAAAGTTCCTGTATCTCTTTAAAAAAAATAGCACTTTCTTTCTAGAGGATAGATGGAATCTTAAGGCTCTGAGTCTAAGTTATGGTTTATTATGTGCTTCTGTCTGTATGTAATTAGTTTTTGCGCTGGATGTGTTTCACTTTGTATGTTTTTCTCAATGTGTGCTGTATGCTTTTCTGAACAGAAAGGTTTGGATTATGTACTCAGAATAGGTTGTATGATTTCCATTTACTGTCATTTCCTATATAAGATTTTTTTTCTAGTGCGTGCGTTCATACATGTGTATTTCCTGAACTTAGAAAGCATAATACAAAGGCAGCAAAAAGACTGAACGCTCTGGGAAGAATAGTTAAAGTCAGTGACTCAAAGGGTTGTAATTTTGAAATAACAGAAAGTAAAATAAAAGGTGATCCATTAGTTAGAGAGGGTAGCAGAGTTGGCTGGAAACTCTCTCATATATAAGAGGTGAGAAATGGTAGTTGTCTTAATGCCTCTGTTGCTTTAGCTTAAGCCAGTACCTCTAGCATTGTTTTTCTCAGTGTAACAGAAAGCTGTCATGCAAACTATTAAGTGTTCACTGCTGGCCAATAACATGTCTTTAACAACAGTGGATTATGTTTGGCTCAAAGGCAACAGCAGTTCATTTTAAAAGCGCTTTTAGAAATCAATCAATTGTAATTTCTGGAATATAAATCACTGTGTGCTGTACATTTTCTGCATTATTAAAATATATGTGCAATATTAGCTCCCTTTAAGTTATTGCTCACCGATTTTGTTGACAAAAAATGCTTGATGAACTTCAGATGTAGCTTTAAAGTGATAGATTTCACTAGCAGTACGGTTACAACCACAGGATGATATGAATAATTTTAAGATGTGATGAAATGGTTTTCTTATGTTGCTTATTGACAATATTGCTTATGCAGTGTGCCAAATTACCATTAAGGGATATTTTAAATCACTTCAATAAATCTTTAAATGATTTTTAGATATCATTTACTGCCTTCCAGTTGACATAACAAATGAACCATTTCAGATTTCATCGAAAGCTCTTTAGTATGTCAGCAGACTATTTTGGAATAGTTTCAAAATGTGACAAATTGTAGTAAATCATTCTGAGACACTCTACCACCATTCCTACCATTATAAAGTATTATGTAGAGTTTTGTAAATCATTGTAGATTGAATATCAACTCATGTTTATGTCACATAGCAGAAGTGACAGAAATAAAAATCTGTCATGGTGGAAAATTCCCTTTTCCGTCACCTCACTTTATTTAACAGTTTCTAATGTTGACATTTTGTGGGGCTGTAATGAGGAGTGGAGATATTTTCTCTGTTCATTTGTCAGAAAGTTAGCTACAGCGCCAAGGTATCGCTGTCATAATGGAAGAATTGACCTTAGAAGGTAGGGTACAGGCTAGCTTCATGCACAGAACATCTGCTAATTGGAGGAAAACACTCTTATAAACATTATAACTAACAAAAACCTTCACAAAGCATTTCTTAGAGCACTGAATGAAATACACAAACTACTCCATCTTGTTTGTATTTCAGACAGGTCACATACACAGTAGCAGATGATAAATATTTTAAAAATAGGAAATATTATTTCAACAGCTTCCCACCACAATCAAAACTCAGCTGCAAGTTCCATAATGTTTTGAACTATAAGCACCTACAATCATGTTACTCTTCCAAGGATCACTGGTCCAAAGCACTCCTTTGGGAATGGAGTTATTATTAATTAAAAATTAATTGCTTTTAGTTAACTACTGTCTCCCAAAAATTAAGTGTATTGGAAAGCCTTGTACAATAAACTGAAATTTCACTGACAGAGATGCACTGTAAAAGCTATATGGTAATGTCTTGTGATTATTAATTACCCCATTATGAACCATTCACTCCAAAAAAATATGGTGATTAACACCCAAATTGCCACACATGAGGTACAGAATTAACACCCATTGTAATGACTCACCCCATTCTTTTTATGTCCAATTATTAATGTTAAAAAAAGTCTTCTAAAATTAGATATCCACGTTAATCATTTCGACAATGGAGTATACCATATACTAGACCCAAAGCTCACTGAAGTCAGTTGGAATCTTTTCATTTATGTCAATGGACTTTGGATCAGGCTCTGTTCTATCCGTGTAAAATTTTATTTTTTGAACAATTGCAACTGTATTCAGTTATTTAATAATAATAACAGTAAATAATTAAAGAATTGCATATGTCTGAGTTTAATGTCCATAAATATAAATGAAACAATAGAGCTTTGGAAAGATTACTTTATTTTATACTGTCTAGAGATAGAAGTTTAGAGCGGAGGGATGCATTTAACCCTGGAGATAATGATGGGACTAAAGTCTTGACCCAGGTATAGTGCCAGCTGATGCTATACAAGCCTCCCTGTACAGCTCTTGTAGTATATTTCATTCCTGACCTGTAAGCCCTTGCTTTTCCAGTCTTAAGACTCCCAAGCAGAGATCACCACTCATGCAGAAACATAGTGGTTTTGTGATGTAGACAAATGTTCAGTGAAGATTAAATTGAGAACCAAACTCCCTGTACTTGTGACCTAATCCAAATGTGAACACAAGTTGCCAGAGGAGAAAGGCATTGAACCACCGTGCCATCTAGCCCCTTAAGTTGAATGTTTGGTTTTTAATACGACTCCCTACTCTGCTTACTGTTATGTCACTAATAGCAGAGTTATTATGTCTTGCAGGCCTCCTTTATCAGTAAGTATTGGGGCACCCAAAGGAACATGGAAAAGGAAAAAGGCTCACATTTTCCCAAGAGCACCAGTGGAACATCCAAGAATGTCAGGAGAATTTCCAAGACTACTTTACTATCTTGAATAAAATGAGGAAGACTTTGTATTCTTTGTAATCTTAAATCTTTACTATCTTGCTAACCTAAATAAATTGTGCATTTCCAGACACATGCAACTTAGGGAAAGAGTACTATATATTGAATTTCAGCCTCCATCAATACTATTTTGTTAGACCAGAAGAGTAATATGTTGCTTCCTAAATGATACATTATCTCCTTTCCTATAGAGATTATCTGTGCCATGAAAAACTACCTTCTACAAGAGGAGAGTGGTCCTCAGAGAAATGGTTACTTTTAAGTTTTTATACTGCAGCATGTTGAGGGAGGGAGATGGAAAGTAATATCAGATTAAAGATCTTACAAATCACAGTAAAAGAATAGCAGGAATAGACAAATCAGTGTAAGGAAAGTTTCTGTTGTTCCCGTACAGATGTTCAGTACTGAAAAGGCTGTGTTAGCAAAACAATTTCATTAAGTATTGGTTTCAATATAATGAAACCCATTATGCAGTTTTTTAAAATACATTTTATTTTAAAAAGTCCCCAAGAAATAATTAGTTTCTGATTATTATTTTACAGTCACCAATTGCATGTTTGTTATTTAAAGTGATTCATTCTTCAATGTGTTTGGCTACTACAGTATTCTCTTTGAGAAACCACAGTGATTAGTTGGAATACCTTATGAGAGAGAATATTTACTAAATAATCATTAGCTTTATGGATTCAATTTCCACTTGGGGGGCTGGGATGATAGTAGTAGCTGGCAATCCTTCAGAGTTCAAGGATGATTGTCTTCCATAAAATGTTAGCCAATTATCACTGGTGGCTAAAGAGATCTTGTCACAATTGAAACAGATATTTCCCAATGGAAAGGGTAAATCTGGATTGTTGAGTCAGGCTGTGGCTCATTCTTCCCTCCTTTACTGTTTCTCAGCTTCCTATTGTCTGTGTTGGGTCTTGAAATACTGGGATCCTTGCTACAAGGTCCTTTTCCATTTTGGTTGCTTGAAGACTTGGGTTCCTGGCATCTGAAGAACATGACCAACCCCAGGGAATTGGTGGTGGATGATCATAGCATCAATGCTGGAGGTTTTAGCTTAGGACATGTTGCCATGTCAGTCATCCCTCTTGATTCAAAAGACCTTGTGGAGACACTGTTGATAGCATCATTCAAGAACCTTAAGGTGTCTACTGCACATGACCCAGATTCTGGCATCACACAAGAGAGCAGGGTTAACAAGGGCTGGGTACATAAGAAGCTTGGTTTGGTTCTTGATGTCATGGTCTTTTAAGACACATTTTCTCAAGTGCCCAAAAGCTGCAATGATGCATTAAAGGCGGTTTTGAATTTCTTCATCAGTGTCAGCTTTCTGCGACAGCTGGCAAGGTAAAGGAAATGCTTGACATTGTCCAGCGTCTTTTTATTGAGGTGAATAATGGGAGCAGGATCCTGGTGATTCAGAGCCCGCTGGTGGAGTACTTTCAGTTTCTTGGTGTTAAGTGTAAAGCTGAGTTGGTTATAGACCTCAGAGAAAGTGTTGACTATTTTTTTGAAGATCTTCCAAGTGGGTACACAGAGCACAATCATCTCCATATTGAAGTTCCATGACTAGTTTATTGATAGTCTTTGTCTTGGCTTAGAATCGAATGAGGATGAAGAGCTTGCTATCCATTCTGTATTGGATGTCAAGTCCAGAGGGGAGCTAGTCAGTGATGAGAAGGAGGATGGCAGCAAGGAAGCTGGAGAAAAGGGTTGGAGCGATGTCACATCTTTGCTTAGCTCCTGCCTTGACTAAGAAGGGATCCATTGTGGACGACCATCACAGACATGTTGTCGTGGAGGAGTCTGATTCAATTTCCACTGGGTAACAGTCAAGTGATTAAGAAATTGCCCATCCCTACTCTATGAAACCACCTCATCTGACTCTTCCCAAATTAGTCCAGCTTCCTCCTACACACATTCTCTCACTCTGAGGAAGATTCGCTTCTGATTTCTTCAGATGTAGTGTTCTGGCACCCTTGTTTAATCACAGTGAACGGGCAGGTTACTCTAGTAATCATGGACAGTGTCATCTGAAGCCTCTCCATCCCCAGGGGTAGTGCAGTGGCAACAGCAAGTCTGTGGCTAGTACCATGCATGGTATCTAGGCTAACTTGTTAATTCTTATTAGAAGGGAAGATAGAGATAAGGACTTGGTGTTAGGACTGGTTTTATTTAATATCTTCATTAATTATTGCTGTGGAGTAGTAAAGAGCACACCAGCAAAGTTTGCAGATATATTCATTTGGAAAGAACTGCAAATAGGAGTCAGAAAAGAAAAAAATAATACCTGGCACTTAGTGATTAGAAACATAGGTAGAAAATAAACTGAAAATCAGCTTTGGAAAAATGCAAGGTCTAGGGCAATGGTTCTCAACTAGGTGTACATATACTCCTGGGGGGTATGCAGAGGTCTTCCAGAGGATACATCAACTCATCTAGATCTTTGTCTAGTTTTACAAGAGGCTACATAAAAAGCACTAGCGAAGTCAGTACAAACTAAAATTGCATACATACAACGACTTTTTTTATACTGCTCTATATACTATGGACTGGAATGTAAGTAAAATATTTGTTCCAACTGATTTGTTTTGTAACTATATGGTAACAATGAGAAAGTAAGCCATTTTTCAGTAATAGCAATGCTGTGTCACTTTTGTATTTTTATGTCTGATTTTGTAAGCAAGTAGTTTTTAAGTGAGGTGTAATTTGGGGGTTTGCAAGACAAATCGGACTCCTGAAGGGGGTACATCAGTCTGAAAAGTTGAAAGCCACTAGTCTAAGGGAAAAACTAGTTAGAAACTTAGATTTTTTTGTGGGAGAAATCTGGGAAGCAGAAAGCTGAAAGAGAATTAGGGGTGATAGTGAAGAGCCCCGTAATCATGAGTTTGCAATGCAATATGAGTACAAAAGAGACAGGTAAAATTTTGAGCTGCAGATGCAAATACATCAATTCACATAGCAGAGAGGTAACAGTTACTTTGTATAGGACTCTGGTGTGACTACACCTAGAATATTGTGCTCCTTTCTGGCACTACATGAAAAGCCATTAAAAATTATTACGAGCTGGAGGGATTGACTTTTAAGGCATGATTTGAAGAGCTAAATGTGCATAGCTTGGTTAAGTGATGACTAATGTTAGGACATACTAGCAATCTAAAAATATTTGTAAACAGGATGGAAAGGAATTATTTACTGTGACATATATGACTATACCTAAGTGCAATGGGATAAAATTAAGGAAGTGAAAATTTAGACACAATTATAGGAAAGATCTTTCTGACAGTTACATGTTTTAGCCTGCGGAATAATCTTCCAACTGAAATGGTGGAAGCCTCAGACTTAGGATATTTAAATGGAGGCTGGACAAAAAGCTAAGAAATATACAATGCAAAACTTTTCATTAAAAGAGATATAATCTAATTAGCATGTCTATCTATAATTTCTATGATCTTCCTCTCCCAGATAATAGTTCCAGCAAGTGTAAATGGGAATTCTGGGATCTCTTGGGAAAGAAGGCATTCCAAGCAGATATCCAGATTTGGATTCATATTTGGAAGTCTATATCAATTGAATAACTACAGCATTACCAGTTCATGATTTTATCACAACCCTCATGATCTATCTGGGTGTAGCAAAGTGAGGACTCAACAGTGTGGCGCCTCCTGCTGGTCGCCTGGACATTAGCTCTTTTCCAGAGTATGGAGGGCCCTCTGCAGGCTGGTGTCTTGCCTGACGCTGGCCCCATGTCCGTCCAGCCCCGTTAAGCCTCTGCAGTACCCACTTGCGCTGGGTTTCCCCTCTCAAGGGATTCTCCCAACCCTCTAAACCCACGTTGCCTCAGTGGCTACTGCCAGTCATCTTCTAGCCCCTGCTCACTGGGGCAAACTGCAGTCTGTAAAGGCCACTCATCATTGGCAAGGGGTTAGGACCAGCTGTCTTTGCCTATTCCCGGGCTGCACCACTGTAGCCCCAGTACCTTTTTGGGGCCTTTAACAAGGTCTGCAGCCTGAGGGTTTACCAGGCTGGAGTACCCCAGCTCCATTTACCCTTCTCCAGCACTGCTCCACTTCAGATACCTTGCTCCCAGGCAGCTAGCCCTTCCCACTCCAGGCCTCCCTCAGCTCCTGGCCTCCAGACCTTTTATCAGGGCCAGCTGGACCCTGATTTGAGCTAGCCAAAGCTGTCGCTGCTTCCTCGATCAGCATAGCTTAGATGCTTTTGCTCCTTTTCTCCAGGACTGGGGAAGCTGCCCGACTACACAGGGGTTTCTCTTAGAGTCCTAGACCCTGGAGTCATGTGATCATGTGAGACTCTCAGCTTTCACTTAAAGGTTACATTAGTAGCCTTCATAGTTGTGGAGAAAAGTTTGGAAACGTGAATCTTGATCAGGAACCAGAAGACAAAAAGAACTGAACATTTATTTATTTTTAACATTTCATAATTGTAAACAAATCTTATGATTTTGGGGCAGCCTGGCTAATCATTTTTGAATTATTGGAATAGGCAATATTAATATGAGGATCTCTGAATCCAAGCATAAGCCTATTTACCCACTCCAAATAAAATATTCATATCATATTACTACTCTACGTCAGACCTATCCCAAACTAGAGGAGAAAAAGAGAGAGCATACATCAGTACATCTTACACAACTAAAGTCATGCCTTCTGGATTCACAGGGCAGGAGCTTTCTATTATATCCAAAATCTTGTCTAGGAATCCCATGTCATTATTCTGTTTTGTTTGTTTATGTTCAGCATGAAGGGCTTTGTTTGGTTGTTTGTCTTGTAGAAGGATGTCTATTGCAGAAGGTAATATACATTGGAATATGCACTGTTAATCTGGTGAATGTTTGCTGAGCTTTCTAGACAGGATGAACACAGGCACTGTCACTGTGAGACTTTCACTGAAAATGTAAAATCTTTGCCTGTTAGAATATTTGTTTAGCTAAAGAAAGTTTACACAGCTTGTGGAGAATTATTATGTAGGAAATTAAATCTCTGTTGTTCTTTTGTCTTATTTTTATACTTGTCAGCTCTGCCTACCAGCTTTTGTCCTTCCTTTTAGAGCTCAGAAGTTGCACAGGAAATTCCAGAAAGTGTCCATCTCAATCAGAAAATCAAGGTGGGTGAGGTAATGTCTCTTACTGGGCCAACTTCTTGAAGTTACACAAGTTTATAGAAATTGGTCCAATGAAGATGTAACCTCGCCCACCTTGTCTCTCTAATATCCTGGGACCAATATGGCTACAGCAACACTGCATCCACCTTAGTAAGATCTTTGTATTAACTATACGAAAGTTCAGATGCAAGTTTTATGACTTCAGTCCATCTTTATTTGATCCTGAGTTAATTATAGGTGGAGCTGCTAGTTTGGCTTATGGTTAAGACTGTCTAATACTTTCCATTGTAAGCCCCTATTTTAAGTTGCCTATTAACTTTGTTACATTTTAACTATTCACTCTGGAATTTTCTGTGCTTGATCTCTGCCTCGGGCTGAATTTTTTTGAAAAGTTTTAATAAAAATGATTTCATCATTCCCACAAGGAAGTTTTGCCATTTTTTTTAAAAAAGTTCAACCAGTTATTTAAAGAGCTCTGGCATCTCTAAAGTTTGGAGCAGAAGCCTGAAATTTGGCAAGAGGACAGATAAGGGCTTGTTTTCTGTCCCTCTGAAAGTTCACTGAGAAAGCTTTAGAAAATCTCCCTTTGTACATGAGCAGAATAGATTTACAAGCTTGCTGCTAAAATCTCTAAACATTCCATCAGCACTAAGTACGCTCCAGCGACAGAGCACCCTACAAGCCAAGTGCACAAAAGATGCTCCCAAACACTGCTCTCTCTCCTACAAGGTAGCCACAAAGCTTGTACAGGGGGAGCTGTTTTTGCTTGGCTCTCATCATTCTTTAACCCAGAGGAAATTGTGGGAATCAAGAGGTGACCATGTGTTCTAGTCTAAACTCTTGCATTGATTAGTGGTAATAATTCTGTGCACTTCTCATCCTTATTCTTGAACCAGACATCATATCCATAATCTTAGGAAACAGTCAAATATCATTTGCCTTGTTTTATAGATGGTTTTAACTGAGAGTTTATACAAGGTTATCTTTGGCACAACTGGAAGTAGGGCCCAGGTTTCTGATACAGCAGACCCAAGTCTCACCCACTAAGCCGCGCTACCTTTAAGAATGTAAGTATCAACTCAGTGTGCTTGACTGTGCTGTTTGTAACCAGTAAATCACACATTTCTGCAGAGCCAGAAATAGGATCCAGAATTCCTGATTCCCACCATTTATCTATCTACTAAATAGTTATGCTAACCACAGGCAAAGTTTGCGTCTACTAGATGGTCCACATAGAGCAGGCCTGCACAACATGTGGCCTGGGGGCCACATGTGGCCCACACAGGCTCACTGTGTGGACCGCGGGGGGCGAGGAGGGGTGGGGCAAGCCAAGCAGTGGAGTGGGGGGAAGTGGATGGGGGAGAGGCGAGCGAGGGGCTTTTCGGCCCGCAGCTGTTTTTTTTTTGCAGTAATATGGCCCTCGCTGCTTTCTGAGTTATGCAGGCCTGACATAGAGGATAATAAATTGCTACTACTTCAGGACATTTATTTAATTCAAGTTGTAGAGGTCTGTGCAGTGGACTGAAGGCTTCTAGATTCAAACTTTGCTGACAACTCATGTGAGTGGTCATTATAGCTCCACATAATGAGATTTCTTTTTTAGTTTTCTCTTTCTAAAAAGCCTTACAAGTTGAATACAAGTGAACATTGTTAAAAGAACATTAAGGTAGTAAAGTCAAACACTCAAAAGTTAGAAAAAATCAGAATTAAAGTTGCCTGTGGAACCCTAATTTGTTCCCTTGTATGGACGTTTTATGATACGCAATGGGATTTCTAAAGTGCCTAAGGGATTTAGGCAGGCAGACGAAGTCCATTGGTGTTAGACACCTAACTCACATGTGTTTAAAAACTCCACCTACAATCCTTAATTACAGGATCACGAATATTGCTATTTTTACAGCTCCCCACCCTCATTCAGTGCACAAATGGGCGGTGTATGAGTCAGAAGATTACAAAAGACAGATTTTATCTATTTGTTTGTTTGTTGACTTGGTCCTCAGAGACTTGGGTTTTATTATTTGCTCTTCCGGAGACTTTCTATGATGTAAGGCTGTCATAAGTCATATGTGTCAGAGTAATTAAAGTTATTTCCCTTTTTCCTAAACATTTTTTGCTGTATATAATTATATGTAATGGAAACACAATGTACTTTGCTATTAACTAGTGGTTTGGGTCAATATCTGTTCAAGGGGTAGACTGAAATAAAGATGTTTTAGAGCAATTAGTGTATAATTAACATATGCCTGACATCTCACTCTAAAACACTTATCTTTAACAAATACACAGATAAATTAGCAAAAATAGAATGTCTTGACATGTTATACTTAAAATTATTTACTGACAGTAGCTCTTAATATCAAGAAAATTACTATCCATGTGTATTTTTCTCATTACAATGTTGTTTTAATCAAGTTTTTAAAGTTAAACTGAAAGGCAGAGCATTTGCAAGAGTGGTGCTGCTGTCTCTTTCTGAACCATAAGCATTGACTTCTTGCCACAGTCAGCTACTTACAATACAACACTAAACAAAGTAGAGAAGCTGAAAACAGGCCTCCAAGCATTAATACACCAATGGATTAATACTTGTGTTTCATGAGTGTTCAAGAACACTTCCTTTCTTGAATGCTCACAAAACACAAGTATTAATCCATTGCTCAACTTTAGAGGGGCTGTGGGAAAGAAATCTATGTTCCTTCTGTAAGTTAAAAAAATGTTTTCCCCCAACTAGAGCTGGAAACAGTACCCACAGAAATTAATATTCATACAAAAAATGTTCCTCGTCAAACACTGTGTGTGTTTATATATTGCAGTTCATATTCATGTCTCAGGTTCAATACCCGGGACCTTGGAATCTGCCAGAAAATGAGTGCACATTAATGCTACTCAAATGCCATGAACTGGAGTCCTTTGTAGCTCTTTAGAGGTTTTTGTATCATACCCTAGTGTCACTAGTCACCTAATATTCTGCTTTAGTTCCTGGCAGTATATTCCTTTCAATAGCAGGAGAAACACCAGCAAGGTTCGGATGCATAGATTGTATCAGGGTGCACAAGCATTAAAATGCAGACCAGGCCCGTAGGCATTTACTATAAGAACTCTCCACTTTACTATTCATGGAAGGCCTGTGAAGTAACCTGTCTGCTAGTTTTAGAGGGAAGACTGAATTTTTGCAAAACATGTTAGCCCCATGCTGTTTCCTCTGGCCAATGGGTTTTCTGAGGTACCAGGCAGAACAAGACATCTAAAACTTGTGTTAAGATAATACTAAAGATCTATATTAAGCACCAGATCAAGAAAATATGCAGTTAAAGATATTCCTCTGTCCTTAATTCACCTGTTTGGTTTCTGCAGCAAAAATGGTCCATGGTCCTCTGTCAAAGTCAACAGAACTGTAAGAACAGAATACAATATACAAAGCACTCATGAGGAATAAACACAGTTCTTGGGTTATCAGTAATCAGATTGATCGCTTATATGTTGCAGGGCTTGTAAAGGCCATTTTTCTTAAAATGATATTGTTAGGCATTTTTGGAGTTTTTAATTCTTTTTTTTTCTAGTTTACTGTTGTTTCTGTTACTCTACTTAGAAGCTTTAAAAATCTGACCAAAATTTTCTCCACACATACCTCACTCATACCTACCAATTTTGTCCTTTTCCATTTGGCAAGCATTGATTGTTTGTGTTTTTGAGCAAAACTAAAATTGATATAGCTGTCTGGTGTTTGACAACAATGACCATTTTTACTTACTGGTACATGGAGGATCTTATGTTAAAACATCTTTGAGCACCAGATTGATTGATCATTATAGAATGGTCTATGTGACCCAGAACAAGTCCTTTTGTAAATTTGTTAGTCAGCTGCTGCTATAACAAAGCCATATTATTGCCCTACTATTGTTTTTGGTGGGTCACTTAAAAAAGGAGTTACTAAGGTTTCTAAAAAATGTTTTGATATTGAAGTATAAATTTGACATTTACAGCTAGATGTTAAGTCTAGAGAACTTTTCTATTTTCTATTCTATTCTTTTATTATTATTATTAGAATATATATTATATTCTACCTCTCCCCTTTATTTTAACATAGATCAAATTGTATCTGCAAACACCAGGTCAGCATCACTTCACACATTCAGAGCCTTTTAAAGTAAACTCTTCTGTTGTATTCAGCAGATCTACACACATGCATAAAGACTAGTCACTTAAATAAGGGATTGCAGGATCAGCCCTTTAATCCTAAAACTATTAAATAAGTTGCTCCTGAACACACACATGTTTTAAATGCTAAGTAAGATAGAGAAGAAATATAAGGCAACAAACGTATTAAAAATATCATATTCCTTCCTTGGAAAAAGAACAATTTTAATTCTGCAGTATTGTCTAAAGTATATGAAACTGATGCTACGTTTTGTTAGGTGCAAAGAAAATGAAGTGAAGCATTCAAAATCAAACATTTCAGTAATTAAACTAAAGAATTGGGGATTTATTTCTCTTCTTATGTTGTTTATTTTTATTAATACAGTGGGGATTTTATGCCTTACAAAGAAGATCAACATTCTGTGAGAAATTGAAAAATTCATCCAGTTTTTAAAAGTTTTAATTGTTTAATTAGTGAGTTTGAGTAATAGGATTATAAGTAGATTCATAATAGTGCATGGGACACGTATAGTCTTGATTTAGGGTAGGATTTTGAAAAGCACTCAAGACAGACTTATTTCCTGGGTTTTGATTTCTCATCCCAGCAACAATATACTGGAGAATTTTGGCACACGCACACCCTGTAGGTAGGATGATCATCTTCCACCCTAGCATGTGATAAAGTAGGCTGCCAAAAATATGTGTATGTGGAGACTTTTCAGGTTGGCACCTTGGGGAGTGTGCACTGAGTTTCCAGGAAAATTTTGTTTAGTAGGGCTGTGAGAAGATTGGATATGCATCCTAGCTGGCACCCAAAAACCTACCCACACCTTGACCTTTATGCATGTGTAGGCTTATAATCTCAGGAAGGCAGGAGTTATTTGTGTTATTGCAGAGTTCTTGTAGCCAGGAGCACAACTGCATCATTTATGAGCAATTCAACAATGACACTGAGCATGAGAGAGAGAAAGGGAATGAGTGGAAGGGATAAGTGAGTGAACACAGATTTGTGTGTGGGAGGAAGAAAGTTAGCAAGTAGAGGGTGTGGGAAGGAGGGGGAGAAAGTGAGAGCACCCAAGGAACATTTGGATTTCATCAAATTAGCATTTTCTGGTGGAAAAGTGTACAAACAGAACATTTTTAAGAATGACCATACTGGGTCAGACCAATGGCACATCCAGCCCAGTATCCTTTTTTTCTGACCGTGGCCAATGCCAGGTGCTTCAAAATGAATGAACAGAGCAGGCAATCATCAAGTAGTCCATTCCCTTTCCTTTACTCCCAGCTTCTGGCAAACAGATCATGGTTTTACTTCCCTGCCCATCCTGGCTAATAGCCATTGGTGAACCTATCTTCCACTAGCTTAAGTTCCTTTTTGAACCCTGTTTTGGCCTTCACACCATCTCTTGCAAAAGTTCCACAGGTTGACTGTATGTCTTATGGAGACACTCAGTTTTCCTCAGACGAAAGCTGTTCCAGACTCCTAATCATTTTTGTAGCCCTTCTCTGTACCTTTTCTGATTCTAATACATCTTTTTTTTTAGATGTGGCAACCAGGTCTGCACACGGTATTCAAGATGTGGGCATACCATGATTTATAGAGAGGCATGATATTTTCTCTCTTGTTCTCTATCCCTTTCCTAATGGTGCCTAACATTGTTAGGTTGTTTGTTTGTTTTTGACTGGTGCTGCACATTGAGTGAATGTTTTTAGAGAACTAGCCACAATGACTCCAAGATCTCTTTCTTGAGTGGTACAGATAACTGAACCAATATTAGGCTAACCGGCTTGTAATTGCTGGGATTGCCTTTGGAGCCTTTTAAAAAAATTGGTGTGACATTAGCTATCTTCAAGTCATCTGGTAAAGAAGCTGCTTTAAATGATAGGTTACATACCACAGTTAGTAGTTCTGCAGTTTCATATTTGAGTTCCTTCACAGTTCTTGGGTGAATACCATCTGATCTGGTGACTTATCACTGTTTAATTTACCTATGTGTTCCAAAATCTACTCTGACACCGCAGCCTGGGACAATCCCTCAGATTTGTCGTCTAAAGAGAATGGCTCAGATGTCGGAATCTCCTTCGCATCCTCTAGAGTGAAGAATGATGCAAATAATTCATTTAGTTTATCTGCAATGGTCTTATCTTCCTTGCATGCTCCTTTAGCACTTCAATTGTCTAGTGACCCCACTGGATGTTTAGCAAACTTCCTGCTTCTGATATACTTAAAAAAAATTGCTATTAGTTTTTGAGTCTTTGGCTAGTTGCTCTTCAAATTCTTTTAATGGTGCATAAAGACCTTGGATTTGTAGTGGGATACCTACCAAAGGGAATGAAAAGGGTGTAGAGCAAGCCACCAGTTGTAAAAAATGCCAATTTCAGCCATCTCCAAATTAAGCCATCCTATATTTACCTTGCTCCATTATGCTTGGGAAGGTTTAAAAAAAACAAACCCCACAAGATTAAAATGGGAAGAGGAAGGAAAGAACTCTTAACTGAGCAGTAAATAACAATATTTGTCAGTTCTAGTTACAGCCTTGTGTTAATATTGTTTCTTGCAGTAACATTCTAATGATAACTGATTTGTGCATGCATTGACACATTAACTAAAGCTGCTGTGAAAATTCCCAATTTTTTTAGTTGTACATTTGTTAAATATTAATTGGGTGTGAGTCTTACAAAGTCAATAGGAATTAGGAAAATAATACTACATTTTAATTAAGGAAGCTTTTAAAATATATATGGTTTTAAATCATATTTTAATTTATTTAGCATCTACAGTAGAAAAATTGCAGAAGTGACAAAGAGTCCTGTGGCACCTTAAAGACTAACTAAAGTATTAGAGCATAAACTTTTGTGGGCTAATACCCACTTCGTCGGATGCATGCTGTGGAAGTATCCAGGGGCAGGAACAAATAAGAGGCAAGGGCCAGGTTAGAGATAACAAGGTTAGTCCAATCAGGCTGAATCAGCTTGTTATCTCTAATCAGGGAGGATGAAGTCCTCTTCTAGCAACTGGTCTGAAGGTGTGAACACTGAGAGAAGAGAAGCTGCTTTTGTAGTTAGCTAGCCACTCATAGTCTTTGTTCAATCTTTGATTGATGGTATCAAATTTGCAAATGAATTGCAGCTCTGCAGTTTCTCTTTGCAGTCTGATCTTGAAGTTTTTTGCTGCAAGATGGTGACCTTTAAATCTGTAATTTTGTGTCCAGCGAGGTTGAAGTGTTCTCCTACAGGTTTTTGTATATTGCCCTTCCTGATATCTGATTTGTGTCCATTTATCCTTTTATGTAGGGACTGTCTAGTTTGGCTGATGTACATAGCAGAGGGACAGTGCTGGCACATAATGGCGTATATTACATTGGTAGATGTGCAAGTGAATGAACCAATGATGGTGTGGCTGATCTGGTTAGGTCCTGTGATGGTGTTGCTGCTGTAGATATGTGGGTAGAGTTGGCATCGAGGTTTGTTTCATGGATTGGTTACTGAATTTGAGTTATTATGGCACAGTGTGCTGTTGCTGGTGAGAATATGCTTGAGGTTGGTGGGTTGTCTGTGGGCCAGGACTGGCCTGCCTCCCAAGGCCTGTGAAAGTGAGGGATCATTGTCCAGGATGGGTTGTAAATCACTGATGATGTGTTGGAGGGGTTTTAACTGAGGACTGTAGGTGATGGCCAGTGTGACAAAGAGTCCTGTGGCACCTTAAAGACTAACTAAAGTATTAGAGCATAAGCTTTCGTGAGCTAATACCCACTTTGTCGGACGCATGCAGTGGAAGTATCCAGAGGCAGATATAAATAAGTAGGCAAGAGCCAGGTTAGAGATAACAAGGTTAGTTCAATCAGGATGTAAGAGATCGTGTAAAGTTTATGAAAGCTAACTAAGCATGTGAAGAAGAGACAACAACCTGCAATTTTGAGATGGGAGAGCTATTTGGAATGTCAACAAATAAGCAAAATAAAATCAATGCAGATATTTCCTGTGCTTTAGTTTTAAAATAACATAATAATAAACCAAAAAAGAAGCTACTACATAGTGTTTATGAAGCTGTTCTGGACAGTAAAACTTTTACATGAATTTTGTAGAGTTGAAGAAAAGATATTATAGAATTCTCCATTGGTTTAGGTGCCTTGGGCTTCTTTATATTAAATTGGAATGTTTGAACTTTAATATCTTTGCAGTAGATTAGTATAGACAAACCACATTTTTCATACCGTGTCCTTCAGACTCACAAGGCCAAATGTTCAAAGAAGCCACACCTCTGCTACTGTGTACGTACAGCCTTTGCATGCACAAAGCACTTCCGTACAATTGGAAAACTATTGTGCGCGTGTAAAAGATCATATTTCTACACAAAATCATAATTTGTGGGTTTTTTGCAAATGCAAATGTGGCTTTGCATGTGGAACTTCTGTCTCCTTCACACAAAAGCAACAATGCCCCAAAATTTCACAGGCAAAATTGCGCCTTGTAAAGTTTTGTTCCACATGTAGGATTTTTGTTGATCTGAATGTTATGTTGAATATTTAAGAGGAGAACAAACCCCCTAACGCCTTTAACCAAAATTTGGCAATAACCAACAACATTAAATGTCTTTAATCTAAAATAAAATCATTTAAACAAACTGAAATGCTGACAATTATCTTTTGAGCATGTATAGATTATTCTTAGTTTTGTTTATATCCCAGATAGAGCTGTCAATGCTTTGTAACTTTCCAGTCAGCGGGGAGTCCCTTTCATGTTAACAGAGCAAGACTGCATCTTGCATACATCATGATTTTTGACAATAAAATGGAATGAGGGAGAACTGAAACACTTGGAGTCAATTCTCATCAAAACTCCGTCTGTGTACATGGGTAATTCCCATTAACGTTAATAGGGAATTACCTGCTTAAATTCTCTGTGCATCAGCACAAGTAAAGACCCCCTGGTATGTAAATAGGTAGCTAGGGTATGACTAAAAGGTCACTAGGGGCTAACTCAATGTGCATTAAGTGTGAAATTGGACACATTTTCTCCTCCTCCTGCTTTAACTTCTGTAGGAAACAGTCAATTAAGTGGAGCTAAAAGGAGGATTTTTGTTCAGTTTTCACCTGTGGTCTTTATGTGGTGTTGTTGTAGCCATGTAAGTCCCAGGATAACAGAGAGATGAGGTGGGTGAAGTAGTATCTTTTATTGAATCAACTTCTGCTGGTGAGAGAGGGAAGCTCTGGAGCGACACAAAGCTCTGTTGCAGGTCTGGGAAAGGTAGTAAGAGTGTCACAGCTAAATGCAAAGTACAGTCACACAATGCACAGTCAATCGGTTGAACTCTTTGCCAGAGGATGTTATGAAGGCCAAAGCTATAACATGGTTCGAAAAAGAACTAGATAAATTCATGGAGGATAGGTCCATCAATGGACTATTAGCCACAATGGGCAGTGATGGTGTTCCTAGCCTCTCTTTGCCAGAAGCTGGTAAAGGGTGGCAGGGGATGGATCACTTGGTGATTACCTGTTCTGTTCATTCCTTCTGGGGCACCAGACATTGGATACTGGACTAGATGGACCTTTGGTCTGTTTGAGTATGGCCATTCTTATGTTCTTATGGAACAGATTGTTTACTGTAAGTAGTTAGCGCATATTGTAAGGGACCATTCTAGGTAGAGTGGCCCTTTAACACCTCTGCAGTCACTGGGTAAAAAAGGGGTATTAGTGGGTTACAGATTGTTGTAATAAGACACAAATCCAGTATGTCTGTTCAATCCATGATTTTTAGTGTCTAGCAGAGTAATGAATTTAAGTTCCTAGGTTCATCCTTTGAAAGTGTTGTACAGGTTTCCTTGGAGGATGAGGACTGATAGGTCAGATATAGAGTCATCACGTTGTGGAAAGTGTTCACCCACAAATGACATGGTATTTTGGTCTTTTATCATTTTCTTTTGTGAGTTCATTCGAGAGTGTAGTGATTGGCTGATTTCACCCACATCGTTGTTACTGGGGCACTGTCTGAACAGACACTACCTGGCATTTTGCTGTGACACTAGCAGTACCTTTCCCAGACCTGAAGAGGGCTCTGTGTAACTCGAAAGCTTCTCTCTCTCACCAACAGAAGTTGCTCTAACAAGATATTTATTTCCTCATTCCCATTGTCTGTCTGATCCTTATGTTTGTGTTCTCATATACATCCAATAATAGTAGATAATGTATATTATTTCTTTTAAAAAGCATGCACATTGAAGGTCTTATTGGTTTGTCAAATTGTGTCTTTTTTTCCCCTATGGTAAACACTGGTTTGGGAAATAGAAAATACCTGCATTTTTTTTTACTATGTTATACAGTCTTTTAACATTTCAGCTTTTGTGATCATAGCTTACATTTGCTTTGTTTTAGCTGTGAATACAGTGACCAAGCTCAGGGCTGCAGAGAGTCATTAATTAGGACTTGGAAAGGTTTTCTTTCTTTCTCCCAGCCAATGAAACAGTATGCCCAACATACAAATGTTGCTTCACTATACATTTTGTTACAGGAGTTATTAGAAACAGTGAATTCTGATTTTCTTTTCATGCCCAGGGTGGTCTTTTATTGTACTATAAAAATTACTGTATATGTACTCCTGCTACTTTTTTATGGTAGACCTACTTTGGCTGTTTAGGACTGATGTGTTATATTCTTACCCATCCTAAATAGTACCCATCTCAGCCAATAGTCACTTTGAATTTAATGGAACTGTAAGTGGAGTAAGGTATTACTCAAAGAGAATAAGTGTATCAGAATCTGGTTCTTGGACAAGCTTTATAAATGCGGAATTTCATGATTTTTTTACGACTGTCATGATGCTTGGTTCTTTTCTTAAACCCCAAGCTGCTGGAATAACATTTGTTATATGAAAATCTCAGTTTTCATTTTTAAAAAAGATTTATAGTCCTCATGAGTCTGAAGAAAAACTTAAAAAGTTGAATTGTAAATGTGCCAATACCAGAAGGCTAATACAGGGAACCTAAAACCTATTATTTTTCAAAACTTGTGATTTTATTTTTAGTCAGTCTAGTATTTTGAGACCTACCATATGATTTTTGAAAGTTTGGAGTTGACAGTACTTCATTGTTTCCAATCTAACTCCCATTTAAATCTGTGCAAATCTTTCCATTGACTTCAATGGAAATTAGAATTGAGTTGAGAGTATAGTATGTACAATAGAGTGAATGTAAATAAATTGGTCCCGAGGATTGTCCTCCAGTACAACTTGCAGTAAATTTGTAGCTCAGAAGTTTAGATCTTTTCTACAGGATGATTTTTTAGAAATGTAATTTCCAATCAGTGCAGCTGTGGCAACAGAAACTGAAAAACAGACATGATTCGGGCAGACTCTGTTTTAGAGGCTGTACTGCATCATGAAGTACTACCATGCGCATCTGATCAATTGTATTGTCATACGTGTTGTTAGCCCTCATTGATAAAGAAAGTAAACCATGGGAAGTAAAATGTCTTTCCCCAGGTGAGTAAGTAGCACAACAGGAAGAGAACTCAGGTCTTCTAACTCCCAGGATTGTGCTTTAATAATCACTAAGAACTGTTTTCCAAAGTGCATTATTTCAACGAATATACAGAACATTTCAACACAAGCTGAAAATCTTTATAAACAAATTAAAAGCTGTTTAAGATCTTGAATTAATATACGTGTAAATTTCCAATACACTTACTTTTTAAATACTTTGAGTAGAAATTTAAAATTTTAATTAATCCTCCATTGAGGATAAATATGCAGAACCAATATACAATAGAGAGAAAAACAAGAAAAACTCAAATATTAAATATTGTGACATACAGACCACGCATGGTTTTATAGATCTGTTAGCCATGAAGACTAGGTGCATTTTGTTGGTTCAAGGCTCAGGAGGCTCAGTACAGCTGGCAGTTTTATCATGAAATTGTATTAATAATTAAAAAGGAGTTCTTTGTTCTGAGATTGTAGGAAGTCCTTGAAGATGTGTACCACTATAACATACTGCCTCTTCATGAGCTGCTTTATGAGGCCCTAGGCTAAATTTTAAGTTTATTCTTCAGAGCGCAAGTAATCATCATAATTGAACCATATTCCATAAAATGTACTCACTTGTTCCCTTAGGGTCTGTGTAAGGTGTAGTAGCTTAAGACTGCCTATTAACTCTCATTTCCAGTTAGGTTCATTTACATTTTAAAACAGAATATTGAATCCATTCTTCTTCTACATAGTTGCTAAATCCTGGATTCTGTTCAAAACAAATATATGACTAGAGCTGGTCTGGAATTTTTCAAATAGATTTTTTTTTTCATCAGAAAATGCTGATTTACTGATGCCAAAACATTTTCATGGGCACATACCAGTTTCAACAAAAGTATTTGTCAGGAAGGTTTCTCAGGCCCAGGGTAAAATTTCTGGTGAGAGAGACATACTCTCCGGAATTGCCAATAACTCAGTGGTTAGGGAACTCACCAGAGGTGAAAGTAAACCGGTATGCCCTGATACGGTGTACCGGCAGGAGCTAGTGCGCCGTACAGGGACTGGCTTCCCCAGGCAGCAATTTAAAGAGCCTGGAGCTTCCAGCAGCGGCTGGAGTCTTGGGCCCTTTAAATTGTCCCCAGAAGCTCATTGCCGGAGCCGTGCGGTAGCACGGTGGGGCTCAGGCAGTCATTTAAATGACCGGGGCTCTGCTGCAGTAGTGGCAACTGGAGCCCCAGGCCCTTTAAATCACCTCCAGAGCTGGTAGCTCCAGAGGCGATTGGAAGCCCTGGGGCTCGGGAGGCAACTTAAAGGGCCCCGGGCTCCCAGCTGCTGCTTCCACAGCCAGAGCCCTGAGCCCTTTAAATCTTGATTTAACGGGCTCGGGGATTTAAAGGTCCCATCTCTTCCAGTTGAGGCCCCACATCCTGCCCAGGATTCTGGAGTAGCGGTAAGTCCTTTAAATTACTTTCACCCCTGGCACTCACCCACAATGTGGGAGACCCAGATTCAAGTCATATTTAAATATTTATACAAATTGGAATACCCCCAACAGGAGAGATTCCTAGCAGGGAGTTGAACCTGAGTCTCCCTCATCACAGGTAAGGGCCCTAATAACCAGGCTATAAGCTATTCTTGAGTAGGTCTGTCTATCTCGATGTGGTATGTTGTTTGGTTTTGTTAGTTTTTGATGCTTTTGGAAAATTCTCAGTTTCATCCCAATGAGTAATGGAAAAAACTGAAATGTTCACAGGGCAGAAAAATATTTCCAGCCCCAGTTCTATGGTACAGCTACACTTGGAGCTTGGGGTGTGATTCACAGCTTGAGTAGACGTACTTACGCTAGCTTTCTTTCCACTCTTGTGCTAAAAATAATAGCATAGCCATGGTAGCATAGGCTGTGATGATGATGGCATGGCCTAGGAGGCTCATTGGATCTTCTGCTGGATACTAGGTGTGTATTCAAGTTTGTTCTTTATTGCTTTCACAATTCCTTGTTTCCTCTATAAAAAACATATGGCATCACTATGACAGTAGTTCTGTGCTATAACTGACAATGTCACCTCTTTTATACTAGGAACATAGAAACCTGATCTTTGGACTTGTGGTCACCTAAAGAAGATTTTTCATTTTTAAGTCTATATTTATAACAGTGGATTCAGTGAGGTGCTGAGTGGTTCTTTTAACTCCCGTTGCCTTCCACAGATTTAGGAGATCTCAAGTCATTCAGGAGATGCTCAGCATCTTCCAGGAGCAGGCTCATATTTAGTTGCAGATTCTGGATAACCTAAATGTCAACTATATTTATTATTTTTTTCAAAAGCTTTTTAGTTTATCTTTAATGAATACTGTGAGGAAGCGGATTATCTGGATAAAGAGATTTAGCTGTGGCATGCATGAGTCAAGAACATAAGAAATCAGAGTTCTATGAGTGTTTCCTCCCTCTGGGCTTGACCATGTCAGGTGATAAGTGCCCTCAATCCTCCTGGAGTTCAATGACAATTAAATGTGCTCCGTACTGCCCAGTGTAAATGTTCATTGGTATCTATACCCCTTGAATGTCAAGAAATATTTTTTGATTTGCTTTAGGGCCCTGTCCTACACATATTTACTCTGGAACATAGTGGTTGCCACCATGAATAAGTCCTGATGACTTCAGCAGGTCTCCTTAAATCTTTGCATGATTGAGCCTATATTTGTATTTGCAGTTGCATTTCCAAGAATACCCACCTCTTATTCTTGGGGAAGGGAGAAAAAAAAAAAACACCAGAAATAATCTAAACACTGTCTGCTGACACTAAAATGAAGAAGTTGTATAAGATTGAGTTGTTAGCTAACAAGGAAAGAAATTTTACATCACACTTTCTCCACTCAAAGGCTAGGTAGGGTGGTCTGTGTCACAGGCAGGACAACCTAAGTGCTGCCCTACCTGGCCCAGCCCAACTCCACACTCTTACAAATCGCTGTGTCGGTGGCTAGAAAGGAAATAAAATAGTCATGCTGGGACTCCCCCTTGACAGAAGTATATTCCAGGAGGCTGGACTTGCTGCTTTTACACCCCCTTTGTACCAACAAGAGGCCATAGTGCACCAGTCAATGAGGCCCTTCAATTGCCTGGAATTATGCTGCATTTAAGTATGTTTATTTTATTAGTTTCAAGAATAATAATGAAATATGGTAAATTATAAATGATGAAAGGTATTAAGCAGAATTTGGGACAGGTACGCTAGCTATGGAAGCCATTGCAACATCCATTTCACTTTAGTTGAATGGACTTGAAAAGCTGAACAGCTAATCTCCTGAACATTGTCAGTATGTATCTATCCTATTCTGTACATTTAATCCACTTTCCCAGATCATTATGGAAAGTGTTTTGTTTCATGTCATGGGAAATTCTGATTTTGCCTGATGATGTCCTCAGTCACCTATAATCTTGTGAGAGCCACAAATGACTCTAATTGCAATTTATAGAGTAACCTGGAGGAAAGCACTCAATATGATAATTGTGGTTTTGCTTCAGTACTATGGAAAATGCTAAGGGAAATATTTTATATATTTTTTTCAGTTACATTTTCTCTATTTTTAATGTGCTGCAGGCATTAAAAGATCATTACAGAAAGGAAAGACATTTTCACTTTGCTAACAGGGTCTGCCTTGAATAGGATTCTTCCTGAGAAAGGATAAGCAGGATGAAACCAGTCAAAAAGAAGGGGTGTAAGTCTCGAATAAAAGGGTTTTGGCATCAGAGTTCTAATATGAGTTGCTCTTGTTGGTTTTACAATAAGGAAACTTAGTGCATAGCTTTCTTTTATCATAAGCAGAATTAATAGCATAAGCAGGTTCATATTGCTTGGGCACCAGTTTCAGAGCAAAAATACTTTAGCCAGCTCTCATTCTGATTTAACAATGAATGTTCACAAAATATATCTTTGGGAGAGGACACCTCAGGAAAAAAATGTTTTCTACAGTCATTGTCAGCATAGGCAGCACATCAGCCTGAAGCATGTACCACCGTGAAGCTTATCTACTTTGATTTCTGTTACCAGATTTATGATAATATTTAAGCTCTCTTACAGTGATTTCAAAGAGCTCTGCAATCATTAATTTATGCTCACAACACCATGTCAAATAACATCATGCCCACTTTGCAGCTGGTGAAACTAAGGCAGAGAGGGTAAGTGATTCACTGAGGGCCACACAGGCAGTCAGAGTCAAGATTAGAACTGTAGACATTCTTGGCTCCCAGTCTTGTGCTTAGACCAGTATATCATGCATTTCTTTTGTAGCTTGCTGGAGTCTGATTCTCCACTTTGTAGTCACAGACAGCATAGACAACATAGATCTGTTGTCTATTTAGCTGTAAACTCTTTGGGATCAGGGACTGACTTTTTCTAAATATGTACAGCACCTAGCACAATGAGGCCAGATAACAGTGAGGGTCTCTGGGTGCTACTTTAATAAAAATACTAATAATATTGTACGCCCACACTGCACAGATGTATATAACAAAACAAAAGAGCAAGGCAGTGGAGTATGGGGTCCCTGCTCCTCAATTTCCACACAAGATATAGTTTTTAAGAAAATTGCTCAGTCCATAGTATTCTCAACTCCTTGCTGTGTAGTGGGGAGCATGGGCTAAAGTAGATGATCCAGAAGGTCAAACTTAATCTATGATTCATATGTCAGCACTCAGAGTCAGAGGAGACAAAAAACCTGGAATTGGTCTCTCCCCTTCAAACCAACAACACTTTCCATTTTAGGGCAATAGTATGGGGCTGTGGCAGGGCAGGGGTAAAACCCCTTGAATGCCCTGCCCCTGCTGGCTAAGCCCTGCTTTCTGGCAGAAGGGCCAGAAGCAGTGGCTCGAAGAAGTCAGAAGGGAGCCCAACTATGAGCCCTAACGAGGGTTGGCTCACTGCAGGAGGTTGTGCTAAGTGGTCACACCTGGGGCTGAAGACTGAGAAGACTAGAAAAGCCCTGAGCTGAACTCAGTTGGGGGAGGTGAGCCAGGAAGCGGACAGGAGGCTGCAGCTCTGTTTCCTCACCACAGGCAGGGCGCCTCAGTGGCCTGGAGACCCTGGAACAAGGTAGAAGGAGGGTAACTGTTAGGAGATAAAGGAACCACTTTATTGCACAGGAGCCACTGTACTGTACTGTAAATAGAAGGCATGAGGGTGAAACACCAGGAGAAGGTGTGAGGAGTCTTATTTTTACCAGCCAGAACACAGGGAATGGGGGAGAAAGAGGGAAACCTGTGCAGACCCTGTGATGGGGGAAAAGACACTAAAATGCATTTAACTAAAAATATTTCATTTAACTGAAGGTATTAACTTCAAGGAAGACAGATCCTTATCTTAACTGCATACATCTTGAAAAGTAGCTAGTATTACATGATGTACCTGCGTATTCAACAGCAAAATTGGGCCTTCAAAATGGTCCCGGAAGACACGAGGCAAAAAAAATGGCATTCTAGAAAGATACAGTGTGCTCCATTTTGTAATCAAGGATTTGTAATGCCAAATGGCTCTTAATACAAATTCATCAAGAGAGTTGAATGCCTTATAGTCCTTGTGGGTGAGGTAATATCTTTTATTGCAACAGCTTCTGTTGGTGAGAGAGAGAAGTTTTGAGCTTATTCAAAGCTCTTCTTCAGGCTTGGAAAATTATTTGGTCTCTAAATAAAAGAGAGAACAAATTGTTTAGCATAAGTAGTTAACACATATTTCAAGGGGCCATTCAAGGTGAAGTGGTTTGTTAACATCCTTCCAGTCATAGGGAGGAAAGGGGGCAGCAAAAATATGTGGGGCAGGGTTGTTAGTGGGTTATAGTTAAGGCTATCATTTAATCATGGAAACCGTAACTTCCAGCAGACTCCGTGATTCAGCCTGCAGTGGTCAGGAGTTGCAGGGTCCCCTGTCATCTGCGGGAGCTATGGGGTACCCCGACCACCTCTAGTGGCCCCCAGAACTCCAAGCTTCCATGAGCGGCAGGGAAACTCTGAGCTCCTGGTTGCTGCAGGCACTGGCAGCTGGGAACCCCATAGCGCCCCATCGCAGCAGAGAAATCTCCAAGCTGCCAGCCATGGCAGGGAAATCCCTGAGCTCCCAGCTGCTGTGGACCCTCGGAGTGGTGGGCAGCAGGGGTATCCTACAGCTCCCAGCCTCTAAGGGCAGCAGGGGCCCTCCAGAGATGTGGAAACCCCACAGCGCCCAGCTGCTGCAGGTGGCTCCTAGCCCCTGCACAGCTGCCCACTTCAGGGATGTGAGGACCCACAGATCCCCTTTTTGTCATGGATATGTTTAATAAAAGTCACGGCTTCCAGACATTTTTATTTTTTCCCATGACCTGTCTGCAACTTTTACTAAAAATATCGATGACAAAATCTTAGCCTTAACTATAGATTGATCTACTAAGCCATAAACCCAGTGTCTGTTCAGTCCACGATTTTTAGTGTCTAGCAAAGTTATGAATTTAAGCTTCCAGTCTTGTCTTTTGAAAGTGAACAGGTTTCTTTTGAGGATGAAGACTTACAGGTCAGATAGAGAGTGATCTCTTTCTGAAAACATGTTCAGCCACAGGTGAAAAGTGTTTTTGTTTTTCATCATTTTCCTGTGTGAGTTCATTCAAGATTGTAGTGATTGTCTGGTTTCACCCACATTAGCATTGAGGGCACTGGATGAGGTATACCACATGTTATGATAGGCACATGTAGGACACATGTATCTTGAAAAATATGTTGGGGTGGGGTGGGGATGTTGATCATTGTAGCAGTGGAGATATGTATTCAGGTTTGCATCTATTTTTCTGGCGGGGCTGGTGCTCCTTTGAGTTGGTCTGTGGGAAGCTTGCTTGTCATTATGAGCTGGGAGATGTTAGAGAGTTGTTTGAAGGCTGGAAAAGGCAGTTCAGGAAAGATTTCTTTGTGGATGGGGTCCTGATGACATACGGGTTGTTGTTGTTTGATGATACCCTGTATGGGTTCCAGTGTCAAGTGGTAGATAACAACTTGTGATGTGCAGTCAAAGAGGGTTGTATTTCTGTACTGAAGCTGGTTCTCTCAAGGTATTTGGGTGGCCCATTCCATGGTGCAATCTACTGTTCAGGTGCAGTGTCTTTGTTTGTTTAAGGCTGTTTTGAGTGTGTTAAGGTGTATACCCTGGACTTGCTCCTCAGAGCAAGTCTGTGATATCTGAGTGCCTGGCTGTAGATAACAGATTTCTTGGTGTGTTTTGAGTGGTTACAGGATCTATGAAGGTAGGTGTGGTGATCTGTGTGTTTTCGTAGATAGGTGTCAGTAGGGTTCCATTGTTCAAGCTGATTGTGGTGCCAAGAAGTTGATGCTGGTGTGGGAGTGCTCCAGAGAAAGTTTAATGGACAGATGGTGGTGCCTGAAATTGGAAATCTGGGGGTGAGGAGTTTAGGTTATGTGTATGGTCCTTGTGCATGGAGGAAGCTATCTGACTGTGGCAGGGATCATAGTAGACGATGATGCCATTGTGAAAAGCAAACTTGATACTGCTTATTCGCACTACAGAGAAAATTGGACATGAAAAAGGAAGTATGCAGAGAAAAGTTTTAATGGGAAGTACGCAGAGGAAACTGTCAAATATTTGCTGCTTTCAGTGAGCAGCAGAAGTTATTCATGTTCTGGAGAAGCAAAAAGGCCCATTTCCAGCAAGGAAAGGATCCCCCCAGCATAGGCACTGCAAAAGACAGCCATAAAGCTGCCCTTTGAGTGTCCCTTGACAAATCCTCACATAGGGCGTATGCTGGGGGCAAAAAGGGCATGTGAATGGGACTACATGGCACTGAACTCCAAAGTTTCCAGACAACGTTGCAGCCCAGGGAGGCCCAGCCCAGTATCTGTTGAAGAAAATACATTATTTTTTAGCCACGAGGAATTATGTTGTTAGTTCATGTGGTCATTTTATAGCGTGATAATGGCATTTGTCTAATCCTTTGGATTCTGTTGTATCAAATTTGTGTATGTAATACCTTGAGAGAACCAGCTTCAGTACAGAAATACAACCCTCTTTGACTGCACATCCCAAGTTATCTACCACTTGACACTGGAACCCATACAGGGTATCATCAAACAACTACAACCCATATGTCATTGGGACCCCATCCACAAAGAAATCTTTCCTGAACCTCCTCTTCCAGCCTTCAAACAACTCTCTAACATCTCCATGCCCTACTGTGCCATGTATCAAGTTTGCTATAACTTAGCATCCTAAAGGCTGGGTCTAACCTGATGTACACTTAAAATTTAGATCAGCACAGCTACATCATTCAGGGGTGTAAAATATCTGCACCCTTGACCAATGTAGTTATGCTAGCTGAATTATCTGTGTAGACACAGCTAAGTCGGTCAAACAATGCTTACATCACATTTGAGTAGGAAGTGCTCCTTCTCTGATAGGAAAAACCCTTCTGTCCCTGTAATCTATCTGTACAGTAGGATTATGCTGGCATAGCTACAGCTCCTTAACTAGTCCAGTACATAGACACGTAACCCAAGCTATTTCAGCAAGCTAACACCCTGGAGCAGTGCAGAGTCTGGAGGGCACAAAGGTGACTTAAAACCATCTTAGCTCTTCTATTCCCTGAGCTGCAAGGTCTATGCTGCACCTTTTGGATGCACACAGAATCTCATCCTCTTTATAAAACATACATAATCTCTGAGGGTATGTCTACACTGCCATTAAAAATCCATGACTGGCCCATACCAACTGACTCGGCTTGCAGGCAAAGGGGCTGTTTAACTATGGTACAGACATTTGGGCCCGGGCTCTAGGACCCTGCAAACCCAAGTGTCTACAGTGCAATTAAGTTGCCGTTTAGCCCAAACTCTGAGCCAGCTGGCACTGGTATTGAGTATCACTGCCACAGGTATCAAGTTGCATGTAGACCTACTCTGAGTCATCTGAAATCCAAGATTGTAATAAATGGCTCACTTAATATCTGTTGTAGAAAATTCATTTTTTTTTAGCCAGGAGGAATTATGTTGTTAGTTCATCTGGTCATTGTATAGCGTGATAATGGCATTTGTCTAATCCTTTGGATTCTGTTGTATTAAATTTCTGTATGTAAGTTGGTGGAATGAAATGACAGGCCTCGCGACAAATTGGAACAAGCTAGGTGTAAGGTGCACATTTTATAACTAAAGAATCAAAAAAGTATATAACCAAAAATGCAAACACACAGAGCCCAGAACTGCCTATAGCCCAGCTCTCCAGCAACTAATGTTGTGTGTGCAATGTTGTGTGCCCAGTGTGCTGCTTTTCTCAGAGACCTCTTCCCCGACAAAGAGTGAGTTGCATTTACAATGTTGCTTGGATTGCTTTGTTGGACCTTAAGTCTGCAGCATTGATTCACTGTTCCACTCTGTGCACGCACAGGAGATTAAGTGAATTCCCTGCCTGCTGATAACAAAATGAGGCCTCTGCACCCTGCCACAATGTTCTAAATAGAAAAGTTTTCTGCATTTCTCTTTTAATGTCAGTCATGATTCTATCTTCTGCAGGTATTTTTGGTCTTTATCATCTTCACTTCTTGTTCTGCCTCTTCATTAATACATCAAGGAAATCTTCAGTGTCTCCTTAAATCCCCATTCTTTGATTTCATGGATGGTGGTGATGATAATCATATCTTTGCTGGTGTAGTCTTGCACAACTTCCTGACAAACCCTTCTGCTCTCTGAAGAATATCATCTATCTGTAATAATTCTTCCATCAATCTCCCTGAGAGAAAAAAGCTTGTGC
Source organism: Dermatemys mawii (assembly GCA_007922305.1). Taxonomy (NCBI): domain Eukaryota; kingdom Metazoa; phylum Chordata; order Testudines; family Dermatemydidae; genus Dermatemys; species Dermatemys mawii. Next base: position 23,578,013 of record ML677339.1, on the reverse strand, counting down.
CATCTCAGCACCTGGAATCTTGTTCAAATCTCCAGTTTTCCAAAAGTTTCTATTTAAATTGAACCTGCTGTGTACGTTATTTCTTCTTCTCTGATACTTTACCGCTAGCCCTTGTACAGCTCATTATACTCAACAGTTTTTCTCATTTCTCTATGTCTGTCACATCTTTCTTTTCACTAATATATATATAAAAAGACATTTTTCTTGATCTCCATATCATCTGCCATTTCTTCTGTGACTTTCCGAGCCTAGGCTGACTTACCTCAGCTCGTTGTCTCCTGTACTTTTTTGTTTGAAACTATCTCTTTACTGTCAGTAAAAAAAAATAAAAAATAATAAAAAGTTTATCGCTCAGTGAGTTTTTCTAGATATTCTTTGGTTCGTTTGGAGGGGTAGGGGACACACATGCTGTTTAGACCAGAGGTCAGTCCATCTTATCTGAAAGGCTGTCTAAATAGATCACACTATATGTATGTGATCATTACAACCAGGTGGATGTTAAGGAGCTTGGGATTTCAAAACTTAAGATCTGAGACAGCTTCCATCGCACGTCTTTATCCATTTTTAAAATAGGGGAGAGTCCTGCTTGAAGTTGTAATTGTGATTTTCTTGTATATGCAGCATCAGTCTACTCATGTAGTAAATTTTAACACTCCTAAGACTCCTTGCCTAAGAGTGGGGGATGTATGTGGGCAGTTGTCAAAGGAGAAAAAAATGATTGCTTTATAATAGTAATTGTAGGATTGTCCATAGTGGTTCACACCCCCGCACTTTAATCTCTTTTCCTGATTTAATGGAAGGAAATAAGGGGTAGGAGAATGCCCATGTTTATACCCTCCTAGCCCTGCATGAGTGGAGAAGGGAAGACTGACTCCCAAAAATCAAAGCTTTCTAGGAGAACTGAACTCATGCATTGAGGTGCATTTAACTACACATTATGGGTCCTTTGGGGGAATCATCTTTGAGGACTATACTCACTGTAGTATGATACTTTTCCTTTGATATGCTGTTCTCTTCTATGGCATGCCATCCGTCTTGGCTTAGAGTACGCTATGATGGAGGTATTGTTCCTACAGAAAACAATAGTAACTAGAAGTGACAAACTTCCACTCTCCAATTGCAATACAAATTAAACTTTTTCATAGTAGTAGGGAAGAGAATGTGTAACACTATTACAACAACACGTGTTACCAAGGGTAAATTTCCAAGACGCCTGTCTGAATCTAGTACTACTTAGAACCCCTTGCTTTTTTTTCAGTCACTCCAGTGCCAAAATGTAAGAGCTGAAGGATTGTAGTCGTACTTGGGAGCAGATGGTCAAACCCGCTGCTGTGTCCAAGTAGGCTGATGGGTGTAGTTATCTGTTGTGTTTGGAACTATGGTAGCAAGCCAAGCATCTCTCTTTAATCACCACCTAGGGACACACACTCAAGTAAAAAGAGATCCCTCTCTTAGTAGACTGCTTGCCAGATTTAAAAACATTTGCTAAATGTTTGCTGAATTGTATTCTTCCCTAGAAATAATACTGTTTTATAGCCCAATTTTCACTGTTACTTTTTAAACTGCTTTCCTAAAAAGCTGTTGAGTATAAATAAGTAGGCTTTATATCAACACTGTAGACTTATTTAAATATGTTACAATTTGTGCAGTAAGGGAAGACCTTATGACCCCAGCTCCACAGGGTAATCAGATATCAACTTGTTAGGCCAGGTGACCCATTTAATTCTCAGGTAGGTCATGGGAATGGTGGAAACCACTGGCTGTGTGACCTGAACCCATCCAGGTGCGTACTTCTAAATTCAGTGCAGCATAAGGCCAAAGTAAAATTTCATTTTCTAAAAGATAGATTTTTATTTGTTGATTTATTTTGCAATGCTTTCTCTTCCCTTTAATGTTTTTGTCTCCAAGTCTAATTAATTCAGATTGCAAAAGCAAGGAGTTTGATCTCAGCTGTAGATGTCACAGTGACTTATCCTTCCAATGAGGTGATAATTGGTGTCTGGTTAATTCTATTCATAGAAACCATGGGCCATAAAAAACGTAATCCTCACTTCCATTACACAGTATGCATCTTCAGTTACACCTATGCTGTTCTATGGGCTTATTTTTATCCCTGGAGACATAACATACAATTTCAGAAATGAATCTGGTATGTTTAAAAACAACTAACCTGTAAGAATATAAGTTGTGTTGATATTACCATTTCAATTCAATCTGACTCAAAAGTGGCATAGGGTAAGATGCTATAGCTAACCTCCTATAACCCTTAACTCTCAACTAAATTTTGAGAAAGATTTATTTCCATGAGTATTATTCCTCAACAATGAAATATAAAGTAATGCACATTGGAAAAAATAACCCCAACTATACATACCCCCAACTATACATACAGTATGGTGGGGCTAATTTAGCTACAACTAATCAGGAAAAAGATCTTGGAGTCATCATGGATAGTTCTCTGAAGATGTCCATGCAGTGTGCAGCAGCAGTCAAAAAAGCAAACAGGATGTTAGGAATCATTTAAAAAGCGATAGAGAATAAGACGAAGAATATCTTATTGCCCTTATACAAATCCATGGTGCGAGCACATTTTGAATACTGTGTACAAATGTGGTTTCCTCATCTCAAAAAGGATATATTGGCATTAGAAAAGGCTCAGAGAAGGGCAACTAAAATGATTAGGGGTTTGGAATGGGTTCCATATGAGGAGAGATTAAAGAGGCTAGGACTTTTTAGCTTGGAAAAGAGTAGACTAAGGGGGGATATGATAGAGGTGTATAAAATTATGAGTGGTGTGGTGGAAGCGAATAAGGAAAAGTTATATAGTTGTTCCCATAATAGAAGAACTAGGGGCCACCCAATGAAATTAGTGAGCGGCAGGTTTAAAATAAATAAAAGGAAGTTCTTCTTCACACAGCGCACAGTCAACCTGTGGAACTCCTTGCCTGAGGAGGCTGTGAAGGCTAGAACTATAACAGAGTTTAAAAGAGAACTGAATAAATTCATTGAGGTCAAGTCCATTAATGGCTATTAGCCAGGCTGGGTAAGAAATGGTGTCCCTAACCTCTGTTTGTCAGAGGGTGGCGATGAATGGCAGGAGAGAGATCACTTGATCATTACCTGTTAGGTTCACTCACCATCTAGCCAAGTATCCTGTCAATCTAGCCCAGTATCCTGTCTACCAACAGTGGCATTGACCACTGTTGGTAGACAGGATACTGGGCTACATGGACCTTTGGTCTGACCCAGTATGGCCTTTCTTGTGTTCTTATGTTATGTCTGATTTAAATGAATAACTTTATCCAGGAGTCAGGGAAATTACTTATTTAAGGATAAGATCGAGTCACCACTGGCTATTGTAGAATCACTTTAGTGGATTTCAGCTACAAGGTAAGCATTTTATCCATAGTACATGGGAAGGTTAATTGATTAATAATGTAAATTGGAATTAGACAACAGAATTATATTTAGTTTAAGAAGTCAGTTAATCATAGCTCATTAAAAAATGTTTTAAGTCCTAACTTCTAAAATAATAATGCTTACTTGGGAATTTCAGGTATTTGCTGGAGGTTCACTTCATATGCTTAAAACAAGATGAGAATTTTGGAGTTTAAATTGTTTTCAAGTGGGTCTGGGGGAACCCATGACTAAAATGTGGCAGTGGAATTTTGTCTGTGTACATACACTCTTTGTACCTACACCAGCAAGGGTACTGTTTAGTATCAGCTGTTTTTTAGGAGATGGCTGTTGGACTGAAATGGGACTATAGGTCATTTAAAGAGCTTTGAGAGAGTAACAATTTTTTAAATAAGACGAGGAAGACTTTGTAGCACCTTAGAGACTAACCAGTTTATTTCAGCATAAGCTTTCGTGGGCTATAGTCTACTTCATCGGATGCACAGAATGGAACAGAAGTAAGATGCATTTATACACACAGAAAGCAAAGAAAAATAAAGGTTGTATATTAGCGTACCAATTCTAAGAGGCTGTTTAATTTGGCTGGGCCATTATCAGCAGGAGAAAAAAAAATGAACTCGTTAGTCTCTAAAGTGCAGCAAAGTCTTCCTCGTCTTATTTATGGATACAGACTAACACGGCTGCTAATCTTAAACCTGTAACAATTTTTTGGTAACTACCAACTTGGTTATACTTCAACTGCTGACCAAGGGGAGGAAGGCTCTATATCTCATTGCCTATTACCAATGTTATCCAGTTCCTTAAGTTTAGATGGGGTTTTGTAGTAAGAGCAGAACAAAGAAAAGTAAAAATGTTAACAAGTTTAAAAGAAAATTCAAAGAAGTCTTAGTTCACAGTAGACAGTGGATGAAATCCTGGTCCTATTGAAGTCAATTAAAGTCTTGCCATTGACTTCATTAGGACCAGGATTTCACCCAGTATGTTTACATTAGTACAATATGCTTCTCTAAAGGGGCCAGATTAATATTCTACATCATATGTATTTATGGATTGTGACATTATCTAGTTTTGCAATTGTATAGATTTCACAAACAGCATTTAAGAAAACCCTATGTAATTTATTAGTATCAGTTAGAGCTGTGGACCAAAGATTGCAACTAATCCATAATAACCAGATTTTGCAGATATTGGACTGAGAGTGCCAACTGCTAGAATAACCTTCTCCAATAAATGTATTTTATTTATTTATTTTATTTTACATGAGGGAATATGATCTTACAGCTACTGGGACCCATGACTTCTGGATTCTGTTACCAACTCTATAACCAGATTTGTTTCTGACTGCTAACACACTCAATATTTCTGTGCCTCAGTTTACCCAGCAGTGTATGGATATAGAAACACATGGTGATATTGTGAGGCTTAATATTTAAAATGTACTTTCAGTCACTCAAATATGAAGGTTACTATGTGAGAGCTATATGGGAAATATGACTACAAAATTGTTGTGGGAAGAGGTTATAAACAGAATATATATGGTAATTAAAATTATACCTCCACAAAATTCAGATCTGTTCATATAGGGTTTCAATCATCTGAACACAATAAATTAATTGGATACTCAGTGCTTCAATCAAAAAGTCCTAGTAGAGAAATTAAATTAACTTGTACATCCCAAGAGAACAGATCATGAGCTACATTATTTAGTGGCATTAGAAAAGTCATATTTTAAGCTAAATGATCAATTTAAGACATCCAACGTAACATGTTTCTTCTATATTGTGTATAAAGAATAATTAGTACATGCTAACGGTATTATATAGAATATTTCTTTCTCTGGGTATGCTGTGTAAACTCTCTATTTTTTCATTCTGTTTGCCAAAATATATAGCAGGAACTTCCAAAGGAATATATTGGAGTTAAGGCAATCAACTTCCTTTTAATTTCAATGGGAATTAAGTGCCTAATTCCATCAGAACCCTTTGAAAATCACAGTCCATGAGACTACACATTAGAATTGTTCCAAAACTACAGCAGCTTGTATGCCCCCATACACTGAATCTGTTTCCACATTTCAGGAAGGAACACCCATTTTTCCCCTTCTCTTCAGCCCTCCTCTGTTCCATGTTCCAATTATTTTACACTGAAGAAAATGGCCACTTGAGCTTAAAGAACAATGAATCTTAAATTACTGAAATTCATGAAATGTTTTCTGCTGTTTTGTAGGCAAGATATGAATGAATCAGGCAGAAATTAGATGTATAATTGTTAATAAATTAGGCCCTTAACTTATATAGCTGATATTTCGTGTGCTTCTGAGGTCAAGTGTGCAGAGTGGAGGTGGTGAATTTAACAAGCAATCAATGGATATTAATCATTTAGAAGATTGTAGCATACTACAATCTGCCATCTAATAATAATATATGAGTCAGTCAAAATATAGGGAGAAGAAACAGAATAAGGATCGCATTTATAAACCTCTTGACATAAAAATCAGTAGGTGAATGTACTGCCATGAATATGAAGCATCACCAGGCTAAATAGTGGCTGTTCTTGCTTTAAATTCTCAGTTGTGTGTGCTGAGCAGACTTTTTCACCACAATACCGGAGACTGAAGACAAAATATTACCTTGGAGAAGTGGGTGAATGTAGCAGCAGATGACTGCTAGCATGTATATCCCAATGCAGTTGTGGGACTGAAGTTAGAGATACAGCGAACTTAAGACTGTCTCCTGTAACAAATACATTTTGTTATGCATTAATTATATTGACTTATTTTTTAAAAAATCTAAATTATCTGTCATTATTCATGAACTCGATTTACATTTGCATTTATTAATATATCTGAAACCAAGATATTGAAGAGTAAGAAAAGAAAATGGACTATATTGATTTTCATTTTCAAACAATTCAGGGGAATGTTTATTAGTTTAAAAGAAACTGTTTCCTTTGGAATTTACTTATAATTGTGGAAATGTTTCTGCTGATCTTTTTTGCAAAAGCTTATTGTTTTACAAAATTTAAATTTTGTCCGTCCCAAATTTAGGCTGAAAGTGTGTCCCAGCATGAAAGGCCATTTTTTATTCTACTACAAATACTAGAACTGCCTAACTTTTGCAGGCTCTGACAATCCTATAAATAAGACTTGCACTTGAAATGCTGCAGTCATTAACCACAGCAGGGCTCTCTCAATGGAGGATAGAAACCCGTACATAATTTTGACAGAGAGGTGTTAATTAAGGCGGAAATTTACTTATCGATATTTGCACTTTCAGGTTAAACTAGAACCCTATTCCCATAAAGACTTGCCTAGCCACATAGCCTGGTTCTGTAAGCATTTGTTGAAGAAAAAGTCTCCAATCCTGCTTTTACAATGCTTGGGCAGACTATTGCACCCAAATAACATCCCATTGATGTTACTATCAGACTCTATATGGAGGAGCCAGTCCACCTACACATTGCAAGATTAGGGCCTAAAACTGTACATGGATTATTGTTGCAATCATGATGAAATTAGAGACTTTAGCTGTATACCAGGAATCCTACAGTAGCTGGCAGAAGAACAGGCTGTAGGAGAGCTAGGGGTAAAATCCACCTTGTATTTTTGCCATTGTCATTAGAGTACGATTGAAAAACAATTTATTGAATCATCTCGTGTGCAATGTATTGATCAGCAAGGGGTGGGACAAGACATTTGAAGTAAATACTCTGCTGCTTTTGTGAGACTCAATCAAACTTAGAGGAATTTAACTTTAAATATCTGTAGAATGAGCAAATTATTATAAAAGAACAAGCTACTGGATTTATGGTAAAACAGGGAAAAATAAGCCATTGACATTATTTTCTGGTGACTTAATATTTAGTAATTAAATATTGACTTAACAATGAGCTGTGCTGGGAGGGGGTATAGGGATTAGGAAACATGCTATCTTTGTTGATGGCTTTTCACCCAGTTTTTCTGGTGGTTTTTCACCAAGTTTTGCTTTGTAAGCTGCAATCAAGCACATATAAGATGGACATGATACCCTTCATGAGGCTGGATAAGGTCAAAGGCCTTTACTTCATTACCTTTCTTTGCTGATAGAGGTGGTAACAATTTAACAGCAGACGGCAAGGTGCCAGTCACCCTTTAACAGGGTGACTGTCACCTTGCCCAAGAAATAATCTTTGGATATTAGCAATCTTGCCACTTACTAATGGGACCCAGCAGAGGTTTACTCACAAACATCTAACAAAATGTTCATCATGATGAACATTTTGAACATGATTTTGAAAGTTAATGGGCCTTAATCACTTAGACACTTGTGAAAGCATTACTCTCAGTGTAGTTTTCTAGTGGTGGCAAATTCCTAAAAACAATTAACAGCTATGCTCAGATCACCAAACCCCTGTCCCATTCACCTCTGGGTGCAAATTAATCTTGAATGATTTGAGACCTCGTTTCTCCAACCTTTCCCCCTAAAATAGAACTCTCCATGGTAAATAATAGAGCTTTCTCAGTACATGGCCTACATTTGGAATTCACTTCCAGTGGTGCCTGCTGGAGCAGAGTTTGGCAAGTATCAGGTATTCATGAAAGAGCCATTTCTTTTTGCTTACCAGGTTTTTGCTTGGTTGTTTATCTTTGTTTAACAAACAAAACATCAATAAAATTCAGTAATCTGGGATATTTTGAATTAGCATATGGTCTATTAAAGCCTACTGTTGCCAGTCATAACAGGAACAGTTTGTGTCACACCACTAGTTGGCTTACTATATGCAATTTTTGTGTTTAAAATAGTTGCTAATAATCATGGCTCTTCTAGTGATAAATAGTATATAAATTAATAAAAGAAGAAATGACAGCATGATGACTAGGCAGGTGAATAAGTGCTCTGGGCTTACTACTGGTAGATGCAGGTGCAATATTCAATAGTAAACCTTCACATTTGTTAAATATCTACTGTTCTTGTGCATAATAGAGAGGGGCAAGGGGTCAGTATTCAGATCCAGATGAGGTTCAGAGTAGGCATCGAACTGAAGAGTTCCTGGGAGATTTTGAAACAAATGATTGAAATGTCACAAAACCAGCTGTTCTGAAGTTTCCACAATTTTGGGCTGCAACCCCATCCAGACAACTGGTCCTTTCTGGTTTTGGATCTGACCTAGACCTCAAAACTGTTCAGAGCTGATTATTCTAATCCAAATCTAATAATTTGTTCCATTCTGTGCATCCGATGAAGTGGACTATAGCCCACGAAACCTTATGCTGAAATAAACTGATTAGTCTCTAAGGTGCCACAAGTATTCCTCGTCTTATTTATGGATACAGACTAACACGGCTGCTAATATTAAACCTATTCTAATCCAAACACCCATCTTCCACATGTGGGGAGTGGAGGATTTGATTTTTTTGGCCTTTTGAATTTATATTTATTCTTCTGATACTTAACAGTTATAAGCACCCATCCAGGATTCAGGGCACTTTCGCAGTGTGCTAAAATTCACAATATGAAGTAGTAATCTAATCAACTCCTCTCCAGTGCTAATGAGTTAACTCAAGTTCTTATGACTCTAATGCTATCTACTATCATCTATGTCCATCCACTTGTTCCCCAGATGCTTGGAGGGACGGGGGGAAATAGACTTTGTTGTGTGTCCAGAGGGCTATAAACTATGGTTTTGGAAGACCAGAGGTGGAGCATGTTCCAGAGTCAAGCAGCTTTTGTTGAGAGTCTTACTCTGCAAAATAAACACAATATGAATGAAACACAGACACCACTGGATTCCAAATAACCATGTTACTAACTATATGCAACATGCAAGGTCTAGCTATATACAAGAGACTCAAACTACTTAAAGGGATACTACCCAATTCCTGTATTCTACCTACCTTCATGGGAAGCAACATCTTAGTTCTTAGCTAAGAACTTAGAACTATAGTTCTAGTACTTCTGCCAGTTGCAACTATGAAGGGATCACAGATAAACTGTGCTAATGGCTTGTGGTGTTAATGTGTGTGGCACTTGTCTAGTGCATAAGTATTCATGGGAGGCCAGGTATTTAATGATTAAGCACTAGTATTTCACCTCTAGGTTCCAGTTTGTCTTCAAGTATTTTCTTTAAAGCTTTTTAAAATCTCTGTAATGTAAAACCACTATCCTCTATATGAATTGTGCTATCTCTGGAAGTTCCTGGCACTTCATGCCCAACAGGTATATAAAGCCCAAATGGAACCACCACAAAGTGCGGGAGAGGGAAGGTAGGAGGAGCAGGCCACACTGAAGCCATATAAGGGGATTCCATGTCCCTAGCACAATGCAAAACATAGCTCCATGGTGGTTCTGTGGCCCTGTAGAGAAAGTTATTCAGGGGTGGAAATGACTGAAGAGGTATATAATCTGTCCATGAGTTATGCGGATCCTTTGGGCAAAAACCTGGAGTTGGAGACTTCAGGGGTTCTGGCTGCTAGTGTGTTTCAGACCCCTCTCAGACCTCAAGTAGGTAACCCTCATAAGGCCTATTTACCTGGACTTTACATGGAGGACCAGTGTTTGGCCCATAGAGTCAGAATTGTTCCTTATTCATAGATATGGGGATTCCTTTATGATGGAGGTCATTGGTCAAGTAGTTTGGGGAAAGTTCATCCCCCAGGTTGCTGCTTTGTATTGTTTTGTTTCTGGGAAGAGGGTATAAAGAATATTTTAATCATAGTACTTTGTCAGTTAATCTCCATAAGAATCATCTTAAAAATGTCTTCTGTTCTTTATATAGTAATAAGAGACCAAATTTTGCCCACGTTAGCATTTGCTTTTTGAAGGATGGTAAAAGCTGATCCAAGAAGATCCCAGTGGCCTTAAAAAACAGTAACATCTGCTGGGCGGCTCACAGCTTGTTAGATCAATCTAGCAACTAGGAAGCTTGCTGTGGATAACTTTGCCCTGAGCAGTAAATATTTTTGCATTTACTGGGAATGAGAGAATTTAAATGTACAGTAGGAAGGTCTAGCCTTTCAAACATACATGAAGTTTTGAAAAGATGTAAACCTATTTGTAGAGGCAAAATGGCCTTAAGTGCCTGCATATAAGAGTGAGGCAGTCAAATAGGCAATTATGAAGAAAAAAATGCTAAAGCTAAATGTCAGAAATGATGGTGACCTCACTGAGTTGCAGTGTTTTAAAAATGTCCTTGGCTCACACTGAAGTGCAAGTGCTAATGTGAACATTTATTCATCCATACATGGAAATAATTAAGATATCTAATATATTTACAAATAAATCTGCTTGCTGGGAGATAACAAGCTGTCATTTTGAAAACCAGGATTATACCTCCATGAAGCTTAGAAATCATTTTTACTGGATGATGCTATTCTTCTGAATGAAGCAGTCACATCCTAATGCAAGAGTTATTGCTGCAGATCTGTTTGTGAAAAATATTTAAAATGATTAATGCTATAAAATATTCAGCTGCACTGCCACCTGCCTATAAAATTCTCTCTTTGATAAAAGGCTACTGTGTGCCATTTTTTTCCTTTGTACAAAAGGGTATTAATGTTTACATTACCTGCCTTGAAGGAATATTGAGGGAACAATTAATGTTTATAAAGTGAAGCACTACAGCAACAGCAAATGCTCTCTTTTTGAGATTTGAGGATTATAGTGATGTGCAGATTTGTTTATTATGGAGGTGGTGATTGCAGTTCCATAGTTAAAGCTGAGTTGAGGTTTACACTTTATTAATAAACAAGTTACTTATCACATTAACTGAAACATATAGTTGGAGACACCTGTTTTCTTGGTTTCTAAGAACATCTCTGTAAGATGGAGTGTTTAGATAAATCAGAAATGGGTCTAATGAGAATTTGCCATGAGTGAACAACAGACATGCTTTGGTTCTCCAGATCAATTGAAATAAGTAGCCTGTTAATATACCCAAGCCTGATCGTACTAACTCTCTCTGCTTCTGGGACCCATTCACACAAATCTTGTGGCATAAAATAGCAAGCCCCCTGTTGGATGCCTCCTCATAAACAAGCTTTCTGGACAGCCAGCACCCGGTATAGAGGACAACTGCTAAAAGTATATGGTTTGAGTCTGCTGTGCATTTTGAGTCAAGGTTTACATGGGTGATTATTTTACACTCACTACTTGTCTCATCACTCATTAAAATCCCTAGTTTAAAGAAATCCCATTCAACGTTATTGTTCTTGCACCACTGATTTGCTGGGTGCTTATCTTTGCCTCTGTACTTTGACTTCTAACATCCAAAGAGTTTTTAGCAACACCTCCTCCGTAATTTTCTGCTGCTCCCCAATTTGTGCCCCAATCTCTGCCATCTCACTTCTCCTTCTATCTCTTTCCTTCTTCTGACATTGCCACTTATGCCTGGAACATCTGTCCCCATCCTACATGAAAGGAGATCTTGCTCTTTCTCTGCAATACTCAGTTCTGGTTAGTCTTCGATTTCTAGCCTGCACCAACGACGTATAAAACCACCAACAACTAAGAGGAACTAATGAAGTTTGAAAAAGAGTCCTGTGGCACCTTAAAGACTAACTAAAATTAATGAAGTTTGTAATTCAACATAATTTCCCCCAGCCCTTTGTTCTTTGTCATCCATTGATGTGATATTGTACACCTATGCTGGGTTTTCAAAACGCTCACCATTGGCCTATCTCAGTTCCCGTGAAAGTCAATGGGAGTTGGAAGTTTTACTAGTGACATCTATGGGAGCAGACTGTGGCCAGTGCTGAACACTGTTGAAAAACCATATTGCATAACTTCCCACTTCAGGGACTTTTCAGTGTAAACCACCATGTGCCTCTAAGCTATTGTATAAATAATATAATGCTGCTAGTATTACTTTAACAGCTCTGTGGCGCTTAAAGTAATTTGATTTAGGTGTTTTTGGTTAGTTTCTGCAGGTAGTTCTCTGATAAATTTTGCTTCCTTATTTACATACTTTATAGGATTCACTTATCCATGAAAACACAGAAGATTAGCTCAGACAATTGCTCCAAGTCATCCAATATCCAGCCACCTTCAGGGAGTCAATAACTGAAACTTGAATTCAGGAAGGGAAGCCTCTGGACACAGACACAGTCTCTCTCTCTCTCTCTCTCTCTCTCTCTCTCTCTCCACCTAGTCTGTTGCAAGGCTATGGCCATGGGAGTAAATTCTCTCTCGCCCCTCACATGTAAATATCTCCTGAATCATGCAGTCTGATTCTTCTAATATCAATGCAACAAGAATAGAAACACATTTCTATATGGTTATTCATTTAGAAGATTGCATCCTGTTCCATCGAAGTCAATGGGAGTTTAAAATACTTGCAGTTTTCTCACTGACTTGTTCAGGAATAGGATTTGGCTCTACATACACAGTTAATTCTAAGGATTATTTTGATTGGGGAGATTAGTGAAGGAGACAGAGGTTGTTTTGCTGTCTTTTTTTTTAATGTATGTGAGAAGATAGGACTTAAATTTAAATCAGCTAATCATCTAACTTTAGATCCAGTGCTACTACAGTAGCTTCACTTAAAACAGTGATTACAAAAGCACACATAGTGTCTCTCTAAACTTCAAAGGAAGAGAGACAGCTGTGACATACTCTGAGAGTTGCTTCTATTACTTAAGTCTGCCATAATAGGACTAAATTATGTTTTGAACTTGCCTCTTGGTCCTTTCTGAATTTGGACGCAATTCTAATGAAGTAAACAAAGGGTTCAATTTGAAATCTTTGAAACTTATGTATTAGTACTGAGAACAGCTCTATGTGATTTTTTTTTAAGAAAATAGTTTAAATATAGAAAACAATAAAATGTGTGGTAAAGACAGAAGAGAAAGGGATTATGTCACTTATCATGAGCGTATGTTACCATGCCTCTGTGGAGAAAAGGAAAGAAAATAAACAGCATGCTTCCCTTTATGTTCACACAAGACTCCTTGATACAAGATTGGCTTTGAAAGAATCATCTTGATTTTATCTCTGTCAGGATGGCATCTTCTGAATTGCAAAAATTGCTTTCCCATCTCTTGTGTACATCTGACTAATCAACTAAAGCCAAGGCAAAACCTGACTAATTTAAGTCAAGATTTCCTTGTGAATAAATAACATGCTGAAAGCTATTCAGATCAGCTGGGGCTGATGTTTCCTCCAGGACTTTACCATGAGATGGTTAGTCTGGAAAACTTTTTCAAATAAATCATTTTTTTCTAAGATAAAAGCATAACAGACAAAATGAATGAATGAAACAACATAGGAATGATAAACAATTGTTGGGGCACATATTATTTCCCAACCCCACTGAAGTAACAGTAATAAGAACCATGACTGATAGAAAGTGTTCACTAGATCAAGCCAAAAATTAGTTTGTTTCTTCTACTCTGTTTAAGTCTCTCTATAACAGATGGTCCTGCTGCAGGAAAACCAAGATCTGATAATTTACATTAGCCTTTAAACGTCTACCTCTCTGTATATCAGAAGTTTTTATACTAACACCCATCATCTGAGCCTCCTGCATGTAAGATTGGCAAAGTGAGGTGCCTAGATGACTTCAGAAGTTCTTTGGCTCTTCTCCTTTTGCTGGTGATGGACGAATTGTTTTTAGGGTGTTGGACTGTTAATGTGATATTCTGGTTAGGGTGGCTGTCATAAGTGTGAAGTAGCCTAGAATTAGTGTTTACCTGTAAGGGGTTAAGCTAAAGGTAACCTGAGAGGTGAACAACTGACCAATGAGAAATTCCTCAGGAGACAAAGGATTTTAAGTTTCAGTTTCTCTCTGGGTCTCTCTCTATTCACCTCGGCTATGGGATGGACACAGCTATGTCTTTCACTATAACTATAAGATTCTATTAAGTATTGTAGTCAGTAAGTTTACCTTCTCTTTATCACTTGGAGAGTTCTCAGTGGTGAGTGTTGTCTGGGTGCTTCTTGATATTGTAAGCTTCAGCAGAGATATCAACTGTGGGAGAAAATTGCCTCGGGGGAGAGGTTTGGTTTCTGAATCCTTTTGTTGATTATGGTAGATGCTGTTCTATTGATGGTTATAAGGGATTTATTCCTTTCTTTTTTTCTTTTATTAAAATCTTTCTTTTAAGAAGCTGACTGCTTGTTTTTCATTGTGTAAGATCCTGGTTTTGGATCGGGCACATCTCGCAGGATCAGGCGAGGTTTGTTTTTTTTTTCTCTCAAGCTTCCCAGGGAAGGAAGAAGTTTGGGGGGTTAGTGGAAAGGGAAAGAAGGGTCCCCAAACTACCCTAGACCTAGTTTGGTGGTGGCAGCGTACCAGGTCCAAATACAAAAGAATTTGTATTCTGGGGAAAAACATTTTAACCCAAGATGGTAAAATAAGCTTGTGGGGGTTATTTCTTTTTTCATGCGGGTCCCCACATCTGTACCCTAGAGTTCAGAGTGGGGAGGCAATCCTGACAGTGGCATATTTTTACTAAAGAGGAAGATCTCTCACAATGATCTAACAATGCTCAGATTTTTGTCTAATGTCTCCTGGAAGTTCATTCTACAGCCAGACCCGCTCATATGAAAATGCCTTATCTCTGGCTCTCGTGTTTCACCATAGCCATTTTGATCTCTTTCTTCCCCTCACTTTCCTTCCTTTTCTCTTGGTTCTTCATAGATGGTGATGTGGTATCTAATATAGTTGCAGTTTGAACCATTAATGGCTAAGACCTTGATCATGAAGCAGATTTAGAAGAGGGAGCCGATCACAGGCTTGATGGACTCCTGATGATTGAACTTGTGGAAGAGTCAGGCAGTCACATTCTACGCAAGCTGGATACTTTATAGCTTTTTCGGGCTAACCAGAATACAAGAATTTGTGCTTTCCAAATTTTTCATTCCACAAAAAATAGAAACAAGAAATCCTCCTCAGAATCACTAGTAGTCCAGTATAAGACAAAATCAGACAGCGTATGGACTTGAACCTAGGTTTCACACATCCCAAGAGAATGCCCTAACCACCAGGTAATTGGCTATTCTTGGGTTTCTTTCTCTGGTTTAACCAGAAAATCTATCCAGGACCATACAAACCTTTGTGATGAAACTTTGGTTACAACCCATACATTGTTGCAAAACATTTTTGTGAAATGTCATTTTTATGGGGAAAAATATTTTTTGAAATATTTTTTTATGATCTCTAGCAAGATTTCTGGCAAGGCCTTTTATATATCCCTCTGTAGATCAGAGTCACAGGCCAGCCATGGGTGTCTAATTGCAGTGTGGACATACCCTTAGAAACCAATAGATGATGTTTGCATAGGTTTGAACTCTCATCCACACAAGCAGTTAGAGATTGCTGTATCTGAAAAGGCCTATGGTTCCATTCAAGCTGTGAAAAGCAAAAAGAATCTTACACTGAGGGCTTGTCTACACTTCTGCTTAAACTGATATAAATTGTGTTGCTCAGAGGTGTGAAAAAGTCATCTCCTGAGCGATATAAGTTACATTGATGTAAAGCGGTGTCCACACTGTGCTATGTTGGTGGGACATGATCTCCCACCAATACAGCTTCCACCTCTCATTGAGGTGGAGTAATTATGCCAACAGGAGAGAGTTCTCCCATTGGCACAGAGCGTCTTCACCAGACGTGCTACAGCAGCACAGCTGAATCGGTGTAGCTGTGCCAAAGTAGCATGGTAGTGTAGACCAGCCCTAAAATAATTCGTTTGAGATCTGGACTCAAACCAAGATTTATTAACCTTTATTGAGGACTTCTTCACATACAGAATTTCACTATCTAGATAAGCTTTGTAAGAATTAAGATTACATCTCCTTAAAACTTACTCTGGACAGATGATCTGCTCCAGGCAGAATCCACAAAAAGTAGTTGTCACTTAGCCAGGGAGCATCATAAAAGTAACCTCAGGATAGAAATTGTGCAAGAAATAAAATTAACTGTGGGTCAAGGGCATGGTGTCCCTGATTCGCAATTGTGTGCAGCATACATTTTTTTTAAGTGAGCATAGTCATCTAAAGAGGTGCCAGACTGACTACTTTGAATATCAAAGTCCTCAGTTCATCCAGAGAACAGACAAAGCACAAACAGTACAAACTCCCACCCCTCCCTTTTGTCTGGTCAATGTGCTTGGAGAGGGAAGATGTCTTGGAGCAAGAAAGTTTCCTCGAGACACACACACATTCTTGTTCACTTTCCAGACATTGCCAATAAAGGTGACAATTAGTGTCCTTTTTATTATGATTATGATTATTATTATTATTATTTTATTATTATTATTATTTATTTTTGTGGTGTGGACAATGCAGAGAACTGGACTCAGATCACGAATTCATTCTAGAAACTGTAGGCCATGAATCAGCCATCAGGCAGCAATGGTTGTTGGTTACTGCTGACCTGTGTTGGAAAACAGATGACTCTTTGGAGTGGAAAGGCATCATATTGCATTTGTTTTCACCTCTGCACTCCGCCCACAACTGATATCCCTCAGAATGATAGTTTTAAGGAAAAAATATTTTGTTTTGTTGTCAGGATGCTGCACTGAGCCCAGATACAGATTCACTGCCATGTTGAGTTAATCAAGCCTTTGTTTGTAATATATTCCCCTTATAACATAATTGTTATGTGACTGTTGATCTGAGTTTTAATTGCCTGATAAATTGAGTGTAAAATCCTGTGGTAGGGCAGGAATTAAAGGAAAGAGAGTTGTGCTCTGGCAATTTAACAAAAAACACTGACATTTTTTGTTACAAGGAGGAAGCATTAATTAGAATTTGACCTTAGATTTCTTGCAACTCCAGATGCCATTAGAAAATAGTGCCCCATGTATCAGCCAGATTGGGACATTTCGCTTCTTTGAATGCCCTTTCCACTGTGGTGACAGACAGAGGTATATGTTTTGATGACATTTATGGTAATCATGAAGAGTAATGGGTTTTGATAAGTGATTAAAGGATAACTAACGACTGACAAAACCTATAGTGTAAACTAAACTTTGCTAAATTTTGTACCTGTTTAATGAATGTACAGTATTGTTAGTAATAAAAGTGAATGGATTTTATAACTCCAATTTACTTGATATTTGCAAGCTCTTCTTATCTAATAGCTCACATGTAAGGCAGTCCTTTTTCCTAGTGAAGTGAAAACTTTCTGCTGACACTGTAAACAGCACCAGGGTCTGACATGTCCTTCATGCCTTTTGCAACCATGCCACTTGTACATCATGTACTTAACTCATTCTGAATGTGTGGTACATAATTGTTTCTGGAAGGGCTGGAGGCTTTTCACTTTAGGCTTGCTTCAACAGTTTGTTTGCTTATTTTGTTTGTCTTCATGTTTTTGTGAGGAGAGGTCTCTGCAAACTCCATTGTTAAATCTTATGAAGAACATACCAATATTTTTGTTAAAATACGCATATGCAAAGTGATGGATTATTCTTGGCAGCACTGAGTGACACTTTTGTTTGAGGGAGTGAAGGATAGACCAGCATGGGGATGTGAGCACTGATTTTCTGTGGAGGCGGGGAGGCTTCTTCATCCTTTTACTGTGTTGGAGAATCCCTCATTCAGCATCCCATATCCTCACTACATAGTCCATAAGTAGTACTCCTTAGTGCTAGAGGGAGAGGCAATGTTTATAAGGGGTCTGAGGATTAAAAACGCAGTAGTAGTGCAAGGTAATACTTTTACATTATTGTGCACCTCCACCCACCTCCAACCCTTGCACCCCTGGAACACTCCCTGCCAATTGGAGGAAGAGAAATTTGGGCAAGTGATACCATGTTCAAACTGTTTAAAGTGTCTGTGGCAGGTGCTGTTCTTTTAACCCTAACCAGAGGTAATTTTAATACAGGATTCGTTTTTTTAAAAAAATGAACCTAATTGTTCTTCATGGCAGTGTATGCAATGAAATAGAAAAAATGAAGGGTTTTGATTCACAGTTGATTAAAAGATACCCAGCAGGTGGTAGTGCTAGATGCTAGAAAAGTGAGAGGGAGAAATTAATGATTAAAACTAAAATTTTAACAATGTAATTAATGGGAGATGCATGCCAATGTGGGCTAGATCTTCAAAAGCATGTGTGTCTACTGCATAGAGAACTACCACCCATACATGCGCTGCAGGAGAGCACAATCAGGACATGAGTACAATACATTTTTTCAGCATTAACTCTTGAGCCATAAATGATCCAAACCTCATTAACATCAATGGGAATCTTTCCATTGACATCAATAGATTTTGGATAAAGCCTCATGTGCCCATCTACCATTGTTTGTTTCATATCATGGGTGATTCAGAGTCATGTTAAAGTACATTAATGCTTTACTATGTTGTTCAATACAGCATTGCTATACAAAGTTGATCTATCAGGCCTCTTTGTGGGTTGCCATGATGAGCACCTAGTTCTGTCTGAAACTCAAGTGTGCAGAAGTCCAGGTAACAACATGTAAAGAATAATTTCTAGCTTAATGAATAATTTCTAGCTGTACTTGGGAGATTTGTTTCAGCTTCGTTGATGCAAATTCATGCTAAGTTTTTTATGCACATTTCCTCAGTCCTAACGCACACATTGTGAATTGGGAAATCCAGCTGTCATCTGCAGAGGAAAGAGCCTCCAGGTGAGGAGGGAGATTCCCATTTTAGACTCTCTATTTGTAGACATTTTGCCAGTTGTGGGAACACAAGGCTAGGGGATGCTCATTATATTATTTACAGAAAACTACACTAAATCATAGTTTCTCTTGATTTTTTTTTCAAAATTTGCATCTAAATATTGTAGTACATTAAAAAAAATCATATGCCAGTCTAAGAGAGCAATTACTGTGGGATTAAACAAAGTTTTCACTTCATTATACAGAATGATAGAAATAGGGTGGGGAGAAATTTTCTTGTATGGTGTTATGAAATAGCTTTACAAATTATTACTGTATCATCTGGCAAGTGCAATTTCTTTTGCTAATGGAACTTATAGGGAAGAATTGGGGTTTCAAAGTGATCAAAGATGCATGTCAAATTGGAAATCATATAATTAATTCATGTGTGATTTGGACATCACCCCACTGGTGGGAAGGGAACAAACTAAGAAAAGGAAAAAACCAAGAGTGAAGTATGAAGGTTTTATTGGCATGAATTTGGGTTGGTCTCATTGCCCACATCACATTTCCTTTCCTTTCCTGGACAAGGGATTTTCCCCGCCGTAATCACCAGAATAGGAAAACCGACTGGAAAGGGAAAGGGTAGCAAGGTGGATTCTGCATGTGGCTCTTCTTCCCTTGTGTGGCTTCAGGAAGGGCCACCCAAGCAGAAAGGTGAGATCCCCGCGAAGTTTTGCAGTCAATAGGCAGATTAAGGGAAGCCTGAGTCATAGCTGTCCCACAGCAGCTGAAGAAATTATCCTTTTCACAGCTGGAATCTCTCCCACTGTGACATAAATTTGAGAGGAAGCTCACTAGGGTGCTCTCAGGGCATCAGTGGGACTCTCGGGGACCTAAACCCCTTCTAGTGAGTTAAAGAATTTTTTAAATAGAGGCCTCTTTGTGCTATAAATGACCTGACAGCTTCCCTGTCTGTTTTTTTTAAAAGTGAGGGTCAGTGGCAAAAGAGGCAGAAAGGCACTGTAACTTTTAGTAGGCATGCCAGACTTGGGTTTGACAGCTACTGCTACAGCAGCACATAGCTAAATTCTTCTAATTAGCTTGTTGCCAGTAGCACTGCATCTTGTTTTTGGCTATTTGAGTGAGTTTTTGGAGGCAGTCTCAGAGGCCAAAGAGTGAATGAAGGTAAATATAGAGACTAAATTACCCTAGATGTGGTTGCTTCATGTCCTTGCTAGAGCACAAAAGTGTGGAGATACTTGCTACCTCTGCTTTAACTGTCTTGACGATGAATAGAGAGAGGTACCCTTTACTATGGTGAATCATCACCTTTCACAGGTATTAAATTCACTTTACATAGAAAACCATTGAAGATGTTTGCATAGTGAAGTATCCATTGAGCTCCCTGATACCATCCGTTCGCAGATAATAGACTGTATAATTCTTTGTAATAACACTATTTTTTATTTCAATTACTTATTACATTATTCATTGCAGAAATTTCAGCTCAGATAACTCCTGCTAGCTCATTGTATTATGCTTTTATGCAGCATAATAGTGTACAGGTGTACACCTGAAGAGAAGGAACACAGTGTGAGCACCAGCGCTATTTTAAAAATATCACTTGTTTTCAGATGGGACACTAGAGGTGGGTCAAAGTTGAAATAACTATTTGATATTTCCCCATTTTCTCATGAATACACTCCTAATATATGGCAACTGCTGCACTGTGATGTCCTCTTTCTCAGCTGTAGCTCTCCTGGGGAACATTATATTTGGGAATAAGAAAAATGGGTCAGCACTTATTCTAGGTATATTATGGACTGGAAATAAAATACCAATCATATTCCCATTACCTCCAAATACAAGAAGAAAGCAGAGCTGCTCAGACTTCCTAAACCATACTACCGTTTGTTTGTTTTAAACCTGCTGCCTGCTAATTCACCTCATTGGATTTCTCATCCAAAATATGTTATATGGGCTCTAAAAAATAGTTCTGTGCAGACACGGTTGTAATTAAGTCTCCAAACAGGAAGTCAGAATCCACCAAAATCAATGCACAAAGCAAATGTTTAGAGTTGGCTTTTCAGATGCTCCTTGCTATGTGTTAACACAATGATTGCAACATTTGTCCAGTTGCAATCTGCATTTCTCTCCTACCATCCTCTCCATGGACATAAGAACATAAGAATGGCCATACTCGGTTAGACCAAAGGTCCATCTAGCCCAGTATTTTGTCTTCCAACAGTGGCCAATGCCAGGTGCCCCAGAGGGAATGAACAGAACAGGTAATCCTCAAGTGATCGATGCCTTATTGTCCATTCCCAGCTTCTGGCAAACAGAGGCTAGGGACACCATCCCTGCCCATCCTAGCTAATAGCCATTGATGAATTTACCTAGTTCTTTTTTTGAACCCCTGTTACTGTTGGCTTTCACAAAATTTTCTGGCAAAGAGCTCCACAGGTTGACACTGCATTGTGTGAATAAATACTACCTTTTGTTTGTTTTAAACCTGCTGCCTATTAATTTCATTTGGTGACCGCTAGTTCTCGTGCTGCTAGAAGGAATAAATAGCACTTTCTTATTTACTTTCTCAACACCAGTCATGATTTTAGAGACCTCAATCACATCCCTACCTTACTCGTCTTTATTCCAAGCTGAAAAGTCCCAGTCTTATTAATCTCTCCTCATAGGGAAGCCATTCCATACCCCTATTTGCACTTAGCATGACCAGTCAGTAAGTGTGAAAAATCAGGCCGGGGGTAGGGGTTAATAGGAGTCTATATAAGGAAAAGACCCAAAAATTTGCGCCTATAAAATCAGGACCTCTGGTCACACTATTTGCACTCCAAAACAACAGCAGCTCAACATTCAGAATGGCCATGTGTATGCTGTGAATGTCCACCCCAGCTGCGTTATTCACGTAACTGGAGTTTCGTAGCGTAGGTTGACTTACCACAGTAGTACTATCTTGAGGCTTTGCCCCATGTGAGTAGCTATAATCCATGCAATTTATTACTTTTATATCTATGCAGAGAATATATGTGTATGTTAATGAACTCCTGCTGAAATCTTTAAAAATAGTTTCCATTCTCTTTTTTGAAAACTTGAAAATGTTTTAAAAAATTATGAAGGGCACATGCTTTGGGGTTTGTTTCCCATTAAAAATAAGGAGAAAATTGATGTTGCAATATGGCAGATGATGTTAAGATTATTAATTTGAGTTCATCCCAGTTCTTTCAGTTCGCAGTGTGACTTCTGTTTAATGCATACACAGAACAATCAAAACTGGATTAGTTTACAGAACGAGCACATTCAGAGTTTTATCTTTCCTCAATAAACAGATTTAAACAGAGCTGGGTTGTACATTGATTGATGGAAGCCTTAATAATTTCTTTTACCTAAATCAAACACTCTCACTCAACCACTTCTGCACAGCCACAACACTGCAGTTTTCACAGCTTTCTGATCATCTTTTTTTTTTTTTTACATAAATAAAATTGTTTCCAGGATCCAACAGCTGGTGCTTGCTGGCTGAAGGAATGAACAGGAAGACAATGTGTTCACAGGATTACAGAACAAGCTGAGAGGGAGAATTTATGCAGAGTTTTATAAGCTTAGTGAGGCAGAAAATAGATTGGGGTGCAGAGAGGAATAATGTGTCAGTCAAAGCTAAGCTTACAGACATAAGCTTCCATAACACAAGAGCAGTCATATGCTGTCTTGGCTCTTGCAACTTCAACGGTTACCTCTAAGTTTGGGTGGAACCACTGGCAGATGTTTTCATGTGATCTTACTCTTAAGTTACTTTTACTATAAGTCTGTCTTTTAAAACCTGCAGCTGAGGCAAAAACACGCCAGCAGTTTCACAGGCCATCTGGAAAGCATGAGAGATGGTGGAATGCCTTCAAGGATGGCTTCTAAAGATGGAGCAAATCGTCCAGCTAACTTGACCATTATAGTTTTCTTATGAAATCTTGGTTTTTGGTCTCCCTGAAATTTAATAGCTTCATCTTAATTCAACAAGCATCTGTGTGGCATTTGCAAGTCACTGAATGTCTCTGCAATGCTTGTGTGTGACTGGCAGATTATATGCTTATAACTTGTGGTGTATCATAATAATCGTGTCTAGCAAGTTAGGTTTGAAACTGCAATCATGTTCTTTTAGTCCTTATACATGGATGTTTTGGTGAAATGGCTGCTGCCATCCTCCCCTCCTCTGTCATTTGATTTATAGATAAGGAGTTGCTGTCTGAAATGACTAAGATAGACAACGTTTTAAAAGCAAAATTGCAATGCAAAGCACTATTGGTAATGCTATGCAAATTGCCAGAAAGGCAGCACCACTGCTATTTTAACTAGTACCTCAGAAAGAATGTCTGTTGTATTTGTGACGCACAATAATTAAAGAACCTGGTCTATTGATTTCACAGTATATATTTCATTGTTTTAGTTTAAGCATATTTTTAGTTTCTTCCAAGGTAACTTTGATGACTGCCATCAACATAGATGCTGGCATGAAATAGGGTTGCCTTTTCTCTTTGTTTTTTGGCATTGCCATAATCATAATAAAAAAAACGTGTATTAGCAACACAAACCGTAATATAGCACGGGTCAGTGGCAAATGCCTACAAGAACTAAATTTCATTGATGATATTGTGCTACTGAGCAACACTCCTGCAAAGTTACAAACAAAGATAGCATGGCAAAAACAGCAAGCCAAGCAAGGCTCAAAATTAGTTATGCTAAAAGAAACATCTTTGTAACCCTGATGTGAAATAGTAACATCATATTAGAAGGCAACAATATCAAGAAAGTAGAACAGTTCTCTTACCTGGCAGCACCCTCTTGGCCAACAGACCTCAAGAAGGGAGTGACATCAAGGATAGAAAGGCACACGCAGCATTTAATACATTCAGCAAAAGACTAAAATTGAGGATTTTCAATTAAACTGTAATCTCTGTGCTAGCATATGTCTGGAGAGCTACCAAAATGTTAGATGCCCTCAAAAATAAGTGCTGATGAAAGAATCTGTGCATTGGTTAGAAAGATTTCATCACCAACAAACAGATCAGAGACATTGGCAACAACACTTCATTTCAAGAGAATCAGATGGAAGCACTGGACATATCTGCAGCATATATCCTGGATGTCAGTACACAGATTCTCACACGCAAAGCTGTCAAGTGAAAACCAACTGGTGTGAAGCAACAAGAGCACCACAGAGAAACCTTAAGAAGACCCCTTAACAGAGAGGGCAGAACAGTCTATCTCAACATCATAGAGCAGATGGAAGCAGCACCGAATGTCAGAGTGGGATGGAAGAGACTTGTTTTGTTCCTGTGTGCTAACACTGGCATAGGAAGGATGTAAAGTAATAAGATAATGTTTGTTAGAGATAGTACTAAAGGAAAGAAAAACAGACTGAAAGAATTAGTTATCAAATGTAAAGGGACAACAATCTTCTACTTCTGTTAGAATCACAGGAACAGCTTGCAGCCCAGGTCATAATGATCCAATAAATCTTACTGAACCTAGTTAAGATTCACTTTCTTAACTAGGTTCAGTAAGATTTGTTTAATAGTATCATCATTATGTTACACTCACTTTATTTGTACTTTGTTGGGTTTTAGGCTAGACAGAACACTGAAACTAGTTTGTGTGCACAAAATGAACGTGCAACAAATACTCCAGTTACTTTCCTGTTAGTTGAGAAATAACAGATCACCCAATTTTTCAAGATTATCTCCTTAACAGCCCATTGCTATCAACATATTTAGATATTTGTGGCAGGTTAATGGAGGCCATTTTCACCTGGCAACTGCATCAATCCTTAGCAACAGTATGTATGCATATCCACCGCTGATGCAATTTTTAGTTTCTGGCAACACAAAGCCAAAAATGGAAGATCAAACTATAAAAACCTTTGGAGAGAGAGTGTCAGGCATTTTCAGATAGTGATTTGCCTTAGCAACTGTCTCATTTCATTCCCTAGCAACTCTCATTACTAGTTTGATCATATTTTCCAGCTCAAAATTACTTCTCATGAACATCTAGGAGGATTCCCTTGTTATGTTTAACACAGTATATATTTTTTCTATGCTGTAGTTTAAGGCAAACAGTAGAGCTCAGTACTCCATAGTATAACTTAAATGGGAGAATATCATGACTTGAGAGAGTTTTAAAAAATTAGAATGTCAGATCCTATATTTTAGGCCAGACGTGTCTCCTATGCACATTGTTGTTTTGGGTGTTGCTGTGGCTGTGTTGGTCCAATGATATAGGAGAGACAAGGTGGGTGAGATAATATCTTTTGTTGGATGAACTCTGATGAGAGAGACAAGTGACCTGAAGAAGAGCTCTGCAAAGTTCAGAAGCTTGTCTTTTACATGTGAGCTAGTTAAGACAACTTGAATTAGATTCTTTCCTCAAATACATACATAAATATAGCCCCCATTGATTTCATTGAGAGAAGCACAATTTAGCCCTTAGAATTTGCTTTATTTTATTTGCATATTACTCTCTTAGAGCCAGATTCTGGGAGGGGCAACGTTGCACAATTCCAGTGGGGGCAAAGCTGCCCTAAAATCAGTTTAATCAGGCACAGGAGGAATTCCTTTGTGTAAGAAATTTCTTGGAGTGGAAAGCTTCTGTTGCTGTTCCTTTGCTATCTTCAGCTCCTCACCCCTACTCCTTCTGCCTGCTGTGGCAGGAGATGTAGCCAGGGTTAAGAGGGAACAGCCAGGGAGTTCCTGTGCTTTCATGATGCAAGCTGACAGAGCAGCCCTTTAGGGTTGTGGGCAGCCAGCACAAATTACAGCAGCGTTCATGTAGATGAGGTGGGTACTCAGTCTGTCAGGGCTACACTAGAGCCCTTTCCACACTCAGTCATCACCTGATACAACTTGGTGTTCCACTGGAATCTAGCCAAACAGCTCCAGATTGTGTAATTTATTTTTTCTATTAAAAAAATCCCACAGAAATCTCAATTAAAAACTATTTAAAATACTCTTATAAAGAGTCTTGTATGAAAGTATGTATGAGAGAGAGGTGTTTTACAGATACATATACGAACAATCTCTAAAGAGATAACATGCACATGAATTATAGAATGGGATGAAAAGAGCAAACACAGAATTGCTTGAGCAGTGACCTTTAACACTTCCTCTGTCAGTTTCATACTTGATTTTGTGTTTTGTTTCTGGATCATCTGTTTCCTTAGCACTGCTAATGTGTATGCACAAAGGGACATAGTTAAGGTTGTGTGTTGAACTTTAACTTTGACATGTCTTCAATTGTTAGTACTTAATTCACTCCATGCTACCCTTAATGGCTTTTTAACATGGGAGACCGATGATGTGTGTGTTAACGCATGTGCACATTAGCGATAGAGTCTGTGCACTACAGAGTACAGTTGAGTGAATAACTGATCCTTTGATTCAGAAGCAGTTAAAAATGGGGGAAGGGTTGGGTGTTTGAGTAGAACCCCAAATCCAAAAGTTTGGGGAATTTTCTGGGAATCAGAAGTCTCTTTTGGGTCTGTTCCAGAGCGGTCATTCAATATTGGATATGTCACAACCCAAATGAGTGCCGTAATGACCAGCTTAAAGGTTATAAGTGAGGGAGGCAGCACCACCACCTTTTCCTCTATCCATTTTGTGAATGGTCAAAATTATTCATGTCAAATTGGTGAATAGTTTAGGCTTAACCAAAATTGCATTATTTTCTGAATAGACTATTCTCCCAGAAAAATTCACCCAGCTCTACTGGAGATGGACCTGAAAGAAAACCAAGTATCTGAAAACCACAAAATTTAGGAAAAGTTCATATTCCAATCCAGACTTTCTGACTTGGACTTATTCCACCACACACACACACACACACACCCTCCCTTTTAAAAGGCTAATGTTTGTCTCTTTTTGAAATACTATATAAAATTATCACTTTTTATATTGCAAATACAAATCAGAATGGGGTACACATAATTTTCTGTATCTGCCGTCATTTATATATATCCTTTCTGCATTATCACCCAGTCACAAAGGACATTGCTTATTGCTATCATGGGTGTGCTTTGAAATGTCTCCATTTCCCACACAGTCATTTCCACTTGACTAGACTCATTTTCAGTTTATTAAAAACAAGGTCCTCTTGATCATGATATAGTCTCATAGAAACAATAAACAGCACTAAAATCTTCTAAATTCTTTTTAAATTAAAAATGGCATGATTGTTTGAATAGGAACATATATCACAACCTAGGGTGAGATACAGGACTTACGTTTATTAGTATTAGCTTACTTCAGCCTCTCATATTTCTGCATGCTATGAGTCTTATCCTATTCCCGTTAAGATAATGTGAGTTTTGCTGTTCACAATAACAGAAGGCGGCTCAACCCTAAATTAGGAAAATAAATGATATATCTCATCCCGAAGTACGATTTCATATAAATAATATAGCACGTGTGTGTGTGTACACACTCATACACATACATCTCCTGTGTTAGAACTGCAATTATCAAAATATCCAGGTGACATATAAAAACAGGATAATCAGAAGAGCCAGCCAATATACTTTGAAATCAGCCCTCAGGGTTTCCTGAAAAAAAAAAAAAAAAAAAACAGATTTCAAAGCCAGATGGCCAGCTCCTGTCACTCTAAACAACCTCCTTTGGCATTTTCTGTATTCAACTTGGGTTCCAAATACACAGACTGCAATTTTAGCTTATCCCTTCTGCAATGACACTCAAGGGACAGAGAATTTCACGATCCCCTCCTCCCACTGGGCAACCATGGAGGGTTAGAGCAAATTCTAGTGTCAAGAGAAAGAAGGAGAAAGTAAGTTAAACAGGGATATATTGAAGGAGATCAGTGATGTTCAGATCACTGCTACATTGTTTTTGAGGAATGGGTAGATTCCTGAGGACTGGAAATGGCAAATATACTGTAGTACTATTATACAGATAATAATTGAGACCTGATATTAAAAATATAGTCTATTTGTTTCCTTTGGGGGAAAGTATTTGATGAAACATTACTTATTGCTTTAGGAAAAACAAGTGGGTACAGTTTTTAGGCTTTAATAAAGGAACGAAAGGAAACATATGATTTGGAGTGGAGATTTCCACCATAGATCTATGATAATAAACTCTTGCTTAATTAACTATTTTTCTTCATTAAGGACTCAACCTAAAGCCCACTTCAATCTAAGGGGAGTCTTCCATTAAATTAAACAGGTTTTGAAACAGGCCGTAAAGGCATCATTGCTATGACAGAAGGAGGGAACGGCATTGGATCTTACCAGTTTAGATTTTCGAAAAGCACTTGATGAGTTTCCATAGATGAAGGGTTAAGGTGTAATATCATTATCATAAACTTTTGGTTAGAGAAGAGGATTAAAAACAGGGTACGTGTTTTGTTGTTGTTGCTGCTTTTTCATTTTTTTCCCCTTCAGTTGGAAGGGGGCAGGCAGTAGATGGTTCTGGGGATCTCTCTTGATTAGGTACAGATCTGGATGAAGATAATTACATTGGAAGTAAGACAAAGAATGGCTAACTCTATAACTAGATCCAGAGGGATACAGACCTCTAGGAGGTCTGGACCAAGAAATAGAAATACAATCTGATATGAAAAAATGGAAAGCAATGTGTTTGGGAGAAATGAAGCAAAATAGAGTGCATAGATTAAATGAAAGTCTTGTCATGCTCCCCAGTAAAGTTATTAGCTGCAGTGAAAACCCACCACAAACTAAGTGCTGTAATGTGAAACAGTGAGAGATGCAAAGCAAAAGAGAGGGGTGGGATTTAAGGATTTACGCATCACTGATCAAGCCTCAGCTACACTAAGATCAATTTTATTTACTTTTTTCCTGAAGAGGGTGGTATTATTATTATTAATCATTCATATTGTATTGTAAGAGTAAAATTCACACCAGTAGAGAGAGACATCACAAAGCCTATCCTGAGAGTTTCAGCCAGAATCTTCCAAACACTCATGCCAGTGCTTAACTTTATACATGTAAGAAGTTCCATTTGAGGTCAGGCTCCTGATGTGCATGATATTAAGAATGTTAATAAATATCTCCAGGACTGAAGTGTTGAGTGAAAAGTAAGTGAACATAACATAAGAATGGCCATATTGGATCATACTAAAGGTCTATCAATCCCAGTGTCCTATCCTTTGACAATGGCCAGTGGCAGGTGCCCAAAGGGAATGAACAGACAGGTTGTCATCAAGTGATCCATGCCCTGTCACCCAATCCCAGCTTCTGGCAAACAGAGGCTAGGGACACCATTCCTGCCCATCCTGGCTAATAGCCATTGATGGACCTATCTTCCATGAATCTATCTAGCTCCATTTTGAACCCTGTTATAGTACTGGCCTTCACAACACTCTCTGGCAAGGTGTTCCAATGTATGATTGGACCATAACAAACATGACTGCATTACAAGCAAGAAACGTTAAATGAAAAAATGGGAGCAGAGTTTCTCAGGGGTGAGGTTTGCACTGAAAGGCTGTTTGAAAGAAATGTATGTTCAGAGGAGGCAGGTCTCTTGGTGCTAAGGAAGAAGGAAGCTGTTCCAAAAACGTGAGTTGCAAGATTGAGTGGGAAGAAGGAGATGGTGTAGGAACATTAAAGAGAGTGGACTGGGTGGAGCTGAAACAGACATGATTACAGTGTAAAATAAATACAATGACTGCAAGGTTTTTAGAATGGTAGGTGGTTGTGAGTAGAGAGGAGGATGTATATGCATGAAAGGGAGAGAGATACTTGAGAATATCCAGAAAACAAATTGGATCATGTTACTTTTATTGAAAGAGCATAAGCCAAAATATGCATTAAAGGGGCAAATCTTGACCCATTCTCTACAGCTGCAGAGGTCCCCAAGGGCAGCAAAAGTTAGATAATTAGATACTACAGTGGCAGGTACTATAGAAGATACAGCTGTGCAGGAAGCAGTACAATTTTTTTTACCCGTTTTTATCTAAAGGAAGACCTTTCTTGATTTATATTGATAAACGTTTAGCTTCTGAGTATAATAAATATTGTATCCACAGCCAGCCCGTTAAATATTTCATTTGAGCAGCAGCAGCTTCTTTTCATATTTCATTTATTTTTCTAAAAATATAGCTGTCAGTGTGATCCCTTTTTTGGTTGTTGTGGAAATACCTACCCCAAATTAGGCTGCAGCTCACATACGCTGAGTTTGCCTACCACGAGCACACTTACTGGAAAAAAGCTAATTCATGGCTATTTCATGCTTCTGATCCTGTGAGCAAGACTTCAGTGGGACTATTTACATGAGTAAAATTACTCAGGCATGTAAGTCCTTTCAGGGTCAGATCCTTAGCTTTTTCCCTGAAGAATTACTAGTGAGGCAGGTGTGGAGATATAGTTTTGAAAGGAACAGCTAGAGCAGTAATATGTTCACAAACTCCCAATTGTTTTCTGTTTAAATAGAAATTATTATTTATTACTTATTACTGTAGCACAGCTGGAAGCAGCTGGGGAATGAGGGGGAATAGCAGTGAAATCAAAAGCTACGTTAGCGTATGCTGAACAGATAATATGCAAAACTTCTCAGAAGTGGTGTTTAATTTTTTGCCTCTTCATTTTTATATGAATTCACAACTCAAACCTTTCTTGCGAAAAATTCCCCTAAGACAAGCACCTTTCAAGTGGTCTCTTTTCAAGCAAAATGTACATCTTGTAATGCACTCAGTGCTGGGGTGCACTCTCCACTTCATGGGCTGCTTCTCTTCCTAGATGGCTGCTACCAATCCTGTTGGCTTCCAGGGTTGGAGTGGTGTTCCTGATCTCTTTAGGCGGGCCCCTGGCACTCTGCTGCTGTAGAAACAGCTTCTTGGACAAGCTCCCTTCTGAGCAACCCCCTCGCGTTTCTCCTCCTTTTCCTCCTCCTGAATGAGAAATAAGCCCGAACCAAAGCCCGTTGGAGTCAACAAGAGACTTTGTATTAACTTCACTGGGCACTAAATCAGATCCTTAATGCTCTGAGCTATGTATATAGTCATACATGTGTATTCCAAAGGATCATAAACATTGTGGTTGATTGAGTCCAAAGAATACACACACATTATCCTTACATGCTAGCCTGGAGCATGTAGTAATATGCATATAAAGTCGGCATCATGTGTCTCTTCATAGACTAACACGTGGAAGGTCTCTCTTTGGTAATTAATTACAGAGGATTTGGTTTCTCTTTTATATGTCAGACTTTGTTTTATTTGAACCCAACTAGCGTTTGCTTTATATAAATGAATGAAAATACCTTTTCTTCTAAGCACACTGTGAAAACATCAGTCAGTATTCTTTGCTGGTAGATACTGAATGACTAACGTATGCTACATGTCCCAGGCAGCTGAGATGCAAGGTAAAAATAAAAATGCATTGTTTGTTCTTGACCTTCTTTTTGAAACTCTCTGATGGAAAATATAATAGGGCATTTCCCAAAACTTGACCATTCTGTCTTTTTTCCTTAGGTGAGAAGTCCAGCGGACATCAGCAGATTCTGAAGAAACCAAAGTAAGATTTTACATATGCTTTATTTCAGAGTGTTTATGGTTACAATTGTTCAATTTTTCTCTTAAGGGGCCTATCACTAATTTTTGGCATGGATTTCTTGATGTAAATCTAAAATTTCTCTTATACTTGGCAGCCTCTAGCAGTTGTTGGAAAGATGATTATTTTTAAGGTTCCTGTAGGTGGGAAACAGAGCATAGTATTTGGAGTAGTGGCTTTTGCAGTGAACTCTTGTCCAAAGGAGTCCTGAGGGACCAGGGGTGAGATCACCGTTTAGATTTTTCAGGCTTTTTGGAATAAAAGAAGAGAGTCTTGATCCCAGGGTAGATTTGTCAGTTATGCTGAAAATTAAATGGAAATGTAGTTAGTGAGTTGAATAAATAAACAAACAAAAGGTTGCTTTTGAGCCTTTATAGCTTTTCTGTTTGGTGTCAGATTCAGTAAGCCAGCAAAACACTTCATGGGTTCCTGTAAAAATGTGTTCTGCATGTCACACCTACTTGAAAGTTTACATGTAAATTCGTCAGTTCTTTTAAAGACCATTCGGTATTTCAGTTGTGAAGAAATCTGATTATCAAATACTTTGGGCCTCATTCAACTCCCTTTCCTGTCTCTTTCCATTGATTTGAATAGGGATTGGATTAAGTCCATAATGAGAATATATCTGATTACAGCAGCATGTTAAAACTAACCAGCAACTCAAATCAGTGAAGTGAAGTAAACTATTAATTATTGTATGTGTACATAGATAGCTTTTAATTGGCAGTGCATGATACCTGTGTTATCTGGATTTATGTAGGATGTGAACAGTGAGTTACCATTTGCCAGTTAGGCTACAAAATGTATAAGCCAGGCATATGGTGAAGGACAGTCGCTCACTTGTTTATTTCCATCTCTCTGTTGGCCAGTAAGAATTATATGATGTAAAGTTTGTTTTTATAGTTCCTAAATGCTGCAATAAATGAAAACTGTAAAGTCAAAACTGATGCCAGTTTTCGGTGTACTTGCTCAAAGTCCCATTTAAGCCGGGATTGTCCTCAGTTTTTAATATCAGCCTGCGTGTTGACAGCTTTTAAACAATGTTTTCTTGCCATCACTAGAGGCTGCTGTGTTTAGCAGGTGAGAAGCCATTGGTGGCACGCTCCTCTCTCAACACTTCCATCAGCCATTCTTTGCTGATGTCTCTTTATAGAATGAAATAGAGAGCAGAGTAAACTGAGCAGGCAAACAAATCCTCGTTGAGCAAGATGGGTGGTGCGGAGAGTAGCAATAAAAATGGGACCTACAAATACAAGAGCAAGTTAGGAAAGGGTCAAAGGTTTTAAATTACTAGCTGTAATTAATTTAACTGGGATGTGCCTATGTGATCCTATTTCAGCGGATGGTTAGACATGAGTACGCTTTTGATCAAGAAAATCCAGCCCTCATAATCTATGCTGAAATAAATTCTTATGTCTGAGAAGAATTTTTCTTCCCCTTCCAGAGAGAGGTGAGGGGGGAAAAAAACCTGGGGATGTGCAAGTTTAGGACAGGACATGAGGACCTTCCCGTTTTGACTTATAGGTTAAGATCTGACATATGTGAACATCTTAAAAAACAAAGACTTTTAAAACAACCTTTAAATGTTCTGTCTCAATCAACTGAGAATATATTGTCAACATTTAAGACTCCAACTACCTGTGTACAGCCACAAATCAGGTAGGTTTAGTGGTGACGGAACCAGATTGTGAGAGT
This sequence comes from Dermatemys mawii, assembly GCA_007922305.1. Taxonomy (NCBI): domain Eukaryota; kingdom Metazoa; phylum Chordata; order Testudines; family Dermatemydidae; genus Dermatemys; species Dermatemys mawii. Next base: position 23,544,777 of record ML677339.1, on the reverse strand, counting down.
CAGGAAATCCGGGTTCTAATCCCAGCCCTACTGCTGACCTGCTGTGTAACCGGGGCAAGTCACTTCACCTCTCTCTGTGCTTCTGACTCCCCTCCCTCCCTACTTTTTGTCTGTCTTTGACTATTTATACTGTAAGATCTTTGGGGCAGAGACTGTGTCTCACTACGTGTTTTTCAGGGTGCCGTGCACTTTCCAGCCCTGATTTGGGTGCTACCGTAATACAAATAAAAAATAATTGCTAACAATTGCGCTCTTTCTGTTTTGTGAGTGCCAAATCAGCGGTCAGGTTAAGATTTCTTTAAAGATTTTTGTCCTACATATGCTATCTTCTACCTCTCCAAATACTTGTATAGGAACTAGTTCTCAGTTTGTCTTGAGAAAGAGAAAGACAGTCTGTTAAGAAATAAGCCTTTGTTGTGCAAGTTCACATACTGAAGATGTCTTTTTCTTTTCATTAGAAGGCTCCATTTGTAAGCACTTTGCTTGATAAAGATGATAACTCATCTTTCTTGAATTTTAGACTTTGCCATTGTTGATATTGTACCTATATTCATTGTCATTGTAGTTTTGTCAGTATGATTTATCTGCGGAGAATGTGTTGTCGGCACGCTTCACTAAGTAATGCACACCTTGATTTTACAAAACATGAAACTTTTCTTGGGGTGGGGGGGGGTTTCAAGAACTAACTCATATTTGACATTTCCATCTCCCGCTTAAATCTGCCCATTTCAAGATAGAAACCACAGAGACAGATATTGGAAGATGGTCTCTAAGCATAATTGACTGGCATATTTAAAGTAGGTTGTAGTTGCTTAGGAAATATTTGCAGCCTTTAGTGTTTTTAAAAAAAGTTTATTAAATACTGTGTATGCCAATTTGGAGAAACATGATTTTCCACTAGAGAGAATCACTGTGAGTATGTCTACACTGCAATTAGACACCCGTGGCTTGACCATGCCAGCTGACTTGGGCTCTCAGGGCTTATGCTAAGGGGCTGTTTAATTCTGTTGTAGGCGTTTGGGCTAGGGCTGCAGCTCTGGGACTCTCCCAAATCATAGGGTGCTAGAATCTAGGCTCCAGTCTGAGCCTGAATATTTACATCACAGTGAAACAGCCCCTTATCCTGAACGCCTTAGCCTGAGTTATCTGGTATGGGCCAGCAGCGAGTTTTTAATTGCAGTGTAGACAGTACTCTAAGAGAGCTGGTCTTTGGCTTACGACTTAATAGTAAATACATTTACAAATCTTCATTTTGTTTTCAAGGTCCAAAAAATTACATTATGGATCAAATTAGGAAGCTTTTTAAGTTAACAGAAATCCAAAATCATGAGTGTGAGCCAACTTGCTGTTTATTTTGTAAGGTGCTCTATTTCCTCCAAGTATAGTCATTTCTTCCATGTGCCTGTTTTGAGAGCCTGCAATTTACTTATTATAGTAAAGTGTACATTATACATAGGAGGGAGTTGATTATTGAGATCAAAGGACATTGAGATGGCAAAAGTATAGCAACCTTTCATTAGATGACAGCCTAATCACAAAAAGCCTTACAGCGAGGGAGCTCTCAAAGTACAATTTAGTAGCAAGTAAGGTAGCAATACATCCCATAAGAGTATTAATAATTTCTAGTAGCCATTACTTATTTTTTTAAAAAGGCAAAAACAGACTCATTCTTAAACAACCCAGCTGACTTTCCTTGTGCAAGTAGGATGCTCTAACTGCACACATTCTAAATATGTCAGTTCGGTTTATAATGTCATTATTTTCTGATGTCCTCCATGAATAAAAGGACTTAAAAGCAGTTCTAAGACAAGTTGACATGGAATCACTGAAATCTCAGTGAGTCTGAGTTAGCTCTTGATGTTGTAAGTAATGCATTCCATTTCTGTGCCATTGTAGTAATGAATCTTATGCAGCATGCAAGTATTCATCCTCCTGAGGCGGCTATGACATCACTTAGAATATTGAATCTTCATGAAAGTCTATGATGTTATAAAAACTGACAGTTATATAATATACTTTTTCTCCTCTTTCCTTTCACCTAGTACAGAGTGTTATGCAGGGGAAAAAAATTCTCTCTGGTTGATGAGGTTCCCTCTGCCACAAGAGGATGTCTTCACTTCAGCCTGCCTTTGATAGATTTCATTTTATATTTAGATTTAACTGTCTAAGGAAAAAGATAAATCAGGAACACCTAATCATAGGGAGTCAGGACTGTATATGAGTTAAGAAACGAGCAGGGACATTATTTTAAACTAGTCAAAAGGTTCTATTATTTCTAATTACCAAATTATAATTGTCCAAGAGCAAATGAAAGGTTGCTAAGACACAACATATTACAGGAGAGGGAGCAGGAAGGAAGAAGATCAGCACAAATTATTAATAAATCAGGTAGCAGCACTAGTATTAATCTAGGCATATGTTATCAGGGTTTCTAACCATGTGTAGTATGGTGATAAAGAAAGGCTTTGTTGAGAGTCTGCTATCATTCTGTAATATCTATCATGAGAGGCCTTTCATAAATGATAGAAAATCTGCAAGTACTTGCTGAGGAAATAATAACCTTTTGCTAAATGGTGAGCAGGTATATAGAAGTACAGAGATTCTTAGCAGAAGGAACCAGTGTTACCATGCAAACAACTTGGAGTTCTATGGGACAAAGTTGGAACTGATGTGTTCAACTTGGGAAGACATGATCACCTGGTTATAATGGACTACTTTACTAATTTCCCAGAAGTAATCTCACTTGTACATACCACAGCAGCAACAGTTGTCAGGCACATTAAATCAGTATTTGCATGGCATGGAATGCCAAGAACCGTAATAGCTGACAACTACCACAGTTCAAGAATAGGGAATTCCTGAAATTTGGAAACCTGTATGACATTCATCACAACATGAGACATATACATCTTCCAATATGTATTGGAGCCAATGGATTAGCTGAATATGGAGTACATATAGTGAAGAACTTGCTCAAAAAAGCAATAGATGTAAGAGAAGATCCACATTTAGCACTATTTACGGAGATACAGCACTGCAATATGGAAAGTCACCTCCTTTCAAAAACAAAGGATGATTAAGGGGTCTGTGATAGTAAGGAACAGACTAGAAAGTACAATCAAACAAAATATTACAATAAAGAAATTTGACTAAAGAGGGCTTGCAATTCAGCAGACCAGAAAGATTGCTGAAACCCCCTGAAAGACTGATCAAGACGTGTTGGCATTGTGTTTAAGCAAACTGAACAGTTAAGTCAGTGTATTTGCAATAGTTTGATAATTTAAACAAAAACACTATTAAATTACTCAGAGCATGTTAAAAAGGGATCTAAAATGAGAAGATGTGCTATGGAATAAGTCCTTCAGGAAGTGTAGCAATCCTAGACTTCCTGTACACTCTATGTACAATCTTTGGTTTCCTGGGACACCACTTCCTGTGGGGGCAGACACAAAGAAGCCCAGGATAGCTTCAGTCTGCAACTGCGCTACAGGGAGAGCAGAAAGTTTGTCATCTAATTTGTGTATATACTTCCTGTTCACATTAGAGTTTATCATGACAGCAGTCTGCTCATCAGTGAGATACTGCAATGTGAATTGGTGAGACCATAGCTGAACACCAGAGGAAAAGAAAAGAGAAAATTGAAAAATGGGAGCAGGTTTAGAGATGATGATTTGAGGTCTGGCAAATGTACTTTATGATGAAAGACTCAAGATGATCAATGTATTTAACTTATGAAAGAGTACTATTGTTAAAGAGTAACGGTACAGTTATGTATTTATGCTATTTCTCGTAGTATGCATCTAGTCAAATAGTTCCATACAATACAATTTTATTTTTCTATCTTTCCCTTTTAAAAACAACATTAAGAAATTTGATTTAAAAACAAAATATTAGAAAAAGGTTGCAAGATTTTAGTATGAGTAGGCCCACAGTTGTTAGAGTTGCGCACACTAGCTTAACTCTATCTCTTTGGACATATGCATTACATATCCCTTTGAGTGATACCAGTTTTAGTTACACAATCACAGCTGCTGCTTAAATAATATGATATACTGGTTTATATTTCTCTACATCTGTAGGTACATGTATGTAAACTCTTATAATACTTTGATCTAATCTATTTATGATAGAAAACAAATCCATGGAAGTCATATATATGAAAGGAGCACAGGAAACTATACTTACGCATCATATTATAGAACAGGAAAACCAATACAGAGTAATAGTGCCTTTATTGACATAAAAATTAGCTTTGTAGTTAACTGCCTCATCTCCTGAAATGCATATGTGGAAGGTTGTTTACCCGTTGTAAAGAATGTCTGTAGTTTATGTATGCTGACTGATTTATTAAAAATGCATAGCTTGAGAGTTTATCCTGTAAAAAATCTGTAGTAAAAGATCTTAGATCACCAAGTCAATTAAAGTATAAGTACACAAGAATGAAACATATTACAAGATGCTACACATCTGTAGCCACTGTTAATGGTTAATGCATGATAAAATATAGCTTTATAGCATGTGACCGTGTAATTGAAGGACTAGTTGGTTTATCATAAGTATGCATAAAGGCACAGCATTTCGTTTGCTTGTGCTGTCTTAATTTTGTAATTTCCTGATGAGAGCTAGGCTATTTCGCCCAGAGGATTAGCTCTGCCTTCACATAAATGGGTACAACTCCCATTGATTTCAGTGAGAAGTCACCCACTTATGTGAGGACAGAACTGAAATCTTAGCTTTAGCTTAGCATAGTTTGCTTTTATGGATTAAAATGTGCATTTCCCACTAAAGGGAATGGCTTCTTTTGAACCTTGCCATTTATTTACTGGGTAAAAACACTGGTGCAAATCCTCAGCTGGTTTAAATTGGCATCACAGAGGATTTGCACCAGCTGAGGATTCAGCCCTCTATTGCTTTTGAAATGCTGCGTGGGAATTTACCCGTGATCTTTAAGGTACAACCATGTTGGATTTGATAGGAATATTACTTTTATGTTTACCAGACAGAAAATTAAGTGAAGCTGTGAATCTAAACATGTTTGGGACTGTTACCATACCAGATTTATTAAACCAGTCATTAATATGCCATTTACTTTTTTGAATGAATTGAACCTGTGGTGACTAAAAAAAAAAAAAATGATGTAGACTCCAGCAATTAATAGTGTGAGCGCCTGCTCCCTTGCTGTGGGCACTGTGAATCTTAATAACACATTTGAATTTTTGACTTATTGTTTGCCTTGGTTGGGTGCTGCTGTTGGATTCCCGCCCCCACCCCCGATAATCACAGACATTATTTCAGCTGGCTTCTCCCCAACAGTCAAACTAGTGATCATTATACAGCTTAATAATACATATTTTAATGCTTATTTTACTATTTATTCATTTAGAGATCTATTATTTTTCTTTGTGTAACCACTCTGTTTCATTCGTGTTCAAACAATTCTGTGCACTGAGGCAAACAGGTCCTGAATCCTAGGTTGAGCAGGACATATCTCCAGTTATTGTAATAGTTCACTGATGGTTATTTAGATGGTTTGTTTTATTTTTGTAAAACATTGTGTGCTTGGGTAATAAATTAATGGCACAGTACAAACATTAAATAAATAAATTTAAATTATATAGTATTAGAACTAACCAGGACTATAGCTAGGTGTGGCAAGTGGACACCCCCCTTCGGAGAGGCTAGCACCACAACCCCACCACTGCAAAAGGGGCACTGAGTCCCTTCCCCCCCTGTTGTGGCCAACCCTGAGCCACCCTCCCACCACCACCACCACCAGGGCAACCTTGGGCCAGTCCCAGCCAGTCAGCCAGCTGACCCAAGTCCTGGTTTGAGCAGCCCCAGCTGGCCAGCCGGACGGAAGAACCCAAGCCTCAGCCCCGAGCCAGCCAGCCAGAGCAAAACCCAGCCCAGTGTCTTGCGACAGCTGGTGCCAGCCCATGGCCAGTGGCCTGCAGCAGAAGCTCCTGGCCGGTCCCAGTCACTCCAGCCAGCTGGAACAGCCCCAGCCCCAGCCCCGGGCCGGCCCCAGGAGCCCTAGCCCAGTCCCAGTCACTCCAGCCCCGGGCCGGCCCCAGCCCAGTGCCCTTCAGCAGCAGCTCCAGCTAAAGAAGGCACAGAGCCTTTCCTGGTGTATTATATCCACCACCCATGGCAATACTCCAGATATCTGTATAATCTCCTATTAAATTTGGATTGCTTTCCTGGGAGCCCATAGACATGACACAACTTCCATCAAAATCCTAATAAAATGTGCAGACAAACTGAAAGCTGCTGCTGCTCACTTCTGTGAGGCAGGGGAGAAATCCTATTCTTCACCTCCTTTTTACCTGCTCATACAATATATAAAATATATTATTTTTTCACATTTTACTTTTTTCATACATCCCAGTTAATTACATCCACATGTGTCAGATCAGTTTACATTAGCTGATGGATAACCTGAGAAAGTCAAAGAAAAACTAGGAATAGTCTCACTTTTCATTATGGGTAGATGCTGCACCTACATCGATTATTCAGAGGCATTGCCTGTAGAAAGTTTACACAGGTAACTTGTAGGTAATAGCTGAAAACAACAGCTACTGGATTATAACAATGAGTACTTGTCAGGATTGCCACTTTATTAGAAGTTCCTGGAATGTGTTGGATGTCAAAATCAAAATCTTGGAGAGCTAACCTCCACCAAACAAGTTTTTTGTTCTTGTTGGTGAAGCCATGAAGCCACTTGAGCGCAACATGGTTGATTTGTAGTTGAAACCGTTGTCCCTAAACGTATGGGTGTAGCTTTTCCAGAGCATACACAATGGCGTAACATTCCTTTTCGGTAACTGACCAGTGGCTCTCCCTCTCAGACAGCTTCTTGCTGAGAAACACGACAGGGTGCAATTGTTGATGGGGTCCTTTCTGCATTAAAACTGCTCCCACACCACGCTCGGAGGCATCTATGGTTACTAGGAACGGTTGGTCAAAGTCTGGGGACCTGAGCACAGGGTCAGACATGAGTGTCGCTTTAAGCTGGTTAAAGGCCTCTTGACACTGCTCAGTCCACCGGACTGCATTTGGCTGGTTCTTTCGAGTTAGGTCTGTCAGTGGGGCGGCAATTTGGCTGTAGTGTGGTACAAATCGCTTGTAATATCCGGCCAAGCCTAAGAAGGATTGGACCTGTTTCTTGGACTTTGGGACAGGCCACATTTGGATAGCATCCACCTTGGCCTGTAGAGGATTGATAGTTCCTTGACCCACCGGGTGTCCAAGGTAAGTCACTCTGTTGAGGCCTATTTGACACTTTTTAGCCTTAACAGTTAGTCCTGCCTCTTGTATGCATTCAGAGACCTTCCGGAGATGTTCTAGGTGCTCCGCCCAGGAGTCAGAAAATATGGCCACATCATCAAGGTAGGCAACTTCAGATTTTCCCAATCCCACTAGGAGACTATCTACAAGTCTTTGGAAGGTAGCGGGTGCATTTCGCAGCCCGAAAGGGAGCACATTAAACTCATACAGCCCTACGTGCGTAATGAAGGCTGACTTTTCTTTGGCAGATTCCTCTAACGGTACTTGCCAGTACCCCCTGGTTAAGTCTAAGGTGGAGATGAACTGGGCCCGTCCCAGTTTCTCCAACAGCTCATCTGTGCGAGGCATTGGATAGTTGTCTGGGCGAGTTACCGCATTTAGCTTATGGTAGTCCACGCAAAAGCGTATCTCCCCATCCTGTTTGGGGACTAGAACCACTGGAGATGCCCATGCGCTGTGAGAAGGGCGGATTACACCCATCCGTAGCATGTCCTGTATCTCCCGTTCTATAGCAGCTTTGCCGTGCGGAGCCACCCGGTAAGGTTGGGCTCTAACTGGGTGGTCGTTACCTGTGTCAATGGACTGGTATGCCCATTCAGTCTGTCCTGGGGTGGTTGAGAATAGTGGCGCGAAGCTAGTGCACAGCTCCTTGATTTGCTGGTGCTGCATGTGTCCAAGGGTCATTGAGAAGTTTACCTCTTCCACGTCACCATCACTGCTTCCTTCATAGTAGACACCTTCAGGCCATTTAGCATCATCTCCTCCCTGGGCTGTAAACTGACAAACCTTTAATTCTCTGGAATAAAAAGGCTTTAGAGAGTTAACATGGTACACTTTAGGCTTTAGGGTTGAGTTAGGGAATGCTATGAGGTAGTTAAACACTCCCAGGCGCTCCTTGACCGTAAAGGGTCCTTCCCATGATGCTTCCATCTTATGGGCTTGAAGTGCCTTCAAGACCATCACCTGGTCCCCTACTTTAAAGGAACATTCTCTGGCATGTTTATCATACCAGGCCTTTTGCTCTGCCTGAGCATCCTTCAGGTTTTCTTTAGCAAGGGCTAAAGAGGTTCGGAGGGTGTTTTGTAGGTTGGTTACAAAGTCCAGAATGTTAGTTCCTCGAGGAGGTGTAAACCCCTCCAACTGGTGTTTTACCAACTGTAATGGCCCTTTAACCTCACGGCCATACCCAAGTTCAAAGGATGAGAACCCTAAACTGGGACGTGGTACAGCCCTGTAGGCAAAGAGCAACTGCTGTAACACTAGGTCCCAATCATTGGAGTGCTCATTTACGAATTTCCATATCATGGCCCCCAAAGTTCCATTAAACCTTTCCACCGGCCATTTGTTTGATGGTGGTAAGGGGTGGCAACCAAGTGGTTCATCCCATGATCTTTCCACAGACTTTTCATGGTCCCTGCCAGGAAATTAGTTCCCGAATCTGTAAGGATGTCGGAGGGCCAACTCACCCTGGCAAAAATGTCTGTTAATGCATGGCACACAGTTTTAGCCCTGGTGTTGCTTAGAGCTACTACTTCTGGCCATCGGGTAGCGAAATCCATGAAAGTCAGTATGTACTGCTTTCCTCTGGGTGTCTTTTTTGGGAAAGGACCCAGAATATCCACAGCTACTCACTGAAATGGAACCTCAATTATGGGGAGTGGCTGGAGAAGGGCCTTTACCTGGTCTTGGGGTTTTCCCACTTTTTGGCACACCTCACAAGACCGGACATAATCAGAAATGTCCTTGCCCATCCCCCCCAGTGGAATGACTTCCCCACATGGTCTTTGGTTCTGTTCACCCCAGCATGCCCACTAGGGTGATCATGGGCTAAGCTCAGGAGCTTTACCCGGTACTTAGCTGGAACTACCAACTGTCTTTGAGGCTGCCAGTCTTCCTGGTGTCCCCTAGAAAGAGTTTCCTTGTATAAAATTCCATTTTTGAACACAAACCTGGATTGATTGGTAGAGCTGAGAGGTGGTGGGTTGCTCCGTGCTGCCGCCCAAGCTTCCTGGAGGCTTTCATCTGCTTCCTGTTCGGCCTGGAACTGTTCTCTTGTTGCCGGAGATATCAATTCCTCACTGGGTTGTGGATTTGGGTTGGGTTCCTCGGGAAGTGATGGAGGTGATGGGGTTGTTTCCCTTGGCGGTGGACCGCTCTCCGCTGGTGCGCCTGGTTGCATTTCAGACTCCGGCTGAGCCTCTTGGGTTAGTGTAGCTGCTGCTGTCGGTGCCGGCTCGAGGTTGCCCTCTGGTGTTGGAGTGGTAGATGGGGTTGCAAGCGATGGGCTCAGCGCTGGCGATGGTTCAGGTGTTGGTTGCTTCGCCAGTTCCAGTCCGGAGACTGGCTTGGGCTGTGTCTCTGGGACTGGATCCTCCACGGCTGTTTCAGTCGTTGGTAGGGAATCCAGCTCCACCATCGTCGTCGGGGTCTCTGGTAACCCAGTTGGGCCCCTGGTGGAAGGCTCATGAACAGGGATAGGTGTGCAAGCTTGCTTAGCCTGGCTGCGGGTGACCATTCCCACTGTCTTGGCTAGCTTCACATGATTGGCTAGATCATCCCTCAGCAGCATGGGAATGGGATAATCATCGTAGACTGCAAAAGGCCACCTTCCTGACCAGCCCTTGTACTGGACAGATGGATTGGCTGTAGGTAAGTCGAAAGAGGTTGACTTGAAGGGTTGAATTGTCACTTTAACCTCTGGGTTGATTAACTTGGGGTCCACTAAGGACTGGTGGATAAGTGACATCTGAGCTCCAGTGTCCCTCCACGCTGTGACCTTCTTTCCGCCCACTCTCACATTTTCCCTTCGCTCTGAGGGTATCTGGGAGGTATCTGGGCCTGAGGACCTTGGGTGTGACTTCGGGGTAATGCACAGCGTTCGGTTGGTGTTCTTGGGGCAGTTGACCTTAATATGCCCCAGCTCATGACATTTAAAACATTGCCCAGCTGACTGGTCACTGATGCGAGGTTGGTTGCTGGAGACTGGTAGTGTGGAATGATGAGGTGTTTGGGGTTTTCCTTGGGAGGTAGGTGGGGTCTGAGACTGCCCCCTCTGATAGAATGTGGTCCTGGGTTGCCCCTTCTGGGACCCACTCCAACTGCTATTAGGTTTTTTCTTTTCTGCCCCTCCCCCCCTTGTGTCCCGATTTTCCCCACCTCTCTGGAGATCTGGGACTGCTCATATTGATCCGCATAAGAAGCAAGACTTTCTGCTGAGTCCATTTTCTTATCCCATAAATACTGTTTTACATCATCACTGGTCATAGTCAGAAACTGCTCCTGTAGAACTAAATCACATACTCCTTCAAAGGTAGTTACACCCCTTCCTTTGACCCATTTATCTAACAGATTCTTCATCTGGTTTACGTAAGCCAGATGACTTAGTCCAGCCCCTCTCTTAAGGACTCTAAATTTTTACTCTGTAAGTGTCAGGTGTAACTTGAAATTGTTTTAAAACCAAATCCTTAAATTTACCATAGTTTAAAGCATCCTCAATAGGCATCTTATTGAAGATGTCCAAAGTTTGGCCAGTCAATTTTGCTATTAATGTGGTCATCTTTTGGTCTTCAGGGATTTTATGTAGAGTGCACATTCTCTCAAAGGTGATGAAATATTTGGCAATGTCGTTGGACTCATCATACTGTGGGCACAGTCGCTCCCATTTGTGGATTTTTGGGGCAGTGGAGTCAGCAGCTGGAGGAAATTGTCTCTGCAGCTCCAAAACAACCAGTTCATGCTTCTGTGTCTCAATCTGGGCTTCCATAACCCTTCCTTGGGCGGCTTCTTCTCTCTCCATCAGCCTTTGATGTTCTCTTTGTCTCTCCTCAGCTTGGAATTTGGTTAATTCTAAATCCTTTTGGCCCTTACCACCTGTCATTTTAATCTTTCTGTGTTTAACTTACTAACTGAAAATTAAACAAAATTTTCTTATATCACTTGGAAATTCTCAGCAGGGTTTTAATCCTACCAGCAGACGGAGAAATATCCCCTACACTGATTCTCAGAAAACTGAACTGACCAGTTTCCCCGCCCCCCAGGGACCCCTGGGATGGTTGCCTAGCACTTAACGAGCCTATTAACTCTTAACTGCAAACCTGGGCTACTCTCTGCTATCCAGCAGGAGAAAACCCTCTCAGCCCCCCCCCCCCAAAAAAACCTTCAGCTCCCTGCCCTCAGGCAGCTGAAAAAGACAAAGCGTGGAGCTATCTACAGCTTCAAAACCTGCAGAGCTAGTTTTACCAGAGTGACCCCCCGTGGTGTTTACCTGGTTTGTACTTGCTGAGCGGTCATTAGCATGTTCACCTTAGAGAAAAACTGCTGGGAATTTAAACTGCTTTCTGCAAAATTCTGTTTTTTAGATTCACAAAATTTCATCCCACCACTGCCAACCATGTCAGGATTGCCTCCCCACTCTGAACTCTAGGGTACAGATGTGGGGACCCGCATGAAAAAAGAAATACCCCCCCACACCAGCTTATTTTACCAGCTTGGGTTAAAATGTTTTTCCCAGAACACAACTTCTTCTGTATTTGGACCTGGTACGCTGCCATCACCAAACTAGGTCTAGGGTAGTTTGGGACCCTTCTTTCCCTTTCCACTAACCCCCCAAACTTTTTCCTTCCCTGGGAAGCTTGAGAGGAAAAAAAAAAAAAACCCTCGCCTGCTCCTGCAAGACGTGCCCGATCCAAAACCAGGATCTTACACAATGGAAAACAAGCAGTCAGCTTCTTAAAAGAAAGATTTTTAAAAAAGAAAAAAAAAGAAAGAATAAATCCCTTATAACCATCAATAGAACAGCATCTACCATAATCAACAAAAGGATTCAGAAACCAAACCTCTTCCCCGAGGCAACTTTCTCCCACAGTTGATATCTCTGCTGAAGCTTACAATATCCAGAAGCACCCAGCCAACACTCACCATTGAGAACTCTCCAAGTGATAAAAAGAAGGTAAACTTACTGACTACAGTACTTGATAGAATCTATAGTTACAGTGAAAGACATAGCTGTGTTCATCCCATAGCCAAGGTGAACAGAGAGAGACCCAGAGAGAAACTGAAACTTAAAATCCTTTGTCTCCTGAGGAATTTCTCATTGGTCAGTTGTCCACCTCTCAGGTTACCTTTAGCTTAACCCCTTACAGGTAAACACTAATTCTAGGCTACTTCACACTTATGACTGTACTAAACATTTTTTAATTTAGCTATTTGGAACCATTATTATATTAGTTGAGTCTAACAGGCTAGCATGAAAGAATGGACCAACTCATCAAAATCAAATCAAATCCTTCTTGAAACTCAGGTCTGTGCACAATCCAAAATGAGCTAAATGTTTTTAAGAATCTGCAAGTAGATGGCTAAAGACCTTACAATTATATACACTGTGGTTCTTGCCCCTCCCTTACCTTTCTTGTCTGATATTTCTTGCCTCTTAATCCCCAGCCTGAGATCTGGTGAATCCAGCCATTCTCCCAATGCCTTGCCTTTCCTGAATCCATCATTTGTTCTGTGCTCAAGCTCCTTTATGTTTTCTGATATTTCAGATTCATCAAAAGGTCACTGCACGTCTGACAGTCTCTGCTGTGCACTGTACTGTCTTCAAATCTTGTGTATTCCCCAAGGGCTTCTCTGTCTCAGAATCAGTGGTATGCCTCTAATCCAAAGCATTTGGCTGTATTTCTGCAGCTTTGTCAGACGATCTGAAGCTTTGAGGCTTCTCCTGCCTAACTCCTTACTTCTCTAAATACATAATATACTTGGTCTTTTTCCCAAGACCATGCGTCTACAAATGTACGTGTTGCTCCTCCTCTTCCCTCCCTCTGAGTAAACCCCACTTTATAGCTATTAGCCTATCCAAAGCTTGGAAGTAATACACAAACTTTGCCTAATAGCTTTCTCCTTGTCTCATTTTCCTGTTTGTCTTCCTCTTCCTTTTCCATTCTCTGAGTATAATCTGATTTCTGGATTATTAACCAAATATCTTTCTATATCCCTCCCTTCCCTAGTCCATGTTTCGTTACCTCACCTGCCTCTCAGATGCCTTCCACTATTCCCATCCATATGCAAGTGCTTTTCTGACATGATGTGCCAGATCTGACAAACGACTGTACTGGTTGCTTTCTTCAAGGCTGGAGAGGCCTCGAAAGGCTTTGTGCTCTTCTGACCCAGTGGAGCCCAGGAGCACAAGAGACTTAGGGGTAACATCTGAACCCCCACAACTAATGCAGAATATCAGCAAAGCAAGCATGCGTGACTGTGAGTGGGGTGAAGGAGCCAGATAAGAGCAGAAGTGGCATAAACGACAGAGAAAGAGAAACATTTTAGAAAAGCATGGGGTACCTCCTGTGACGGAGTCAGACCAGAAGGATGTAGGAGAGTGCTGGAAGGCAGATATATTAGTCTCAGGATGTGCAGGTCCCTATTCCACGGATAGCCAAACAAAGGCTACTCCAGGCCAATCAAGACACCTGGGGCCAATTAAGAACCTTCTAGAAAGGAGTAGAAACAGCTAGCCTAATTGGGACACCTGAAGCCAATCAGGGACTGGTTGAAACCAGATAAAAATCTCCCAGTTAGTCAGGTGGGTGTGGGTGTCAGGAGCTGTGAGAGGAGGTTGTGCTGTTGGTGAGACTGAGTGTAGGACAACATATCATACTGAAGGAAGGAGGCCCTGAGGTAAGGGTGAAGTGGAGTTTGAAGAAGCGGGGACTGCTGTGGGGAAGTAGCCCAGGGAATTGTATTGTGTTTTGTGGATAAAAGGTCAGCCATCTTAGCTGATACTATTAGGGTCCCTGGGCTGGAGTCCGGAGTAGAGGGCGGGCCCGGGCTCCCCCCTTTTCCATCTTCCATACTGGCCTGTGATGAAGGTAACTCACTAGGTGGTGACTCTTGCCAATTATACTGAGAAAGGGAGGTCACTCTGGGGCCTAGATGAGTTTCTGAGGCCCCCAAATCTGCCAGGAAGCGCAGGACCCACAAGTACAGACTTGGAGCTTTGTCACACTCCGTATGCTGTTTTGTCACCCCTCCTGTCCAGCATGTATATTAAGCTGTTTGTGGGCTTAGTAAGAAAGCACAAGATGCCATGTTTTCAGCATTCTGACGATACCTAACTTAGTCTCTGTCTCATCCATCTTTGATGGATTCAGAACCTTAGTTCAATGACTAGCTGAGACTGGTGCATGGATGAGTGCAAGCTGGCTAGTGCTCAACCTAGATAAGTCTGAGGAGATGATGGTGAGCTGCAGGAAGAGGAAGAGGAGACAACAGAAGTAATATACTCCTCTATCAAAAGGACCAATATCTGCTATTAGTTACTAGGGTTCACGACTTTGGTGTGATTCCCCATATATCTAGCCTGGATCTAGCCAGAACACCCTCCAGTTTTGCATTTTGGGATGGGAAGATTGGATGTAACACCCTTACATTTGTTCAGGAACCCCAGGTTGAGACCCCCAATATCGAAGAAGATATAACTTCTTGATTCCAGAGGTGGTCCTTCCAAAAGAGGATTGAGATGGCCATTGCCTGTGCTAAAGATAAAGGGCTTCATTCTCCTGTGCTGTCAGTCTGAGAGCACCAGCAGTTAATACACTTTAAATATTAGTTAAAAAAAAAATTAACTATTGTCCCTTCTTTTTGTGCTGTTGTTATAACATTTTGTTTCACAGGCAGCCAGAAACAGAGTAAAATGTAGTTATGCATTATAACATATTATAATATGTATTATTTGATGTAAAGACTCAAATGGATTCTAAAGCAAGTGAATGTCTTTGCTTACTCCTAACTGGCTGTTCCCTACTGCCTCCTTATTACTTATATACAGTTTTAGAATATCTCCCATTACTAGTGATCATTTTTATTGTTTTCTCTAACAGCAATAACACCAATGTTTTGGTAGTGTTGCACAAAAAGATACACAGTTAAAGCTGTTCCTTTTAAAATCTGTGTTCATTAACTTTATTGGGTCTGTGCAGGGAAATGTGTTAGGCATTTGGTTCATAATATGTCAGGTTACTTTGTTTGAGGGTTAAAATTAGCAAGATTATATCACTGTTGAATCTTATGTTTGCCTTTCATTGTGATTTTAAATTTCAACAGAACACTTTCTTGCCTCATGAGAATGCCCATGGAAAACAAAGGAGTGTTGCACACTGTTATGATTAAGAGAAAGATATTCGTGAATACAAACATAACCTGCAGTTTCTAATTACTGACATTATAATTAGTATTAACAACACAAATGCCATATTGGCTTAACACTGGTATCATACACACAGAGTTTAGAAGAATCCTTCAGAGCCCTGATGTGTTCTAATATCACATTATAGATTATCCTTGTCTTCCTGTCATGTGGAATACTTTCTCTCCTCTGACCTTCTCTAATTACTGATGGTAGCATCTCAGAAGGACTTTCTGGAAGTTCAGAAATTACTGTATTGTTTTAATTATTCAGTAAAAGACTGATTAAAGTATGTCTGAGAGCAGTGCGTATCTAATTCATAATTACATACATAAGTGATAAGCTCTATGGATTAGACTATTTACCTCAAGGGATGTAGTTTGAATCCTGCCTGGATCATGAGTAGATTTGCTATAAAACATCTTTCATAGAAGAACCTTTCAATATTTGGTGGTTTGTCTAACATCTTGCATTCGTTTAATAATAATTAACAATAAGGAGTTTATGAAACAGATAACCCAAGCATCCCCCTTTGGAAGTATATATAATTTCTTGGAGATGGGGGGAAATATTCTGTTGTGAGGAAAAGGGGTTTCCTTCTTCAGTAACTGTTCACTGTTAGCATAGCTGTTGTGCTTTATGCACATATGTTGTTCAGAAAAAAAGGTGTAAGGTGAAAAAAATCCTTTTGGTGAAGCTATGTGTCAGAGGTTTGAAGTCTGGTCATGACACCTGAATAGCAGGGATCTGCTACTGAATGTATTTACAGACACAAATGCAACATCAAATGGATGGTAGCATTAAATTGCAAAACTGAAAGCACAAAAACACCTGTTCTGCCCATCCAGCACTCCCCTGCCTCCCTGGAATTCCTCAAATAGTGGTGAATGTCTGTCATCAGTGAAGAAATGGGAGGAATGTCTAGCTTTTCTTCCTACCATGGAACTGAGACACAGGCAGGGAAAGAAAGTTACTATAAGGTGTATACTCTAATACAGGGGTGGGCAAATGTTTTGGCCCAGGGGCCACATTGGGGTTCAAAATTGTGCAGAGGGCTGGGTAGGAAAGGCCCCACCCGCTATACAATGCCCACCTACTTCCCACCCCCTGACTGACCCCCTCAGAACCTCACCCATCCAACTCCCCTTCCTTGTCCCCTGATCACCTCCTCCAAAGACCCACACACACTCTGCCCTCCCAGGACCCCATCCCCATCTAGCCCCCCTGCTCTCTGTTCCCTGACTGCCCCCTCCCGAGACCCCCCCCAGGCCGGGAGGGCAGGGCCACTGGACCCAGGCCGGATAAAAATGGCCGGTGGGCCACATGTGGCCCACAGGCCATAGTTTGCCCACCCCTGCTTGAATAAGACTGTTACAAGACCATCCTACCAAATATGTATTGAGTGGGATGTGTGGATGATTACTCTTGGGAGGGTAATAAAGATTTAGTATTATTAGTACTGAATTTATTGAAACACTATGAAAGTTGAGAGGACTGGAAATGATGTATAATTAAATATTCAGTTTCTTTTCTATCCAGTTAAATATGCCCTAGCAACAATGTAAACTGTCTTTCTCCTAACACCCTGCAATCTCCAAGGTTATGGATTATGGAGACATGGATAATTCAGATGAGTGCACAAAAGCTCAGATTTGAAGCTTATCCAAACTACAGAACTGGAACCTCTTGGATCTGTAAAATTGGGGATGGAAATCTCAGATGCACAGACCAATTATGCAACTTGTGAAAATACACAAAAGTATCTTTTATTTATTAAGGGTTAAAGCTGTGTAATTTTTCCCTATCTGAGTATTAACCTGGCACTTCAGATGTCAACAGGTGGGTGGAAACAGTGTTCATGGCTGAAACAAGGTGCTCAGCACACATTCATGGGGTGAGTCCTTGTCTGATTAACCAGAGGAAAAGGGGTAGTTTGGGCTCTTTAAGGCTCCCCCATAACAGGTAGTAGAGGGGGCATGGAGAGAAGCTTACAAGAACAGAAAAGGAAAGAAGAGAAGAGCAGGAAGCAGCTGGGCCAGGTGAAGGTAAGGACACTGCTCTTCCTGCTGACCAGAAGAGTATGTATGTGGAGGGGGGTGGGTTATTTGTATCCCATGTAGTCCTGGAACAACCCTGTCTTACCTGGATCGGGCTGGCAGCAGCACCCATCCACAAAATTTGCAACAGGATTATGATTCCTCATGACCCACCGTGGGCATTACACTACTCTTGTTTTCTTTGTGGGTTTGGAAAGAACTTTTCCCTCACTGTGAGACTGGCCAAGGCAGGGTGAGGTTTTTCACCTTCCCCACAGCACATCTGGGACTTAGTGGGGTGGAGCAGGTGGGTTAGGTGATAATGTTGCTACTGAATATCTAAAGCCTATGGCAGATGACCAGTGCAGGTGTGTGTTATAGAAGGTTCCCCTTCTATTTTCATACCCCTCCTTTGGTGAGCATATGACCATATTATGGTTGATCAAAAACAGGATGTCCAGAGCAAGATCAGATTGTTGCCTTGGAAGCTAAGGTACATACATTTCTTCCCAAACGTGTGGTCTTTACAGGTTCTAACTGGCTTCTTGGAGCCAGAGAGAGGGGAGAAAGGAAGAAATTTTCTCCAAATCCGTCTTTGCAAGTCCTCTAAACCTCCCCAAGCAGGATTGACTGGAACTAGAGAAAACTGCCTGCTACATATAATATATGTATGCTTTATATCATATTTTGTCTTATGTTGGTAATAAATATACTTTATTTCATGCTTCCTAGTTTCTCTGAGTCTGGTTCAAAATCCATGAAAAGGAAAAAGAGGCCCATATTGGGTACATAGATTTTCTGAAGTGTTAACTTTAGCTTTCCTCACTTTCTGGCCTCTAGAGGACAAGGTAAATGCCCATAAGTGAAAAATAATGAGTGTTTATTCCTCTGGAATAAATAGAATTTAATATCCTTAAAATTAAAGCTTATGACTCTTCCTTACAGTCTTTCAGCTTTTCTACTCCTGGTCCCAGCCAAAATCAGGAAGTGATGTGCTATTTATTTATTTCAATATAACCAATATTTTCCAGGGCGTTAGGTGCTATATGAAGTGTGCACGATTTCAGATGGATCAGTTCCATAACACTCCCGACCTACCTTCTGTAACATTCTCTCAAACCACTTCGTATGTCCAACAGTGCACCTCATCCATTACTCCTAACATCTGCCCGTTTGTACCCCAGCCAGCTCATTTTCTCAGGAAAACGCATGGAATGGTAAATACGGCTTGTAGTGCACTCTGTCAGAACAAAGGAAGACGTGTGTTGTGGAGCTGAGAGCCTTTTGCTGTTTAAACAAGTTGGGGAGTGGGTAAAGATATCTGCTTGAGTACCTTAGCTGATTGCAACTCCATGGGTATCGTACCACAGAGGTGGTCTCTAAGTAGCTAGTGAGAACCAAATCTTTGTGAGGCTCTGATTCTTCAGCAGAATCTGCTGATGCAGACGCGTGCAGGGGGTGTGTGTGTAATGGGACAATGTCTGATTGGGCACAGGATAGTTTGATGGAATTAACAGTAACAGGGATGAGGGGCAGTTACTGTAATTTCAGTCCACAAAAGAGCTACATTTGGATCAAGTCATGGGCAGAGGTGTATGTTGATTTTTCATTACATCTGACCCAGTTATTTCATTTCGGCATTATCACAGATATTTTATATTGTTCTGAGCTGATTGTTCCATGTTTTGCTTGTTAAGCACAGAGACTTTGATTTAGGTGTTAAAATGTCTAGTCAAACTAGAACCTCATCTGTATCATTAAGGATATTCTTCTTTTAAGAAGTGGAAATCAAATCCTAATGAGGAAACTAGAGAACATAAACACTGCCAAATTAAGTGTAAAAATGTAATAAGAAAAGCCAAAATGGAATTTGAAGAACATCTATCCAGAAACTCAAAAGGTAATAATAAAATGTTTTTTAAATACGTCAGAAGCAGGAAGCCTGCTAAACAACCAGTGGGGCCCCTGGATGACAGAGATACAAAAGGAGCACTTAAAGATGATAAAGTCATTGCGGAGAAACTAAATGAATTCTTTGCTTCGGTCTTCATGGCTGAGGACATTAGGGAGATTCCCAAACCTGAGCCGTCTTTTATAGGTGACAAATCTGAGGAATTGTCACAGATTGAAGTGTCACTAGAGGAGGTTTTGGAACTAATCGATAAACTTAACTGTAACAAGTCACCGGAACCAGACGGCATTCACCCAAGAGTTCTGAAAGAACTCAAATGTGAAATTGTGGAACTATTAACTAGGGTTTGTAACCTGTCCTTTAAATCGGCTTCTGTACCCAATGACTGGAAGATAGCTAATGTAACGCCAATATTTAAAAAGGGCTGTAGAGGTGATCCTGGCAATTACAGACCGGTAAGTCTAACGTCTGTACCGGGCAAATTAGTTGAAACAATAGTAAAGAATAAAATTGTCAGGCACATAGAAGAACATAAATTGTTGGGCAAAAGTCAACCTGGTTTCTGTAAAGGGAATTCATGTCTTACTAATCTATGAGAATTCTTTGAAGGGGTCAATAAACATGTGGACAAGGTGGATCCAGTGGACATAGTGTACTTAGATTTCCAGAAAGCCTTTGACAAGGTCCCTCACCAAAGGCTCTTACATAAATTAAGTTGCCATGGGATAAGAGGGAAGATCCTTTCATGGATTGAAAACTGGTTAAAAGACAGGGAACAAAGAGTAGGAATAAATGGTAAATTTTCAGAATGGAGAGGGGTAACCCAAGTGGTGTTCCCCAAGGGTCAGTCCTAGGACCAATCCTATTCAACTTATTCATCAGTGATTTGGAGGAAGGGGTAAACAGTGAGGTGGCCAAATTTGCAGATGATACTAAACTGCTCAAAATAGTTAAGACCCAAGCAGACTGTGAAGAACTTCAGAAAGATCTCACAAAACTAAATGATTGGGCAACAAAATGGCAAATGAAATTTCATGTGGATAAATGTAAAGTAATGCACATTGGAAAAAAATAACCCCAACTGTACATACAATATGATGGGGGCTAATTTAGCTACAACTACTCAGGAAAAAGATCTTGGAGTCATCGTGGATAGTTCTCTGAAGACGTCCATGCAGTGTCCAGCGGCAGTCAAAAAAGCAAACAGGATGTTAGGAATCATTAAAAAGGGATAGAGAATAAGACAGAGAGTATCTTATTGCCCTTATACAAATCCATGGTGCACCCACATCTTGAATACTGTGTACAAATGTGGTCTCCTCATCTCAAAAAGGATATACTGGCATTGGAAAAGGTTCAGAGAAGGGCAACTAAAATGATTAGGGGTTTGGAATGGGTCTCATATGAGGAGAGATTAAAGATGCTAGGACTTTTTAGCTTGGAAAAGAGGAGACTAAGGGGAGATATGGTATATAAAAGAGGAGACTAAGGGAAGATATGGTAGAGGTATATAAAATTATAAGAGGTGTGGAGGAAGCGAATAAGGAAAAGTTATTTACTTGTTCCCATAATAGAAAAACTAGGGACCACCCAATTAAATTAGTGGGCAGCAGGTTTAAAACAAATAAAAGGAAGTTCTTCTTCACACAGTGCACAGTCAACCTGTGGAACTCCCTGCCTGAGGAGGCTGTGAAGGCTAGGACTATAACAGGGTTTAAAAGAGAACTGGATAAATTCATGGAGGTTAAGTCCATTAATGGCTATTAGCCAGGCTGGGTAAGGAATGGTGTCCCTAGCATCTGTTTGTCAGAGAGGGGTAATGGATGGCAGGAGAGAGATCACTTGATCTTTACCTGTTAGGTTCACTCACTCCAGGGCACCTGACATTGGCCACTGTCGGTAGACAGGATTCTGGGCTACATGGACCTTTGGTCTGACGCAGTACGGCCTTTTCTTATGTTCTTGTGATCACTCCCCTCCAGTCATAGATCTTTGATAAAATGGGAGCTAACTAGAGAAGAAAGACGTGGAAGGGAAGTGATATTTTATTTACCTTCACTTTCTGTTGGACCTCTCTTTGGTACTAATGAGTGCAGCCAGACTTTTGGAAAGAAAAACAGATCATACATCATGGAATTTGGACTCTCTCTCTCCACACCCCCTGACCTTTAGCAGAGATACTAGGGGTGGCACATTGAAAATGTTTATAGCTTTTTCAAGAGGGTGGTCTACAGAGAAATTGAACGCCCTGTTTGGATATGCCAGTGTATGTCCATCAGATATGAAGCCAAGTCAGACTATTGTGTGATGTCTTTGGGAGGGGAGAGAAAATGGAAATTAGGGTGTATTTTAAAAATCACGTATCATATTTCTCTAAGTCGTGGCCTTTATATTAAAAGAAAAGTCAGTACAAACCATTTCTATTTTAGTTTTGTTAATCCCAAATTACCTTTTTAATAAGTTAGGGAAGAAGGAACATAGTCTATAGAAAAGTTATCTTTAGTAAATTTCCTTGGGCTGCGAAATTTGCTGTTTACAAACATGTTGTGGTTTTGGGGTTGAGGTAGTTACTACTTTCTCCCAAATCAATGTGAATACAAATAAATCAGAAGTAACAATCTGTGAAGTTACTAGTAGAGAACAATATGTCATAGGGTGAGAATAATAGCATGAGAGGGGTTCTATGTGAGTCTTATTAAATACAATAGAAAAATAGGAACAAATCAAAAGCCTGATAGAATAAATTGTTAATACTTTGACCCTTCCCTTCCCCCACTCTTGCATCACTGATTGGTGAATCTTGTCACAAATCTCTAAGTTTTCAACTACTTGTGGGTAGGGTTGCCACCTTTCTAATAGCTGGTAACTGGACTATTGAAGCCCTGCCCCATTGCCCCACCTCTTCTCCCCATGGCTCTGCTCCGTTGCTCACTCTGCTTCCCTGCTCCCCCTGTTGCTCACTGTGGGCTCTGGGAATAAGTGGTTGTGGGTGCAGGAGGGTACTCTGTGCTGGGACTGAGGAGTTCAGAGGCTGGGAGGGGTATCAGGGATGGGGCATGGGAGGAGATCAGAGGTGCAGGCTCCGGGTGGCACTTACCTCAAGCAGCTCCTAGAAGGAGTGGCATGTCCCCCTTCTGGCTCCTATGCATAGGGGCAGCCAGGCAGCTCTGTGCACTGTCCCATCCACAAGTGCTGCCCCTGCATCTCCCATTGACTGCAGTTCCTGGTCAATGGGATCTGTGGGCACTTGGAGCAGGGGCAACGTGCAGAGCCCCCTGGCTGCCCCTATGCATAGAAGCCAGAAGAGGAACATGCCTCTGCTTCTTGGAGCTGTGCAGAGCCACAGCACACAGGGAGCAAGGCAAACCTTGGACCCCGCTCACCAGTGAGAGTTCGAGGGCCAAATTAAAACATCTGAAGGGCCAGTTGTGATCCCTGGGCCATAGTTTGCCCTAAATGCACAAATGAACATCTATGAATGACTGTGAAATGAATAAGAGACAAGTTTTTGCGTTACACCGAGCTACACTTGAGGTCTGGGAAATGTACTCAGACTGTCACAACTAAATACAAGGTAGAGCAGATTGTTCGGCAAAAATAGGTTAACAAATATTTCAAGGGGCCATTCAGGGTGAAGCAGGCTATTAACAGCTGTCCACAGAGAAGACAAGTGGAAGGAAAAGCTTGGCGATTGTGTTAAATGGATTGCAGATTATTGTAATTAGCCATAAATCAAGTGTTTCTCTTAGTCTATGAGTGAGCTCCCAGGCTCCTCTTTGAAGGTATAGTGCAGGTTTCCTTTGAGGATGAGCGCTGTGAAGTCAGAGCGATCGCTTTGTAAAAAGTGTTCACACACAGGTGGCATGATGTTTTTGTCTTTTATCATTTTTCTGTTGTTTTAAATTTTTTATAGTTTTTCTCAAAAGGGTGTCTTCTTTCTCACCTACAGAAGTTGGTCCAATAAAAGATATCACTTCACCCACCTCTCTGATATCCTGGGGCCAACGCAGTAACAACACTGCATATACAATTAATAGTCGTAATTACCTATATGAACATCCCGACTTGTTTCAGAATACTGGTGGGCATATGGGCAAACTAAAGTAAAGATCAAGAAAGCAGAAATTGGGCCTGTCTTTGCCCAAGGGCTATTCGTATTGGTGCAATGTATTATATAGCAATGAAATGAATTTTATTAAAAAAATCTTTATAGAGTGATACCTTCACAGGTTACAGCACAAGGGAAAAGGGAATTTTTCCATCACTGTTTATATATAATTTAATAATCAAAATTTTCAGCACCTGGGAGGATTTTTAAGCCCCCGCCCCCTTTCTGCTTCCTGTGCCTCCTAGTAAACTCTTGGCAAAATTGAGTTTCCATCATCTCCCAGCCACCACCAATCTCCAAATGGATTTTAAGAGATTAACCCAAGTTTTAACTTTTCCAGTCTATGGTACAGCTTCCAACATATAGGCTAAACATCTTTGTGGTTATGGCTGAGCTACTTGGGTCTTTAACTCTGAATGCTCATCTTTTAATTGATGCTGTGGAAACTGAATGAGAGAATTAGTAATGAAGTAACAACTATTCCTGCAAATGATACTGTGGCCTGTATGCAGAAATGAACTTAACACCTGGCAGACAGTGCAAATGGCCCTAGAAATGAGCTCATTTTGGTTTCATTGTTCCCTGTGCTGTGGAACAACACTAGAAACATCTTAGGCTTCTTTTGAATTCAAAACACACAAATTTTGGATCTGAGCTATTATTTTTACAGTACAGTGCACTTACGAAAGAAGAATTCCATCTCTCCTTTGTGCCACAGAAGGCACATTATAGTCCACTTCCTCCCCACCAAAAAGATCAGTTGTTAGCTTGAATTTTAGCCCAGAATTAGTCTCCTATGCTCAAATATTTTCACTCTGTTTTGTATCCAGTAGCTGTAAGTCTTCCAAAACCATTGTTTTTTGTTTTGGTTTTAACTTGAGTTTAGGAAAGTTCCATATTTCTAACAAATTTAGATGAAATTATATTTGACATGGTGCTTTTAAATCTCATTCTTCACAATGTACATGGGTCTAGTAAAAAAACAATTACAGAACCTCCAAATGGCAAATGTTTAGGATGGAAAATTGTGGGAGTGGTTGCAGACAGGTGGTTAGAAATTTCCCCTTATATTCATTGAAACTCAGCTAGATTTTTCCAATATGTTTGTGCACTGCATTCTTAGTAGCAGAAAATAATAATAAATATTTGGGGAGGGGAACCCCAAAATATTTGAGAAAACTAACTGGCATTAAATTGTGTGCCATGGAACTGACTAAAGCAGTCCTTTTGTAAAGTAAAATACATTTGGTGAAAATTGGAGGAGGTCAGTGACATCTCTTTCCCTCCCCCACTACTCCCTTCCTCCTTAGCACTGCTGGGAGTATCAAAACAACTGCTTTTTAAAATCAGAATTCAAGTTAATGAAGTAAGGCAATGGAGCTGTTACAACTGATAGCATCTTTAATTAGCCATCTTAGTGGGAATTGTTGAATCCTCTAGAGGCACTGGTGCTTCAAGTCTGTGAATTTCTTTATTTGCATCTGTATAAAGGTGCCATATATAACAAAATGTATACACGTGGTATTCTTTTAATCTGAACATATCCAAGACCTGTTTAATTAGTGTAGTGGGAATGCCAACTATTGAGCATTTAAGTCTAAGATCTTATGCAGTAGCCTATGACTGTTTTTCTACCTTCCAACTATAAAGAACATTTTAAGCTTGTTTATATATTTTTTTAAGTTAAGTTTAGCATTCACTTGGCTACAAAGCTAGTTGGGGTGTGTGTGTTTGGGTTTTTTTGAAGGTGGAAACATGAGGATTATTTTTCATATGTATTGTTTGTTTTAAATAATGCACATAAAATAAAAAAAAATACAAGTTGACCGGTACACTGTGCGTGAAGGTCTGAAAGAAAAACAATATTTAGGAGAGATTGCAGGAATGCTGACATTCAGTATTTTGTAAGCTACCTTCAGAATGTGTGTTTAATTCTATTGGTGTATGTGTTTTTAATGTGCATGTGCTAAACTATTAAAACTAGCAGCTTATTGGTCACATGGTCACATTTTGAGATGAGAGTTCTTTTTACTATTTTATGACTTCATCAGAGTAATAAACCAAATTAGTTAGGATGACTTAGATAATGCCGATCACTGATATAAAGTCAGATTGTGACCCCATTGTTCACATCAGTGAGCAGGTCTTCACCAGTAATAGACTGAATGAGATTACTGGGATCAGTGTGAGTAAGGGGTTCGCACTCTGACCCATAGGGCTTTATGTTTGCCAAGTTCTGTCACTATGTTAACTGATGCTCACAGAACCCCAAAAAGGTATTGTGATGTAGATAAATTGGTCACATTTTGCATTAATGTTCCATCTGTAAATAGAGTTAGTAAATAATAGATCTTATAAGCTTCTTACAGACAGTTTCAAATACATCTGTAGAAGAAAAGTAAAGGGGAAGGATGATCCAGTGGTTAGGACAGTAGCCTGGGCCATAGCCAGGTTCAGTTCCCTGCTCCATCATAGACTTCTTGTGTGATCTCACTCAGCTGTGTTTACATGGGAGCTGAAAGGTGTAATTTTCAGCTCAAGGAGACATAATTGCACTAGTTCTGATTGAGCTGGTGTGCTAAAAACAGAAGTATAGCCAGAGTCGGAGGAAATAACTACTGGTTTCAGACTGGTACATAGTTGGGGTGGCTCACGCCACCACGGCTATACTTCCATGTTTAATGCATTAGCTTCATCGGAGTTAACTCGGATTGTCTCCTTGAGGTGGAAATTACATCTTCCGGCTCTAATATAGACACATCCTTAGTATTTCCATGCCCCATCTGTAAAATGGGGATAACCTCCTAACCTTCTCACAGGGGTATGGTGAGGATAAATATACTGAGGATTGGAAGGCTCTCAAATACTGTATCAATTGAGGCCCACATAAATAGCAAAGATCGATAGGTAGAATCTATTGGACCGTATAACAATTGATTGTGTAATAAAACACCTAGTAACCATTTATTATCCCTCTTTAAACTATTGAGGAGGCTGACACAGAGACAGTTAAATAATTAGCCCAGTGCTACAATAAGACTAAAGCAAAGTCAAAATTGGTGTTCCTGGCTCCCTGCCTTATGTTTAGTTCTCTAGACTATACTGCCACATGCTAGCATTAACTTTGAATTTATAGTTTAAAGCCCCTTTTCCAAACTGGTGGAACATTGTCTTATTCAGTTGATGGGACATGTTAAGCTTCCATTTTCAATGAATGATCCTATTTTTTTGAATTCACTGAGAAAGTAAGATGCTGAAATGTTATGTTTTTCAGGAGTTATTTTTATGACAATGCGCATTTAAGGTGATGACCCTAAACTGAAAAACTTGGTCTGAGACCTCAAAGGTTACTTGCAGGTCTCTGTAGCATCATTTCTAAACTAGTGCACTCTAGCAGACCCTTCTCTTCATGTCTCTATCTCCCCACAATCTCAAAGCCAGCCTGCCTGAGTTAACGAACTTCAGCTGTCTCTATACTGATGCTTAATTGGCATTACCAGAGATTGATAAATATAGAGCTGTTAAATTTCTGTCAGTTTGATCACTTTGATATTTCCATGTAGTTTTTTTTCTCTACCAACTTGGTCTGAGCTAAGTATTTGTCGGCATAGTTCCAACTTATTACATTATACCATGATCGCTTCTATTGCTTGATTCAGACAACAAAATTATGTACCAGAGGAAGAAAGCATTATGAAATAGCACACCAATTTAATGCCCCAGAAAACTTAGATTTCACAGTACCATGCTCTCAAAGCAAAGTAAAACCAACATTTGCAGAGGAAAAGCATGAGAGTGCTTCAGTTGTTATATAGCAGGAAACTGCTGAGCATGTGGGAATTGTGTCCATGTATAAATATTAAATCCCCAAAACCTCTGTAAATATCAGAAAAAAGTTGACTTAATGTGATAAAATCAAGGAATTTTGTGTTAAGGCAGACATATTTTAGCTCACGGTCGTATGCAAGAAAAGTCGGCAGGGGTAGGGTGACTGTAAAGTAAGGACAGAATGCTAGTGTTAACTTTGAATGTTGCAGCGTTTTTTGTTGTGTTTTTCTTCCTCCAGTTTCTCAGATCCTTCATGGCATTTAAACATAGTTTCTGGTATTTAATTTCTTTGGTGGTTTTCTTAAAGTAAATCTTTCATGGAAGGTTCTACAGTTACTGTATTATTTATCTGGAACTATTTTCCCAAGTTGGTCTTTTGGATGCATATATAATTAGGCAGTTTTTTAAAAACTTGACTTTTATTAAAACATTTCATTTCCCTCTAAAGATTCTTGTCTCTTGGGTAAATCATTAGGCAGTTGTTGTTTTTTTAAAAATATCTGTGTTATTGGCCTAAGTGAAAATGTATTATGCACTTTTATTAAATGCATAATTAGACTTTTAAAGAAAAATATGCATCAACCTTATGGACTGCAGTGGCTTATCATGTAATTAAGATGTATTTAATAATAGTATATAGTCCCATAATGGTTTTTTTAACCATAACTTCATGGCCATTTCCAAAAAAATTATAAAAATCAATAAGACCATAATATTGTATGTATAACTTATTAGCCAAATGTCATTTTTAAATTGAATAATAATTCTTTGCATTGATAGAGTGGCTTTCATCTCAGAATCTCCAAACACTTGATACACATTAAATAATTAAGTCCCTCAAAACACGAGGTAGACATTTTAGAGATGAAGAAACTGAGGCAAGGAGGAGTTCATTGACTTGTCCAAGGTCACACAGTGAGTCAGTATCACAGCTGAGACTAGAATCTGAGAGTTCTGATTCTCTGTTCTAACTACTAGATCCCTTTTTGAGACTTTTTTTCCCATTATGAAAGTTGAAGAGTAGCAGACCATTTGCCTTACTTTACCAGTGTGATCACAGCTATTTGCTGAGAGCAGAGGAATATAGACTCAAGAATCTTGGGTTCTATTCCAGGTCCTGGATGGGGAATATGCTGTAGAGATAACAGATCCATCAACCTGTGTTCCCTACAAGCAGAGCCAGTACTAGGCATAAACAGACTAAGTGATTGTGTAGGGCTCTGAGCACATCACGAGAGTCCCCTATTAATTACACTGCTCTACAGCCAAAATGCTTCTGAAATAAATGTAATCAAATTTTACTAATTCTGGGTTGCTGAGAACGACAATGATGCTTAAAATTGTTGATTGGCTCTAGTTTTCAAGATATACTATTGGGTCAGTATATACGACCCTTGACATGGGAATGGCGGAGGATAAGTGAGTTATAAAGGGAAGGGATCTCAATTTAAACCAGAAATGACTAAAATACATCTTTGACTGGATCTATGAATAAATCTATGACTGGGTTTGGACAGTACTTGCTTTTTAGGCAAAACAATGAATGATGCAATCTGAAGCTGGTATTGCGTCATCCATGATATGAATTGCATCATGTTATTCCTAGAAGTCATGGATGATGTAATCATAACGAAGCTTACATCACTCTGCTGAACAAATTGCCCTATATCAGCTCTAGAAATCATACAGTGTCATGCTCTCTTATTTGTCAGTGTTTGATTTTGCAAAGGGACACATTTCTGTTTAGCCAAAGTGAGCAGAGATGCCTCGTACTTGTGTGAACAGTGCAGATAACTTCTGCTATGTTTGTGGTGAAGTGACTTTTGCATCACAAAAGCGCAGTATAACCACTATGGTTAAGAAAGCCTATCGCCTTTATTTTGGCTGCAAAATTGGAGATCAGGACAAGAGGTGGGCCCCACACATATGCTGCAACACTTGTGCAACAAATCTTCGCCAGTGGTTGAACAGGAAAAGGAAGTCTATGCCTTTTGCAGTGCCAATGATTTGGAGAGAGGCAACAGATCATACCAGCAATTGTTACTTTTGCATGGTGCCTCCAGTTGGGAAAGGTGTGTCAAAGAAGAAAAAGTGGACTGTGCATTACCCAAACATTCCATCAGCTATAAGTCCAATACCCCACGGAGAAGGACTGCCAGTTTCTGATGCACCAGAATCATTCTCACTTGAGTCAGATGAGGAAGAGGAAGAGGATGAAACTTCTGGTCCTGAACCATCAGTGTCACAGGACCCACATTTTCTCCCATCCTCCTCCTCTGAACCACACCTCATAACGCAAGCTGAACTGAATGACCTTGTCAGGGATTTGGAACTGCCCAAGAATAAGGCAGAGCTGTTGGGCTCCAGACTACAGCAGTGGAATCTCCTGGCAGGTGATGTTAGGGTTTCCATGTTCCGTG
Source organism: Dermatemys mawii (assembly GCA_007922305.1). Lineage (NCBI taxonomy): Eukaryota > Metazoa > Chordata > Testudines > Dermatemydidae > Dermatemys > Dermatemys mawii. The sequence continues at coordinate 23,515,007 of ML677339.1, read as the reverse complement.
ACCGTCCAAAGGATCTTGTCCCATTCTTCTTCATGGAAGGTGATCTTGTAGCCTGCAACAACATCGACGGTGTGATGGCAGCCCTCAACATCATTCACGATCCAGATGGGTGGAGACTCTTCATTGATTCATCGAAGACGAGTCTTAAAGCTGTTTTGCTGCATAATGGCAATGTTTTGCCATCAATTCCAGTTGGTCGTGCAGTCCATATGAAGGAAACCTATGACAACATGAAACAACTTTTGAGGTACATAAACTATGACCAACATCAGTGGCAGCTTTGTGGCGATTTGAAGGTTGTTGCTCTCTTGCTTGGTCTGCAGACTGGATACCCAAAGTACTGCTGTTTTCTCTGCGAATGAGATAGTCGTGCAAGAGATTCCCACTACATCAAGAAAGACTGGCCACTCCGACAGTCATTGGAGCCTGGGAGGAAAAGTGTTCAGCATCCACCACTTGTTGAATCAAAGAAGATTTTGTTACCACCCTTACACATCAAGCTGGGTCTGATGAAGAACTTTGTCAAGGCCATTGACAAAACACAAGCAGCTTTCAAGTACCTCCATGGAAAATTTCCAAGGTTAAGTGAAGCTAAGATAAAGGAAGGTGTCTTTGTTGACACAATGGTGTCTTTGTCAACAAAAATATTCCCATATGGGGATCCCAATGAGTTAGTACTGGCACTGCAACAAATCTGACTCCTGCTGGCCCGGTCCTGTCTCATCCTCGCACACTGCTCCTTGTCCCAGGCTCTATCCCCTGGCCCTTTGTCCCAGTCTCCCCATTCCAATCTATTGCCACTTCTGCCTCAACACTCTCTGCCCCTGGCTCTTGTCCCCTCTGAATTCAAATCAAGCATCTTCCTCCACTATTCTGCAGGGGCCTATTTCCACAGGAACAGCAAAAGGCACATTCTTGACTCCAGAGTGATTCCCCATGCCAAATTTCAAGCCCGTGCTCAACAGCATAGCGGCAGTGGAGGCAGTCGTCAAAACCAAGCAAGATATTTATTTAACATGGACAAATAGTATATTTTCCCCTAATCACATTCGCAGAAATAGCCACTTTTGCTGAAGCTTTCCAGCAAATCTGAGCCTGAGACAGCTCTGCAGCATGAAAAATTTCAGCCTGAACAACTGATGCTTGGCAAATCTACAACCAATTAAAAACAGGGTCTGATAATGGGAAGTATCAGGCTACCATAACTATAAGTGGAGCTGGTAAGAGTCAAACTATGTCCAGTGGCGGGATCAACTTTTTTGCCACCCTAGGGAGTCTTCGGCAGCACGCCTGCGGGAGGTCCACCGGTCCCGCGGACTTGGTGGCGTTTCTGCAGGAGGTCCGTCGATCCTGCAGTTTTGGCTACCTGCCGCCAAAATGCCACCGACACCACAGGCCAGGTGGATCTCGCACAGAAACACCTGACTGCCACCCTAACAGCGACCGGCAGGCCACCACCCAGAGCTTGCCGCCCCTGGCGCACGCTTGCTGCACTGGTGCCTGGAGCTGCCCCTGGCTGCCCCCCTATAGTTCACTGGAGGAGCTGCCGCCAAAATGCCGCCCCGCAAATCCTGCCGCCCTTTGGGACCGCCTAGGTCGCCTAGTGCTTGCGCCAGTCCTGACTATATCTGGGCTTGCGTCAGTGTGTTGAAATTTGAGGGGAGGATCAGGAAAGGTCCAAGCTATTTCAATGGGACCTCCTTCCACCCTTTGCAGAAAACAGTGTGACCCAGTCCTTGCGCTAAGAGATTGCAAGAACTGAAGCTAGCATCCAGAGAGGACAGAATAGGGCAAGGCCTTCCTCAACCTCATGTGCTCAGGAGAAGCATTTGCTGTGTTCGATAAGAGGAATTACACTGGACAATGCTTCCTTACTTAAATCAGGAACAATTACTTTGGGCTGGGGTGGTTAATCTCTGCACTTTCCAATATAAAGGACTGGGGCAAGATTATCCTGTCCCACATTGCTGAGTAAGGGGACATAAAGGAACATCTTACTGACCATAGACACTATGCAATTGGTGGGTACCAGCATAAGGATAGATGAGCAGCTTCCATGGGACTGCTGCTCCTTCTCCTGCACAAGTGGGGTGGGGAATGGACAGGCAAAAGCGGACAGAGCCAAATTGGTATAGAATAGAAGTAGATTACCAGGAGGAAAACCAAAGGATAGATTTATGAGCTAGTCACAACTCATTTTCTTGTCTGCTCCTGGAACAGCCCACCCCTTCCTCAGGGCAGATTGTAAACATACTTTGTAGCCTTTTGCTTATAGTTGTAATACCAATATTAAAGAACAATTAATTGCAATTGTTTACGTTATTAATTATTATTAATAGTGTATATACTATGAAATATGGCTTGTGCTGTAAATGGTGCCATATTTTTCTGCAAGAAGGCAACCACAAAAGTTTAGAATGTATTTCTCAGTTTTTACATTGCACGTTTTTGAAGTGTTCTTCCTTTAGGACGAAACATCATATTTATTTCTACTATTTTCGGGAGTTCATCCAAGTAATGAGCCTAATGAGGTCAGGATGTTTTTGGTGATAATAAATAGCACTTCTGCAAAACTTTACACTTTCAGAGCTCTGTACAAATGCTACCTAATGCTGTTTAGAAAAAGACTGGGGCATGATGCATCACCTATACAGGAGAGGATGGATAGGAGAGGGAGTAAAGAGGAGATACACCAGAAAATAGCTTTTCTGACCCCATCTGGCTTCTTTCTTCTCCTGCAGTGCTACACTTCCATGTTATCTAGGATCACTTTTAAAGAAAAGTGATTGACTAGAGAAGTTTTAAATAAATAAATATAAAGATACTGTTCTGCTATGTTTGGGGGTGTACATTTCATCTGTAGAGCCCATGCTATGATATAAATAATACACTTTTTTAAAAGGAACCTGCAGGTGGTCCTAGGGCTAATGCAACTGAATGGGAAATAATACATTTTAGAACTTTCAATTTTCTGAGAAGCATGCACTGTGTAATACTCTGATTCTGCAAACACTTCTGCGCGTCCTTAACTTTATTACCATGAGCAGTCCCATCGCTCATAGTACTAAAGTTAAGAATGCATATAAATATTTGCAGGATCAGAACTTAACACCTCTTGTGTTAAGAAAGGAAACATAGATTTTTCTTTCTGCCTGTCAGGATTGCCTCCCCACTCTGAACTCTAGGGTACAGATGTGGGGACCCGCATGAAAAAAAGAAATAACCTCCCCAAGCCTATTTTACCAGCTTGGGTTAAAATGTTTTTCCCCAGAACACAAATTCTTCTATATCTGGACCTGGTACGCTGCCACCACCAAACTAGGTCTAGGGTAGTTCCTTCTTTCCCTTTCCACTAACCTCCCAAACTTCTTCCTTCCCTGGGAAGCTTGAGAGAAAAAAAAATAAACCTCGCCTGCTCCTGCGAGATGTGCCCGATCCAAAACCAGGATCTTACACAATGAAAAACAAGCAGTCAGCTTCTTAAAAGAAAGATTTTAATAAAAGAAAAAAAGAAAGGAGTAAATCTCTTATAACCATCAATAGAACAGCATCTACCATAATCAACAAAAGGATTCAGAAACCAAACCTCTCCTCCGAGGCAATTTTCTCCCACTGTTGATATCTCTGCTGAAGCTTACAATATCCAGAAGCACCCAGCCAACACTCACCACTGAGAACCCTCCAAGTGATTAAAAAAAGGTAAACTTACTGACTACAATACTTAATAGAATCTATAGTTACAGTGAAAGACATAGCTGTGTCCATCCCATAGCCGAGGTGAACAGAGAGAGACCCAGAGAGAAACTGAAACTTAAAATCCTTTGTCTCCTGAGGAATTTCTCATTGGTCAGTTGTCCACCTCTCAGGTTACCTTTAGCTTAACCCCTTACAGGTAAACAATAATTCTAGGCTACTTCACACTTATGACACTGCCTATTTTAAATAAAATATTTTTGAATATTCAATTGTAAAGAGTGTTATGGAAATGAAGATGGCAGAATAATGGAACAAAAGGAAACACAGGCATTCTTTCTTTGATTAATGCATATGGGCTATTTGTCTGACAAATGTGTATTGTTGATTATTTATGTTAGCAGTATGTACGTAAGCTGAAGTTTTGAGGGTTACCCTTTATGTCCCCCCCACATCATACTTTGTAATTAGGGAATCGGAAATGTTTAGATAATACAGTAAAAAAATAAGCAGAACATGTGTACTCTTTATTTCTAAGAGCATTGCATACTTAATATTTGTTAAAGAAAACCTGTTTGTTACTGGGCCCTGATATACCAACCTACAGCGTATAATGTAATTATACAGTATAACTTGTCAAAGAAATGGCTGCTGTGATACAGTACATAGTTGAGTTTATGTACAGTAATATTTGTAGCAAGTTGTCAACTTCATCAGCTAAACAATTTTACCCCCAGTTTAAGATAGCTGTAATATACTGTAAATAGCTTTATATTTTAAAACTGTAAATGTGATGCTGCAGATACATTTGTTTGATATCTGCTCTAACAAAAAGGAAAGGTTTTCTCTATTACTACACTGCTAATTTCATACATTAGTCTCTAAAATATAAGATGAGATGAGTTTCACTACAATATTCACAAGGCAGTAAATTTCATGGATTATGGATTCCATGACACCTCTTTTCACAGAGACATCTGTGACCATGACTTCTTACCATTAATACCCCCAGTATCAGGGTTATGGTGCCACCAACTGATTGCCAGGGCACGAAGAGACTGGCTCAGGATAAGCTCTCCCCTAAAAGATCATTAGAAAGGTGTAATGGAATATTATATTATTATATTAGAGTATATTATAATTATATAATTATAATATAATATATTATATTAGAATATAAATCTAATATTTTAATTTCAATTTTATTTTCAAAGTTAAAAAGGGTACTATTGAGTTTTAAAAGTCGACAAATCACCCTAAAAAGTCGGAAATGGACTGAGCCCGAATTCAACAAGGCACTTAAGCATGTGTATGATTTTAAGCACAAGTAGTTCTATTAAAAAAATACCTAGCTTTTATATTCAGTGCTTTTCGTCAGTAGATCTCATAAACATAAACTTAAGTACCTTGCTGAAACGAAAATTGAATTTTAGCTTAGGATTTAAAAATATATTTCAAAACCATGCACTTTGAAATAAGAACAATAATGCAGATAAAACCTTAGAAAAGTTTCATGGAATCCGTACATTTATGCATCTGTTACTTATAATAAAATTTGCCATGATTCATCTGTAATTTTCCCTCCACTTCCTGGATTTGATCACGACACACTGATGGCTCTAAATGTCCTGGTGTATTATGTGTTATAGCCTTCTAACATCTCCATTTAATTGTGCTTTTCTTTTAACTGCACTTTATGTAGAAAATAGAAATTGCCTTGATATAAAAAAATACAGGCCTATTACTTTATTCAGTTTTCAATTTACATTTCTAGGGACCACAACAGGTCTGAAAATGTGGCACTGCAGCAAACAAAGGCCAAACTGGGTCACAGCACTATTTCCCTGTGAGTCTAATCAATTTTAGTCTCTTTCCAAACTCTGAAGGCCTTAGAAAATTACTCTTGAGCAAATAATGTTTAAAACATAAAACAATTGAATGAATGTTTACAGGTAACCACAGAGGAAAAAAGAATACAGTTTAAAAGTCATTAAATAGAATTTATTTAATATACTATTTCTGAAACCAGTTTTTCATGTACTATGTGACTCTTGTTTAAATTCTATATAGGGCTCAATCCTGATCTCCATACCCAGGCAAAGTTTCCATACTAAGTAGTTAGTTAGTGTGGACGTGTGGGCAAGTAACAGTATGACAATATATCACTTACAACCCCAAACTAATACAGAGAAACAGTTAAATCCCAGATTACAGCTGATCTCAGTTAGAAAAAAACATTAGATGCTAATATACCAGTTTACTGGATATTTTTCAGTGGTGGGTTTTAATATGCCATGTAGGACAAAACAGGGCTAAATGATTATAGTGTTTCCTTTCTTGTTCTGTTTTTCCTGAGCTATCTGTGATATATTTTCTTTCTTCTTAATAATTTTCATTTTATTTTAAAGAACACAAGCCACCCAAAAGAATTAATACATTTATAGTCTGGAAAAATGGATCTGTTTTGTATTGGTATATACAATTATATATAAGCAGTTTAAATATTCAAATGCAAAAGAACACAGCTTTGCAGTAGGTTTTGTTGCAACCATCACTGAGATCATTGCAGGAATGGAACTCTGACAATCAATATGATCATAAAGATATAGGCAGTTTAGGCAATTTGCCAATAAATATTGGTTTGCTCTTTATACTAAGTCAGCACAAGCATGTGAGATCACCTTCTGTTTTGGAAACCTATAACATATATTACTGTGTTTGTGACCTGTATGCATACAGACAACACAGTCATCAGCTAATGTATGTGCATGTAACGCTACGGAAACAACACACAGCTCTGGACTCCAAAATAATGGGTGAAATCCTGGCCTCACTGAAGTGAATGGGAGTTTTCCAATTGACTTCAGTGGAAGCCAGGTTTTCACCCCAGTTTATTTATCCAGTGAGATAAAGAAGCACTTCTACTAACTAAGGGCCTGATTCAGGACAGTTTCTCTATTCAGGACAGCACTTAATCTCATGGACATCAGCAGGAGCATCTGCTCAAAAATTAAGTACCTGTTAAATGCTAGCCTGAATAGGGGTGATTTGAGCATGGGCTTACGCATTGTCCTGAACTGAAGTCTCAATATCCACTAGCTGAGGGAACAGGTACGTTATTTATAGGTGTCTTTGACATATTCCATCCAATACGAACAAACCAATAAAAAGGCTCGTATATACAGGGTTACTCAGGAAAATTAATCCAAATTAACTAACGGTGTGAATAAAAATGAGATTAGAATACATTACAATTTATGTATATGCTTTTATTCTGAATTAAAGTGACCTTCAACTAATCCATTTTGGAAGTGAAATAAAATAAAGCCAGCAGTTCTCAACTAGGACCCTCTGGGGGGCCACAAGCAGGTTCCAGGGGGTCTGCCAAGCAGGGCCAGTGTTCGACTCACTGGGGCCCAGGGCGGAAAGCCGACATCCAGTGCCCTCAGCCCCACAACCCAGGGCTGAAGCCGAAGGCTGAGCAGTTTAGCTTCATGGGGCTCCCTGTAGTGTGGGCCCCAGACAATTGCTGTGCTTGCTGCCTCCTAATGCTGGCCCTGAATTTCATATGCAAAACAACATTCGTTCTGGCACAGGTGGGCCGTGGAGTTGAGGGTCCTCAGAAAGAAAAAGGTTGAGAACCCCTGAATTCATCTACATTGAATTATGTTCACTTTAATTCAGAATGAGAGCAACCACAAAGGGATTTAGCATGGTGCAACTAAACCCAAATACTAATAATACAATATAAATTATAAAACTAGGTCCTTAGCTTTATTTCAACACATTTGTGGTATAATTGTACTTGTGTGGTTTGTTTAGTTTTGTGTTTTTATAAGAAGCATATTTGCTGGAGTTATGAGTTAATGTTGAAGGGCAAAATTTTCAAAAGCACATAAGTGACTTTATAATCTAGCTCCCATTTTCAACAGGGATTTAGGCCCCTGGGAGTATGTTTCATTACCTTTGAAATTGGCTTGGGCTCCTAATTCACTTAGTCTCTTGAAAATTTTAGGAAGAACTATTTTTGGTAAATATGCCGAGATACCTACTTGAAATATTTTAAGGTCCCTTTTACGACTGCCAGAATGTGTCATGATCTGAGGTCACATTGTTAGGCTGCACTTCCCTTCTGTTACCCTTCAGCAATATGCTAAATCACACTCGGCCTCTTGCTTCTCAGGCTGGTTGAGGCTTACAGTATATATTTGTGAAGACAGGCTGCTCATTGACTTGTAGAAAGAAGACCCCTTTGGGGCCTGTCTAAACTACCGCTTGGGGTTGATCTAAGATACATAATTTCAGTTATGGCAATAGCGTAGCTGACGTCAGTGTACTTAGATTGACTTACTGTGATGTCTTCACTGCGGTAAGTCAACAGCTGATGCTCTCCCATCAACTTCACTTGTGCTTCTCATTCTGGTGGAGTACGAGAGTCAACAGGAGAGCACTTAGAGGTCCATTTATCGTGTCCTCTATAGAGGTGATAAATCAACCCCCAGCCTCTTTTCCAAACACTGCAGCATTAGGCCTTAAAAGGGGAGGTTCAATGCCCTGCACTTTATGCAGGGAGGAGTTTGGCTGGCTGCCTGCCTGACAGAAGAGGGCAGTGCTTTCTGGCTTTCGGGAGGAGGGGAAACGTAAAACTGCTGGAAGAACAGTCAGCATGAACAGTCAACTCCTAGGAATGAGGGGTCAGCCTGAGCCTGGGCCTCCCCTCATCACTTGGAACAGACTGGGCAGCATGCACCCTCCCTCCCTAATTAGGTCACAAATATGCTGGATTTTTAGCTATATCTGCTTTGGGCATTACACTAGCCTTCCCACTAAGGGGGTCTGGGAAAGAATTTTTCCCTTACCATCATATTGGCCAGGTGCAGTGGGGGTGTTTTCGCCTTCCTCACAGCAGGTTCAGGTAGGCTCAGTTCATGCATAGCATGATGGACGGTAGGCCATATGTCACAACTCTTTATTTAAGTGAATAGTGGATGTTCAGTGCAGGTACTCCATGAATTAAGGCACAAAAACATGGAAAAATAGCTCAGAAAAGGAATTAAGGAGAAGTGCTTGGTAATTGAGCAAGCCGGGGCAGTTGGGGACTCCTCGGATTGGTACAGCAGGGAGCCAATCCCTCCATCCTCCCCCTCCACACACACACACACATCATTATTGGCCACCTTAACCCTTCCTATGAGGTGGGGAGGTCCCAGCAAGGGAAAAGGGGACAGGGAGCTGGTGAAAGCCCACCCTAGAATTGGCTAGAATTGGTAACGTCCGGGCAGTGAATCTGCTGGAGGGACATAAATTTTGCACCTGCACTGCACACATTTTATCTGCCAGGTTAGTCCCAGATATCTATCTAATAATAAAGTTGCAGCCTGATTAAACCCATATCTAATGTCTCCTGTCATTCTTTTGGCATAGCCAGACAATTATATAACAGTAGGAGTGTGAATGGAGAGGTGACCATTGCTGGTTTGTGTCAATTTTATATAAAATATTCCATTTGCGCTCAGGATTTTTGTGTTTATGTATTTTAAAGAAGAGAATATCCGGAATAAGCTTTCGTAATTTTCATGAGGTGGAAAGTGAACTTCTTCATATGCCACTCCAAGCAATTCCAACCGTTCTAGGAGCAAGACAACACTAATCAAAATAAGGGTAATTCAGAATGTTAAGGAATCTTGGATGCTAACTGACTGTTAGAGAACTAATGATTTATAATACCAACAAATGTATCACATTCCCTAAAAATTCACTGTGACACACTGTCGAGCAATTAACATGATATGATGTGATTCATTGCATACAAGTTTAAATGGGAAAAGTCAATATTGCAAAGTACGCTATCCAAAAGCACTTTCACAAAGCTATATTCAAGCCCTCTTGTTGTAACCTGCTTGCGAGCCAAAAAACAATGCGTACAGTTTGCAATTTGCATTTGAATAGGGACAGTCAGAAGACAATGGAGCTGTGAATATGAGAACAGAATGAAAGTCCTGGACATTGTCAAAAACGAAAAAAAATTGGCAATGGGTTTGGATGCGTGACCAGAATAGATGATAGTTGTTCAGTGTGACTAATAACAGAATAGCAACCAAGGAACACAAAATGTAATGATGGAGAAAGAAGACAAGATGGATGATGGGTGAGTTGAAAAGACAGGTTAGAGCACTGTGATAATGGATGCAGACTAAAAACATTCCAAGAAATTCTGGGAGAAGCACAGGACAGAGAAAATTTGGATCTCATCTTTATCCAGCAGTGTATACCAAAGTTCTATCTGTCCTCCTTCCTCTTTATTTATACCACTTTCTTTTCCTTTTTTTCAAAATTTCATTCTTAACTTCTCCACACAGAAAAATCATTCACTATAGTAAGGTCTCGAAGAAACTGAGAGGCAGTGTCAACTGATGCAAGACACTGTCAAAAGGACCTACATTTATATTATGATTAAAAATGTGTTCTTGGACTGTAAAGATCATTTTAAAAGATTGGGTTCTCTGTCTAAATTTCATCATTACAGAACTTCTAGGAATCTAAATTATAACAAAAATGCCTCTTCTCAAATCTATATCTTTTTTCCTAAAAAAAAAAAAAATTGAGATTTGACAATTAGTTATACTAACAACATTAGAATTAAGAAAAAGTGAACAAATAATATTACTGTAACATTTGAAAAGGAATCTTCATGAAATTTGAAGCAATATTTTGGATGAAAGTTCATCACAATTACAGCATATTAGACCTAGGGCTGTCAAGCGATTTAAAAAAAATAATCATGTGATTTGCACGGTTCAATTAGAATACCATTTATTAAAATATTTTTGGATGTTTTCTATATTTTCAAATATATTGATTTCAATTACAACACAAAATACAAAGTGTATAGTGCTCACTTTACATTTTTATTACAAATATTTCCATGATAAAAACCTAAAGAAATTATATATTTCAATTAATCTAAGTACTGTAGTGCAATCTCTTTATCATGAAAGTTGAGCTTACAAATGTAGAATTATGTACAAAAAATAACTGCATTCAAAAATAAAACAATGTAAAACTTTAGAACCTACAAGACCACTCAGTCCTACTTCAGCCAATTGCTCAGTCAAGCAAGTTTGGTTACAATTTGCAGGAGATAATGCGGCCCATGTCTTGTTTACAATGCCACCTAAAAGCGAGAACAGGTGTTCACATGGGACTATTGCAGTCAGCATCATAAGATATTTATGTGACAGATGCGCTAAAGATTCATATGTTCCTTCAGGCTTCAACCACCATTCCAGAAGATATGCGTCCACTCCGATGACAAGCTGAGCGGATCAATGCATGTTCATTTTCATCATCTGAGTCAAACGGCACCAGGAGAAGGTTGATTTTCTCTTTTGGTGGTTTGTGTTCTTCAGTTTCTGCATCAGAGTGTTGCTCTTTTAAGACATCTGAAAGCATTTGCCACACCTCATCCCTCTCAGATTATGGAAGGCACTTCAGATTCTTAAATCTTGGGTTGAGTGCTGTATCTATCCTTAGAAATGTCACATTGGTACCTTCTTTGTGTGTTGTCAAATCTGCAGTGAAACTGTTCTTAAAACAAACATGTGCTAGGTCATCATCCAAGACTGCTATAATATGAAATATATGACAAAATGCAGGTAAAACAGAACAGAAGACATACAATTCTCCCCCAAGGAGTTCAGTCACAAATTTAATTAAAGCATTATTTTTAACAATCATCATTAGTATGGAAGCATGCCCTCTGGAATGGAGGCCAAAGCACGAGGGGCATATGAATATTTAGCATATCTGGCTAAATACCTTGCCATGCCAGCTACAAAAGTGCCACGTGAATGCCTGTTTTCACTTGCAGGTGACATTGTAAATAAAAAGCAGGCAGCAGTATCTCCTGTAATGTAAACAAACTTATTTGTCTTAACAATTGGCTGAACAAGAAGTAAGTCTGAGTGGACTTGTAGGTGCTAAAGTTTTACGTTGTTTTGTTTTTGAGTGCAGTTATGTATAAATTATAATATAAAGTGATCCCTGTACACCTTATATTCTGTGTTCTACTAGAAATTGATATATTTTAAAATGTAGAAAAATATCCAAAATGTTTAATAAATTTCAATGGGTATTCTATTGTTTAACAGTGTGATTAATTGTGATTATTCTTTTATTCACAGGTGGGGGGTTTTGAGTTAATCGTGTGACATAACTGCAATTAGTTGACAGCCCTAATTAGAACCAAAGGTCTAATATGTTATTTCTTCCCTTCAATCCCTTTGAACTGTTTTTTTCCCCAAAATTTGAAAGATGTTTGAAGTGAACATGAAGTGGCTTCATACCAAAAACTGTGGAGAAGGGATAAAACTGTTGGGATTCCTTGCAGTCCTTAACAGCCAAGATTCACAATGGATGTATGTTTACCACTAGAAGAGATTTTTGGCACAATATTTCTCCTCCAATCCTTTTATATCCCTTCTGCCAGGTTGTGTCAGCAGTAACGAGGGCCAGGTTCAATATGTAGGGGTTCCTCTTAACACTACAAACCAGAACTGGCCTGAGCCCCTACCCAGTAGTCTGGTAAAACTAAACACCGCCCCGGGCACCTCAGAGAGGTTATCCTTCCCCATCTGCAGACACTGAAACTATTTACAATAAAAGAAGAGGGAAATTTGGTGAGGTAACATCTTTTATTGGACCAACTTCTCCTGGTGAGAGAGAGAAGCTTTTGAGCCACACAAAGCTCTGAAGAAGAGCTTGTCTCTCTCACCAGCAGCAGTTGCTCCAATAAATGATATTACCTCACCGACTTTGTCTTTTTAGTATTCTGGGACTAACACCACTATAACTACACAGCATATAACAAAAGAAAACTTTTAATAAAAGGAAAGGGGATCTCAGGAATATGGGAAAATGCCTCAACAATGGTGCAAAAAGTATGCAAATCACAAATAAACTGCCACAGTACTTTGGGCAGTTTCTTTGCCTCGGTTTTCCAACTTGCAGTGTGAAAGTCCAATGGACAAATGTCCCTTTCATAGGTCACTTCCCTTTCCCTATGCTGCATGACACTCTCAGTTGGTTATCCAAAGTCATCAAAGTCTCAGAATTCAGGTGTGCTTTCACCTCCCATTCGTGAAAAGGAGGTGGAGTGAATAATGCCTCTTTTTCTGCCCCCGCCCACTATCTCTGTTGCTGCTTGCCGCTCACTGCCACTGTTCATCCTGCTGCTAACACTGCTTGCTGCTTTTGTGATGCTGTGCTCTGAGGTTCCATCCCTGAGCCCAGTTCTTTAGTGATTTCAGTTCTTAGCGATGTCACCAGGTTGCAAGGAATCTCACTCCTACTGTGACCTCTGCCCTTCACGGCCATCTTTGGCTCTGCTCACTGCCGCCTCTTCTTGCTGGTCTTATTCACTTTGGTGATACTATGTTCTGAGATTTTACTACTTAGCCCAGATCTTAGTCATTTCAGCACTTAAGGTGTGCTACCCGGCAATAAGGATGGCATCTCATTACCTCTGTATTCACTAATGTGAATTTTAACCCAAATCAGCCATGACCTTTTTTGGCAAAGTACATCAGTCTAGGTGTAGCAGATGTGTCTATGAAAATATAGTCTGCTCCTGAGGTCTTTCCCCGCTCCCTCCCCCGTTCATCACTAGATGCCAGGGGAGAGTTCATTCAGATCCAGCTTACACTTTCCTTGCCCTTTTCTCACTCTCTTCCTCCTGTTCTGTGTTTCCCTCTCCACCTTCTGCCCCTGAAACTGCTCCTCCTGTCTTTCTTTTTATTCTTAGAAGGAAAAACAGAGTAAAAAGCAGAGTTTTGGGGAGTATAGTGGCTAGCCTCAGCCTCATCCCAGAGATTGTCCTCTGTAGCCTGATCCACACCCACTGAAATCAATGAGAGTTTGTACTTTGACTTCAGTGGACTTTGAGTCAGACCTCATATACACACACATCTGAGTACATTCTCCTTTGAGCCTATAAACTATTTTTTGTTCTGTTCTGTTCTTTATAGGTTCTTACACAACACTTCGCCTCTTAGTATCTGAGGGTCTTCCAGTAGTGCATCACATGACATGATGAACATCTGTCATATGAGGTTGACTCTCTTATCCTCTCCTGAGGCGGGAAAAGTGTTTGCAGTGGTATGTTTTATTTTGGGAGGGTTAATGTGTTATTTTTTTAAATATATCTACATATTTCTGTGTATTTGTTAGAGAAGGCAAGTGAGAACAATGTGTTTTGTGCTTGGAGCAGTCAGCAAGTTTTGTGATGGTGCTTAATTCCTGTGGGAGTTCATTTCCCCCCGATTAGTTCAGATGGTGGAGCTACTAGCCTTGTTTTATATTCCTCTCTACTTAGTATTCCACAGTGACCGGGCAATGTTTTGACCAATGACGATATTAGATTCTCAGACCTGTAGCTCCCATTTAGACTCTTGCCCCGTGAGGTTTGCCTGACTTAGCTCATAACTAATTTCAAGCAAGAGACTCCTATATTATTTAAAGAAGAGAGAGAGAGAGAAAGAAGTAGTAGAAAACAACTATGGAAAAAGCCAACTGTTTTCCTCTTGTTCTCATTCAGTTTTAGCATAACAGAATCCCAACCCTGACTAGGGCCTCTAAATGTTACTGCAATGCTAATATTAAAAAAAAAATTGTTCAGGGAGGAAAGGCAATTTTTATCTATAAACTCATGATGCAAAAAGTATACAAGGTTCAAAGCTTGTCATCTGGGACTTGAAAACAGAAAATATGAAAACTTCAGTGATTAAAGCTAACAGCTTACATAGCTAAATTGATATTTACTACAAATACGTTATATATCCTCAGAGATTGCCAGTCTCCCCATGCCTGACCTTGATCTCCCTCATTGTAAAAAAACTGGGGGCGGGGTTGACAGGGCATTCACTATGACGGCTTTGAGACTTTGGCACTTGGCCCCCACCCCTTCGAGTCAGAAATTGCCCAAATCCTGTGACTTTCCAGTTACACTGCACAAGACCACTATTTAATAGGGACTCTGTTTCCTAGATTATGAAGATGGTAGCTGGCTAGCTGCACATACCAAAGAAACCAACTATCTAACCCCAACTATTACAGTAATCTATTTTTTTCTAACTGTAATGCCTCAGGGAAGGCCTGACTCATGTCACATAAAAAAAAGAAGCAGTTTTTTAAAAATTTCCCTAATCTGGTCTTCCTCTCTCTTCATAACTCAGCAAATGGCTCATTTTCTCTACATGAGAGACTCAAAGGCTCAGCCATCAAGCCCTTCCCTTCATTATTACAGCTATTTTCTTCCAATCAGGAACCAGAAACAATATCACACAATGAAAATGACTGGTCACACAATGGTAATAGCAAACTCATGTTGGGAATACAGATGCTGCAACCCACAGCCTGATATTTGCATAAAGTCTTTGGCAGGCTATAATAAATAATAATTATTTGTAAAAATAAAAATATGTTCATGAATGTTTCACAAACAGGAAGAAGGCTATAATTCAGTGAATAAGTGGTTCTTGTTGTTTGTCCAGCTCAATCTCGAGATTTTGTTGAGATGAGAAATTCAGCATTTAGCTCAGAAACAATACAGGAATTCGTACAGACTTCTTGTTTATTTAACCCCCATTATCTTGCAGCTGGCAGTACTTTTATACAGTTGATAAGTCTTTTCTTTTTTTTTTTCTTACATGAATGCTCACACTGCCCCATCTGATTGGCAATCCATACTCCCAGTCCTCTAGCTTTTTCTGTCAGAAATAGCTGTAAGCACAGTGTTCACCTTCACTTATCTCTTGCATAATGCGTTTATTATGGTTTGCTGCTTGATATGGGAAATTTAGTGGCATATATTTAAGAAGTCATGTTGTTGGTTCCACTTAACTGAATAGCAGAGCTCTGTTTTTTCTAATGGAAAAGTCTCTTTTGTTTAGTAAGATATAAATGTAAAATTATCCTCTGGGATTTCTTCGCAGAGTTTTAATAGTCTCCAGTGAACCATTGAAATTTCTAGAATCCTATTATCATCTTCAGATGTACTTTAGAAATAGTATATTATTATCCATCAGATTACTTTGAAAGTCCTTCAGGAATACTAAAGAAAACCTTAAAATATTGCCAAATAACTTCATTAGCCTAGAAGGATTTCAATAGTAATCTAAAACAAACTAATTTTGAAAAATATTGCTAGGAATTTTAAAGGGTTTTACGATAGCCCGGAGTGTTTGGTATATGAGCTTTTGAGCTGAGTTTAACCTCTACCAAAAAGTTCATGATGAAGGTAATACATTCACAATGGAATCTACCATATTTTCTGCACTCAATGCTGCTATGATTTTTTATTGTGAAAAAATTCCAATATAATTTATCTTCCAATGGAGAATATGTGCATGTATGTACATGTAATATTTTTTCCAAATAGCTCTCCATACTCTGCCCCCCATTTTTGTAATGAGTGAACATTTCTTATACAGTCACATACTTTCTCTGCCAATAAGTCTCTGCCAAACTGCAATTGCAAAACTGAATTCTACATGTTAGAAACCTTGCCAGAGACCAACAAGTTATATACAGATGTCTTGCATCAACAAAATTATGCTAACAGTTGGGTTTCTTATTTTGTGAATATATCTGCTTGGGAAGGTTGAATCTAATAGACACTGGAAACTGAAGCCTTCTGTTAATCCAGAGGGCAGAGATGATGCAACTGGCTTCAGTTCATGCCTTGCTCACACTGCCCTGGCAAATGTCCTCAACCTTATGCTGTAAGGACGTTCTTGAGGGCAAGAAGAATGAATTCCTGGTTGTGTGGTGTGTACAATTTAAACACACACAACTGAGTTCATATATTGCAAAGGAGACCATGCAGTATTACCTGCAAATTCTGACACTTTGACAAAATCAACAGTGTTGTGAAGTAGGCAATCTGCACTGAATGCAACGTCACATAAGGACATCAAGGCAAAGAACTATTGCCACCTTTACAGGAATTCAGTAATTTGGAATATTTTACATCATGATTTTTTAAAATCCATATTTATGTGCCTAAATAAATGACTTGATTTTTAAAATGACAAGCACCTAGAAACTCCCATTGACTTCAGTGGGAGCTGTTGGTTGCTCAGATATTTGAAAATCTGGCCAGTTATTGAAGTGCCTAAATATGGGTTTAGGAGCCTATCTTTAGGAACCCACTTTTCAAAAACCTTGTCCTTTATTCATTCAAGAGCCATCCACAACTCTTTAGAGTTATCCTAGAACATTTGATCTCTCCTCCATTTTCCATTGCTAAGCATATTTATATTCTTCTGCTTTGTGCCAAAGTCTGCCATCAAATGTGGCCAAATGGAGAGCTGTGTATGTACAAAATTTGTCTCTTTGCACGATATGACTGAACATATGAAGGACCCTAATTTTCTTCAGGCTGTTTGTTTCTGTTTAGGCTGTGCACTGTGTTTTTCTGTAGGTATTCAGGCTGTGAGTTGCTAATGGTCACTGACAGAGCCTGGGTCATTCTTTTGTCAAAAGTGCTTAGGGAGAACCAGAAATAGACATCTTCTCCTAACATAAAACTTTGGGAATAAATATTCAAGTAAACTCCAAGGTTAATCTCTAATATTTTGCATTCTACACCTTTCTTGCCCTCTCATCTCCTCTGCAAACTAAGTCAGCCAATCTGAAGGCTGACACGAGGCAGAGAGCCAGTATCTAAGCTTAGTGATATTAGGATCTGATTTATTGCTTATTTCTTTTCTTTTCCCCTCCTGTTTGTTTGGAGTTGCAGGGAGTGGATACCTGTGCAGGGAGTGAGAGAGAGAGAGCTCTTACCACTGCTGTTGTAATTTTATGGCAGTCTACCGTGTGTGTGATGTTCCACTTCTGTTGTGACTGTTCTCTTTGATTATTATTTTGCTCATTGTACGTTGTGTAGTATTCACATCACTGTGCTTCAGCCATTCTTGCAAAGCGAGTGTAATGTTTCCTTTTGAAATATATGTACAGTTACTCTTCTTAAAAAAAAACACACCAAAAAAAAAACAAAAAACACTTAGACCTAAGGCAGTGTGCAATGTTACTTTGCAGCAAATTTTTGCAGTTTTACAAATGTACTTTTCAAAAAAATTGCCCAATTTCTTTAGAAAATAAATGAAGATCCTGTTAATTAGCTATATTCAACATTTAAAATCTAAACCTTATTCAGAAATGTTATAGCTTCTTATAAGTGAAGACTAGACATCCTCTGTTGTACATAGATAAACATATGAAGATGCTAAAGATTATTCATGACTGTTTATCCACATAAATGTTTTATTCTAGAAGACAAACATCTCTAATTAAGATATTTATCCCCATAACTCACCTCCTTCTCTGTGCTCATGCTGGGAAGTCAGCAGCTCATGTTCTTGACATCTTAATTTATGGTTGTGTGAAGGACAGAGTATTTGTACAGGATTTCCACTGTAATTCAACATTATCTCAAAATGCTATTAACACCAAGAAGTCTAATATATATGAGACATTTTTTACAATGGAAAGCCTGCTGAAGAGGCCCTACACAGTTTAAATGCAGGCATTATACAGCAGGAATAAAGACACCAGGGGAGGAACAAGAGAAGATAGTTACTTGAGATATGGATGTGAAGCAATGCTGCTCTTTGTCAGGGAAATTGTATATAATTCTGGAATGATGGCTTCTTTACTTCCTGAAAATATGAGAGTCAATCACTTCAAACAATGGCCCATAGGGAATGCTCTTCAGAGTGTGTCCCCATCCCCACTAATACCCAGTGACACTCAGCCCAAGCTGGTTGGCAATTTTTTCTTGGAAAATGCCAGTTCATTTAACCTGAAATGTTTCACAGAAGCCTGATGGATTCTATGAACTTTCAGTGGAAACTTGCCTCATTTACTGCCAGCCTATCTCATTTACTGGTGGGCTTCTGGGGACCCTGGGTTCATATGGGGCATGGCTGTGGGAGTCTGGCAGCACTGGAAGCCCTGAGATCCCCAGTTTCTGACAGGGACTTCTAAGTCTAGGTTCCATGATGTATAGCAGGATCATAGAAGCCCTGCCGTTAAGCCAGGCACCTGTTATGGTATGGGCTTCTAAGATCTGCAACTCCGGGGCAATCCTGCTGTCCAAATTGGACCCCAGCATTTCTGGACTCCTCATCCAGCTGGCTCACTGGGCTGCCTGACTCTGGTGGTAGCTGGGTCACCAGGCTGTAGGAATTGGGTAGCCCTGGGAGACAGCTGGCCGAGGAGTCTTGAAGCTTCCCACCCAGAATTTAGGGCAGTCTGCATGGTGGACCTCCGCTGGAATGACAGACCCCTGAAGCCATGGCAGCTGTTGAGTGAAACTGACATATTCTTTTCAGTTTCACTGTAGTATGGCGCAATGGTGAAGCGGAGCCAGGAAGTATGATTTGTTTCAGAAAAAACAGTTGTCAGTGTTTCTGTAATGAAAATTTGTAGAATTTCCAGTTCTCAGGAAATTCCTAAAAATTTGATTTCACTCCAAATCAAACAGAAATCAAATTTCAAAACTCAAAATTTCCTGTGAACCAGAAAGTTTGAGTTTCAGCCAGTTCTACACCTGATAACCCCACTATCTAAAAAGATCCCTATAATAAAATACATTGTGTTGAACCAATGAATCCTCAAAATGCATTTCAAAGTAAAATAAACCAAAATCAGTAACCTTAAACATCTTGGACCTTCAAAATGATTATATGCACAGACTATTTGCAAGGTCTCAATAGTACTGTCTTAACTTCACCCTCAGCTCATATCCATCTTCCTATCACTTGAGGATCTGTCAGTCTGTTTCACAACGACATTGACTGTTTTAGCCAATATGATGTGGTAGTAGCTATGCCACTGAGGAGAGCAGGACTTCGATCAGTGAGAGATATAAGCCTTGTCCGACATTTTAGTCTGTACATTAAGATGTTTGTTACATGCAGTAATGATCAGTGTAGACGACCCCTCCTTCAATAGATGGTGTGTATCCTTATCCAGGTCTTGTCTACACAGCAACACAGTTTGGACAATGGGGATATGAATGTAGAGTGTGCTAACGTGTTATGGTCTAACTTCCCTATGTAGACCTTGCCAGCACCAACTAAAAGGTACTTAGTTCAGTTTGATTTAGTCCTGTTTCAAACAGATTTTCCACTGAAAGTCCTTACAAAGTCACTCTAAAGATTTCTAAATATATATTACTAAGATTAAGCACACTGTCCGTATATATTAAATAATAAGGTGGTGGTGTTATTATCATGGCAAATCAGTGCACTAGGATTCCTGGATTTAAATCTCTACTAAATTAGCATAGTATATGATAAATATACAAAACATTGTAAATAGTTACCATTTTTTTCAATATCATTCTAAATTAGCTGAATAAACCCCATGTGCAGCGATGGTCAAAAAGGTAAATAAGATGTAAGGCTGTATTAAGAAAAGAACAGAGAACAACACTGAATGTATTATATTATCTAAATTGATGGTTTACACGGACATTGAATACTATGCTCAATTCATGGTACTCATTTTTAAAAGAATACAGCAGCAAAAGAAAAAAGTCCAGACAAAGACAGCAGAAATAATTAGAGGCATGCAAAGAATTCTGTATGACAGAAGATTTAAAAGTTCAGGAATATTGGGTGACTTTTAATACTGGGACACTTAGGAACTTTTTAAAATATCATTGATTTCATTTAGAGGAAAGAGAAAATAAGAAATGACATGATGAAAGGTACATAAATAATAAATGGCATAGATATGGTCATCTGGACACTCCTACTTGCCCTTACACAATTCAAGAATAAGAAGATATCCAATTAAAAGACAATAACTTTTAAAATGAAATACTTTTATGCATCATGCAAAATTTAACTCGTAGAATTTGCTTCTCTAAGACTGTATTAACTCACAGCCCATTTAAATTTTAAAAGGATTAGACATTTATATGAAGAATAAGACTATCTGCAGTTTTACAAGTTCAGATACAAATTTCTAAGCAATATTTGAAGACCTACAACTACTTACTTCAAAGCTTTTGAGAGAAACTTCTTGTTTAATTCTCCATTATAGGATTTTACACCTTTCTTTGAGGTAGCCGGTACTGGACACTATAACAGAGATACATTCAGACAAGAATGACCATTGTTCTAATTTGCTTTGGCCATTTCTGAGTTCTTTATATCCCCAGTTTTCACACTTCAGATACCTTTATCAAATTGTCTTATATTTTAAACTTTTCTTTAACATTCATAAAATACATACCATTCTGGAAAATATGAAGCAGCAAAGAGGTAGTAAAATAGCTTATGAATACACCTAGGAAAGGCACAATACCTTGGGATTTACTGACATTGCTGTAAATTTTGAAGCACTTGATTCTTATCTATTACAAATACAAGTTCAGCATACATATTGTGCCTATAAATAAGATCCACATTGGATATTATTTCTAGCAGGTATTTTGTGACTCCCCTATAGTAATTTCTGTTTTGGCAGAAACTTTAAAAGGGTAAATATCCTAATACACAAACTCTATCCAGCACCTAGAAACAAATGAGACTGGGTAGCAGAATTAAGGACATATTAATGCTAAAAATGAGTGTTTATTTGAAACAGTCCTGGGAAAACATTTTTCTCTTCTGTTCACACAAATCAAGTTCTTAGAAGGCATTACTGAAAGACTAAATAAAGCAAATCTCTCTGATTCAGCCAGATGTTGGTGATTTAAATGTTCCCCTTCAAATCTTTGGCCCATCCTGTGGTGCTGTCGGAAAATTACCCACACTGTGTCCCACTTGGGGAAAAAATAGGCAGCATGCTAATATATGCCTTTGAAATCAACCCAAATGTAACAGGGTTCTGGACTTTTCCTATTGTTCTACTCTGTTAGCAAGAGTTGGAATACAGCAAGGAACTTTAAATGAATTATTACTGCCACATAAGGATGGGAGTGGCTGATTAAACTCCACCCCAAATAAGAGAGGTAGAAAGAAGTGATGCATCAGAGAGGGCAAATACTGTGGGGAAGGGACCCCGAAGAGCAGGCAAGCTTCAGGAGAAGACATAGGCTGGTGTTCAGAGATTAGTGTTCTTTTGGAATTACTTTTTTGTCAAGGAATCACTTATTGAATCTGCAACAGTTACGTAGCTTTTGTTTCAAACTTGGTAAGGACTTGTCATATTACACCAAACATCAAACTCTGCCTATTGTCACATAATGAAAATTATTAATGAATGCTTATATTTCAGTAGCACCTACAGGCACTGGGATCAAGATCAGGATCCTGTTGCTTTACATACTGGATAAACACATACAAAGATATAGTCCTGCTCTGAAGAGCTTACACACTAAAAAACCTTTCTGCTGAAATTAGTCCAAAACAGTGTGCTTAGCTCTACTTATGAAAATACTCCTGAAACCTTGGAAGATGGGCTGCACTCCAAGCTATAAAAATAGATCAAGGAACTTTTTTTGTGCTATTCTGATGGAGAAGATTATTTACTTAAGACAAAATTTTATCTTTCTAAATCCTTTACAAGATGTAGAAGCCATGTGTTAATGTAGATGTCTCTTCTCATAGTACTCTACCACTGAAATTTTTACTTGTTGCTGCTGATGTTGTATTGACTGGGGTTGGCATAAGGAAGTATAAATTACACTTTCCTGTGCAGCCTCATTATCGAACACATGCAAGACGGATTCACCCCAGGGTAGGGTAGATAGTATTGACACAGTCTTCCCTCAAGGTTTTCCACCTTGGGTGGGAAGAACTATTTTATATCTGAAGGTCTAAAGGAGTTCTACATCAGAATCTGCTGAAGTGATATACTGAACTGTACTAATCCGATGGCCAAGGTCCCTTTCTGGTCCATATTGAAACAGTCACCACTTGAGTCAGTGGATAATGACTCCTGTCATATATCAAGGGTATTGATCTTTGTAAACCTGACTCATGTTGAGTTAATAGAACCAGAAAATAAAGTGTGCATTTCCTTAAAGCATCTTTCTGGTACTGGCCTCTTTTGGAGATGGAATACTGGTCTATATCCAGGCCATAGATCCACCCATGATAACAATTCCTATATTTCCTTTTTCTTCTGTTTATATATTTTACTGATATTTATGAAGATTTTAATGAATAAAATAAATAAATATAATTAAACATTGTTATCAAGGTAAATATAGTTTTTGATAGAGAAAATAGCATATCTGCCAGTGAGGAGATATGAAGAGGAAAACGTGGTACAGGCTTAGGGATGCAATTCCATTCCTGATTGGTAAGATTCTTACTTTGTTAGTTACATTAACGTTAGCAAGAGTTGTATGCAAAACTTCCTGTGTGTCAAAAAAAAAAACCATCAAAAAACACCCTGTTCAAAAAGTCAGGAAATGTAGATCCCTATAGCAAGTTGCACGTGTTGTGTTTTTCCATTCTGAGATTTAAAAAAAATCATCATTGTGTAAACTATTGTTTTGTTGTTGTTTATTTTCCTGGATATACAGCACCAGCTATGTTGTATGTATAACATGGCAGAGTTACTGTTTAGGGACTGAACATTGTGTTATTTTAACTGTTCTGCTTTAATGTCACATTGGGTTGGGTTTTGTTGCATTTTATGCACAGTAAAATATATGACTATACATATGAAGGCTAGGTATGCTAGTGCAAAGATTTTAGTGCATGAGTTTGGATGACCAAATTGCTCATGGGTGGCAAAGTCATTATATACCAGCAGACTCCATCAAGGATTTTGTTTATGCAGCATATTTTTCAGAAAAGCTATTGTTGCAATGTATTAAAGTGTGTTACATTTGTTTTATTAGTACTATATTTCATATCTCTCTGCCTTGTAAAAAGAGGTCCACTTAGTGCTATTAGTCCAATTCTAGGGGCATAAAAGAGGGAAGGAGTGCATGGTCTCCTGACTTGGTCACCAAGAATACCTGAAACCTATGATTGTTCAGAACTTCTCTGAAGAAATTTATCATGGGATAATTTGGTTGGCTTTCAGAAGAAGGGCATTGTTTCATACATTGTCAGAAATTATAAGATAAGTCTAAGAAAACTGCCCCAATCTCTTTCACTGAAATCCCACCCTAATAATTGGTTGGTGCAGCTGGTTAGAAATCTGGTCAGAAACCTGCTTGTTCATTTGGTAACATTGAGTCTATTAGCAATCTACTACAAGGAGCAGTCCTAGCACTGATTCTGTGTAATATTTACATCAGTGACCTTCCCCAATCATCATCACAGAAACTTTTTTTGCCGATGACATTGTTCGTGTATACAGGCACAAAATCATAGCATGATTCCTGAGCAAGGATCTTACAAACATGGAAGAATATTTCTTGGCAGATAAAATCAAACCCCAGTAAGACTATTGTGTCAGTGTTTCATCTAAACAGTTGAAAAGCTAGGGTGTAGCTTCATATGGACTCCTGTAGCCAGCAGATAAAACATGATCTAATCTGAAATATCTTGATGTAACATTAGATCACATACCACTAGCACCTGAAAAAATATCTATGGCGCAATAGAGATGCATGTACATCTCCCCCAGAAAGTGAAAGGAACATCCTGGAGGAACCCATGCAAAAACTCGATGGATCTCTCCACTGATCCTTGTTTACCACAGAATTCTATTCGCCCTCCTCCAAGATTTCTTGTCAACACTCAACACCATCATGTAGATCATTATGGATGCAGTAAAATCAGCACCATAACTGTGGTTTCCCATGTGGTGCATTTCCACCCATCCCAAATTCACCAGGCCATGAGAATCCTTCAGGACTACTGTTGTATTTGAGTGACCAAGGATCTTTCAATCCATGAAAACCTAAAAAAT
This sequence comes from Dermatemys mawii, assembly GCA_007922305.1. Taxonomy (NCBI): domain Eukaryota; kingdom Metazoa; phylum Chordata; order Testudines; family Dermatemydidae; genus Dermatemys; species Dermatemys mawii. Next base: position 23,490,425 of record ML677339.1, on the reverse strand, counting down.
GTACCAAGATTATGAATCAAATCCAGAAAACCCTTGTTGGCTTGCAAGTGCAAGAGCTTGAGCACTCGTGGTTTTGCCCCAAAGATCAATGACATGCAAGGTGGAAGAAAACCAATGTCTCCAAAAAACACCCTATCAAGATCTCAATCAAAGAACCCAATGGCTTTTCAGTCTCATGGAAAATACGGTCAGTGCATCCACACATTGCATGGCAGAGTGCCTAGCTTCTTGCAAATAGGTACTGAGACACAATCCTATTTGGGACTGTAGAAAAGGAATTCAGCTATGCCTCATCGACCAGTAACCCAAAGCATCATATCATGGTGGTATCTCTGCCATCTACTCTATCTTACATGTAGCAATTAATTGGATTGCCTACATACACATGTACATATAGTATTTCTGTATTTATGCCATACTAAAGAAAAAAGGAAAAGGAAAAACTAATATGACAGTTTTTAAAACCTCTAAAAATGATCTAAAATGCCTTTTCTGTGAATCAAGATGGTTTAAGATCCTACATGGCACCATCTGCCACGGCTAGAAATTAAGTCTGTATTTATCACTGAATAATCTGGATTCCCAGCATGCTAATGGGATAACACAGGTGTTCCAGCCCAGTGTGAGTGAGAGATCAGACTTCCAAACTGTCACAGGTACAGCACTGAATACAGAATACATTACTGAACTGCAGCCCAGTAATACCCATTCTTATCTGATTCAGGTTCCTGTTAGATCTGTGGTATGGAGAGGAGAAGAGAGGAGACAAGTAAAGTCTTTTCTGTGGTAGATTATTTGTAGAAATTTTATTTAAAACCTGCTGTTTGAAGGCTGCTCAGAAGTTTGGAGATTTATAAGTAGTCCTGGTAGAGATTAGTGGGCAGGATAGAAGTAAGGAACTCAAATGAAATTGTGACAGGTTTAAGAATAGCAACCGTGTTAGTCTGTATCCGTAAAGAAAGCGAGGAATATGTGTAGCACCTTAGAGACTAACCAGTTATTTCAGCAAAAGCTTTCGTGGGCTGTAGCCCACTTCGTGCATCCGATGAAGTCGGCGATAGCCCACAAAAGCTTATGCTGAAATAACTGGTTAGTCTCTAAAATGAAATTGTGGTTATCATGACCATTTACATTAGATGCAGAGTGGAAATGATTTTACAATTTTTGTAGCAATGTTTCAAAATATCATATGTGAAAGCAAATTGGTTTTCATGCAAATTTCCACTGAGGAGAAAAATACTAATTGCCATGCATTTTTTGTGAAATAGGGCCATTTTCAAAAATTCAAAACAAAACAGAAAAATCTTGACATGGAGATTTTCTCTCATCTCCTTTTGTTTTCATTGTGTTTAGTTATCTTGTCTGTAGTGTTAGGTGTCCCTATAGAATCTGAATGAATCACTCTTTTCCATAACTCTGAAGACTTTAAGAGCTGTGCTTAACATTCTAAAAATTGCTCTTTGCTAAAATTTAGCTTAAGCCACAAAGCATTTTGGGAATAGATTTTAAAAACGACTTTCCACCCATCAGAGTTCAACATCTTCAGATTCAGGGGTCTGGTTCAGTCCTATCTTTTCTATTCAACATTTTTTTATATTTCTAAAGGCTTTTGTAGGATTCTGAGAGTTGTATATAGGGACACAGATGTATATGGGTGGGGATTCTGTACCAGACAGGACACTGCTCAAATAAAGGGGGGTGGGGGGTAAAAACAAAAAAAATGTACTTTAATGGTAATATTTGTTCTCTCTCTCTTATTTGTTTAAGATTTCTGCCATTGGTAATTTTCCTGGAAGATGTATCTGAATTAAATATCACTGCAAATATCACAACACAGCAGTAACTGCACAGCGTTATCTGTGTTCTCTCTCTGCACTGGGTGGAGGATTTTTAATTTCATACATCATTTACAACTTGCCACAGTGATTCCACACTCAGTACGTTGTCTTATCAGAAAGAAAAAGAAATGTCTATATGGCTCAGCTGGTAGCATTTTTACCTCTGATTCAGGAGACTTTGGTTTAAGATCCCTACCCAGGATGTGGTGTCAGAAACCAATGCTAACACTGCAGGAGAGTGTTGACTCATCCAGATGAGACATCAAAATGAGCTCCCTTTCAACCATCTCCAGTAGCTGTCAGTGTAGAAGTGAAGGTTACCACAACCTCATTAGACAAAGACAGACAAAGAAACAAAGTGTGTTGTCACCTAAGAAAGTTAAAAAAGAAAAATATGTAGGTTTTGTTGTGAGAGATATAGACACATTCTGTGTGAAGCTCTCTGCGTTAAAGCCCTGGGTTAAAGTTAAGTTTATGCTTAAGTGCCTTCCTGAATCAGGGCCTAGCACATAACCTATTATACTAAAATCAGAGAATTTAAAGCCAACTGTATTATAAGTAGGTACTCTTAATGCCACAGGAGTAAGCAATATGGCCATTTTTAAAAGAGAAGTATCTAACAGATGCTAATTATTTTTACTTTCTACAGAATCGCAAACTTTCAGGAGGCGCTAGACTCCTGTGCACTGCTTCACTTTTTCTTTCTTCTTTTTCTTTTCTTTTTGTTCTTTTTTCCCCCCGGTTGGCCACTGTGCTGAGGTGAGGGAGAGGCAAAAACATTTTCCTTTATGGCTGGCAAAATAGCAAGGACCACTCCTGTGCTCATAGACTTAAAATAACAATATTGCAGGGCAGCTTTGTGAATAGGTGATGTAGTATATGCTGTTTTCCAACAAACCAGTCAGTGGCAACAGCTGAACTCATTACCATGTTTCTTGGAAAAAATACTGTGCTACTGGTGTATGAAGACGTGCAAAAATGAAATGAAAGCTCTGTAGCAAATTCTAGTATTCCTATCAGTATGGAGAGCAGAGTATTATGGTGGTTGACACATCAGTCAAAGCCAACTGGACAATGTTCCAGATGTCTACTTTTGGGCTGTCCAAGTACTGCAAACTGCAGTGCCATCAGGAACCACATTGGACTGGGCATCACATTTTGTTTAAGTACCATACTTGTGTTAATAAACTTGCTAAATTGGCAAACTGTGCCAATTTGGTGTGGCTTACCCACAAATTTTAGAGTCTTGGGTTCGGTGTATAAAACAATGGTGCCAGCAATCTGTGCTTTATGAGATATTGACTATATATATACATACTGTGTTTTGAAAACCACTTAAACCTGTGTATAACCCATTTATAGAAAACATGTTAGTGGTGACATAAAATCCAAAGGCTTTTTGTAGATGTCTCATGGCCAGAAATCTCCTCACCCTGCTAAGGGAGGAAAGTCTCCTCACCCTGCTAAGGGAGGAAAGTGAATTGTTGAAGTATTTACACAAGCACAACTTACCAACCCATGGAAACTTCAACCTCTGCAACATGATGCTTGAGAGGTTTCTAGAATGGAAGAATACAGTCAAGCACCAGCTCATAGAGGCATAGGAATTAGAGCTGGTAGGAAAGAATTTTCCCATGCCACAAAACTTTTTGAAATTTCAAAAAAATTTCCATTCTACGTGGGTACAAAACCAAGATCTATAGAAGGCAATCACACATGCGCGCACACAAAAACAGAGAGAAAGAAACTCCATAATTGACTCAGGTTCAAGTACCTGCTTTGCCTTGTTCATATGAGGGAATTGAAGCTGTGTATCCCATAATCCAGATGAATGTGTGGGCACCCATGTTATTGGTTATTCTGAAGCAAGGGGCCCGAGGGGGAGGCAAGGGCTGCTCTCAATCTTGCGTGAATAGCCCCAGTTAATGCAGGTGCATATCACGTAACAAATTGTCTCTTAGGAACATCAGGCAGTACAAAGGAGACTAGGGAAACAGTAACAGACAATTTGACATCAGCTAGACCAACAGCAGCAGCAACCACCTGGTAGTGTATTGGCTCAGTTTCTGGGGAATAGTAAAGCATATGGCCAGCAAAACCATTTCTCACATCACCTCAGTGTTTGTTCTGTCTGGGCAGACTCAATCTGTTTCACTATTAGTAGAAGAATATCTCTGATGAAATAGCTTCAGTCATGTTTAGAAAGGAAATATGGTATATGAGGAACTATGACACTGGCATTGGTTACTGCAAAAAATTGGTATTCTTTATCTCAGCTTATTCTTTGTCCACCATCAAACACGTTCTCAGAAGGTATTTTCAGGGCTGCCAGTTGTGTTGGAGACAGAAGGACTTTGTTTAGGGCAGCCAATATGGAGTTCACTTTTTAACAGACAAATTGACAAAATGTTCTGTATTGTCCATCTGTTCATCTAACTTATGCTACTTTAAAAACAAAAAAGTCCACAAATTGTCTAGAGACAAAACTCAGCCTTTTCCCTGGGGCTTGGCTTTATTGGAAAAAAATATTAGGAATGAAATAACAAAGTCAAGCTTGAGCTTTCTCCCCAGGCTGGCAGCTTCTTAAGTTCTTCGGGAATGCTCACATTTTCTCTGGCGATCCATCCCCACTATACACATGAGCTGATAAGTCATTTACCTATGAGACTGAAGAACCTATGCAGCCTTTTCCTTGCAGGTTCAATATCTGCTAACAATTTAAGGCAAACAAACATGTTGTCACTTCTCTTCTGCCATCAAGAGATATTTGGAATGGGGCAGAACAGCCAAAATATGTAGCCACTGGATAAAAAAGATTTGACTTTTCAGTTTCAACTGAGCAGGTACAGTGCTCTGTAATAGCTGACTATCTTCAATAGACATTTCTGTTTAATGAACTACATAGTTTATGACTGTATCATTTAGAACAGACTGTTGGAGCCTGTGAGCATCACAGAGAGCAGAGACTGAATATTTCTTGTCATTTCTGGGTCATTCTTGCTTTCCTCTATTTGGGCACTACCAGTCGAGCATAGTTGATTGAGAATTTAAACGCCCAATCCAACTCCCATTGAAGTCAATGTGAAGACTTTAATCAACTTCAACGGGAATTGGATTGGGCCCTAAATGGCTGTTTACTTGCTATATGGGTGTAATCAGACATTAAAGCATCTTAATTATATCGTACTTCACCCACTGAACTGTGGGCTCAAAAAGAGAGGCTTGGTTTAGGTCAAACTATACATTAGGCCCTTGATTTCTGATGTGTTTTGTTGTCAGAAGAAAACATACAAAGTGCAGTCCAATGTAAAACTTGCTTTTTAGGTCTATAAGAGAGTGTGCAAGCCCTTAAAAGGTAGGTGCAGCCCAGGGTGCCTATTGTCATGTTCCTCTGTCCCTTTAAGGCCAGACACCGTAACTGGTTGTAGTTCCCAGAAGCAGCACATAACTGAAAGTAATCAAGGCCTATGGAAGGGAAAAGAATATGAGAGTTCCCTGTGTTTAGTGTGAAAGGTTCTAGAAGGGCAATGGGATGGTGTTCACATTTGTCTGGGGTCTATGCCAAGTAGGATGACTCCTAGCTGAGAGGAAGACAGGGAAGAAGCTTGAGAAGGGTCCAGAGTGGTAAGCCTATATCTAGATGGGAAGGACTTTTTTTTTTAATCCCCTCTGCAGAGGAGAGAAGAAAAAGACCACGCAGGTATTTGAGAAGAGGATTGTGTAAGTGAGTACTGATTAAAAGAGAAGAGAATCCTGGGAATGAAGAGGGCAAACCTTGATTGGCAAGGATCCAGGCAATAACACTCTGGAGATTTTTGGGACTCAGGTTGCAAAGGACTAGACAGAGGGCTCAGCAAGGCTGTGGATGTCAAAGTATAGAGTGGAAAGCTTGTGGTTAAAAGTTGTACTATCTTGTTCCACTCTGGAGTGCGACATTCCATCAAATGATGACACATGATCCTAAATACTGCCAGAATTGCTTGTTCTATCCTGGATATGTCATTGTCTGCTGCCATCCATTTCTGCCTCTGCAACGGTGCCTCTCTGCTGCTTATTATACTAGCTAGCTAGCTAGCTAGCTATAATGCAGACACTGAGTTAGTTGTATAACTCATGTAGGGAATGAGGTGGCTGTGTTTTGGGGGGAATGAAAACTACCTATTCAAGATTTTAGGCTTAGATGCCAATTACATTTCTTTCTACTGGTGGTGTTATGGAATAGATACACATACAATTAAAATGGCTATCTTGCAGTAATGTCTCTCATGATAGCATAATATAAAGTTAAGTCAGAACTAATTCAAACTTTTTTCCCCTGAAACTGCAAGGAAATTGTCAAGTAAATTCTGATTCTTGAACTCACAAGAATGGTTCCACATTCAGATTTAGTAAGACAAAGTCAATGCAACTCTTAAAACTACAATCACTCAAAGCAACATAAGTTTTTATAAAGTGACATCTTTCACCAGTTCTGTATCAATGGATAATAAGCAAACAGCATTATTTCCTTGGCTATTCCAAAAGTGTTATACTTATTTAATGAGATTTATTGATGCATTTATTTTAAAAGTATGCTAACTCTTTCATTATTGTTTGTTTATTATACTAGCACCTATACACATCCATCAGGATTGGGATCCCATTATGCTGGAATCCTATACAAACATAAAATAAAATGCAATTCCTAGAAACCCAAACAATTGCTGCACCTTACAAATGTATAAGTTCCTGTCTCTTCACACAAACGCAGACTATATTGTATAGGACTCACTGTATAAGTAGTGCCAGTTATCACCAATATCATCATAACTACTGATTCCTTTCTTCAGTTTTATCTTCTTTGCTGTTTATAGTTTGTGGATTTTTTTATTTATTTTTTCTTCTGTTTTAGCCTCTTATTTTTGATAGGCAACAAAAAGATTTTAATGCCAGCTAGTCTATATTCTTCTTTGGTGGCTGGCTAGTCCTGAGCAGCCAATCAGAACTTCAGCTCAAGCACATCTGGCATTGATTAATGGACACCTTGCAGATGTACTTAATGATTATCCCCCTCAGAAAAAGAGAAGAGCACAGGAATCATGAAACCTTGCTGCTTGTATTAGATTTCTTGACATTTCAGTGCATCATGTACATCTGTGAAGGGTTTTTATCTTCCTTTTATTTCTTGTTTTAAATCAGATTATAAAGCCAAATGAATGCATCATTATCTCCATTTTTTAAAGGGAAAATAATATTCTGGAGAGAGAGCGAGTATTTTAAAAAACTAAACAAGGATAAATTTTGCGGTATACCAAATCATTCTCCAAGTATGAACAATTGCCTGACATAAAGATTTAATACATGTAAGAAGTGTTTTGGAGTAGGAGTGAGCAAACAAGATGTATATCAGAAAATACCAGCAGCCTATGTGGTTTGAGTGACTTGTGATATTGTAAGAAAAACCTAGTAAAACTCAGAATAGAATTAAAGGGATTTATTTTGTAATATACATATTCAATACAATACTACACAGAATATATATCAAGAAAAAGTGGGTGAAAAGAGAAAATTTGCATGTCTGGTATATAAAAAATAAAGTCTGTTGCAATATATTCCAAAAATTGTTCAATGGCTGTTCATATGAAAATATGACCCCTTTATAGTTGTCAAGGTTAGTGACACTTGAGGTAATGATTACATACGTACCACTCATTTAATATACAGCTGCCTACAGGATAACTGAGAGTGGTCATTCAGTGATATTTCTCAGAATTTGCCTTTATTTCTCTATGACAAAACTTCCATGATTATTATTGGTATACTCTCCAGCCACCTCCATGAAGTTGAAAGTATTTTATAATGGTACTCGGATGCTACAGCTCTTACCTTGCTTTGCTACCTTTGGTCTATGCTGCAGTTTGTTCGGTGACATAAGAGAAGAAATAGAGATAGCAGTGTTTTTCCTTTAGGGGTCTCCATGTGTTTTGTTGCACTTAGGGTGGCCAGATGTTTCAATTTTATAGGGACAGTCCCGATTTTTGGATCTTTTTCTTATATAGGCTCCTATTACCCCACCCCCACCCACATTTGCTGTCTGATCACTCTAGTTGCACTGTAATTACATGTTAAAGATACTGCTTAAAATGGCCTGAGTGTAGAATGACCCTACGCTGCACTGAGGGGAATGAGAACCAGCACTGTGGCAAAAGCAGTGGTACCTAGGGTGAGGGTGGATGGAAAAGGAAAGAGGTGATGTGTTGAAAATTTCCAGCTCTGTATGAAACAAAATAGACATTTGCTTTGCAGCCTATTGATTTGGGGGAACTAGAACATGGATGGAGAGTCAGTTCCTCCTTGCCATGGCAAGCTTTAGCTTCAAGAGGAACATGAGGAAAGCTAAATGGGAAGTATATGCATATGTCAATGGAAAACAGGCGCCTCAAATTTGGGAACAAGACTATCAAAATGAGTAATTAAAATGGAAAATCCATGTTATGCCACTTTATGTAAACTAAGCAAAAATCAAAACTATACCAGATATACATGAGCTCTGAATAGTCCCCAGTGTGTAAGTAGCACTGTTTACTTGATTACTGAGACTTCATAAAACAGAGATTAAAGCTTTTGGGGCCTTTTTTGTTTTGGGCTTAAAGTATTCATGAAAATACACAGGAGGTATTACTTCAGCGATATCTTAGGCTACCATGAATTCTAAACAGTAGCAGTGGCATAGAAGAAAAATAAAAAAGCATCACACTGAATTGTTTTTAAAATGCAGGTCCCTTGCATGGCTTTTTCCACCACCTTGCATGAGCAAACCTTTATGTGTGTAGGGACATACATGCATGCATGTGTGCTTGCTCTCTCTCTCTCTTGCACACACACAGGTATGTACTGGACAACAATGGTTCTCAACCTTTTCAGATCACTGTACCCCTTTCAGGAGTCGGATTTGTCTTGCATACCCCCAAGTTTCACCTCGCTTAAAAACTACTTGCTTACAAAATCACATATAAAAATACAGAAGTGTCACAGACACGCTATTACTGAAAAATTGCTTACATTCTAATTTTTTCCATGTAATTATAAGATAAATTGGAATATAAATATTGTACTTACATTTCAGTGTATAGTATATAGAGCAGTATAAACAAGTCATTCTCAGTATACATTTTAGTTTGTACTAACTTCGCTAATGCTTTTTATGTAGCCTACTGTAAAACTAGACAAATATGTAGATGAGCTGATGTACCTTCTGGACAGGGTGTTAGGGCTTTGTACCCTCTGGAGGTAAATGTACCCCTGGTTGAGAACCACTGCTCCACAGGACCATAAAACATTTCCAAAGTCTATTTCGGAAACATAACTTTGTAGAAAGCAAAGTGTGTTATTATAGTATTTCCCTTAGAGATCTCCAAGGGCAGAGAGAGTGACCACAAAGAGTAAGGACACTTGATTACAAGAGTATTTTCCTTGAAGGGGTCATTCAGCTGGACAACGACACTGACAGCCTGTAACTTGCATTTGTCACACACAGACACTGAACAATGACAATTACAAATGATTTCAAAAAGCCTTTTGTTGACACGGGCTGGAAGTTGAAAAGGAGCCAAGAAAGTCGGGCACCCAAATCCCATTTAAATTCAATGTGAGTTAGGTTCCTAATCTCCTTGGGCTCCTTTTGAAAATCCCAGCCACAGTTTGCCATATGTATTTCTCTTTTCTTTCTACAAATTTCAGCATTGGTTTGGAGAAATAAGGAAGAATACAAGGTAACATTCTATACAATTAGGACATCAGGGTTTAAATTGTTCACTTATTTGTAACAAAACTTGTAATATTAATTATATGTGATTGTGATTGATATAAACATTATGATAATATGCTCGTTGATGGAGGATCAGATCTCTGGCTGGGAAACCTTGATTATAGTAGAACCAAGACGGGGTCCTAGTCTTTCAGACACAGCCCTTCAGATCTCCCTATCTACTTGAGATTTGGACTCTGTCCCCAGAGTTAACTAACTTCTAGCTCAGGATGACTGATTTCTTTCCAGGCTATCTTCATAATTTCTCCCCTCCTTCCATAAGCTCCAGCTTGGGTTTGGGCTCTGGGATCGCACTGGGGATGAGGGCTTTAGGGTGCAGAAGGGGCCTGCGGCAGGGTGTTAGGAGGTGTCGGCTCTGGGGTGGGGATGGGGATGAGGGGGTTTGAGTGAAGGAGGGGGTTTCGGGCTGGGGCAGGAGGTTGGGTTGTGGGGGTGAGGGCTCCGGCTATAGGTTCGGGCTTTGTGTGGGGCCAGAAATGAGTGGTTCAGAGTTCAGGAGAGGGCTCCAGGCTGGGACAGAGAGTTGGGGTATGTAGCATAGGGTGAGGACTCCAGCTGGGAGTGCAGGTGTAGGATGCAGGGCCTGCTCCAGGCACCAACTGATGAAGCATGTGCTTGGGATGGCACATTTTAAGGGGCGGCATTCAGCCAGTGTTGGGCAGCACATTCTGCCCCCCACCCCCACCCTTTTTTTTTTTTTTTTTTTTGCTTCGGTGGCATTCTGGCTGCCTTTTTTCTTTTTTTTTATTTGTTGGGGGCCACAAAAAAGTTAGAGCCGGCCCTGCTGGCATAAGGCCGAAGGTGTGGGGTTTGGAGTGCAGGAGGGGGCTCCAGACTAGGACCAAGGGGTTTGGAGTGCTGGAAGGAATGCGGATTCCAGCTGGGAGTTTGGGCTCTGGGGTGGGACTGGGGGGATAAGGGGTTTGGAGTGCAGGAGGGAGTTCCAGGCTGTGGCTGAGGGATTTTGAGAGGCAGGTGGGGAGGTGGCCTCCAGCTGGGAGTGTGGACTCTGGGGTGGTGCTGAGGATGAGGGGTTGAGGGGTGCTGGAGGGGGCTCTGGGATTGGGAAGGGTGTTAGTGCACAGGAGGAGTGATGGCTCTGGCTGTGGGTATGGGCTCTGGGGTGGCATCGAGGATGAGCAGTTTGGGTTGCAGAAGGGTGCTGGGACAAGGTGTTAGGGAGTTGGGGATGTGCAGGAGCTACCGTGGTCCCTTTTTGACCAGGCATTCCAATCAAAAACAAGGTGCCTGGAAACCCTAGTGGTAAATTGTATTCATTGTGCACCTTTGATCCTCTCACCTTCCTGTGTATCTAAACCGTCTTCTCCGGAACTTGAACCTTGTCTACATTCGAATCTTTTGCTGGTATAGGAATGTCTTTTAAAGATGTGATTTTTTTAACAACATTTATGATCAGCAAAAGCATATACTAGGTCTAGATGCAGTTACAACAGAAAAAAATACTTTTCTCAGTGTACCTTATTTCATTCAGGAACTAGCACACACTTTAGCTACAAAAGTACTCTTTTGCCCGTATATGTTGTGCATACTCTGTACAAGCTGTACTATAGCTGTCCTACACCCCTTCCTCTTTTGTAGACCAGGCTTTATTCTCTGTACTCAAACTCTGACTGGCTTTAAACAACTATTGTAACTTTTAAAACTAGCACTATTACACTTTATAAGAGAGTGACTTTAATTACAGTAGTTGGGCTGTAATTAAAGAATAATTACACTGTAGTTATCATTTTTACATTTGTCATTACATTAATTCCATGAAGTTTCATTCAGTAATAGAATTCTATCATAACCATAAAGTTAACTAAATGCCTCAGAATTATTACACTGTAAATGTAGTTTATGTATCTGGATTCTAAAAATATACTTGAAAGTATAAAACTAAAGGGGTAAGTCTTATAACATTGTCCTTATATGAACTAGAAGTAATTAGTTATCAAAAATCATAATTATAATGAAATCATACAGTAATTGTAGTGTGAGTACTGTGTAATTACAATCATTGTTTAAACTGTAAACTCAGCACCTATAGTACTCTTTTTATGCACTCAGATATGGATTTCTCCCCTTCATTTATGCTGCTTTGAAGTACAGGAAGTGGAATATTCAGTTCTGAACCAATGGCAAATCTATACTCCAGTATTTTCAGGCCTATATATAAAGCTGAGGGAATAGTTAAAAAATAATGGGATTAAAAAAAGTTTAAAATGGTTACCTTTTGTGTATACCTTTTGTTTGCTTTCCTTGAATATTATACCAAATGAGTTTACTGGCAGGAGTATCTGCTGAAACAGAGAATTTTAAGTTAATATGACAGACTATTCATGGAAACTGAACTTTGAATTTGTAATCAGAAATTCACACCAGAAACCCTGCCATAAGAGCCTCATCCAAATAATCAGGGAACAGAGAACTAACATGTGATGCATGCATCCAATCAAAATGGCTCAGATTTTGAATATCAAATATTTGCAGTGAACTCTTCATAACTGCTCATGAATAACTTATAGACCAAGAATTGTTAATTAGAGTAATAAGTGAATGATACTCTTCAGTAATGAATAAGGGTGAAAGTAATAATGCATAACCATGCTTTGTGCACTGATAGTTCATGAACAGAAAAGAAGATAAAATTTATCCAGTAAATTGTTTGTTCAAATTATTTTCCTGAGTCCACTCACGATCACTTAACATTGAAAATGGGTGGCTTTCAACCTTTCCAGACTATTGTACCACTTTCAGGACTCTGATTTGTCTTGTGTACCGCAAGTTACACCTCACTTCAAAACTACTTGTTACAAAATCAGTCATAAAAATACAAGTGTCACAGCACACTATTACTGAAAAATTGCTTACTTTTCATTTTTACCATATAATTATAAAATAAATTAATTTGAATATAAATATTGTACTTTCCAGTCAACACTTTCCAGGAGTATGAAGCAGTGGTTCTCAGTCAGAGGTATGTGAACTCCTGGGGGTACTCTGAGGTCTTCCAGGGGGTACATCAACTCATCTAGATCTCTGCCAAATTTTACATCCGACTACATAAAAAGCACTAGCGAAGTCGGTACAAACTAAAATTTCATACAGGCAATGGCTTGTTTATACTGCTCTGTATACCAGTGTGTTTCAAAGTTCCGGTCGTGTTCCAGTACTGGGTCAGGGCAGGTAAAGCACGGGATCACCTTGCTCAGCACAAAGGGACCCTGCTCAGCGCTGCTGATGGGGATGTTAAAAGTCCCATCGGTGCTGCCCAGCTAAGGCAGGCTAGTGCCTACTTGTTCCAACACCGCGCTGCGTCCCGGAAGCAGCCAGCAGCCAGCTTCTAGGCAGGGGAGCCACGGGGCTCCATGCACACCCCCCGCCCTAAGCATCAGCTCCAGTTCCTGGCAAATGGGAGCTGGGGTAGCGGTGCCTGCAGACGAGAGCCACGTGGAGCTGCTTGCACACCTTCACCTAAGAGCCAACCTGCTGTTGGCTGCTTCCGGGAGGCAGCGCGGTCCATGGTGCCAGGATAGGCGGGAAGCCTGCCTCTGTATCCTGGCTGCGCCACTGACCGGGAGCCACGTGAGAGGTAAGCCAGCCAGAAGTATGTCCCAATCCCCTGCCCCAGCTCTGAGCTCCCTCCAAACCCAGAACCCCTTCCTGCGTCCAGAACTCCTCATCCCTGGCCCCACTCCAGAACCTGCACCCCCAGCCCAGAGCCTTGACCCCCTCCTCTACCTCAAACCCCAGCCCTGAGCCCCCCCAAACCCAGAGCCCCTCCTGCACCCCAAACTCCTCATCCCCAGTCTCACCCCAGAGCCCTGACCCCCTCTCACATCCCAACCCCTGCCCAGCCAGGGGCCTCCACCTTGAAGCCCTCACCCCCACACCCCAATGCTCTGCCCCAGCCCTGAGCCCCTCCCACACCTCAAACCCCTCATCCCTGCTCCTTTGGATTGCAGGCATGAACAATTTTCTTCAACTGGGCACCAGGAAAAAGGTTTGAAAACCACTGGTATACTCTACACTGAAATGTAAGTACAATATTTATATTCCAATTGATTTATTTTATAATTATATGGTAAAAATAAGAACATAAGTAATTTTTCAGTAATAGTGTGCTGTGACACTTTTGTATTTTTATGTCTGATTTTTGTAAGCAAGTAGTTTTGAAGCGAGGTGAAATTTGGGGTACGCAAGACACAATAGACTCCTGAAAGGTTTTGAATGGAATTCAGAACATTTAGCCTTGAAAGGCAAGATGTTAGACCTTGAAATCATGACATTATTATGGATGAAATAGCTATTTTAGAGATTATTTTCTTCTGCCTCAGTGGTCTGTACAGTTGGACAATTATGGTACTAAAGAAATTTGGCCCTACAGATAGAAGGAAAAGAAAAAAAAAGTACCAGTAAAAAAATGTAAACCTGTCAATCATTCCTAAAAATCTGCAAAAGAGCTGGCATATACTGAACACAGTCTGAACTTCTAAAAACTTGAAAGTTTCCTTAGATACATGAATTAAAAGTTTAACATTTAAACAAGCTTCCTGGAGATATGGTGGATTCTCTGTCACTTGAAGTGTTTAAATCAAGACTAGTTATCTTGCCAAAAGATAAGCTATAGCTCAAGCAGAAGCTAGGGGCTTTATGCTTTGGATGATGTTCAGTGTCTGCATTATGCAGGAGATCAAACTAGATGATCATTCTGATCCCTCCCATTCCTAATCTAGTAATCTAAATAAGTATTTGCCATTAAATAATTTCAGTGTCTGCAGTATTCAGGATATTTCCTGTAGTAAGCATATAAAAGTACCATGAAATACTGCAGAGACTGAAGTAACTGTATTTTATTATCATATTGTAAAAACTGAATGTTTTTAGGGTTCACCCTTATGTGTTGATGGCTTTAAAAAGTCCAGGTTATGTTTTTATGTCACAAATTTATTTATGAGAAATATCTGACATTGTAGACCCACTACTCTTTCATCAGCTTCCCACACATAGCAAGAAAGAGAGAAAAGAACAGGCAAATTAATGTAGGCACATAGACAAAAGTCAGATTAAAATATTGAGTCTGAGCTGCAGGCTTTCTAGTGGATTCCCCCATGTTTCTTTCTGACTCACCTGGGAGTCATTTTATTGACACACAGCACATTCCACAGCAGCCCACACACTGGTTTACATATGTATTCACTTTACTACAATTTGTGAGAAGAATCTATCTGCCCAAGAGTGACTGCTATTAATATTTTATTGCAGACTCTGGGTTTGGTCCAACCCCGCCATTCTCACTTGGTTTATTCACCACAAACTCCAATTCTTTCTCTGATTCTTCACTGTTGATGGTCTTTTGGAATAGAAAGAGGTTGGGCACAGATCTGGCTGCTAGCTTTGTCCTTTTTAATTCTGCAAGACCTTTCAGTATTTGAAGAGTTTATTCAGAACAGAGAGATCAGGACAGAACATTAGGCAATGGTGTGATGTTGTTGAAAGTAACACAGCAGTCCACACCCAGTTACTTTGCTGACAAATGCTATATAAATACAAAAAAACACAATTGTTTTAGCATGCCTCCCGATACAGTTTTGTCTTATAAGGTTTTGAGAGAGAGAAGCCTCTGAAAGAGAGAGAGAGAAGCCTCTGAAAAAGACTGGACAGCTTTCTTTTGTACTTTTTATGTTGTGCTGGATCTTTTAGACTTATATTTGTTATTGAATATTAGGCTTAGTAACTTATGGCATTGGGCTGAGATGAAACTTTACCAAAATACTGAACGCAACCCAACCACGCTATGCAGTGTAGAATAGAATTAAGATTTTAATTTGGTTTTGTTACAGCTTTAGCTATTGTTTTATTGTGAAAAAGAGGAGATCAGGAAACTAGTTGTGAGGTAATGGAACATATTTGAAAGTGACAAGTCAAGTCAAGAACAAAGAAAGACACTTTCTTCTTAACTTTGTGTTAGCAAGATAGGCACTGACTTTGCAGAATCACTGCAGCAAGGTGCAAATGATGTATGAAATGAGATAGCCTGCCCATGGCACAGAGAAAATCTATAGCTAGTACAACTGTGCAGTCACTGTGGCACTATGTGCTATTTACTGTGAGATACAGTTCAGTTATAGTCTTCATCTAGGCACCAAATGTTAGACAACAAGAAAAGGAAAATATTTTGAATGAGCTTTTCTGTGTCCGGTATGTTCCCTTTGTCCAGTCCTATTGTCATGCAACCAGATTTCTATAATGTTTCTTGTCACATAGTCTTAAAATATTAAACCTTAATATTCCACCTATCCTGTAGAAAATCTCCTTTCCGATGGAGTTAAATCCATTGGATAACACTGAGTTCCCTTAATAAAAAACAAACTCTCTCTTTCCAAGATTGGTGGAATTTTAAAGCACTGGGACTGCAACTTCCTTTTCTCTCTAAAAAATCCAAAACATTGTATCCTCTTTAAAGTTAACAAGCTATTTTAAAGAAATGATAAATTTATTAGAGTTTTACAAATTTTTGAGGTTACTGGGAGGATATGGGAAGTGTGAAGATTTTTTGTTTGTTTTTGGTTATTTACATTTTTTACCATTACAAAATAAAAATATATTTGTCATCAACCCGAAATGACTTCAGGAAGAAATCCCATTGCAGCATAAGTTCTGGATAATGGCATAGCAGACACCTTGTTTAATTTACAGTTTGACAGATTTCGTGAGCTTGCACCAGGAGCTAGCAGTGAACCTGAGCAGATGCCGCTGACTCTCTGGAACCTTGGAATATGATATGGTCGCAGAATTGAGATTTTTTGGCTCCAGGCTTACAAGTTATTTATTTTGTTTTCTCTTAAGGAGTCATGTCAAATCAAGAAGTCTGGTCAATTCAAGGATCCAGAGAGGTGGGTCACCTGTACGACCCTCCATGAAGGGTGGTTGTTGCAGTACCGGGTCAAGGACAATGCAGCTGTTGGTGCCCCTTGACGATCACACATAGAACAATGTCCTTCTTGTGGTATAGGATTTAAAGGTGTGTTGTAGGAAAGTGGTCTCTAACATGTTCTAGCACGATTGACAAAGTGGTGCAAGCACGATAATGTAGACCCAGATATGTACTATGTAAGTTGGTTGAGCTAAAGTGTAGGCTCCCTCCAGGCTTTAACGCAATCATTTGAGCATTGCAAAAGATGATAGATGAGATTCTCACACCGGCTCTGGCTGCTCTATGTCGGCTAAACTCCCCAGATCCAGCTATGGGAGAATTCCCCCGGTGCAGAAACTGAGGAAGAGAGCCATAGGTTATCCTTGAGGAACTCTTTACAATTCCTGGCATGCCAAGGGTAGGACTGAGGGCCGGAGGGGCATTTCAGGAATGGGGCTGCAGCACATAGTGCTGTGGAGATCCTCGGCAGCAAGACAGCCCACTAGGCTGCTTAAATGCTGCCAGGGGCACCACCCTCCTCCTGGGTTGCAAGTTCTGTGCTGCACTTCTTAGAGATGCAGCATGGAATCCAGCACTGCCCATTGTAAGCATTCAAAAATCATAAGTGAGACCCAAACAGTTCATGAGGTTGGTTTAAAACTTATGAAATTTATTAAAATACTATATTATTATTTTTTTTACTAGCCTTCTAATTTACACTTGATTCATATTTTTAACTTCCTGTACAACTGAGAGGGTTAGAAAATTCCTGGGTTTTGTGAGAATGGAAATTCTCATGAAATGACTTGGTTCTAGGACGTGGGACTTAAAAAAACAAAAAACCCCACCTAATTCCATGTCTCACAATCAAGTTGCCAGATTTGGAAACACTAAAAATTTCATCTTGCATCTCTTTTTTTACACTAGATTTCCCAACCATGTTAGTTAGAATCTGTTAGCTAACATCTTCTAACAAAACACTTTTTATCCAGATCTAGACGCCACCTCTGTGTCTTTCATGATTGTGGGGCGTGGCTTGCGTATATGCGCCTTCCTGTGTTTTCTCCCTGATAATTTGGGTGGGTCATCTGAGCTAAGATTCTGATTCACTGGAGACAGTTTTCACCCCCAAGCAAGTTCTAATGAAACATTAGTTCTCCATCCTGATCCACAGCTCCTGCACCTCCTCTCTCCTTAGTCCCCTTCCTCCCCTTCCCCAGTCTCTGAAGCAGCTCTCTCCTCCTCCCTCCTGCTGCTGCCCATCTTTTTCCTTTCCCCATCTCCCTCCTGCTAAATAGAATCTGCCAGATTTAGGCAGGTCTTCATTTATTTAGCACTCACCTGAAGCTATGATACAGTTTTTATGTTGATTATAAACAGGTGAATTGTTAGTTTACAAATTTCCCAGTTTAAGGTATGGAGGTTTTTTAATTGAAAGGGAAAGTTACAGTCTAGTGTGGCTGCTGATAAGCATGATGGAAACGTGCCGTTGGCTGAGCTTTTATTCTTCAATTTCTCTTTTATACACACGGATGATTTTAAATCTATACCTATTGCTGACTTTGTTTATTTTGACAACAATTATGATTTTTTAACTCGTGATTTGTACATCCAGGAGCAAAGGCAGGAATAGGTTCTTCTGGCACATCCCTCTCCCTTCCTTCAACATCTCTGTATGGAAAATCAGGTTCAGTGGGATTGTGTTCCCTAGCGAGCAGCAAGAAGTGCCTGATCAGATCTACTGACCTCTCATCTGGAGATGTCCTGAATTAATAGGGTCAGTACAGCCAAGGAAAGTCCAATATCACTAACGAGGTGTTTTACAAAATGAATAGCTCTATAATTTTGTTGTGTTAAGAACACTGTCTTATTGATTATTTATTAACTACATCATTTCAGAAAATATATCTACTGTCAAAAATACTTTGACTAATCAAATATTTACTCTGTCTCTTTGGTGTTTTTCCCCATATAAACAAGTATATTTAATCATGAACCCAAGCCTACTGTGTCTTTATAGGAAAAACTACCGTTCAAGTCAATGAGTATTTTGCCTGTGTCAGACTGTATTTTAAATATTTCCCTTTCAGAGTAGTCACTTCTTCTGCTTTCTGGCATTTTTGAAGTAGGAATCCTATGCAGTGATACTTTTTTATTATTATTATTTCAATGTAATGATGTATTTTCCATAACTGGAAGATAATTTTCCAAAAATGACATTCTGAAGAACAGTTATCTAATGCTGTCACAGAAGTACACCTCCTTTATCAAGTATTGTAGAAACAACAGCTCAGTGACTAGAGTAGTTCATTCCATAGCTTGGTGGTATGGTTATTTTGACAGAAAGCTACATCCTTTAAGTGTTTTAGGCAAACGTTTCTTTAGAAATGATATCAGTTAAGGAAGCATGCATTGTCTAAACAAGTTTGGAATAACACGATCTGTTTTGTTTTCTTTTAGGTGAATGTGTTTCATGTGTATTATTTTGTTGTATTTTTAAACACCTCTATAAGTTTATGTGGTCTCTGTTCTTCAGTTCCTCTGTTTAATTTGTATATCTGTCATTCTTTATTGTCTCAGCTTCATGCAGTATGCATAGCATTCACCAACAAGAGCATCTGAAATATGCATGCACTGAATTCTGGGAAGGATTGGGTGAATTTGACTGTTTTCAAATATGAATATAAATTTTTGACTGTTTAAGGCAGCTATTGCAGTTCAAACACAGGCTGTCTCCTTTAGATCACACTCAGTAATACTGAAACAGCCTCCTGTCACCACGTGAAAGCCACTAATAGTAATCCACTATCACATCACAATGTATGGGAGCACTGATTTACTATAGTTATTAGTCATTAAAAAGCTGACTTTGTGGTCAAGTTATTTTCTGTAGTTGGTGCTAGTGTGCAACTAAGGCAGGCGGGTCATGGGGTGTACTTTCAGTTCTTTCATTCCAGAAAAGAGGAAACCTAAACTCAGATCCCAAATGATTCAACTGCTTGTAGAGAAGGCTCCAAAATACAATAAAATTGCTGTCAAAACTTGTGCACGTTAAGCACATTTTAGTTTCTATTTAACCTATTTCCTTTTAGGGGACTCTGTTCTTTTTCTTCAGTTGTATTCTAGTCCTGTATAGAAGTGATAATTCCATATATTTTTGGTAACAGTATCTGGATGGTTATTAGCATATAATCATATAATACTTGTAATCTACCTGCCTTCCCAAAGCACTTTATAAATCTTGCCAAACAATTGTACAAATTACATATAATATATATGCAGCTCAAACATGTTGATGATAATGGTATGAAAAGTGTAGAGCATTGCTTTTATTATGAACTTTTGGCTGCCTTACCTGAACTCTGCCCAGTACTGCTTTGAACATTGCAAATCTCAGCATACTTCAAACAGCCTCCTCTTTTATTTAACCTTGAAAGGAAATGCCTACCAAGAGGAAATATTTCTTTACTCCACATATAAAATTCTCCAACTGTTCTCCCTCTCCACCCAATTTACATTTACCTGAGACTCACTGTTCACAATATTCAGCCCTGAAGCCATGCCCATTTTAAGGACAAATATCTCATAAACCTTCAAGGGTAGAAATGGAAGCCTTAAGCTACTGGAAAAGAGAGAGAGTCCCAGCTTTCCATGGGATACTCAGCACTAGCTTCTTGTCCTGGAAGGTCCTATGATAGCCCTTGAAATAAGATTTTATTATATATAGAAAATGTCCTTTGGCTCATTCTAATAAGTTTCTAAAATATAGTAGTTACCTTTTTGGTTTTGGTTATCCTTTCTCCAAAGTTTATATAGTTTAACTCATGGTACTGAGGGAGTCTGGTTTTACTGGTGGTGTGATATAGAAAATAGCACAATGTTTTAGAAAACATTTTAAAAATTATTCTAAAATAGATTTTCTGTAAAACACATGGCATATCCAATATACATGATCACAGCATGATATAAAGATTTTGTTTGCATTTATTAAGGAATGATTTGAGGACTGGAAAACCTGCCTTGTAGTCAAAGACTAAAAGCTCAATCTATTTAGCATAATAAAGGGCTAGTCTTCCCTGGTGGGGGGGAATCGACTGAAGATAGGCAACTTCAGCTACATGAATAACGTAGCTGAAGTCGGCATATCTTTAGCCAACTTACCTGCCATCCTCATGGCGGCGGCAGTTGGCGGCGTGCTCCCCTGTCGACTCCGGCTTACGCCTCACGTCAAACTGGAGTTACAGAAGTTGACAGGGCGCCGCGGGTGATCAATTTCTCGCGTCTTCATGAGATGCGAGAAATCGATCGCTAACAGATCGATTGCTACCCGCCGATCCGGCAGGTAGTGAAGACATACCCTGAGTTTATGGTCTACAAGTGCCTATGTAGGGGAAATATTTTTGACAGTAGAAGGCTCTTTAATGTAGCAGACAGGCACAATAAAATCCGACTGCCGGAAGCTGAAGCTAGACAAATTCAGAGTAGAAATAATGCACACATTTTAATAGTGAGGGTAATTAACCATTGAAACAATTTACCAGAGGATGAAGTGGATTCTCATCACCTGAAGTCTTTAAATCAAGACTGGATGTTGTTCCTAAAAGATACACCATTTCTCAAGCAGGTGCTATGGCTTGATGCAGGAATCACTTAGTTGGTAAAATTCTGTGACCTTTCTCAGACAAAGGGTCAGGATAGATTATTGTAATGGTCCCTTCTGGACTTAAAGTTTATGAATGTATGACTATTCATTAGCAATTTTACCAGATATACATTGTTTTAATATATATTTTATACAACTATTATTTGCATTTGATCCGTTTAGTTCATTCAGTATATCCTATATGTTCATGATTAGTTTTGAAGACAAGTAAATTTTTTCAAAGTTTTCGCTGTCTGGTTTTCATAGGGTTTTTTTTTTTCCTTCTCTTTTTTAATTGCAAACATGGTAAACATAAATGTTCAGCAGACATTTTAGGGTTCTGTTGTATATAAATCACTCCCCTCACTATTGGAATGTAGCCACTGGAGGTATAGTGAGGGGGTCGGTGGGAACAGAGATATTATATTAATGTTTATATTAGCACTATGGGGCTCTCTGATCTATGATTTGGGCCCTTCGGTGTTACCACAGTACACATATCTGTATTGTACATTTCTGTGCTTCCTCCCTTGCAAGCCCTCCCCCCAAATCCTTGCACATAATTCCACATATTGCTGCTAGGGCCTGGCATTTGGTCCCCATGAGGCCTATGAGCACAGAGCAATTTCCAGTTGCAAGGGATGGTCTCTCCCAGGCTGCTCCTGATTATGCTATGGCTATTGTAATCTTCCTCCCAGATGTATGCCTTTTATGCAGATCCAGAGTGGTCTCTAGTCACAAGGAGTACAGCTGTTCTCATTGCTTAAGCCTAGGACTCATTGCAAAGGGGACTCTAACATTCTAATTTTAGCTTTGACTCTGGCCATAGTCGAGTTACTTAACTACAGCTTTTGTTCTCCCTATTTTTGAAATGGGAATAGTTATATTTACCTGCCTCAAAGAGGGGTTGTGATTATTAATTGAATTCTGTAACATGCTCCTTACATGTTACAGAATTCAATTAAGGGGTAAGGTGACCAGACAGCAAGTATGAAAAATTGGGATGGGGTGGCGGATAATAGGAGCCTATATAAGAAAAAGACCCTAAAATCGGGACATCTGGTCATCCTAAAGGAGGCGGGAGAGGGGAATCACCAGGCTCTCCAGAAGCTGGGGACCTGCTATCTCCTCCTTCCCTGTCTTATTTGGAGAATCATCCCTTGAAACTCATTTAAAAATGCTGACCACAATGCACAGAACTCAATACAAATACACAATTTCTGCAGCAGCAGGTACCAGGGAGATGGAGATTTAGTATAAAATGAATGAACTGAATAAGGGAGTGCAACAGTATAATTTAATTGACCTTTCCCTAAATCTTAATTCTAACTGTATGTACACTGTGGAAATTGTGGAGAGAAGGCAACTTACAGTGATGGAGAAAGACCCTGAAAGATTGCTTGCGGGCCCGTTCAAAGATGTGAAGCTTGATTAAGTGAAGAGGAATACTATATCTGAGTGAAATAGGAAGAATTTAGGTAGCCAGCATGTAAATACCAAAGTTTGACTTTGGCAATAGAAGTGGGATTAACATCTCTTTCCTCCCAGTTAGTGCCAGAGAATTTTCAACGTCCTCAAGTTGTCAAAACTTGGTTTTCATGTCACCAGAAAGACAGTCCCTCCGGTTTTATCGTGAAGGTGTCACTTTTCAGTGCCGAATCAAGTGGAAGATGTCATTTACAGCAGTGGCTTTCAACCTTCCAGACTACTGTACCCCTTTCAGGAGTCTGATTTGTCTTGTGTACCCCCAAGTTTCACCTCGCTTAAAAATTACTTGCTTACAAAATCAGACATAAAAATACAGAAGCGTCACAGCTGCACTATTACTGAAAAATTAGTTATGTTCTCATTTTTACTGTATAATTATAAAATAAATCAAATAGAATATAAATATTGTACTTGCATTTCAGTGTAGAGTATACAAAGCCGTATAAACAAGCCATTGTATGAAATTTTAGTTTGCACTGACTTCGCTAGTGCTTTTTATGTATCCTGTTGTAAAACCAGGCAAATATCTAGATGGGTTGATGTAGCCCCTGGAAGACCTCTGCATACCCCACAGGGGTACGTGTATAAATGGTTGAAAACCACTCATCTACAGAATCACCAACATCACTTCCTGCAGCATCTAGCTTTCCTTAATAGTCTCCTGTGCGAGTATTCAACCCAGTCTCACCCAAAGTTTATAAAATCTGTCAAAATCACATCTTACTCTGATACTGGTGCAATCCTTATTTTATTTATTCTCTATCAAACATTATCAGGAGCTTACATGAAAATGGCTCAATTCTCAAATGAGCTCTCTAGAGTGGAGTGCATACAGGACACCAGTCTGCAGCTCTCCGAAACCTGAATGAGCAGCAACAGCATTCCTCACTCTTCCAAGTTGGGACTTGGATCAGGTTTTCAGAACTCTTCACAGCCAGACACAGGCAGAGACACTGCCAGACTCAAACAACTGGAGGAACTACAGATAGGGATCCAACTTCTGAACTAGTATCAGAGGGGTAGCTGTGTTAGTCTGGATCTGCAAAAGAGTCTTGTAGCACTGTATAGATAAACAGATAGCTAGTCTATAAGGTGCTACAAGACTCTTTGTAACTTTTGAACTCTTGGCTGACACCTGGGAAGGAGGAAGTAATGGCTCCCACACTGTTTGGGCCAAGAAGAAGGATGTCCACGGGGGCGGGGGGGGGGGCGGTTTTGAAAAATAGTGCTCTGAAGCGGGGTGGGGAGAGAGACCTTCCCTCCGTTGGGGATGGGGAATTGTAAGGGGTGTAATAAATCCTAAGAGAGATGCAGTGTAAATTTGCCTATGAAAGAGGCACAGTATCAATCCACCAAAAGAAACTAGACCACCTTCATTGTTGCACTCCCCACAAAATGACTGAAAAGCTAACCTGTTCCAAGAGGCCCATTACAATTTGCACCCACAAAAGTGTATGGGATATTCTGGGTCCTGGAACAATTGTTCCATCATTTTGTGGGGTACAGACTCAAAAGACTGAGAGAGAGTTTTATAATGAGTTCTAGGTAAACTTTACCAGCAACTGGATTTTTCTTAACACTGCTCTAGTTTCTTGTGCATACTCTGGAGCCATATCCTCTGGTGTAGGCTGATATCAGCTACCTTCTTGGTTATTTTTAATTTCTCTCTTCAGTCCAGTAGCCAGTCTGCCATTTGGATCCCATTATCTTCACATGCACTTGTAAGGTAGGAGAGCTTCATTCTGATAATTAGGGTAATTTTGCTGTCCTCCAGCTGGAAAACCACTCTTCTCTAACTATCTCCTACAGCTACTTCTTGTGGCACCATCCCCCGCCCTCATCTGTTTTTCTACAATCTGCAGGATATGACACACTTAATCTTGGTAGATTTCAGTTTGGGAACTGCCATTGTCCACAGATGTCTTTAGTCTTAAACCAAGAAATGATTGCAATATCACATCTTCAGGGGGGTGGGGATCATGAGTCAACTCTTAGCATTATTGGGTTGAAAAGTATCTGAGCTATATGTATATATTTCTGTTTAGACTCTGGTATGAGGTTACCTTGTGACAGTCCTCTCCTCTTGTGTATTCTGTTGCTGAAATTAACTATTTTAATATCGCCATCTCCAGCATTGGTTATGTGAGCATAACATGTCCCAAAAACCTTTCACCAAAGTTGGTTATTAGATTTTGAGGCATGAGAATGAAATTTCATTAGTCAATGAGCCAGTGCTGAATTCCATGAGTTTCTTGCATTATATTAAGCACTGCTAAAATTCCTGATGTCTATATTTGTTTCACCAAATGAATGGACCTTAAGCTGGGGACTCCACTGGTATTTTTAAGCTTAATATTATTAGAAGTTATTGTGGGAATGAATGAGGATCTTATTACACTCTATATTCTGCAGACTGTTTACGGAGCAAGAAAGTAGTTTAATAAACAGATACTGACTTTGCCTCTTTAAAAGGAATTATGTTTATTTTGGAAGCTTCCTCTCTGTAATATAATCCATGTTTTTAAAAAATAGCTTTTCCTTTTATGTTTACCATCTCTAAAAAGAGGAGGGAAAGCCTAATGGATGTATATATACAGTCATCCTCAGTACATATCAACACAGCAGTTATAAAGGCTCAGCTACAAACAAACAAAAAATATTCAATGGAACATTTGGTTCAGATGTTAAACTACTGAAGTTTAAATAGCTCACCTTATTTGATTTTGTAGAAGCCGTGTAAAAGTAAACTACAGGGGGCAGCAAATATTAACCAGATTTCACAAGAATGCTGATGCACAAAATTAAGTGATGCTGCGTAGCAGCTTTAGAGGATCTTGTGGATCTTGGAAATTATTTGTCAAGCCTTTTTCATTAAATGATTGACTATATTGTTTTGAAATAGGCTAAACAAATTTGGTTATTTGCTTTAGACTCCTGATTTTTAGGCAGTAAAATCCAGAGAACAAGATGCTCTAAAGTGCTGTTCAGGACTTTGATTTCAAAGACCATTCCTCATTGCCCCCCAAACTTCAGTTACTTTCTGTTATTGTTTTTTATTACTTCCATCAGAGTCTGCTGTAAAAATTGCTTCAATCTATTTTCATTATTTCTGCATCCCTAGAGTTTTGCATAACATGACGTATTTTACCAACACATACAATGAAATAAAAAAAAACATATCCTGGCTGTCTCTTATCTCAGCAAAGTATTTTTTCTTCTTTAAATCATCTTCTCCATTGAGATCTGCTTCCTTGATAGATTACAAAACTAGTGTGAGCTTTCCAGTTTGTCAACAAATATAGGACCTAAATGCAGACATGTCTGCCTCTATATCAGGGATAAAATGAACCTAGTAAGTGCAACAAAGGGACATCTAGATTGTTTTGATGTTTCTGCTTTATCGTGTGTGTTTACTGATGGTTATTAAAGGCCACCAAACAAAATACACTGATTCTTCTCCCTTCTAGCTTTCATACTGAAAAAAAAAAATAAACAATTTCGAGATTTCAGACTAATCTGTTACTAATCCAGGTTCAGCTCTATGTTCCTAATTGTACACATAAATGGTCCTTTTAATATATTAATATATGTTATTAAATGAAAAAAAATGGTCTTTTTTCAATGTTATGCAGGAATTAGGGCTGTTAGCTCACGTGATTAACTCAAAAAAACCTGTGATTATAAAAAGTATCATGATTAATCAGTTTTAATCTCACTATTAAACCAATACCTTGAAATTTATTAAATCCTTTGGATTTTTTTCTACATTTTCAAATATATTGATTTCAATTACAACACAATATACAAAGTAGACAATGCTCACTTTATATTGTTTTTATTACAAATATTTGCATTGTAAAAATGGCAAACAAAAGAAATAGTATTTTTCAATTCACCTCATACAAGTACTGTAGTGCAATCTCTTTATCGTGAAAGTGCAAATTACAAATGTAGGTTTTTTTGTTACATAACTGCACTCAAAAACAAAACAATGTAAAACTTTAGAGCCTACAAGTCAACTCAGTCCTATTTACTGTTCAGCCAATCACTAAGAGAAACAAATTTATTTACATTTATGGGAGATAATGCTGCCCACTTCTTATGTCACCTGAAAGTGAGAACAGGTGTTCCGGTGGCATTTTTGTAGCTGGCATTGCAAGGTATTTACATGCCCAATATGCTAAACATTCATATGCTCCATCGTGCTTTGGTCACCATTTCGGAGGACATGCTTCCATGCTGATGAAGTTCCTTAAAAAAAATGAATTAATTAAATCTGAGGCTCAACTCCTTGTGGGAGAATTGTATGTCTCCTTACTCTGTTTTACCCACATTCTGATATATATTTCATGTTATAGCAGTCTCAGATGATGATCCAGCATATGTTGTTCGTTTTAAGAACACTTTTACTGCAGATCTGACAGAACGCAAAGAAGGAACCAATGTGAGATTTCTAAAGATAGCTATATCATTCAACCCAATGTTTAAGAATCTTAAGTGCCTTCCAAAATCTGAGAGGGACGAGGTGTCAAGGATGCTTTTAGAAGTCTTAAAAGAGCAACACTCTGATGCAGAAACTATGGACCACCAAAAAAGAAAATCACTGACTTAGATGATGAAAATGAACATGGATCAGTCCTCACTGCTTTAGGTGGTTATTGAGCAGAACCCATTATCAGCATGGACTTATGTCCTCTAGACTGACGGTTGAAAGATAAAAGGACATTTGAATCTTTCATGCATCTGGCACATAAATATATTGCAACACCAGCTACAACAGTGCCATGTGAATGCCTGTTCTCACTTTCGGCTGACATTGTAAACAAGACATGGGCAGCATTATCTCCTGTAAATGTAAACAAATGTAAATAGTGTGAGCGATTGGCTGAATAATAAGTAGGACTGAGAGGACTTGTAGGGCTTTAAAGTGTTTTATTGTTTTATTTTTTAATGCATTTATTTTTGTATATAATTCTACATTTGTAAATTCAACTTTCATGATAGAGATTGCACTACAGTACTTATATTAGGTAAACTGAAAAAACTATTACTTTTGTTTTTTTACAGTACAAATATTTGTAATAAAAATAAATATCAAGTGAGCACTGTGCACTTTGTATTTTGTGTAATTGAAATCAATATAGTTTAAAATGTAAAAAAAATCCAAAACTATTTTAATAATGGTATTCCATTTTTGTTTAGTAGTACAATTGATCATGCAATTAATTGTGATTATTTTTAATTGTGTGATTAATCACCATTAATTTTTGTAAGTGTTTGACAGCCCTAGTAGGTATTATGCCTAATTTGGTAAAACATTATATTTCATATAAACGTAGAGATTTTGTTAATGGGATATTGCATTCAAGCTGGTAAAGTACTAGAGCTGGTCAATCTCCTAATAACTTCAGCCTTTTTTAAAAGAAATATTTTTTTCACAAAAACCATTGTGATTTACCCTTTTAAATGATATCCTTCATACTATTAGGAATACTATAAAACTTATTGAACTGGTTCCATAGTTCACAGAAGCTTTTACCTAATCTTTTTAATTATTAAGTCCATCCATCAAACTGTACCCTTCTGCCCTCTCCCCTGCTTACAGAACTATTTTTACAATAACAGCGGTAAGTAACTATAATCAGTGTGTATGGTTTACTCGCAGATTCCCAGGGACCCAAGAAACTTTTTCAAATTCTTAATTCAATCCGGCAACCCTCACTCACATGAGCAATCTCAGTGAAATCAATGGAATGTATATCTATACGTATATATACATGGTGGCCCACCACTGAAATTCAGTCACCTGTAAGGTGAAGTAAACTAACAGTAACCCTACTCAAGAGTTTAGGATACAAAGGAAAGAATACATTACTGAAATGAAACCATATGAGAATTTAGGTAGAGATAATATAAATACTCAAAAGTACTTGAATCAACGTACCTGGGCTAACATCTCTACTTCTGGGGAAAATTTTCTGGATTTTCAGTTAGCACAATTGGTTTTATATCCCGTTCCAAAAACAGCACCATCATTACTTCTAAAATCATGGCAAGGGCATTGGTTCAGGGCTGACTCTTAGAGTATGTGTTCACTGCAAAATTAACTTGAGTTACCTACAGCTGAATTACTCCTTTTGAGTTAGCCTAACTCAAGTGAGAATAGCCAGGCTTCAAAATAACACTTGAGTTGCTGTGTCCACCCTAGTGCTATACATGCCCCAGTGTGGCACCAAACTATTTGAGTCGTATTCTGTGGTTCTTTATTCTGATCCTCTCTAAGAATTGTTTCTCAGTGAACTCCGGTAGAACTTCTCTCCTTCCTGGGTTCTCAAAGGGATATGTGGGAAGGCATTGGAG
This sequence comes from Dermatemys mawii, assembly GCA_007922305.1. NCBI lineage: Eukaryota > Metazoa > Chordata > Testudines > Dermatemydidae > Dermatemys > Dermatemys mawii. The sequence continues at coordinate 23,461,371 of ML677339.1, read as the reverse complement.
GAGCAGCAGAGCTTGAGTGGCATTTTGCTGTGGCCACATTATAGAGTGGTTGTGTTAGAAGCGAACATATTGTGCAAATTCATTGTATAGCCTATTCACCCCGACGGGCCAGTCAACTCAACTTGAGTTAAAGTTTTTGCATCTCATCTAGACGCAATAAATCGAACCCCGAACGCGCTCCCTGTCAACTCCGGAACTCCATCTCCACAAGAAGAGGAAGCGGAGTCGACAGGGGAGTGGCAGTGGTCAACTCGCCGCCATATGGACAGCCAGGTAAGTCGACCTAAGATACTTCAACTTCAGCTACGCCATTTCTGTAGCTGAAGTTGCGTATCTTAGGTCAATTTCCCTTCCCCCCGCCCCAGTGTAGACCAGCTCTTAAACTTAAATCCTAAATATCCCTTTTGACTTATAGCTTCTTGAATTGACTTATGGTGTGTTTGAATGTAAAATTTGGCTACAGAGAGAAGGCAGAGGGAAGACTGATTATAGCCGAGTAATATACTGTAGAAGACTACAGTGCTACGCTGCTTTATTATATGAAATTCTATAACAGTTTAACAACTGGCATATTAACAACAAATATTACTGCACAAAGCAGAGTTTGTTTACTTGGCAAAATGTAGATAATATGGCTCTGAAATGCAAGTCTAAGGCAATGGAGCTGGTTGCAGAGTAATTTTGAAATGCTATGTTACATTATATTGTGTAATAAATTTGTCTTTAAAATATTGCCATAGATTTAACAGAGTTATGTAAGAGAAGTTGGACAAGTTTTTCCTGATTATATCAAACAAGCAAAAACTTTGAAAGTAGCGGCACATTCTCTCCCCAGCACTGATTTGCTGCATGCCTAACACCCTCCTACCCACTTCACCTCAGCATCACTTCACCTGATGTCCATGTTCTCCTCTTTCTTTTTCTGTTTCTTCCCCTGCTCTGTCCCAGCCTTTACTCCCTCCTTTCCATGTCCTTTCTCACTTCTTTCGTCTTGCTAGTTAGTTAATGACTTCCTCAATAAATCCTGTCCTAATTTTTTTTTTTTACATTTCAGCATGATGTTTGCAGACTATTGCTCTGCATGTTCTGCTTCTATGCGGTATCCTTATTCCCTGCTCTTTGTCTGTCTTGTCTCTTTAGATTGTAGACGCTGTGGAGCATGGACTGTCTCTCATTCTAGCACAATTTTCAGTTGTCCCCTAGATACTGCCATAATACAACAATAATGAAGAATAATAAAAAAGTAAAAATATCTTTGTTAGAACAAATTGTTGAGAATACAAAGGAAGTTGTTCTAAGTGGTGGATTTTATGCATTATAATGAGGTGCATGTCATAAAGGGAAAGGCTACAGCGCTACAGTTTTGGCTGGTTATTGGGACCATGTATACAGAGAAATCTTTATAATAAAAGCCCACTATCAAGTATATGCTATGAGCCTGACCTGTCAAAGCTCTGGACAGCAGGCTCCCCTGGCAAAGGCTGACCTGGCAAAACAAAAATGTCTGAGTTATACTGTGTGTAATTCAAATAGACTCCTTATTGTACAGATTGCATTACCACTTATTTTATGCCATTCAGTTATGGTGGCTCATAAGAAAATGTAAGGTACAGTGGAACACTATTTGTTTCAGGAATCAGAGGTGTAGCCGTGTTAGTCTGGAATTGCAGAAGTGACAAAGAGTCCTGTGGCACCTTAAAGACTAACTAAAATTTTTTTAGAGCATAAGCTTTCGTGGGCTAATACCCACTTCGTCGGATGCATGCAGTGGAAGTATCCAGGGGCAGGTATAAATAGGTAGGCAAGAACCAGGTGGGAGATAACAAGGTTAGTCCAATCAGGCTGAACCAGCTTGTTATCTCTAATCAGGGAGGGTGAGGTGTTCCTCTAGCAGTTGAACTGGAGGTGTGAATAGTGAGAGAAGAGAAGCTGCTTTTGTAGAGGAACACCTCACCCTCCCTGATTAGAGATAACAAGCTGGTTCAGCCTGATTGGACTAACCTTGTTATCTCCCACCTGGTTCTTGCCTACCTATTTATACCTGCCCCTGGATACTTCCACTGCATGCATCCGACGAAGTGGGTATTAGCCCACGAAAGCTTATGCTCTAAAAAAATTTTAGTTAGTCTTTAAGGTGCCACAGGACTCTTTGTTACTATTTGTTTCAGGCCACTCAATAATAATATAGTATTATTTCAGACATTTACCTCCAGATTAAACAGTAATAGTCATCTTTGTTCAATAAACACAATGGCATTAAAAATACTACCTGAAATTTGATTGTGCATTGTACCGCATCGTCGTCATCACAAAGAGAGAAAATCCAACAAACGCATGGCTGCTGATTGCCTCAGATGAGTGGGAGAAAATGAAGCCCTGTAAGGAGAACTAACTTCATAGAAAACCAAAATCCCTTTTAAATGTTTTATCTTTAAAACATTCCCATTACTGATACTGGTGTACAATAATCGTAAATGTTACTACTGGCATATCTCTAACTCAGATAACTTTATAGTTGTCTATAGGCAGAATACATCATGGAATTGCTGTGGGATATAGGATTTATCCACACTTGTAAGACATAGTTGCACAGCTCATACATGACATTCCTCTATGTATACTAAGTGTTTTCATTTTTTTGTGGAGATATATATCATAATCCACAAGGGTATATTCTTTCTATATATGATAGAAGTTACATTAAAAAACATTACTGCTTTCCAGATTAACAGTGCTAGAGCCAATTAGGTTCAGCTCTTCCAATGTTTGTCTAAATTGTGGGCACAACTTCCTTTCTCCTCCAACCTGCTTTTGCACACTTGGATCAGGTACCTATGTTTATAATTACGCATTTTGCGCAACAAATATTACAAATGTAATTTAGTGCTGACATCTGGATATCTTGCCCTTAGAATTAAGACTCTCTCCTTCCGCAGGACATATTCTTTGCTCATTCAATACATGTTCTGTTGCATATGCCCCATGTTGCATCCTGTTGTATTTAACTTTCCAGAGATTTTGAGATAGTGAAGTCTACACAGCACAGATAGCAGTTGTGGCACAATTATGGAAAACTGTCATGATTAAACAAAATGACAGTTTTGACAATGAATTTCCTCAGTTTTGTCTTTAATTTAGTTATGTTTCCGGTAATGGACATAATCAGCCAATATGTTTAAACAAAGTATAGATTTTCTACTTTAAAAATTTTTGATCCATTCCTAAAACAAAAATATTTTTCAAACATATGTCCCTGATTATTTAAATTGAATTAATTGACTCTAAAGTTTAATAACCTAGTTTACTGTGGTCACAAATTCAATTTTCACAGGAAAGATCACCTGCCAGTATAAAAGCTCTATTTGTACAAATGTTGTATCTCAGTGTAAAAACAGAGATGCATAAGATAGTGTAGATTAGGAAATTTTAATGACATTGTAATGAACCAACAATATTGCAAATGGGTTAACCCAGGTTAATCAAGTTTGATTCTTTGGAACAGGGCCCAGCCTTGTTTCCTCTTCCAATTTAGGTAATTACAAATGGCTTCAAAAGATGACAAAAGCCACAAAAAAGGAAGATATTTTTAAAAATATTTACGGTTGCATACCCCTTTAGAAACATTCTCTGTGTCTACACTACTGAATCTACGCCAATATGTTGCCCTACTGTAGGCACAGTATATGCAAATAGAATTTTTTTCTGCCATTTTGGGAACACCACCATTCCAAACGATGTTAGCTATGATGCTAGCGGCCCTCTTCTATTGGCATAGCTGCATCTACACTGGAGTTTTTGTCAGCATAGCTATCACTAGGGGTGTGGATTTTTTTCATACCCTTGACCATCATAGCTATGCCAATATAAGGGCATGGTTACACTTGCAGGTTTATAGCGGTATTGGTTATAGCTGTCCTCATATACAGCTATAGGGATAGCGCTATAGCGTGGCCACATTTGCGGCACTTCAGGCAGCATTGGGAGCAGGGCATTAGGGCAGGTATCCCAGCATTCAGCTGGGTGCAACTTGCTTTTCAAATGAGGGGAGTGAGCGGGAACGTGTTGTGTGTATGGGGAGGGAGAGAGCAAGTGTTTTTTCCGTCCTTCTGAGACCCCGTCAGCGCGTGTCCATTCACAGAGAAGATTAGCAGGCTTTGTTTTCACACAGGCTCCCTCCTTAAACATTTGCATTACTTATCTGCCGAGTTAAGAGAGAAATGCTGAAAAGATACTTCCGCATTCCTCCAGCCGAGTTCAAAAGAAAGGGAAGAGACGTCAATTGTCTTAAATGGCTCCAGGCATCTGAAGAGATCACTTGTAGCGCAGTGGGTATCCACATTCTCGCCGTAGTGCTGCAGCGGGAGCACTACAGCCCTTATTCCCCCTGTGGAGGTGGATTACCAGGAGCGCTATAACTCCACGGTTATAGCGCTCTATGTGCCTTGCCAGTGTGGACGGGTAGTAGGTTATAGCACTCCTGGGGGCTTTATAACGCTATAAAGTGCCAGTATAACTATGGCCTAAGTTTTAAATGTAGATCGAGCCATAGATTGGAACTTGGTAGTGTTAATATGATATTTACAAATATGCTTAGGTCAGACACTAACCTCCTGAAAATGTTGACTTGGGTCACTTGTTGCAATTTTCATCCAATCTATAAACAGCACAATGTGTACTAAGTAATTTTTGCAAGTGAATTTCTTAGACTGAAAAGTATACAGTATGTTAATTTAGAAATGTAAACCAATGATACTTCATGGCTGGGTGCTCTGCCAGAAGCGAATAATAAAACATTCAGCCAGAACATGTAACAAAGCCCCAAATTGTTGGGAAGACATTGCATTGAAATTATTATTCTGTAACATCACATAACAGGGACATTACGAAGGGGATTTGCAGACAAAGATTGTTCTGTATTTACACTATTTCCCTTTAAAAAAAAAGTTTCTTTTTCTGCTTTAAGCATACAAAGAGAGGAGGGTTGGATTGGTAGGCACAAAGTAGTCTGAGTAATATTTTTTGACTGGCTGGATCCTGCGAAGTGCTGGAGCTCTCAGTTGTATCCAGTGGACTTCTGTAGGAGGTATCAAGCATCTTACTGTATTGTTACTATACATGAGTCATGGACATTGGGAAAAGGAAAAATAAGCACTGGGTAAACCATAAGGAAAGGGAAAGGGGTGGGGCACAGAGGAGAGGAAATAAGGTATTAATAGAAGCCTGAGGTTATTCTCCTCCCAGATTTTTATGTGCTTGCCATTTGGTGACATGAGGTGTTTTCCAAAAACAAGCAGTCCATCCCCTTGTATCCCCAAATTCAGGCAAGTCTACTATTCAAATGTTTTCAGGTTTTTTTGAGTTTTCTCTTCCTGCTGTTCCTTGTCACCAATGGGAATAAATCCACTCTGCTCTTCCCCCAAAATATTTCATCACTCCCCACAAAATTCAGTTGCTCAACTGCCAATTCTCATGATAAAAATCACAAGTCTCCTGACTTCTGGTTTCAGCTTCAGTTTTCCTCAGATGTCCATTAACAATCCTTTAAAATTTCATCTGTGTTCAACATGGCCACCATATCCCCTCAATTTCAATGGAACTGAGGCCAAGATGAAGATGAAGACCACCATTTCCCTACTTTTGGAAGTGGAAATTAGGCTACTCTAGAAAATGTAGCCACCATTTCCCATTGTTTTCAATGAAATGGAAGCCAGGATACCTTCTCTTACTCCTCTGATGACAGCCTCTTTGCCCAGCAACCCAGGTCAGCCTTTAAAAAGAGGGGTAACTGCAGCTTTGTGTCCCCAGTCCTGCAAATGCTTATCCATATGCTTAACCTTAAATAGATGGGTAGTCTCATGGAGGGCAATGGACATACTTGCCTGCCTAAAGTTAAGCATGTGCATACATATTTGCATGTCCAGAAGCTTAGTCTACAGATTCTATTTTATTGCATATTTATAAAGGTTTATATGTAAAAAATACCCCCATGGAGAAATTCACATAGTTAAGCACACACTTTTTAAATGTAATTGTATATTATTTTAGTAATGGTATTGTGGCTTGTGCTATAAACATGAGTCAAAAAAAACCCAGACTCATACATCTACATTATACCAGCTCCATTGTGAATTTTTTATTTATTTTTTCTTTGATTTTATGTACTAAGAGTAGAGGAGTAATGGAGGGTATATGCAGGCTATGCCATACACCTGCTCAAGGCTTCATTGTCTATACCTGCAGCGAACATTTCACACAATGTTCCCTATTTCACCATGACCACTTACACAAGGGCAATTACTATACTGATCCTCATGCTTTTTTGAGTGCAAGCATTGGGGAGTATTAGCATTGTCAATGATACTAGCTGTACTACCACATTATCCCTGCCCCAAAGACTTTGCCAGGTCAAGGTTTAAATTGTAAACTGCTCAGTGAGGGTGGACTGCTGTGTCTGCTCAGAATCCCGTAGAAGTCAGTGGGCCCTGCCTAGATGCCAGAACCTACCTGAATGAATCTGCTTGCAGGATCAGGCCCTAAAAAGGCACATGACATACAAAGGGTAGAGAAAAGAAAAAAGTCTAGTACAGCATTTTTAGTTTTTCAGCTATATAAACAAACATTTACTTTCCCCAGTTCAGTCCAGCTTTCTGATTTCTTGTAGGCAGAATATTTTAGAAAGGAAAATTATTCCCAATTTATGTCAGCTGTGAATACTGAAGAAGTGACGATTTAAAATTATATAAATTACATAGTTTCCAAATTATGGGATCTTCTTCACAGCGTCCCTCATGAAGGCTTTATACTTATTTTGCTGAGACAGAGAGAGATTACAACGCAATTCACAAATAACACAAATAGAATCCAGGAGTTATGACTCCCTATTTCTTTCTTTAGCCTGTTGACCATACTATCTAATGCCACGTTGAAGATTAGTGGTGAGAAGAGATTACAGGGGGATAGAATTGGTGTACATAATATTAATTAAATGAATTAGGAGAAACAATTAATTTGTTATTTTTACTCTTTAGACCTGCTTCTCCTTCACTTACACCAGTGCAAATCAGGAGTAACCACTGATTCAATCATTCAGATTGATAACCTGTGAAGAATGACTCGTATCTGGCAGCTGGGTGTTTGGATTTGGATTTAATAGATATACTTTGTGTGTGCTTGAGAGGAAGGAATTGTTTGGGGTTGGTGGTTAGGAAGGGATTGTGCCATTCACAGAGCAGTGCTCTGAGAGAGACTGAATGCCTATTTCTCATCTTCCATCAGTTTTTCACTGGTCTGATTTCATTGATGTAGTTCAGTAGTTCTGGTTTATGCTGTGCAAGTGAGAGCAAAATCAAGCTCTGGGAAATACTGATCTTGGATTGCATTGAAAATTTGCCACCTAAAGAAACAGCAAAAGTCACTATTGTAATGTTTCCTTCTGAATTTGTCACTTTCAAGTCCCTCATCTTTTTTTCCATAATTGAGGATACTTGGCAATGGGGGGAAGATTTCAACTAGAATTTGACATAGGCTCAAGTTGTACCATCTGCTGTAAGTATTTTGGTTCTTAACTAGAACACCTCTTGTTGTTAGTCTTAAGTTTACTCAGTAGAGGCGGGGGGGGGGGGGGGAACAGAAGTTAGCCCTTGCTTAGGGTGACTAAATGGGGTGATATTATCAGGCCAATCTTTTGTATTATATAGGCAACTATATCTCTCCTTTCCCCTCCTCCAAAGAAAAATGTGTCCCAATTTTTCATACTTGCTATCTGTCACCCTATCCTTGGTGCTGATGGGCTGAATCAGTGTTGATTTTTTCCAGACTGGCACTGTACTACATTAATTTCTTTTAGATGATACCTGAGGATAGATGTGCCAACATGAGTTACAGGCTTGCCATAGCATATTGCTTTATTGCATATCCAACAGACTGATTCATACTTGCCTGAGTGGAGGCTGAAAAAGTTACACACGTGAATTGTTGAATTTTTGCAGAATTTTTTCACCTCCTTATTTCACATTTTGCTTTTTTGTCTTTTGGCTCAGCACCATGATGCTTTTCCAGCATAGCCCTCTCAGTTACAGGCTCTAGGACAAAGTTTATGTATATATCTTTGAGGTTTTATAATATGGCATTAGGCTGTCAACCAAATCTCTAGTGTCACAACATACTAATTTATGTATGTAAATTAGTATGCATTTAATTATCAGTATGTAGTACGAATTATTTCTTAGTATGTATTAAGAATTATTTAATTTGTTGAAGCTATAACACTGCCCTTGGGCCAAATGTTCTTCTGCATTGAAGTCAGTGGGATGGCTTGTGGGAAGAGAAGGGAAGGAGGATTGTTCTATTTTTCATGTTCATTTAATGAAAATTGAGTCAAAGTAAGGTACTACATAATTGTTCCATAAGATCACTATTTTTCCTAAGCTTGGCAGTCTATGGCTTATTGCAGCAGATGCACTGTTTCTATATGGCACCTGAGGGTATTGGTTAAAGGCTTGTTGTGGCATATTCTGTTGTTACAAATATGTCTGGAAAGAGCTACTGAAAAATGTTGACTTACTGGAGCTCCTGTCTCCAAAGAATACAAATTGCCTTTGAAACTACCCCTTTATGCTATTGTTTGAAATTGAATGTCTGGAATATATTACTTGGAACAAGAGTCTGGATTATCTTTAATTTTTGTTATATCTGGGTTTTTTGGGTCTTCTACACTGCATAGGCCATTATAAGGATAGATAGAAGAAGGTATTAGGGTTCAGTTGGTGGAATTCTTGTCTTTTTCTGCTTCATAGGTTGCACACCTATTCATTAGGAGGTGTTTTTGTGGTGGATAGCATCTTAGTAACAACAGGGTTGGTACCAATTGTTGTGACAATCTTTTCCTCTTTTTTAAAATGTTAGTTCTATTCTAGTTCTGGGACAAACATTTTCTATTTTCTTCACTTTCTCTCTGGTCTCTGAGTAAATATAAAGACAATTAACAAACCCCTCTGGAAGAAGAGAATTTAAAGTGCAGCTTTATTTTTGCGTTAGCTTAAAAAAAATCCACAATTTCTTTTCCTGTTTTTCAGTTAAATTATGCACAAAATAATTCTCATAAAATCAGTTGTTTTAATGTTCCCAGAAAATGGGTTTTTCTTCCTTCTATTTCTTTTTAAATAAAGCTTATTATATAATAAAGGAAATGTCTATATTAAAAGTACTATGTTGCAGCACAAGCTATGCTTGACCTTTTCCGCAATATCCGTTCAAAAAATAATTCAGAAAAAAAACACTTAAGTAGAATGAGATAATGATATCCTAATATTATGATAGAATAAGATTTCTGCCTTTTAGGCACGTTCCTCTCTTTTGGCTCCCATTAGAAGTTGATGGCACTCAGTAATTTGCAGCACATATTCATGGCATAATTACAAGGAGGACATTACCACCACGACACGCCTGCGCACACACACACACACACACACACACACACACCCTTAATTTGGCTAAATAACAATGTGTTTTTCAGATGTGGGGAATGATGGTGGTACTCTTCCAAGCTACACCTATGAATTAAGCTCTGCACAGGACTCACCAAAATGAGATGTTTTTCACTGTAGATTATGGAGATGTTTAAAATATGATTATACATACTGATTGAGCTCCATGGGACTTCTTGAATTTGGGTGCCCCTTGCTGGGGCTTCAGTATAACCATGGGCTCCATTATGCTCTCTGAGCTTCGTTCCTCCTTTTTGGGTTAAAAAAAGAAAAAAGATGGTGGTATCTCACACACAGCAATGAGCCCTCACTCACAATCTCACTTAAAATAAATTGTGTGTATCTACCCCGCCAATCACCCATTCTGACTCGGAGAATTCTTGTCACGTGGTAAGCCGTGTACAAGCAAACAAGATGCATTTTAATATGGCTAAATGCAGATGTATAGGAACAAAGAATGTAGGCCATACTTGTGGGATAGCGGCATGGACTCTATGATGGGAAGCAGTGACTATGAAAAAGATTTGGGAGTTGTGATGGATAATCAGCTGAACATGAGCTCCTAGTGTGGCTATAGCCAAAAGAGCTAATGTGATCCTGGAATACTTAGTCAGGGGAATCTCTACTAGAAGTTGAGAAGTTTATTTTACCACTATATATGGCACTGTTGTGACTGCTACTAGAATATTATGTTCAGTTCTGGTGCTCGCAGTTTAAGAAGGCTGTTGATCAATTGGAGTCATTTCAAAGAAGGGACACAAGAATTATTTAAATAATTAGAAAACATGCTTTATGGTGATATCTTTACTGAATTTAATCTTGTTGAATTTAGACCCATTCTTCAATGTATCCAGGTCATTTTGAATTCTAATCCTGCCCTTCAAAGGGCTTGCAGCTAAAGTGCTTGCAGTCCAGCTTGGTGTCAACCGCAAATTTCATAAGCATACTCTCCACTCCATTATCCAAGTCATTTATGAAAATATGGAATAGTACCAGGGTCAGGACTGACTCCTGCAGGACCCCACTAGCCAGCCCCAGATGTTATATTGAAGTGTAGACATACACTTAAAGAACTTGTTGAACAGTTCTCTGATCCATTAGCAATTATCTTTGAGAACTCATCGTGGATGGGAGATATCCCAAAAGACCGGGAAAGGGCAAATATAGCATCTATTTTTATTAAAAAGAGAATAAGGACAATGAGCAAGACATGAGAAGTAATTCTTTCACTCTGCTCAGCACTGATAAGGCCACAGTTTGGCTACTGTGCTACATCTTGGGAAAGATGAGGACAAATTAGAGACAGTACTGAGGAGGGCAACAAAAAAGACTAAAGGTCTAGAAAACACAACCTACAAGGCAGATTGAAAAAAACCTGGGGTTTGTTTAGTTTGGAGAAGAGAAAACTGTGTAGGAACATAAAAAACTTCAAGTACATAAAACGTTTTTTAAAAGGGGAGGTTGATAAATTGTTCTTCCTATCCACAGAATACAGGACAAGAAGTAATGTGCTTAAATTGCAGCAAGGGATATTTAGGTTAGATGTTAGGAAAAAATGTCCAATTGTAAGATTAGTTAGGCATTGGAACAAATTCTTAGGGAGGTTGTGGAATCTCTGTCACTGGAGGTTTTTAAGAACAGTTTAGACCAAACAAGGATGATCTAGAGAATATTTATTCCTCTCAATGCAGGAGACTGGACTAGTTAACCTATCGAGATCCCTTCCAGTCTTATGTTTCTATGATTCTATGGAGAAGGCTGTAGGGAAAAGAAGGGAGATGCAGATTTTGTGGGATTTTGTAAACTCAGTACCTGTCTGAACACTGCTATCAGGTAAGACAAGAGCCAGTTACAAACCACACCATTGGAAGAGGAGGTCAAACAAGTGTGTGTGTGTCTTCTTTTAAGTGAAATGGGAAGAGAGCAACTTGGAACCTGTTTGTTGGAACTTATAGATGTCATTAATTGTTTCCAGGAAAATTATATTCAACACCTATGGATTAATGTACTAAAAAATTAGAGCACAAGATGAGCATTAGTTGGTGTCTGCTACAGACCACCAGATCACACTTGGGAACAGGATGACTAGCACCCTATGCCCCTATTTATAAAAGGGAAAAAAGCTGTGTGTTTGTGATTGTCAGGGGTTCCTTCCCTACTCTGAACTCTAGGGTACAGATGTGGGGACCTGCATGAAAGACCCCCTAAGTTTATTTCTACCAGCTTAGGTTAAAAACTTCCCCAGGCACAAATTCCTTGCCCTGGAAACAGTATCACTGCTACCACCAAGTGAGTTAGAAAAAGAATCAGGGAAAAGACCACTTGGAGTTCCTATTCTCTCCCTTCCTATTCCCGCCAAGACCTACACCCTCTTTTCTGGGGAATGCGGGAGAATATATCCTCACCAATTGTTACAGGTGAGCTCAGATCCAACTCCTGGATCTTTAAAACAATGTAAAAATCAGTCAGATCCTTAAAAGAAATATTTAAAGAAAAGGTAAAAAATCACCTCTGTAAAATCAGGATGGAAGTTAATTTTACAACATAACAAAAGATGCAAAAATACAGAGGAACCTTCTCTAGCTTTAGTTTCAGAGAAAAACAGGGATAAAACTCCCTCTTAGCAAAGGAAAAATTTGCAAGCTAATAAAACAAAGATAAACTGACATGCCTTGCCTGGCTATACTTACAATTTCTGTAATATTGAGACTTTTAGAGTGGTTTATAGGAGAAGGAGTTGCTATCTGGTGCTTCTCTGCTTTCCTCGAGAACACATACAAACAAAGAGCACAGAACAAAGCCTCTCCTCCCTCTCCAGATTTGAAAGTATCTTTTGTCCCCATTGGTTCTTTTGGTCAAATGCCAACTAGGTTATCTGAGCTTCTTAACCCCTTACAGGGAGATTCTAGGAGAAATTCTAGGCTATCCTTATGGTTATGACAGTGATCATGGGGGGCTTCAATTTGAGTGACATATGCAGAAGGTATCCTGCTGCCAGTACTAAAATTTCTAAATAGTATTGATGAAATTTCCTTAAACTGTTGCATGCATGCAACCCGGGGGAATTTTGTATTAGACCTCATCTTGATGAATAAAGAGGAACTGATTACAGAACTAAAAATTAATGATAGCTTAGGTACAAGTGATCATTGGCTTGATCACATTTATAATGTAGAAACTGAATAAAATCTAGACCAGTCATTTGTACTTTGTTCTGTTGAAGGGCCAGTTTCACAAAGCTGAAAACAATTGTGAACCACATTAGTTGGGAAGAAGAATTTAATTAGAAAAATATGAATGATAATTGGGAATTGTGTAAGAACCCTTTACTAGATGCATGAAGAGTCACAATCCCACAACTGAAGAAGAAGGTCATATTGGTGGTAAAAAAAAAAAAAAAATGAAACCAAATACCACCTGGTTAGAAGGCTGGAAGAAAGGGGAAGTTGATAGTAATGAATATAGATCAGAAGCTTGGAACTGTAGAAAATTGATAAGGGAAACAAATGGACACAAGATCAAATCTAAGACCAGGAAATTTTTAATGTACATTAGGAAGAAAAAGAATCCTAACCATGGTACTGGTCCTTACTAGATGGAAATGTCAGAATCATCAGCAATAATAGAAACAGAAAAGGCAGGCATGCTCAATTAAATATTTCTCTTCTATATTTGGGGACAAAAAACAAATACTATCATGTCATATGATAACACTTTTTCCATTCTAATTGTATCTCAGGAGGATGTTAAATAGCTGCTAAAGCTCGATTAAATTAGCAGGTCTGGATAACTTGCATTCTCAAATTTTAAGAGGTGGCTGAGTAGCTCACTGGACTTTTAATGCTGATTTTCAATAAGTCTGAGAATGCCGGGGAAGCTCCAGAAGACTAAAAGAAAGCTAATCTTGCACCAATATTTAAAAAGGGATGAACAGGGTAACTGTCGGTCTATCAATGCAATATTTGTCCTGCACCAGATACTGGATTGTCTGATATTTGACTCGGTTAATAAAGAATTAAAGGACAGTAATATAATTAATGCCAAACAAAATGGGTTTATGGAAAAGAGATCCTGTCAAACTAACTCGATTTTTTTATGAGATTGCAAGTTTGGTTGATAAAGGCAGTAATTGTTGTAATAGCCTTGGCCTTCTGAAAGGCATTTGTCTTGGTACTGCATGACATTCTGAATAAAAATCTAAAAAGATATAAAATGAGTATGGAACATGTTAAATGGATTAAAAACTGGATAACGGATCAGACACAGAGATTGGTTCTTGGCCCTATGCTATTTTTATTAACAACTCGTAGAAAAAATAAAGTAATCACTGATAAAGATTGAAGATGACACAAAAATTGGGGAAGTGGTAAACAATGAAGCGAGCAGGTCACAGATACAAAATCTGGATCACTTGGTAATCTGGGCACAAGCAAACAATACACATTTTAATATGGCTAAATGTACATGCTTCCATTCTGTAAGTATGGCCTAGACTCTTTGTTAGTAGCATCTACTAACAAAGAGCCTAGGCCATACTTACAGAATGGAAGACTCGGTCCTGGTATGCAATCTATAAGAGAGTCAGGGATTGTGGTGGAGAATCAGCTGAACATGAGCTCCCAGTGGAATTGTGTGGCCAAAAGGGCGAATTCAATCCTTGGATGCATAATCAGGGAAATCTTGAGTAGGAACAGAAGATTATTTTACTTCGATTTGGCACTGGTGTGACCACTGCTAGAATACTGTGTCTGGTTCACAGGTGCATAATGCAAGAAGACTCTTGATGAATTGGAGAGGGTTCAGAGAAGAGCTGTGAGAATGATTAAAGAATTGGAAAACATGCTCTATGGTGATAGGATCAAGAAACTCAGTCTATTTAGTTTAACAAACAGAAGGTTAGGGGTGACTTGATACAATCTAAAATTTAATAACGGGCTCTTCATTCTAGCAGAGAAAGGTATAACACAATTCAATGACTGCAAGTGAAACGAGACAAATTCAGACTGGAAATAAGATGTAAATTTTTAACAGTGAGAGTAATTAATCGTTGGTACAATTTATCAAGGGTCATAGTGGGTTCTCTGTCACTGACAATTTTTAAATCAAGATATACTCTACGGATTATTTTTGAGAACTTATGTTATACAGAAGGTCAGACTAGATGATCACAATGGTCCCCTCCAGGTTTGGAATCGAATGTCTTTTCACACATCACATCCACACTCTAGGGGTAAAATGACATCACTTATCAGGACGTTTGTGCCACAGTGGGAGATGCGTTCGATATCACCATGAAGCAAATTTCAGTCAACCAAGCAAATTTCAGTAAATTTTCAAGGGTTTGATTTCCATCAGCTCAAAAGTTTCCTATAGCTCTAGCATGTACAAAAACCTCATATGGAATTAGTTTGAACTGTAGCTCTGTCCTAAAAAGACATCTGTTCTGGTTTACGATGAATGGTTTTGTGTTAACAGAACTCTGAGAAGTTGTTTCCCTTGTTGAAAAATAAATCCTCCAATTGAAAAACTATGACTAATACATGATTTCCCTCACAGAACTAGTTTAATATAGCAGAATGCTTTTTCAACATTGGAACATAAAGGATTTGGCACCAAAGTCCTGCTAATAATTTGGATTCAGTGAAAGAGATTTAATCTTTTCATTCCTTTTTTCTTGAATACTTTTTTGGCTAACAATTTGATTATTCTTATAGTCCTGATTTCTGTTTTAATTGAATTGCTGAGAATGAAAATGATTAGTGAATGTTGTGTGGTGAGCAGATTTGTTTTGTTAATGTGGATTTGTTTCATACCTATTATTCTGTCCAAAACACATAGACATTCTTAAAAAGACATGATAGTGCACAGTTTATAAACCACACAAGTAACAGAGTGAATATGCAATGGACTTGAATGGACAGTCAACCAGTGAATAGCATGGGTGTTAAAAAAAGAAATGCTAGGTTGAAATGCTAGGAAAGTTATAAAAACAGTGCAGTAATACATACAGGTGATCATGTTTAGCCTATGTTGAAATTCCATGGCCTGTGGTATGGTGGAGGTCAGACTAGATGATGGTGTAGAAAGTTCCTTCTGCTCTCAAAAAGCTGTTTTTTCATTGCCAGTTTATATCCATTTGTGCTTGTGCTGTCATTGCCCTTTAGCTTAGTGGTTCTCAAACTTTTTTTTTGTTTTTCCACGGACCACTTTAAAATTGCTGAGGGTCTTGGCGGAACCCTTAATAATCTTTCCAAATGTTGTTTGTACCACAACCTAACTATTGTAAAGTGCTTTGGATAAAAGTGCTATATAAAAAAAAATAAAGTTTTTTTGATCTATAAGTAAAAGTACACACAATTCATTTTAATATCGATAGTCTTACTTTTCTAATGTGATAGATGTGCCCTTGCTCCCCTGCCACGGCAACCCCACAGCTGGGGCTGGGAAGGATTGGGGTCTCCCTTACTCACCCGCCACAGCAGCCACAGAGCTGAGGCTGGGAAGGAGGGCCAAATTCCCCCCACCTCCTCTTCTTACCCCACTGCCCTCCCTACCTAGCCTGTATTCTCCCCAAGGCCACCACCTCATCTTACATGGGCATCTTCTCCAGGGTCCAGGCACCTTTTTAGTGGAGCCAAGCCTGCACAGCTCCACTAATTAGATGCGTGCCCTTCATTTTCTTATGCGTGGCCACCCAGGTGTGCACCTGAGAGGGAACTATCCATGGACCACCTGAATGGAGCACGCAGTGTGAGAACCTCTACTTTAACTTACATGGCTCTTCTCTCTCCCTGGTATTTTCCCCCTGAATGTATTTGTAGACTAGAACAATCTCCTATCTCAGCCTTACTTGCTAGACTAAAATAGCTAGGTTCTTCCTTTCTCCTCTCTTAAAATAGTCTCTTTATTTCCAAGATCATTCTAGTAGCTGTCCTCTGTACCTATACCAGGTTAAATTAATCTTTCTTGAACATGGGTGATCAGAATTGTACACAATATTCCAGATGAGGTCCTACATTAATACTTATCTATCTGTATTGGAATGCCTTGCCTAATACATTCTAGGAGCACATTGTCCTTTTTCACAGCCCCATCACATCGGTGGCTCATAGTTATCCTGTGATTGATCCACACACCTGGGTCTCTTTCCCCCTCTGTCACTTACAGCTGAGGAGCCACCAACATAAATTATTAGTATTAGATCCTAAGTTCACTATCTTGAACTTTGTACCATTGAATTTCAGTTTATTTCTGTCATTCCAGTCTTCAAGGTAATTCAGATCTTCCTGTGTACTGTTCCAATCCTCCTCTGTATTGACAATGCCTCCCAACTTTATAACATCAGGAAATTTCATTAGTGCACACCTATTTTTTGTGCCAAGGTCATTAATAAAAATATTTAATGAGATGGGCCCCAAGACCAAGATTAAAGTGAAAAGTGATGGATTAACAGCACTGTAAACCAAAGTAATCAGTTATTTATTTTCTCTGGGTTGGCCCACCATTTTTTTTGTCACGTGCGGGAGGGGACACTTTTAGGAATCTGAGAGTAATTCAGTCGTCTTTTTCAGCCATTGGCCCTTTACTGAGACTGCCAACATGAATGCCAATTGTGACGGCCATTTTTGCAATAGGGACACTTGTCCACTAGGAACTGGAATGTGATCGCTAATTTATCCCCACTGAGATAACTGCAATCTCCAAACGTAAACCATTCCGAGTGGGATTAAAAACAGTGACAAGGGAGTCAGAGACTCCATAACCTATTGTAAATCTCATGTCGTTCATGTAAACAAACAAAATTATATGCGCCTTTGAAGAAAAACCTTTAAAATATTGCAAAGATTTAACATTTGTCTGTGTCATTATTGACTTAAAAACTGATCTATGTCCCTTAGAGAATAGGGAGAAATTTCCTTCCATATCCTTTCCTTTGCTTCCTCCCATTCCACCCCCAAACGTTCCATATCACAGCACACCTCATGGGCAGATATGTAGACATTGCTCCTTCTGGTTTGTGTCTGTATCTATTAACTGGCAAGAGGGGAGGGTCACTGGAGAGGAATAGAGAAGTATCCTTTCCGACAAGAGACCATGCAGGCTGCTTCCATAGTACTCCCAGACTCAAGAAAGAAGTGATTTAGATACAGAAATAATCCCGGATTCTCTCCGTTGTAGCAGTGTTGCCGCAATGCCTTCAGCTGTTCTGGATGTGCCTAATAAGTTGATCTTTCTGTCCATTTCATGCACTGTTTGTTATACTATGAAAAGGGGAAAATGGCTAGTTTCTAATCTACAAAACTGCAGATGCCTTGGCCTTATTGTGTGTAGCCTCTCCATGCATGGGTCTTTTATCGATCACTCTGAGGGGTGAGGCTTCAGCAGGCAGCCTGAAATGTCACACTGGGAGGGATTACAGAAGGGACGCAATCCAGGTCAAAATCTCTCTCTTGGATTTTAACAAGCCTTCCCACTTTCCCACTCTTTGTAACATGCACAATGAAATTAAACTGGAAAATAAGTGCACAACCTGAGGCAAAGTGTCACTCAAAGTCAAGAATCAAAGCTAAGGTTGACACTGCATCTTACCTGATACTGTGTGAATTATTTCCTCCTTTGAATTTAGTTTTGTAGATTTTAGTTTTCCCTCTTTTTTTTCTCATTAGAGCAACTTTTGAGCTGGGAACAAGCTGTAAAGTTCAGTTCAAGTGCTGTATTTTAACTTTCCCTAAGTTTGGGAATATTCACATCCTGGGTTTCGGTTCAGCTCATCACAGTGATAAGGTCAGTGTGAATTTTAGAGACACATGGTGATCTGAATTTCCTCAAAGTTTGTCAAGAGAATATTCAGAATTGGGGTTATGATCTGAGTCAATTTCTGGTTAATTTGCGTAACCCTATCTTGAACTATATACTTATATTTATTCCTTCTCCCATTCACTGTTCCTCCAGTCATAATTTCTCTGTTATCCTTTCCATTTGGATCTCTGCAGTGGAGAATAGCTTTCTCTTGCACTGCACCAGTTGTCTGGAATTCTCTCTTCCCCCATTATCCCTGCTCACAAAATACCAAGTCTTGTAAGTACCCCATCTTGGAGTACTCCCTTGGTAAGTACCCTCTTGGAGTAAGGACCCCATCTTTAAACGCACCATAAAACCTTCCATCTATCTTTAGTTCATAGTACGATTAGACATTCTGTGAAGTGCTTTATGAAACTTCATATAAAAGAAACTATATAAAATAAACTGTTTTATCTAGTTTCATAAGATTTAGACATCTGAACTTGGATAAAAGCCACTAGTCCTTTTAATGGTGTAGTCTTATATTTAAGTTTCTACACTCATCTATTTATTTTTCTGTTTTATGAAATTTAAAGTATATTAATTCAGTTGCTGATTTTCAGAGCTTGAATGGGGTAGTGGTATGAGACTGAATTCTTTGGGGCAGGGACTGTCTTCGTTCTATGCATGGGTGGGACCTTGGTCCTTCCTTGGAGTTCCAAGGCACTAAAATACTGCAGATGATAGATGACAATAATAAATATGTTGGTATGCCATACTTCTTATTTTGATGACTGGAAAAAAGGAAGCCAGCTGATAGTTTAAAAAAAAATGAAGTCAGAGATAGCTCCCCTTTTTCTTTTATCTTCACTTTAGCTGAACTCAAAAATGATTTACCATGATCTGCCCATACTCTCTTCTATTGTTTTCTGTCATTTTAATTTGGGGGTGCAATCTCTCCTACCAGCACAGGATTTACATTCCTACCTCAGGAGGTGAAATAATCTTCTGTATGTGGTAGCACCTTTTCTGAATTTAAAGCCAATCTCACCATTGACCTGCTTAAAAAAAAAAAAAAATCTAAATAAAACTATAAACCCACCATTGCATTTTTCACTCTAAACATATTCTTTTTAAAAATTGTTCAGCAGTTTTCATTACTTCTGACATTCTCCAGTGGTGAAAGACAAAGCTATCTCTGCTGTCCAAAAATCTTATTTACAGCTTTCATTGCGTATACTCTTGTTTATTTCCAGTTTGTGGCGCACATTCTAGTGCTGTCTAATAAAACTGATCTTGCTTCATCAGCCTCAAGTCCCTGTAGATTTTCATGTATCGTGTGATTAATTACTAGTTTCCTGTAGATTTCTTACTCTTTTCATTTTACTATTTCTTTTGTACAAAGAGCTAAGATAAAAATAGTGAACCAGGCAAAAATAGTAAATAATAATAATAACTGTACTTGAAATCACATTCTTCTGTAGACATTTCTGTCTTTAACTACCAAAGAAAGATTTATAGGACTCTTGGAAGTCTGAAAGATAAAGATGAACCCACTAAGTCTGCTGGGATACCAAATTAGCACTTAAAAGATGGGCATATCTAAGGTGTGTTATTTGAATGTATTTTTTTTTGTTTACTGACAGCTCATGCATTTACTTGTCTAGTATTATTTTATTATCTTTAATAGTCACTGGGAGATCACAAAGACTCGTGGCTTATAAGAATTTTTCAAGTATCCGTGCAGCAACTCAGAAATACTTCCCCATATCATTTGGTAATTCAATACCTAATGTATACATTAGTGGAGCTTTGTGACAAATCACCTGTTAGATTTAATCTGACAGCTTGTCGTATAGTAATTATAAATAATTGTAATATATGGTTATCATAATGCCTGCAACAAAAAATGGAGGAGGTATGCTTTGTGCCCCTTCTTGCTCTTCTCCTGAAGTGATCCAGTGTTCCACTTTGATTGAGATGGTTCCAACTGTTAATGGAACATCCCATTGTACTAAAGAGTTTAGTGGGAATGCCCATTTGTCACCGCTGAATGCCACAGTCTCAGACATAAGAGCCAAGGAGAAAATAACACCTGTAGTATTAACCTCTAATATAGTACAGTACTATTTAATGTTTGAGCTGCTGAGATTGCAACATGAAAACATTAAGAACTGGTCCTGCATATCTTACTCAGGCAAAACTCTAGGAGAAGTCAGTGGGAGTTTTGTTCTTAGTAAAAAAAAAAATGTAGAATCAGGCCCTAAATGATGGTAGCCAACAGGAAAGCTCTTTGTCTCCTCCTGCACACCCTCCGCCCCCTTCCTTACGTGAGGTGTCAGTGAAGGCAGTGGCACTACTTGTGTGGTTCAGGTGAGCAGAATTTAAACCATTTTTTTAACAATGAAAGAAGTATATGTGTGTTTATATATGTGTATAGATATTTTAATGATACAAATAGAAGCAAGAGATACTCCCAACACTAAATAGTTTGTTTATAGATTTATATACTGAGTACTTGGCTTAATTCAGTATCTTTGTACCTGGTACAGTACAGTATCAGTTGTTTAATATTTTTTACAAGAAATATTTCAAAGTTAATATATTTTCAAAATGTTCTTCCAGTTCAGTATTGTGCTAGCATTACAGTAATGTATTATCACAATCTTGGCAATAAATGGCACAAACAAAAATGAATAGAACATTGTACTTGAACTTCTTAATATATTTTGTAAAACAATATTATTCCCACATGTGATATTTTGAATTATGCATCCTGAAAGCTATAATTTTTGGGGGAAATAATATGTATTAGTGGAATATAAACAATATGTTTAACATTGCAGAAGAAATACACACACATGTATGTATGTGTATTTTGGCAGTCATTATTGTAGCACTTAAATTGATGATAACAAAGCAGGTGCTGATTCATCCTTAGGCAACAGTAGACACAGTTGTTCATACTGTTTCACTGCATTCAGCATCATTTCTCCCTTGGCTCTTTACATGTTACATATATATCTGGCATTATTGCATAAATCAGAAATCTGAGAAATTAAATTCAGGTAGGCCTCGCTTTAGTGGTTTATATAGAAATAAGCAGATTTATTTCTTATTCATGCCACAATGCTGACAAGAAGAACAGAGGGAGGAGCCGTATCAAGATGATTATAATTCCAATTTATGTGGAAAAAGTTAAATATAATCTCAAAACTCAGATCTAAATTGTAGTGGGGGTGTCAGAATGTGTAGGGGGTGAGGGATTACTGACCAATTCTTCTCTGTCATTCCAGGATCTAAGCATGAAGAGTACTGAGACAAATGGTCAAAACTGTCAGGACACTAGATCATTTTATTAAAACCTGGAATATCTATTTAGTTATTTCAAAGCAAGCATGGAGTCATGGGGGCTGGGTTGTGGTGGGGTTTTAATTTTTGTTTGTACTCTGTAACTAGTATATAAAATCCACTCAGCTTTTTTATTATTCAGCAAAAATAGTCTGTTTCATTCAACAGGATGAAAATGGTCAGGCATGCCACATTCCATATATTGAAGCCTTTCCATACTCATAGTGCTATTATTAAAATCCTTTGGCATTTTAGAAGACGTAGTGCTCCTTTAAGTATAAAAGTGATCTTGGGATCATTTGGCATGGCACAATTGGATGTATGTCAAAAAGAGGACAGGAATTGGGGAGGAACGAAGTATATCTTCTTTCTCTCTGGTGTAGCCTTAAAACTGGGCAGCACATTTCCAAAGTAAAATCAAATATTATAAAACAAAACTAAATATAATAACCCAATCTCAGTGTAACAAGTCAATGGGAACACTCATGAGCATAAGTGTTCGCAGGACCTATCTATCTGAGGCAATTACATGTCTCCCATCACCATACTATGTGAGTGCCTCCCAGCCTTTACTGTATTTATCCTCACTGCATCCTTCTGAGGAAAGGAAGAACTTCCTCTCCAAATGATGGGGCTTCCAGGAAGAAAAAAGCACGGACTTTAAGCCAGATTTTACAATGACTTACATTCAACTCCACTGATTTCACTGAAGTTGCATGGGCCGTAAATGAACATGGACTTTGGCCCTGCATCTTTACAAAGAAAACAAAGTGCCATGTAAACCTATGGAAGTATATGCAAATGTTTGATGATGATGATTCGCCTTCAGGGACAAATTCTGCCTGGGTTACAGTACTTGCAACTCCATTGATTTCATTGGATTGTATAGGGTATGAATGGGAACATAAGTTAACCCTTTGAAATACACTGGATTTAGAAAGTTTTGGGATAGGGACTGTTATCACAAACAGGGAGGTAGTCTGTTTAATAGTGTGGGTGTCTATGAAAGAGAATGTGAAGGGAGGAAGGAGACGGGGGGGGGGGGCATATTTGAGATGCCCTTAAGCTCTGTGTTTCAGTGTGTGCATCCCTCTGACACGCACTCCCTTTACACAGTGCTGGAAACGTGTGTGTGTGTGTGTGTGTGTGTACACACACAACATCTTCTCTGGGCTGGACTGGTACAACGAGCTAGATCCCTGGGAGTGACGTCACCGTCTTCCCCCTCCTCCGTCCCCCATCTCACCCCCCGCCCCCCCCGTGTGTGTGTGTGTGTGCGCGTCTCTTGTTTCCTATGTCCTCAGTCACTCAGTGGTCCAGGGAGACAGCGCTGGCTCAGTGCTTCTCCCTCTCTCCATACCTTCTCCGCTCCCGCTCCCGCACCGCTCCGCAACAAGCTCTCCCCAGCGCTTGGGGCCGTAGGGATCCCGTGATCCACGCAGCCTACGAGGATTTAAAAATTAACCACCCCCCCTCCCCATCAAAACACAGCGAGAGGGGGGGCACCTCCCTCACTTTACTCCTCCTCACCCCCACCCCCCGGAGAGTCCGGGCAGGGGCACTGTTCCTGCGAGGGGCTATTTCCCCTGCCCCCCTCCCGCCCCCGATCAGGGGATTTGCCGTTCGCCTCCCGTCGGGTTGCCCGGCACTTTGTTCGGAGCGGCGGGGCGAGCCGAGGGGGGGAGGCGGGTGGGGGGCCCGGCTATTTGCAGCCACAGACTCTGCTACGAGGCGAAGCGGGGGGAAGAGGCGGAGGAAGCGGAGCAGAAGCTGGGGACCAGAGCGAGCGCCCGGGAGCAGCGGCAGCGGCAGAAGCAGGCGGGGAGCGGAGCCGGGCAGAGCGCGGGGAGCGGAGCGGGCTGCCCCCGGCTGCCGGATCTCCGGGCTCCCGCCGGCTCTGCCCCGCTTCCCGGCGTTGGACGGAGAGAGCCACGCACCAGCGCCGGGCAGCCACGACCCGCGGGCTGCTGCTGCTGCTGCTCGGGTTGGATTAAATTGGCCGCCCCGGAGCCCAGCGAGAGGAGGTGGCGGCGGCGGCGGGAAGCGGGCGGGCAGGCAGGCGGCGGCGGCTCCTGCTGGGACCGGGGGAGCCAGCATGACCAGGTAATTCCCCCGCCGCTGCCCCACGGCTCCCCCTCTGCCGCTCGGTCCGTGCGTGTGTGGGGAGCAGCGCACACATGTGCACCGCACTCAGCTGCCCCCATCCCCGGGCGGCAAACGGGCTCCCCTAGCCCTGGCCAGCCCCCTCGCCTCTGCTTTCTCCTGCGTTTCAATCCGGAGCCACGGCTGAGAAAGGACATGAAGAGAGTTGCTGTTGGGGTGTGTGTGTGTAAGTGTGTGTGTGTGGGGGGGGGATTGACTAGTGACCGGAGCAGACCTTTCCCCCGGAATCCCCACTGCAAGTGGGGGGGGAGGGGAGGATTCACGTTTCGTGTGTTGTAAAGAGGGGTGAGTTGTTGTTAATGATACCTTTTTTTTTTTCATTGGAGCTAGTGGGGAGAAGGGGAACTAGAAGCAATCAGAGGGAAAGTGGCTGCCGTTCAAGGTGCGGGAGGAATTGTTTGGAGACCTTTACCCATTGGAATCAGATCAGTTCTCTCTTTTCCTCTATGGCAATGGCAGATGAATGTGCATGGTGATAAGTTTTTTTTTTTTAAAAAAAAAGATCCTTTTTTTAAAAAAAACACTGTAAAGAAACCGAAACCGTGCAGTCAGCTTTCTGTGCGGGTTGTAATGGAACTCTCACATTTGCGCAGAAAACTTATTTTACCAGCTCCCTCTTAAAATTCATATTTTGTTGTAAGCAGGGACTTTTCCCTCTTTTCATGTAGCCTACTTTGATTTATAAATACAAGATTTGTTTTCTTTATTCAGTTCTAAGTGCTACATTTTGGGGTGGGGGATATTTTTTCCTTAAAACTGTCACACACACACCCCCAAGCCATCATCACTTTCCCTTTCCCAGACATCTTTCAATAAGCACATTTCTGTTTCTCCTTGTTATTTGAGACTGTTATGTGGCGAGTAGACATTCTCCCGCCTGGCCTTTGTACATTATACCACCACATAGAAAGGTGTGTATTTTTATCACCTTTCCCCCATACAGACACACAATTTAAAATTTAAGCTTTTACATATATAAAGAGCACCATTTTGTTCACCTCATCACAGAGCAGCAAAGGTTTTATGTTTTTCTGTTCATTCAGTACCCGCTGGAGACTGTGACATTTCATGTGAGACCTTAGATACTGATTTGCTTTGGAATTTCCTAGTTACAGGGGTGAATATGTTTAATTTATGTTCCTATTCTCCTGAGTATTTAAACTTAGTCTCAACTTTCTATGTGAATTCTATCTTGTGACCCTTTTGCCTATTACCTGCTCCCTATCTTCTGCACAAACACAGGCAACTTCTGTCACATCAAGACTTGTACTTTGAACCTTGATGCAGAAATGAAGAAACACAGCTCTAAGATATTTTGTGTTCCTTGGTGTCTGATAGAAGGTTTAGAATATTTACTACTTTCTATTCTTTATGTAAATATGGTTTAGAATATATTGTATTACATAATTTTAAGTGGATTGGGAAAGAACAAAGCTTTATTGTTCATTATTATTGAACAGAGCAACTCTGAACAAAATAAAATTCTTCCTTGTCCCCCAGAATAATTGTATGTACTTGCATCTCACCATAACTAGCAATTTCGTGACAGTTTCCTTAAATTCACTCTCATGAGATCAGCTATTATAGTATTTTTTGAAGTGTGAAATTGACAAACTGGTCAGTTTCATAAATTTTGCTGTCAAATTTTGTCCAGTTAAAACAGCTAAAAGCTATAATGTGTGGGCATGGGATTTTCAAAGAACTGGATGGTGTAGCTTTTACACAGACATGGAGAGGAATTTAATTGGATCCTTTTTACAGGAGTAGCTTTCCAATTTTAGTTGTCACTTGTGGTAGTATGGTGGAATATATTTAGGTTTCTCTCAATGCTGAAATGATGTATAGCTTGTGTATATCCACTTTAAGTACTGAGAGCTTTGGCTAGGTAGTAGACTTCTACTCTAAGAAGGCACTAAGAAATTCATTGTGGTTTGTGTGTGCTATGCCAAGCTGTCAGGAATGGCGTTTCAAAAGGGAAACTGCCTCTCTGAGCTACTAGATGTCAGGGTCTGTGTTTTAAAATCTGCTTTTAGTATTAGCAGTCATATTGCTTTTTAATGAATAATAAAAATTGTTATAAATTAAACATTCTGTTGTGGCTGTTATGTAACTCAAATATTAGTTGTGCCAGTGCACTTAATGGAAAATGGTAAAACATACAGCATTTAATTTTCAGAGGAGGTTTGTGAAAACAGCTTTGGGGTTGTATTTAGAAATGAATTGTTTAGTATTTTAAATTTAATCAGTAATTCAGCTTTCATTTTAAGGTCGCCCTTTATTTCTAAACCAGAATAATGCAGAGACTAAAACTACCCAGGCTAAAGAGTAGGAATCCCCATTCATCTGGTGCTGTGTGTGCTAAACCACTAGGGGCCTGTATAAACTGCTCTTGTACAGCAAATACCAGTGCATAGCATACGCACCAGAAGGACATTTTTAACACAGATAGCCAACATCAAAATGACACTTTCCTATGATTCATTGCCAATAAATTAGACTAATGTTGTTTGGGAGTTAAATGTATGTTGTCCTCCCGCTCCCCACTTAATTATATTCAGGACTGTTGACTCCCCTGCCAGTGTGGTTTAGGAAGGATGCTATCAGAGGTGATAGGCTACATTTCTTTGTCTCAGCTTAACATGTATGTTTCCTTTATTAGATTAATAGTGGCACTATTCACATAATGCAAGCATAGGGTTAAAAGATAATATAAATAAGATTACTCTGAGGAAAGAATGGACATGATTGATGGAGTATTTAAACTAGCTTTGTAAGTACTGTGTAAGTTAGCAAGTGTGGCGATTTCAAGGCTGTGGCTGGAGTACAGTCAGCAGTTATGGGATCTCTACTGAAGATGCTATATACATTTTTGAGTGTCAGTTTCACAAATTTAAAATCGACCAACCATGGAATTCTTGATAGACATTAGGGAATAAGGTCAAGCATACTTACACTGTTCCTTTGTTGATTTTCAGTTTTTCAAACTGACAAGGCAGACCATTTGTAAAAGAGCACAGCTGAAACATTCGCATATTGAATTTCCTTCAAAATGAACTTGATTTATCAAGCTATTGGGCAATTCTGTTTTTAAAAGGATTCTGAAGATAAATCAGGATACTGTAAGGTCATATAATGAAAGTGCAACTTCAGTACACCGTGTTTAGTTTTTAATGGGCTATCTTACTTTAAAAACAGCTGAGTTATGTCACATCATGTGGTGTGGGTGGTCATTTGCACAATAGGCTGTCTGCCTGGTTACAAAAATGTAATTATTATATTATTAACTTTCCATTTTCGGAAAGGGCAAAAATGGCATCCTATATATGTAAATAAATAATAACAACAACGAAGCCCACTTGAATAAGTCTCCTTAAATCATATACATCTTTTTGAGGCTAGGAATTTCAGATAGTATTTTGATAAACCAAGTTTCTTTCTTCTGAAATGCACACGACATACTTTGAATATATTTATATTGAACATACAACAAGGACTAATTACATGTAAACAGTCAGTTTAAGTGCTTGCGCCAGCGTGTTTCACTGGCTTGAGCCAATGTGTTTCACGCTGCAAAGATCTGTAGTTGTTTTTTTTAATGGAGGAAAAAGTATAGAGAGAGATTTTTTTTTTTAAAGTCAGTTAAATATCAAAGGGCCGTATTATGCCATCACTTTTTAAGCAGAATTTCCCATTGTGAATCTTTTGAAAAACTGATGGCATGCTATGGTCCATATGTTTCATTAAAACTCTAAATTTCATATTTGCTATGGATTGTTTATTTGTTTAATTCTTCTGGCCCATGATTTGTTTGGAAAAGGCTTTAAAGGAAGCTACTTATGAATGCACAATAGTAACTGGCAGCCTGGAGGAGAATCAGTGTTTAAAAATATTCCTTTATATATTATCAGTGATTTACCAGGTAGGAGCAAAGGGGAAGAGTTTTTTTTCTCTCTGTGATCCACTACACTGAGGACTCCTGTACAACACATCTACTGAGGAAATCTGATGATGTCGAAAAAGATTGCTTGAGAGTGCTTTGCCTGTAAATTCCATTCCAACAAGCTTCACTTGTTGTTTAAACTGCTGTGCATTCATAGAGCTGTGTGTCTGCCACTGCACAGGTTTAGTTTGGGATCTATTTTCCCATAACATCTCTCTGATAATCTCAGTTGGTTTTAACTGGTGAGTGATAATACTGATTTAAACATCAGATGTGCAAATCTTCACATATGGGTTTGATAGCTAAAATACATGGGGAAAATGATTGAATAATTACTAAAAATGATATTCTTTTGTAAATATAGTGATCAAATAATTGTTCCAATCTTAGGGTTGGCTACACTTAGGGTGCTCTAACTTGCTGGCTCAGGGGGGTGAAAAATCACCCCCCTGAGTGCAGCAAGTGTGAGCGCTTTAAAGCGCTTGCGTGGACAGGTTCCTCACGCTCCCAGCGCTCGGAACTAATCTCCTTGTAGAGGTGGATTACCAGCTCTCCCATCGCTCACGCGTGGCCACACTCCCACTTCAAAGCACTGCTGCGGTAGCACTTTGAAATTTCAAGGGTAGCCAAGCCCCTAAAAATCTTCCTTAATAATAGTGACTTTAGGTTTTTTTCAGGCTGTTTTAATTCTTCAATTAAGATGACAATTCATACACATAATTTGTTCTTTTTTTTGCCAGCTCAGTTTTAGCCATAATATGTGCTTTTAAATACATCTACTTTTCTTGGATCAAAAGGCTTTGCACATTTAAGTATCTCATGCTTACCAGCTGTGACGTATTCTTCAGAAACTAACATTATTCAACTGTAGCATAATAATACCAGGAAAACTAAATTGTGATGGATATTGCAGCAATTGCTACAATAGGAGAAATTTCAGAAATTTAAACTTCATGCTTGTACCTGTGTCTCTTGGAGAGCCTCACTGGTGATGCTGTGTGTTTTATATAATTTCAAAATTTAACAGCATACTGAACATACAGTACATTTCTCCTCATATCAGTTCATTAAAAATGATGAGATTTTACATTCTCACACTAAAACTGTTTTTCTCTTTGATTCATGGCACTAGAAGACGTGCCTATTTACTATCATGTTCTGAGGTACCTTTCCCCTTGGTTCCAAGTGTAGCTAGGCTACTTCATATCTCCAGTAGTTCTTTCAAGGTTTTTCCATTGATATAGAAACTTATTTCATTGATTTCCAGATAATTAAAATGCTCCGTTTAATAATAGCAGAACTAATCACATATTGTTATAGTCACTTGGTACATATTTTCTCCATCCACAATATATTAAACATACTTTATGAAACAGAGAAGCAAATGAAATGATCTTTAGTTTATAGCCTTTAATGTTCTGGAAATGATGTTTCTAGAAGTCAGAGGTCAGTAAGTGACACAGGTAAAATTCGACTTTTTACATGGCAGAATCAACTAACTTCTCATAGTAGCTACTTGGTCAAGTGCCAAGCTGAAGAGATCTGAATGAGACAAATGTGAATCTAGTCCCACATCTGAAGAAAGTTATACAATCCTCCTGAAAATTGACTGCTAACCTACTTTGATTTCAGTGGCCAGACATTTTCTACTATTGCAACCTGCCTCAGTCTGAGGTTTCGCTTTCTGTTAATTGTTTAGACTCACTGACTGGAAATACACAGACATATTTTGATAACAATGTCAGAGGCTTTGTGACCTTTTAGAATACAATTGCTTGCTGAGTTTGAACTCAATAACTCTGTCTGCTTTTTATAATGTTGATTGAATTAAAAAATTCTTAATTGTATTTTTAACTGTCCATAGGCTGTATTCCTTAATGCAGCTTTACTAAAGGAAAATGAGATTTGTAGATATGGAATTAAGAAAATGCTATTTCTTTATTATTGTTTTTTATGGCTACGGGGTCTGAGACATTCAGAATGAAGAATTAACCTTTCTGTCCTGATGTTCTGCTAAAAGCTTTGCACATTTTCTTAAAGTTAAGAAAGGATGGTTTTACTTTATTTTATTAGTGGAAAATTCAGACAGCATAATGTTAGAAAAGTTCACGGAAAATATTTAGGATATTATACAGATTTGGCCTTTCTTCGTCTGCCTTATGATAAAGGGCTTTCAGTACAAAAATGTGTATCTTGTAATTCTGCATGTACATATGAAATCAATTTATTTGTGTACACCTGTGTAATTACTGCTGTGTTAATTGCTTGGCTTTTTAAAAAATATTTGACCATTTCATTTTAAGGAAGGAAACCCCATTCCCACTACTCCCCATCTTCTGGAAGTTACTTCCAGATTAGAGAGGTCTCCTTTACAGAAAGGTAATTTGTAAAGGTAGGACCAGAATTCCCCTGATGCCAGGCCTGATGACTTTAATGGGAACTATTTCAGGTCCATACATTTGAATATGCAAGCAAGTGCAGTTGATTATAATAGCAGCAGTTGAAAATTTTGGTTAAACATATGTAAGTGAAAAACATGAATTTGGTGGAAAATATGCAGTATGACAAAAGACTGAAACACTGACCAGAAAGTAGAGCAGGAATGTTCGTTGTATGTTTTTTTTTGTTTTTTAGGATGATAGTGTGTCTTAGAAAGCTGCTTAACTACTGCCCAGTGCAGCTGTCCTTCTCTGAAAGATTAGGTTTCAGGAGCAATGATGGATGTTGGATGCCTGTAGCCAGTTGTGAGGTTTGCTCTGAGGTCAACAGTACTGATGGAGGACAGGAATTTACAGCCTTCTGTCTCTACGCCAACCCAACCAGTAACATTTCTCAGAAAAAAAAAAATTAGACTAGACACATGCAGTGCTGAACTAATATTCCAGTATAGATCAGAAAGCCATTCATTTTAGAGCTTTAAAAAAACAGATTTGTGGATATTAAGGACATTTTTAGTCATCAGAATTTTGGATTTTTTTTTTACAGATAGGCATATAAAATTCTTACCTGATATACAATATATGCAATAGTGTAACAATGTAAATTTTCTTATATACTCTTAACGTGTGTCAGCAAATTGTGAGTTAATATGAGATAAATCTACACTGTTGACCTATTACTTCTGTAGTTTAGAAGGTATTTAGAAGGTAAAAATATTTAACAGATTATCATTTAGAATTTGGAACCAAATCATTTAAAGTCCCAGCACAATTTTTCTCTCATTTTTCAACTAAAACCATATAATATTAACTTTCCTGGAAAAATATGCAGTAAGAATTTTCCTGAAATTATGATTAGAGAATTATTTATATACATTAATTGTGAAAGATTAAACATTACATTTATCCTACCCTGTTTGGTTTAGGTCTCACAATACATATTGCAGATAAAAGCACATAGTTTGAATATCTTTGAAATATCCAATGGTAGGTGATGGTTTAAGAACATACTTTCAATATTAGTTATGAACTGCTGAGGTTTTCTGAGTAAGTTAGACTAATATTTTATATTGGCTTAATGTGATAACATTTTTAAAATGAATATGGTAAAATAGAGAATGGGCAACAAAACATGCCATTGTCAGGAAGGCATGACACTTCCTTGGATCTGACATTTTGTGAATTCCTCATTTTCACTGGTTCCGTACACTATGAAAGGAGACTTAATGGTAAATAAGGTTGGTGCTACAAAACACAGAAAAGAATTTCCTTATATAGGGCCTGATCCAAAGCCCACTGAAGGCAGTAGAAAGGCTCTTACTGATATAAATAGCCTTCGAATGGTCATTAAGGTCTTAGTGCCCTAGTTAAATCAATCTGGACTTTTTCTTTCAGTAAATCTTAGAAGTGGTTAAATGCAAATATCTTGACATAGAGAAGTAGTCCTGGTAAAATATCTGACAGGCTGTTTTATAATGTTCCATAAGATAAGAAAACAAAAGCATTTTGATAAAGAGAAATATGCTTCCAGCAGGAATATCTTTACAGCAGTGGTCCATCAAGGAAATGGAACTGTGCCAAGCAACTATGCTTTCTATTTATTGGCAGCTTGCCAAAAACTTTTATTTGGAAAACTCGTCAATTAAAGTGAAGCATTTTAAATAATAAATATTAACTGTTTACCAATTAATTTAACTATAAATAACAGATGTGCTACTTGATCAAGTTTCAGTTTTTAACCTGTTTTGTGAGGAATAGCATTTTCAAGTTATCATTAAACGCATCATTGATCTATTTTTAATTAACAAAATTTTACAAATATCACAGAAGCTTAGCAACATGCATTTGTTAATTTAGAAAATTTATTTTGTACTTGACATAAAAAACTTGGAATATTTTCATTATACATGGCACATGAAGTAAAAAGTACATTACCATGGAGCAGTATTTGTGTTAAGTGACATTTTGAACACACTAAACATAGTTATTGTATTAATCAAAGGGAAGTAGATATTCAGTACACATTTTTGCAGTCACTAAGGCAAGTCTATATATTAACACCTGGGTCCTGTTAAAAATTCTGAAATATTGCCTTAAATGGTACATGAAGTCTTAATATACTGATTTGCAGATAAAAACCTCACTGCCCTTTAAATACATCATGGAACAGTTACTTTGGAGATCATTATTCTCTGTAAAGCCAAAAGGTATCTAATAGCAACCCAGGAATAAACATACTTCCTGAAAAGACTAAATTTAATTCTGAAAGACCCTGAAATGTCTGGAAAACACCGGAAATAGATTTAAGCACAACCATGTTTCAGTTAGCTTGGAGATTGTTAGCACAAAATTGTCTAAATGACCTGCATCTATAAATACTGTATATATGTAAAAAAGGAAATATTTATATCTCCAGCTCTTTGTAGTGCTCTACAAACAGGTGCCTTTCTGAGCAATGTAATCCCCAGAAGGCCACTTTCAGGGAATATGTACTGGGCTTATTCAGGGGACAGGTTGATCTAGTTCACAAGAGTAACCTTACCCTCTTCCACCCCCCAAAGACGTGACATGAACTGTAGAGCTGTTTTGGAAATAGGAATCTTTCTACTCCTGATTAGTGCTACTCTATATTCTCAGCTCCTTCTATTTTTTCTTCCTGCATACTCTATTACAGGGGTTGTAGCATTAAGTACTGTGCATTTCTCTGAAATGAATGGCACATTACTGTTTCACCATTGCATATCACAAGCTAGTGTCAGCATGATATAGCCAAATACTGTGTGTCACTCCATTCACTTTCTTGATAAGTATTACATTTTTTAAAGGAGTATAATCTGTTGGTAACAAGAGTAATTATGAGTTGATTCAATGTTCAGCACAGGGACTCCACAACTTTCCTCTGATACGTTACAATTTTGGAACACATTACCTGGGAGAATGCCCTGAATACTGGTGTTAACTGAATACTCATGTATTTGACTAGAATTCAGCGAATGAGCCCTCATGCAACTATATCCACTAATGAGGATTTGCTTTTCACTAGTAGTAATATATCCATGCAGTTTGTGGCCTGAACGGATTTTCAAAGGACCCACAAGACTTCTAAAGGATAAACTTTGCCTATGCTATTTGGGCAGAAATGTTAGAAAGGGACTTTACAGTCTGTTACAATCAATATTTTCAAGGGACTACTCAAGCTACAGATGCTGGCACTACTGCAAATCCCAAAGGAAGTCTGTGGTCTTTCAAGGCTCTATAACATCTTCTTAAGCAGCTACTTTATAAGGGGAAATTACTCACCAGAAATTGTTTATTGGACTCTCTCCCCTATTGTCTCATCCTGTGTAAGACTCAAACAATAAGCATTATGGAACCATGTATCAGGAAACCAAAAGGAGCAGAATAGTGAGAGGCAGAGACTAAGCACACAGCCCCTTTTTGTTTCTTTGTTAGGTATTAAGGAAGTATAAACGTTCTCCAATTTTTTTGTTGTTGTTGCTTGTTTTGTTTTCTGCTTGTTTATAAAAGAAGTTCCATTCCTGTCAATATTGGAAGACTGACTGGAAATTTAATGTAATGGTGATGTCACTTTTGCTAAGACAGTAAATATGAAGCAACTGAGAATTGACAAGATTTGCAGCCATATTTAAAGTTCTTTAGGTCTACTTGCTTTTCTCATCACTTATTTTATGTCAATCACTAAGTAACATTTTGAACAGAAAAAGCCCTTGTTAAAGATTCAGCACCCTTTGTCCTTTCAGTTAGGGTGTTAGAGATGACAACAGACATCCCAAGACCCAGTAAAGGGCCTCCAGCAAAACCAGAAAAGAGCAGACTTCACATTCTTGATATTTCTCAGGTAAAAAAAATAAACAGGAAAATAAAAACCTTTCAGGCATTCATTATGCATTATTTTAAAAAAATGGGCACAAACCCAGTTTTTCAAAAAACCTGTGCAGGTCACATTTAAACCTGACACATCTCAGCCTAAATAAGACTCCACATACCACATGGGTAAAGCAAAAGGCAGGAAATATGGAAGAAAAGGAGGGACTCCAAAAACTGAATTACCAGTGAGAAATTTTACCTTGTTGTTAGGCACCTTTTTCTATCCCATGAGATATTAAGGTGTCTCCATAATCTATGTCCACCTGGTAGGGCATGATGAAAGTGTAAGGCAGGAGTAGGCAAGCTATGGTACGCATGCCGAAGGCGGCACATGAGCTGATTTTCAGTGGCACACTGCCTGGGTCCTGGCCACTGGTCTAGGGGCTTTGCATTTTAATTTAATTTTAAATGAAGCTTCTAAAAACATTTTAAAAACCTTGTTTACTTTATATACAACAATAGTTTAGTTATATATTGAAGACTTGTAGAAAGAGACCTCCTAAAAACATTAAAATGTATTACTGGCACATGAAACCTTAAATTAGAAGGAATAAATGAAGACTCGGCACACCACTTCTGAAAGGTTGCCGACCCCTGGTGTAAGGGAAGGACCATGCAGCAGACTTGTAGCTTTCCAGTGCAGTATAATCTCAAGCCTCTTATCCGAGGAGGGTGAAATAGCCAACGTAGAGTGACACTTAGCTAGTAGAGGTGGAGTCTTGTCTGTCTTTTTGGAAGTTGGGTCAACATATGACTTTATCCAATTACTAAGACTAGCATGGAAGCCACAGACAGACTTGAGGTCTTGTAAATGGACTATGGTTCATGTTTCTAGAGTACTGCATACAAAACTTAATGAAGCCCTTTAGATGCAGAGTGCAGTTTTTTCTCATGAGGAGGGAGGTCATTAGGATTATTGGCTTATTCACGAAGAAGTCCCAAATCACTTTAAGGTGGTGGTCCAGGAACAACTGAAACAGCAGTTTATTAAGGAAACACATTATGAACAGGGAGCTAATAACTCAGAAGCTTAATTCTCAAAAAACAAAAAAAAATACTTTTAGTCCATAGATGAAGAGAGAATTTTTATACATATCATCACAAAAGCTCTGAAACACAGAAGGCACGTCCCATTGAGAATGAATTCTCTGAAAACTGGTCTTTGTAGGGAGAGGGCTTTGAAAAACTTGACAGTATGGGAAGCAAAAGTCCATTGGAAACCAGAAGACCAAATAGCTGAAACCTTATCTCTGAGGAGTGCTCCAGGCACATTAGTCCCAGCCATCTAAGCATTATTTTTGAGTATACCCAGTTAGAAAAGGGCCCAGCAGATCCCCAATTAAGCTTCTAGGTTAAGGACATGTGGCTACATAGCTAATGTGTTTGCATCCTCAAGGAAAAAACTTCTGTATCTGCTTCACTCTTTTCCCAGGTCACAAGCTCAGAAAGATGGAATTTAGATAGGGAAACATCCCCCAGAGGGGAAAATCTTAACAGATTGAGGGAATCCATCTACCACAAAGGCCAGCAGCTAGGAGGACAGAGAGTAAGAGGCCACCTAAAGGAACTAAGGCCTTGTGTACACTACAAGGTAATGTTGACTTTTTGGAGTTCGAATTAAGAAAGCCGATGGTATACATTCGATTGTGTGACCCTAGTAAGTGGGTTAATTCAGCGTATCGCGTTCATAGTTACTCAGCTAGCGTCGACTTTCAGAGCAGCGCACTGTGGGTAGGTATCCCATAGTCCCTGCGGCCCCTTGGAATTCTGGGTAAAGACGGCATTGCATGATGGGGGCAAAAACAGCCTCACAGGTTTTTCGTTCGCGCTTCCAGTAACTTGCCCCTCCTTCCGTGCAAGGTGCGGCAGACAGCTGTTTCGTGCCTTTCGGGCCTGTAAATGCCATACTGCTTTCGGCAGACAGAGTGGTGGTCAGCCAGCCACAGCTCCCGCTAGAACTCTGCTCTCAAGTCACCTGCTATCCTACTGTACTCCGAGAAACCCTGAAACTATGTCAAGTCGCCTGCTATCCTTCTGTGCTCCAGGCACTCGTAAGAAGTACGTCAAATCTGGTGGCTTTGGCAACTCCCGCCGAGTGGCATCTCTTCTCTCATCTTTCTCCATTCTTCCTTAGTCCAACACTTCTGCTGCCAGCTCTGCCCTTTTCCATGGATTGCCTGGGGGAGTCTACTCGAAGGTCCTCCCATTGTTCAGCCAGAATATCTGGTGGCATCAGTATCACTCGCCCTGTGGCTGCTATCCTTCCATGCTCCAGGCACTCGTAAAAAGTATGTGAAGTGTGGCAGCTTCTACAGCTCCCGCTGAGTGGCATCTCTTCTCCCACTGAGTGGCATCTCTTCTCTCATCTTTCTCCTTTCTTCCTTAGTTGAACTCTTCCACTACCAAATCTGCCCTTTTCCCTGGACTGCCCATGCAGATGCCATAGTAGTGCGGGCATGGAGCCTGCTCAGCTTATCACAGCAGTTATGGGCATTGTAAACAGCTTGCGAATTATCATGCAATGTATGCAGAAAGGGAAAACCCGTGCTAGAATGCGAAGGCAGGACGGTCACAAGAGTGAGGAGGACACGGATACAGGCCTCCCCAAATGCAGTGCCACCAGCAGCTTAGGGATCCTGGTAGCAATGGGGCAGACTCATGCAATGGAATGGCGATTCTGGGCCTGGGAAACTGGCACGGATTGGTGGGACCTCACTTGGCTGCAGGTCTGGGATGATTCCCAGTGGCTCAGAAATTTTCACATGCATAAGAGCACTTTATGGAACTGTGTGACTTGCTTTCCCCTGTCCTGAACCACCAGACTACCAAGATGCGATCAGCCCTCACAGTTCAAAAGTGAGTGGTGATAACCCTCTGGAAGCTTGTCACGCCAGACAGCTACCAGTCAGTCGGCAATCGGTTCGAAGTGGGTAAATCTACAGTGGGGGCAAGGGGCGAATACAATCATTGAACTGATGCTGTCAAGGGTAGTGATTCTGGGAAATGTGCAGGCCGTAGTGGATGAGAGCAAGGGAGAGATGATTATGGTGAGGTTGAGACAGACAGCCTGGCCGCTGATTACACGCAGCCAGACACTAGGGCGGTTAGAAGGAGGAGTCTACCTTGAAGGTCCTCCCATTGTTCAGCTGGAATATTGGTGGCATCAGTATCACTCGCCCTGTGGCTGCTATCCTTCCATGCTCCAGGCACTCGTAAAAAGTATGTGAAGTGTAGCAGCTTCTGCAGCTCCCACTAAGTGGCATCTCTTCTCTTGTCTGATTACGTGCAGACAGACACTAGGGCGGTTAGAAGGAGGAGATGTGCATCAGAGAAGCCTTGACAACTAGTTTCATGGTAGGGCTGGCTACAGTGTGCGACTTCAGTTTGTTTCCACTTATGCTGTTGGTTTATGCACCCTGAAAGCCCATCCCCTTGCTCAGGCTAATGTTTTAAAGTTTTTTTGATTTCTGCGTGTTCTTTTCCTTGCTCCCCTGCACTGAACTTTCAGCTGCTGCCTTCCCACATTCCCTCATCGCTTGCTGAGCAATAATAGTCATTTGAAAGTCATGCATTCTTTATTAAGGGATCTCAGAAATGGGGGGATTGATGCAAATGTAGCACTGGATGGGGTGGGTGAAGGGGGGTAAGCATCGGGCGGGGTGGTGGGTGAGGGGAAGACAGGAACACACAAGTCACAACTTTGGGAGTGCCACCTTTCTGGTTTTTGGGCAGTCTTCTGGGGTGGAGTAGCAAGGTGCCCGGACCATGCGCCCTCTGTGTTCTTCGGAGTGCTGGCAATGAGGCTAAGGAACTTGGGGAGAAGGGGGCATGGTTACAGAGGGGCTGCAGTGGCGGTCTTTGCTCGAGCTGCCTTTCCTGCAGCTCCACCAGATGCCGGAGCATGTCGGTTTGGTCTGCCAGAAGATGGAGCAGTGCTTCCTGCCTTCTCTCCTCTCTCTCATCCCTCCGTTGTTCCCTTTCATCCCTTCTCTGCTCCCACTCGTCCCTTCTTTCCTCACGCTCGGTTACCTCTTTCCAGCAGTCCAGCACTGACTGTCTCCAAGCCCTAAGCTCTGCTCTCTCTGTGTGGTTAGAGTGCATGAGCTCCGTGAACATCTCATCCCACATGCATTTTTTTCGCTGCCTTATCTGTGCGAGCCTGTGGATGCAGAAGAGAAGAGGAGGCTAGAAACAGTTTCAGCTGTCGCATGAAAAAAAGAGAGAGTGGTATTTTTAAGAAAGAAAATAAAGTAGTTCT
The DNA here is from genome assembly GCA_007922305.1 of Dermatemys mawii. Classification (NCBI taxonomy): domain Eukaryota; kingdom Metazoa; phylum Chordata; order Testudines; family Dermatemydidae; genus Dermatemys; species Dermatemys mawii. Next base: position 23,423,067 of record ML677339.1, on the reverse strand, counting down.
CTGTGATGAGAGTTGCACCCCACCCTCCAGCACCTGGCTTGTATTGGGGAAGATCTCTGCTTCAGACGCTTACAGCATGGCGTCTGTGCCCCACTCCCCCATCGCGGTTAGAGAATACATGGGCGCACAATCCCAGATGCTGCTGGCCATCCAGATTCAACCCCCTTGTCCCCCCCACCTCCAAAGCTCAGGGAACTACTGGGAGGATTTCTTTAAATACAGAGACACTCTTGCACCCCAAGTCTTCAGGGCACAGTAATCATTAAAAAAAAAAATAGCTTGTCAAGCAGGCACTCCATTGACCAAGGGACACTCACCAGGACTGCCTTGCACTCCTTCACCGTCCGGGATACCTTCCTGAGAGTGTTGGGAGGTTACTGGCTCCAGGGTGATGAACGCCTCCTGGCTTTGGGGGCAATAGGTGTCTCCGCTTGCCTGTTCCATAGACTCCTCACCATCATAGTCTTCCTCCACCTCATCTTCCTCATCCAGCATATCCTCTGCCATGCTAACAATCACCCTATCGGTGGAATCCACAGACATAGGTGGGATAGTTGTGGCGCACCCCTCTAGAATGGCATGCAGCTCAGTGTAGAAGCGGCATGTCTTGGGCTGTGACCCGGAGCGTCCATGGCTTCTTTAGTTTTCTGATAGCCTTGCCTCAGCTCCTTAATTTTAACATGGCACTGTTGTGCGTCCGTGTTGTGGCCTCTCTCCATCAGGCCCTTGGAGACTTCGGCATATGTGTTGGCATTTCTTTTTTTGGATCGCAGTTCTGCCAGCACAGATTTGTCTCCCCACACGGCGATCAAATCCAGCACCTCCCTTGCCGTCCATGCTGAGGCCCTTTTTCAATTCTGGGACTCCTCTGGTCCTCTGGGACTCCTCATGGTCTCCTCTGCTGGTGGGCTCTGCGTGTTGAGCTGTGCAGGAGATCTTGCCATGCTGGCCAAAGAGGAAGTGAGATTCAGAAGTTCCCGGGGCTCCTCCTGTCTGACTGCCCAGTGCATCCGCATTCAGAGTGCTGTCCAGAATGGTCACACTGGAGCACTCTGGGATAACTCCCAGAGGCCAGTAACATAGAATTGTGTCCTCACTAACACTAATTCGACCTGGAAACGTCGATTTCAGCGCTACTCCCTTTGTCGGGCAGGAGTTTGGAAATCAATTTAAAGACCCTTTTAGGTCGACCTAAACGACATCGTAGTGAGGACGGCAAAGTGGAAGGATTGATTTAACGTGGATAAATTCAACTTTACAGCATAGTGTAGACCAGGCCCTAAGATAGTGATTTCCTGCCCTCTCTGATCTTACACATAGTGCAAGAGGAAATTGGGGACAGAGAATCAAACTTCTTCTACCAAACTCAGTCAAAGGTACCTTAGACAAGGGGCTGAAAGCTTGAGAGCAGAATTTAAGTATCTTAATATGGGTTAATGAGCCAAATCAAGCCATCAAGGAATGTCTCCATAAGTGGCAGAGGGAGAGGACACTTCCAAGTGCAACAGAGAAAAAGCAGAGCTAAGGCATCATGCTTCTGGGGCAAGGGTATTTGAATTGTGATTCATTAAAATACAGTGATACCAACACACAAATAGTTATTAATCTCCACACAAACGGATATTCTTGAGCAATTCTGAGTTCTATCTCTGGCTCTACAGCAGACATCAAGTTAGACTCAGAGCAAGTCATGCAACTTCTCAGCACCTTAACATCCTCTTCTACAGAACAACAATTCTTAAAGCAGTGTTATGGGAATTAACTCACTAATGTTTGGAAAGTGTCTTAGAACATAAGCTAGAAGGTCCTATTGTAAGAGCAAATTATTATGTGACTGATCTAATTCTGGACATCACCTTAGCTCTAGCAGTGTGGATCCGTCATGGATTGAAGCAATTATCTCTCAAACACTGAAAAATCATGGTCAGGGATGAGTTTTACAAATATGAGATCGAAGGGGAGTGCTAGTTCTATGTCCTTAGTTATATAACAAATTCAGCAAGAGCAGCAGTTCTAAGGACAACTACTGAGAACTCAAAAACCCATCAGAGGGACTAATTATAATGATAATGGCTATAGGAGCAGAGGGAAGAACTAACTTAAATACCTCAAACATATTCACTCTATAAACAGAGAATACAGAATATTATGAGACTGGATCTACCTATGACAAGACACCTCATCCGTTACTGAGATGCAATATCTTGGTGAGTGAAGACAACAATTCAGATGTTCTCCTAAAAATATTCACCCCAGGTTCTAAATGTAGAATACTTCTCTCAGAAGATAGCCAGCAAAGTAAAGATTCGCATTTGGACGCTAGTTCAAATTAGAATTCCCACTCAGAGAAGTTAGCCCTGTCCCCTTTATGTAAAAATAAATTGGTAGAAAAAGATACTCAAGATCATAGCTCACTGCAATGCAGCTCTGCGATTACAGATGGAGTTGTGAGCTGAGAGGCTGGAATCATTTGAACATCATGTAATCTTATAAGGGTAGGTGAGGTTTGCACAGGAATGAGCAAGAATCTAAGTGTAAATGGACAGCCTGAAGCTAGAGCAGCAGGCAGTTAGCAGGTTATTAAAAGGACCTCAGACAGGGAGTTAAGGGGCTCTGAGATAGCTCCATGGTGCTTCATTAAAGGAGACCCACAGACAGAGTAGTTGAGAGATTGCTGTGTCAGACAGGCCTATCTATCTCTGCTGCATTTCCTCTCAGATTGCAGATAGCCCTCTGCTGTATGAAATGGAAAGCAGCAGAGAAAGGCAGAGAAGAAAATTAGATGGAAACCTGCCACAGAAGAGTGGGAGAAGGGCACAGCTGGCCCAACTCAAGGTCCTGAGAGCTTTTTAAGGAACCAATGGAGAGCCATGAGTTCTTGAGCCACTGCTGAGCAGGAGAGAAGATAAATTGTACCTGGTGTTTGAGACACAAAGTGAAGTCCCCTAATGAACAAAAAAAAAGCCCTAAAATCCTGACTCCTGCATCTCACTATTTGATAAGAGTCAGAAGAAACCCAAGGTCCAGAGTCCAGCACCGAACAACTGCAGAAGAGGGGGAGAGAATGAGTCAGTACTATAAATTCTGAGGCAACAGAGGCAACTATTTATCCTGGAAGTTTATTGTATGGCTGTGGCAATTTCATATATTGAATATGTGGCAAATTTGCCTGCACTATTATGATGGGTCCCGTGCTTTCTCTTCTTGTGGGGGGTTCAGGGCACCATTTCTTGCCCCTAAACAGTATTAACTGCCCCCCTAGTATCCTAGAGTAGGGGAGTGGAGAAGGAGGGACCCGGGCCCGCCCTCTACTCTGGGTCCCAGCCCAGGGGCCCCAAGGATAGCAGTAAACTACTTGAACTAGCTACTCCTTCCCCTGGGCTACTTTCCTCTCCTACCCTTCAGCTTGTGGGGCTTCGTGCCCTCTCTCTGCACAAGCCAGGTGTCCCTTTACCTATGGTCTGGGTCTTCTTAGCTCACCGCAGCACTTCTTCAAACTCTCCTCTGCTTCCCTCCAAACTGCTCACTGCTCCAACTCCTCCAAACTGCTCTCCGCTCCAACTCTTCCAAACTGCTCCAACTCTCTTCCACTGACTGATTGAAGCAGGGGGGTTTTATCATGTACCTGGCTTCAGTTACTCTACTTGGTTTCAGGTGCCTTAATTGGCTCCAGGTGCTCTAACCAATTTTAGTAAACTTGCTTCCCTCTACAGGGAATAAGGCTTCCCTCTAGCACTCTCCTGCTGCCCTCTGGCCATGCTGTATCACAAATCGTATTCCAAAGTGAAAGCAGACTAGGGATCTGGATTCATAGAGGCTGAGAGTTAACAGAAGATAGAATCTAGCAGTGACCATGCTGTGCTGCAAATTAGCAACAGCAACAGCTGCTAAAGAGAGCCACCTCTAGTAGAGACCCACCTGCTGTCACTGGAAAAACGGGTGAAGTCAATACTCCAGCAACTCCTCTGGAGATGGGGAATCCCCAGAAAGGAGTCAGTCTGGCACTGTGCCAGAGGCCATAGATGCTGTAGTGCACAGGTAGGCAACCTATGGCACGGGTGCCAAAGGCGGCATGCGAGCTGCTTTTCAGTGGCACTCAGACTGCCTGGGTCCTGGCCACCAGTCTGGGCGGCTCTGCATTTTAATTTAATTTTAAATGAACTTCTTAAACATTTTTAAAACCTTATTTACTTTACATACAACAATAGTTTAGTTATATATTAAAGACTTACAGAAAGAGACTGTCTAAAAATGTTAAAATATATTACTGGCACACAAAACCTTAAATTAGAGTGAAGAAATGAAGACTCGGCACACCACTTCTGAAAGGTTGCCGACCCCTGCTGTAGTGGAATGTTTCTGATAGCACACAGCTGTGATTTTCACTATGTGTGGGGAGTTTGGGACTTACCCTAGTCCAACAGTCTTATACATCATTTCCTAGACCTGAATGTCCTCAGAGTTCACAGTGAAGTGTGATATAGATGCCATCTTTGTCCTAGCAGAAGAATCTTAAAGGGACCATAGATCTTCGATAATTTTCGTTTGCTAACGTCTCCAAAATAGAACTTAGCCTGGGTGAAATAAGTTTCTCAGCAAACTGAAGAGTTCATTGCAATAGTCATCATAAGAAGAAACAGCAGCAGCACCTCTACCAATTGGGCACTCACACCCAGCAAATGCAAATGGGCTGCATTTAATCCTTCAAATGAATGGTTCCTAAATACCACAGTGATGGTTGCCCTATAAATGCTTGTGTAATAATAAATATTCATTATCATAACAAAACTAATGCCATTCTTCAGTAGTAAGAGCAGAGTCTTTCTACCACACCGACCTTCCCTGTCTGCCCCAAACCACAAATTCCTTTAGTTTTGTTATTATAAAGAAAAAAATCCGTCTTCCATCTGGACACTTGCAGGGACCATGAACAGTCTCTAGGGCTGCACTATCTTCCATAGACTGCATGGTCCCATTACAGCGGTAAGATTAACTTATAATAGTGTATTTCATCCCCAGGGCCCAACAATACTTTACAGTCTATAGTCTTGTACTGGCAGCTGGATCCACACAGGTGGAACCTGTGAGTCTTTGGCACCCCGTTGCCTTTCGTGGTATTCCATTTAGGTGCAAGGTTCCTCCTGCGCAGATCCACTTGCAAAATTGTGGCCTATCAAGTGTACAAGACTAATCTCATTTACCACTAAAATGCAGACACTCCTGAGAAGCCTTGCAGATAGTGTACACACAGCATACTACTTAACAATTTGACCAGGGGAAGTTTTGACCAAAGACAGAAGGAAAAGTCTTACCCTTTACAAAAAGTGCAATACTGTCTCTAAGAATTTGTGGAGCACAGACAGGACCTTGCCTTTTAATGTGTTAATCAAAAGACCCACACATAATAAAATGTATGCCCTTTTATCTACCTTGGACGGATGAACGACTGAGTTGACTGACAAACACTAGAGACTTCTCAGAGTACCACTGCCTAACCTCTTCTGAGCATACTGTATGTCCTTCATCTGCTGCACTTCTATTGATTGGCACTGGGCCAGTATCTTTATGTGCCAGTTTTACCAACCCATTCTGAGGTTTTACCATCCTTCATAGCTGCCAGGATTTAAACTCAAGGAGTTTCAGATTTAATTCTTAGAGTCTTGAGACACCCCCTTAATCATGAGGAGTGTGCTGATGCTTGAATGTGTAGAGGACAGAATCCAAAATCAGTAAACTTTACCAAAAAGATAGTACTGGTACTCTTACTACTTAATAAGATAAAAGTATTCTGAATTTCTTTTCACAGATAGCACTCTTTTATTGAGTAGAGGGCCTCTCGAGCACAAAATATTCTTTTTGTATTATCAGTTATAACATGAACTGCTGAAAATATCTATACATATACAATTTTTGGATGACCCTAAGATTAGGAGAAGTTTTACATTTGCGGATCTGATATTACAAATTTGCTCACAACATGGCATGTGACTTTAGTACAGTCTGCAACATGGTGGTATCCGGGGACATCAACTGTTCATCACAGAAACTATTAACAGACGCTTGAGATTATGAGCTTTCTTGAGATTTTTAGTGTGGTTAATAAACTAGAATTTAATCCTTATTTGTATCTAAATCATATGAAACAGCAACTTGAATAAAATAGAAGAGAAAATCTGGTTTTACAATTAGTTAATTTTTATGATGAATTTTTTAATGTCTGGTATCCTTCATGCCTGGATATAGGGCTAAGATTTTTTGAAAGCCATTTATGGACATTTAGCTACAAAACATCCATTAATGTTGAAAATCTTGTAAACACCCTCAAAATACATGGAAATTTAACACCCTTATGTCTAATTTTAGTGGTAATCATACCATGTCAGAGAGAGGGATTTTAAATTTTATTTTTAAACATCTGAAAGATCAGTGTGTATTGAAGATTAATGAAGGACTTTTTAAAATGAACAAAACATTTTCTCACAGGAAGAGTTATTATGGACAGTGCCTATGAGGAAGCACACTTTGAGCCACATCCTTCTCTCTTTACTTATGTGCATAGTCCCGCAATACTGAATGGGATGACTCTCATAAATCAGGATAGTAGGAGTTAATGCTTTGTCATAGAATAATAGAATATCAGGGCTGGAAGGCTCCTCCGGAGGTAATCTAGTCCAACCCCCTGTCCAAAGCAGAACCAGTCCCCACCCACACCAAAAGTGTTGACTGACTAAAAAGTGTACAGAATCATGAGCAAAATACAATAAGGGTGAAACTGATAATGTTTCATGTTGGCCCTGATCCTGCAAAGCATTTAAGATGCTTAACTATAAACAGGTGAGTAGTCCTTAACTTTAAACACCCGTTGATCTCCATCCCAGTGAGGTCTTACACTCCTGTTTCACTGTGGTACTTCTTTGTGACAAGTTAAATAATGAAAAAAATTAAGATTGAATTGTTGAAGTAGGTTTTTCATGATTTAAGATGGCTTTTCACTGAAAGTTTTGGAGACAAAACAATTCTTTCATGGCCATTATTTTCCTTGGAATGGAAGAGTCTAGCAGAGACTATTACTTGTAAAGAAGAAGATGAGATATAAAAATGTAGTATAGTACTTAACTGAAGTCTATTCCAATATTAAACAAATTATATTAACAAGGGTAATTAATCATTTTCACAGGTCTAGTGTGTACTGAGCTTGAGGTTTTATTTACATTTCATTTTGCATGTCTTTCTTTTAGTATCCCAACAAACTTCTGTTTTATGCGGCCTTTCTATAATCAGCATTAACTGTTCAAATATGCTGATTTGGAAACAGGAAATTTCTTGTTTAAGATATTAATCCAGAAAATGAGTGTACATTTGTCCTTCAGAAACCATTTTGAGAACTTTAAATTACATTGTCCCAGGCTTCTGGATATAGTGATTCCAAACAAGCCTTTAAGTATATCAGTAATTATTTTATCATGTAAAAACACTGGGCCAAGATCATCCCTGATGTAAATCCATTGCATTGAGTGGAATACAGAAGAGAAATTAGACTTCGTTGCAAATTATGGGCTACAATTCTTTTTTATTACTATAGTTTTCTTTGTGTCTGAGATTATTCAGTGTAAGTGTCAGACTCTTAAAAAAATAGATCCCTGAGTGTTATCTGTTTTGGTTTTTTTAAAGGATTCTAACAATTTTTTCTATATTATCTTCCAGTTGAAGAGAGCTGTTACTCTGTTCACAATGCTTCTGCTTCTATTCTTTCTGCTTGGTAGCCTTTTTGTACATTCTTATTCAAATAGATACTTAAGACAAAAATGTTGGGGAAATCATATATGCAAGACGATAATTTAAAAACCAGATACATCCATTTCATCATAAGTACTGTAATGCTTGTGTTCACAGAGTATTTCTGAATGTGAGGTCCAAATAGTATCCTGTGTTTGTATTTCAGAAGAACACCTGAGAAGCATAAAGTATTTTCTAATGGATTATTGTAACTTGTATGTTTAGACTAGAAAATACTCCAATTACCGGAACCTTCTAGGGGCAAACTCTTATAATTTTCCTGTGCTCTCTGACCCTTTTGCTTCAGTTTCCCCTTGCCCCCACATCTCTTCTCTAGGTTCTTGAAATTCTCTATGCACATGAATTTACCAATAAGGGAATAAATACATTTTTATTCAAGTGACTGTGAAAAGATTTTATGTTCATTTAGTTCTTAGTTATTCTTAGTCATTTCTTAGTCATTTAGTTCTTAGTTACACAGAATTAGTTCATTTAGTTGAAATGAAGAATTAGTTCATTTAGTTCTTAGTCATTTAGTTCTTAGTTACACAGAAGAACATTTCACACTAGTCATTGGTTTGAATCCTTTCTGTGTGTTCAGTTGATAAACATGAAACATGTTTGTTTGGAAGGTAAAACTGTTACTTGTTGTCTATTTACATCACACTCTCTGTTTTATGAAACCTGTATCACAGAATCATGGGAAGTAGATAGTATATATGAATACCAATGGTGAAAAACCTATAAAAACAAAAATTCTGAAGGCCTTATCTTGCATTTACTTGAAATAAATAGGAATTTTCGATAAGCAAAATTTGAGAATTCAGCTCTAAATTTTTAATATAAAAGCTTTAAATTTAAAATAATCCACTATCTTTTATGGTCTTCTAGTATGACCATAAACTTAATCAGGCACAATCAAAGACACATATACTGGAGGCAAATATTTTGATTAATTTTCCATATCATATACTTGTCCATTGGATTGTACAGTTTGTTATTCCTGAAAATATTATGAATGTTTTGGTTACTGCTGTAATCAGCTTTCTTTTTGCCTTGTAATTCATTGTCTGTTTTACCAGTAATTTTCACATTGCCTGTTATTATTTGCACGAAAGACATGATAACTTCACCTGCCATTGGCCTTGTATTTGACATCTTTTTGTTGTTCTGCTTTTATGACTACAAAAAGTATGCTGTTCCCTGCAGTCAGATTTTGGCAAGGTCTGGAAGGATTTTTCTCAAAGCAGTGCTCTGTTCAGGTAAATTAAAGGCGGTTTAGGAGCTTTAGGGATTACTGGATCAATGCACATCGTTTTACATAACATTTTCTTTGCTGGATACCCAGGTGTATTTAGGGGCTGTCTTATTAGGCACCAGGAGGATTTGGGGTAGTTTTCTTTTTGATTCCCTAACTAATGTTTGCATTCAATGCACATTATAGCTCTCAGAAGATTGAGAACACTTTTCATTATTGCCTTTTATCTGTCATGCTGTTTGAATGGTTTTGCTGGACATTGGTGAAGTAGAAAATGGATACAAGTAAATTACAACTTGTATCTATTTCCAACCGTTGAGAAAGCACTAATGGAAAAATAGAATATGGCCTGTGTAAAACACTGTTATTTAGAAAGCAGTTTTTGCCAAATTAGTATATGTAAATTATCCTCTCTATATAAATTCCTCTTTACATCACATAGGATCAAAATGTTTACAATTACTGTTGACTTATAAAAATAATGCAAAATCGAGTCATTTAAATTCATACTTTTATAAAGATTTTTTTCCCAAAAAGAGATAAAGACACTACCATTACCACAAAGAGAGAGTTGTTTTTGTTAGCAGTGAGATGTGATGCAAAAATTAGAGCAAGAGTCAAATATCTGTGGGTTGGGGGAGAACATTTTAACTAGAGATGCTTTTTAAGCTACCAAGTTCAGATCTGGTTTTTGAAAGCCTGAAGTATAATGGTGTTGAGATTTTGATTTTTTTTTTTATCCTTCTCTAATTTTAACTTGTCTGTACTGAAAAATATAGTATTCTTCCTAAGTGCTGCTCGATTACATATTCATCTGTGGATAACCAGGTCAGACTAAGTTGTGCTTTGTGGGTCAAAGCGACATCCCAGTACCAAATGACCATGAGAAGGAGATGAGGAATTCCTTCCCCTTCCTACCCTGAAGTGCACAGAGGTTATGCCAATCTGATGCTTTTAATGGCTGAAATAGACCCAGTAAACACTTTAAGTCATGTTCCATAAAATGGTTTAAAAGTGATGGTGTAGCTAAGAGCCTACTATAGCAGGTTTTGACAAGTAATGTGTAGGTGGGTGAGCAGAAGGAAGTGCACAAATATTCTTGTTCTAAATTGATCAATTATTGTACTTTTCCATCGGATAGTCTTTATTTTATTAGTATCTTATGAAGACTTAAAAAAAATCACACTGTCTTATTCATGCTTTTTTATTATGTACATTACATGCGAAGTGTGAGCAAATAAAGGAAAATCTTGATTTTAAACTTCGTCATGCTATTACACAATGTTGTCATAAGCAGCTTCAGTCCCACTTTCTTGATGGATGGAATCCAGTCACTGAAACATACTATTAAGCTCCCTTGGTTCTGGGTGGTGACTGATTACTGCACTAGCTCTTAGTCATTCACACATTTCCCTGGTGCAGACCCCATGTCTGACATCTCTCTTGGGGAGTGGGACCTTGCAGTCCAGCTGCCCCAACCAGGGCCAGCTCTAACTTTTTTCCCGCCCCAAGTGGACCACCCTATGATTGAGCGGAATGCTGCCCCATATAGACTGCCGCCCCAGGCACATGGTTCCTGTGCTGGTGCCTGGAGCCGGTCCTGGCCCTGACCACGGAACCAGTGTCTCAGTCCTCAAGCTTCCTGTTCCTTACACAGATTGTCTCGCAGAGTCCACCTGGCAATAGGAGCTTTAGTTTCTAGTTAACCCCTTCAGGGACATAAGGAAAGGAAACACTGGTTTTGGAAGAAAATGTCTTAAACACGCACACATTTTACTCTTAGAAAGCACAAGAGAGTTATGGATCTGTGGAAAACAAAAACTCCTGGATGTAGTTCTCCTCACTCTAATCTCTTCTTTACTGAGCCTCTGGGTTCGGTCCAAGTCTGCAGGACAGCAAGGTCCCTGCTTCCAGAGGCTGATTAGGGATTTGTGGGGCCCTGGGCAAGAATAAGTGGGGCCCCCTCTCCCCATCCCTACTGCCTGCAGTCCCCTGCCGGGGAGCTGGGTCAGGGAACTGGATTGAGGCACAGAAGCTTCCTCTGCTCAGCTGGCACAGCTGGCAGAAGTGCTGGTGGGCAAGTTTGGGTGTGGAGGGTCCCCATTTTTCCAAGGGGTCTCTAATTGGCCAGGGCCCCGGGCCTCTAAGTGCTGCAGGATTCCCATTTTCCTCCTTTTCAGCCTCACCACACACCTGATAAATAAAATATTAAACAGTGGTCAAAATTTCAAATCAGGGTAACTTTCTAAAACTTCACCTAATTTTCACGTCAAATTAATTTTCCTTGGCAAAGTTATGTATATTAGAAATAGGGCTTATAATGGAACCCTGGTTGCCATTTCATTTAATAAGCTGTGTTAGTTTTAAACAACAACAAAATACCCACTGTAATGTGTGGCATTTCAGATTTCTTAAACTTATTGTGAAAGACTTTTCCATGTGTGAGTTACACCACCCATGGGATGTATTTTCGTAAATCTGGCAGCTTTGTATGCTATCTATGTTTTTTCTCTTTCTGGCACCGTCTGTTGTTTTATATATGGATTTTTAACTAATACTGTGACAATTCTTATTTGAGTGTTTCCCTCACAGATGATAAATCATCATGCCTTCTTTTTTTATTTAGCTGTAAAGCAAATGTGTCTCAGAAGGCTCTGGTATGTATTTGTAGCAAAGTAAGCTATATATTTCTTTGGCTTATGAACCATACTTTGTACACTGCAGTCATACAAAGAGTGAAAACACTTTGGGAGTCCAACCACTCAGGATTAGGGTATACCTACAGTTAATTCATCTTATTTTCCTTTCATATTTTTACTAGGTAGGGTCTTGTAGGAAGTATGATGAACAGGATAAAGACGTATCATAATGCATCCTTTGGATTTGGTCCTTTATGCTCATTCTAAATTTTGCATTGATGAAGGAGAAATAGAGTATAGGAAAATATTCTGAAAGGAAGTATGTATGTGTTGAAGGAATCCTTGCAGGTTACATGCAATTCACCTGAAAATGATCTTTCTCTCCTCTCCTGCTGTTAAATTGTTTCTAGCAAAGCATGAGGATATGTTGACTTGTACAATTGAACAAGGAAAAACATCACCCACTTGGATATGAATAAATGGATTTACTTGTTGTCCATGCAAGTAACTCGCTGATGCACCTGGCAAGAGTCAGACAGAGTTGCAGTCATTCGGGTACTGAGTAAGCTTTCCAATAGTACTTTGCCATTGGAGCTTATTCCTGACAAGCTACATGTGTCCTCTTCTGAGGAGATGCTTCCAGTTATGCCAGATGTAATGCTGATTTTGTGATGTGGACAAATGTTCACTAGGAACTATGGAAGGATGAGTCTATCAAATTCATTGTCGTTATTTACTTGTACCCAAGAAGACCAAGATCAAATTGTATTTAACCTGCTCCGTTACTTCATCTTATTGCCATTTATAAGCCAATCCCATTTCCTCTAAAACAGGAAGTAAGGCTGTCCCTGTTGATGGTAATCAGTATAGCCTTTAATTGTTCATTAGCATACACCATGGCTTTTAATAACAACTATTTATTTGGAGCTCTTTTCAATATGATTAATACATAATTCAGATGAAGCTCTGAAGCTGATATATTTTAATGATTATTATTTTCATAGAGTACTTTTCTCCTACAAAATAATGCTGAAGACAGTAGAAGGCTTAAAAGTACTGTGTAGTCTACATCTGTACAGCAATATTGTCATACTTCAAACATGCTTTGATTCTTTTGTCCCTTTGATGAGCGGTATATTTACTCATAGAATTAATAAACTCCCCAAAAATAAGCATGAAGGAGAAGAGTAATAAGCTCTTGAGAAATATAATAAAATGTACATTACAATTTTAAGTACCATATTTCACACATAGTATGATACTGGACTCTGTTTTGATTGTTTACCCACAGCCTTCATGCGAATGGGTGCACAAGTGGGATGTTCTATGCATTGTGGCATGGACAACATCCTCCCACGCTGAAATGCCATTGTAGCTTTGTCCTGGTCTGAAGGAACTATCTCTGTTGGATTGTTCAGTTTTTGTACCCATGTTATCTTCGGCCTTTCTGCAGAGAACAACCCCCGACAGGGCCTGAGTGGCAGCCACTCACAGTCCACTGATTGGTTAATACTAGTATATAAATCAGTAAGCCATGATGAGAAGCTGTCTGAACTACTACACAAGCTGCCTGCCTGCATCTGCTCTAGATCCTGCTAATGATAGACCTAGATGGCTTCCAACCCTGGTTTGTCCTCAGCCTTGCTCTCTTATTGCTGTCTGAAACCTGGGCCTGATCTTGCCTGCCTCCTGATGCCTGACTCTTGGTCTGACCTTTCTCTGATTCTCCTGGCATCTGACCCAGTCTGACTCTTGCTCTGACCACTAGGTCAGGGCACCCACATCATGGTCATGATAGTGTGTGACAAACAAGAAAAGTTCACAGTGAGATGTCCCATAGGGGAAGTTAGAGTGGGGAAAAAGCAAGCACCTCAAGCAGAGAAACTCTAGGCCTTACGCAGAAGAAGAAACAATGGGAAAGATATAAGCTCTCATCAGAAATTAATACAGATTTGAATCAGGAAGGGAATTCAGTAGTATATTTCTTCCAGCATTTCCCAGCGCATTACTAGAACTACTAGATTATGAACGTTCTCTAAAATATTTATTGTATATATTGTCATAAAGAAATGCATTATGCCATTCATAACTTTAATAAACAATAACTACTATTTGCACATTCACCTCTGAGAAAAATCTCTCTAACTGAGTAAGAACTAATTAAATACCATCAACAGGTAAATGCTAATACTTGGGCATGGTCATAGTGACAAGTTCAGATAAGTGAAATCCTAGTGTTGTATATTATAATCAGCTGTATTTATTAAATAATGCCAACAAAATTAAGGACAAGAAAGAGACTTCACAAACATCAACATCCAGTTGGCTCTTCCTATTCCAAACTCCATGGACATTTTAGGCTTGTCTATAATGCCCTGCATTGCGGACTATTGGGTCAGAATAGCAGAGTACACCAAAGGGCTGTGTAGTAACTTCCCTATGTGGATGCCGTGGGTTTGAAATAAAAGGTTTCTAGTTTGCATTAACATGGTCCTTTTTCAAACAATTACATTAAAGCAAACCAGAGATCTTTTAGTTCACACCCACAGTGTCCACACGGAAGTGCATGCTGCTATTCACCACTCCCTACTCTGAACTGCAAGGCAGTGTATACATAACCTTGACAAAAGGCCTTTAAGGCTATGTTTAGGGTAAATATGTAGCTCTCTTGATTCTATGTGCTGGGTGGTTGGGAGGAGTCTAACCTGGCTTGCCCCAACCTTGAGTTGGGGAAGCACCTGTCCAGTGCTGCCTCCAGAGAGGGAAAGATGGAATGTTGAGGCCATGTTTTGGGCCAAAGAGATGTGGTTTAAAAGGGGAGCAACCTGGCCTGTTCCCATTCTTTCCTCTGCTGCCCAGGCATTCCCAGTACAGTATCTGCTTCTTGTACTTTGGTGGCAGTGAGGGCCCAGATCTTACAGTGTTTGTTTAGTTATTAATTTGGACAGATGCCAATATTTTGCCTGAGGCACAAATGCAAGGGAAGGGAAATGGCAGTTTTTAACAGTTTGTCATCTACATCTTAATGGAATTTCAAGAGACAAATAAAAGCCACTTCTTTAGCTTAAGGGTTCTCCCTCCCCCCCCACAACGTTTCAAAGATTTACCTCAAACAATAACATTTCTCCAAAAAATGTGATAAGAATCCTTCATAATGGAAATTGTTAGGCAACCTAAATATAGCATTCACTGCCAGCTCCCCCTAGAATCATATGGCAGTTATATACCTGAATTCAGTAGGGTTTGCTTGGTGCGGTTTTTATTTGCTTTGTTTTTGTTTTATAAACTATGCTATTTCGAATGGATAGAAAATGTCAACATTACAGCAATGCTGTCTATTCTAATTTGTCTTGTTTCTTTAACCCAAGTAGAATGGTGATCTTTTACAATTAACAAGAAGGTAATTTCAGCAAGAAAGTTTATAACAGTTTCCGTTAACAATTGAATATCAAACATGTGATCTGTAGTGAATATAGACTGTTTTGGCTAGAGAAACATATCTTTGCAACAGAGGCTCTCCATCTGTTACATTTAACAGGCTGCAATGGTCTATCTGCTTTTCTTTAATGTCTGATTATTTGCGTATTATTGAAGATATTATATTTGCATATTAGAAAGGAAATTTAAAATTGTTTCTCAGTGATCCCCATAGATCTACATATTTTCTTTTCTTCGATGTTTATCTAAACATGACAGCCAGATCTTTCTATGTAGGCTCTGACTGCAATCTTTAATTTGTTAATTTTTTTTTTACAAGTCCATATAGAGAATGTCTCATCATTTATATCAATTACTGTGTGCATTGTGGGCTAGACTGGGCCTTTAGCCTTATGCCTGAGTTAAGAGGTGGAATGTAACTGTTTTGCTCCATGACCAGCCCTGGGAAGGAATTGACGACTTGCAGGCCCTCTCTAGACCATGAAAACAGGTTGTATTTGAAACATATTTTCAGGAATAACCTTTTTTCCTGGTATAGGTTGGGCCAGAGAGTTGCAACTCCTCCCATGTTGGGCAAAGAAAATAACATTACAGTCAATGTATGTCAGCTATTCTGTCCAATGAGGGGCAAGACTACATTCCCTACTTGCTCCCACGGAGGAAGAGTATCTGGAGAGGAGGGGCTGTACACACCATCCACAAGCCGAAGAGGTGGGCATGGCAGCCAAAGGAATGGTGGGAGACATACTACACCCAGAGCAGAGCTTCAGAGTCTCAATGCGTGGATGAGATGATGGTGTAAAGAGAAGGGGTTTAGATTTATTAGGAATTGGGGAAACTTTTGGGATAGAGGGAGCCTATACAGGAAGGATGGGCTCCACCTAAACCAAAGTGGAACCAGACTGCTGGCACTTAACATTAAAAAGGTTGCAGAGCAGTTTTTAAACTAAGAGATGGGGGAAAGCCGATTGCTGCAGAGAAGCACGTGGATCGGATAGAGACTTCTCTTACAGGAGGGTGTACTGATAGAGATTCTCTAGGTTTTAGTCAGAAAGAGAGGATGGTAAAGAATAAAGGAGAGGCCAGATCAGATGACAAACTTTCACATAAAGAATGTGACACATCAGAAAAGGGCAGACAAATAAAGTGACCAGTTTTTAAAGTGCTTGTACACTAATGCTAGAAGTCTAAATAAGAAGATGGGTGAACTAGAGTGCCTCATGTTAAAGGAGAATATTGACATAATAGGCATCACAGAAACATGGTGGAGTGAGGACAATCAATGGAACACAATCATTCCGGGGTATAAAATATATTGGAAGGACAGAACAGGTCGTGGGGTTGGGAGAGTGTCACTATATGTGAAAGAAAATGTAGAATCAAATGAATTAAAGATCTTAAATGAATCCACATGCTCCACAGAATCTCTATGGATAGTAATTCCATGCTCTAATAAGAATATAACAATAGGGATCTATTATCGACCACCTGATCAGGACAGTGATAGTGACAATGAAATGCTAAGGGAGATTAGAGAGGCTGTCAAAATAAATAACTCAACAATAATGGGGGATTTCAATTATCCCCATATTGACTGGGTACATGTTACCTCAGGACAAAATGCAGAGACCAAATTCCTCGATACTTTAAATGACTGCTTCTTGGAGCAGCTGGTACAGGAACCCACAAGGGGAGAGGCAACTCTTGATTTAGTCCTGAGTGGACCGCAAGAGCTGGCCCAAGAGGTAACTATAACAGGACCGCTTGGGAATAGTGATCATAATATCATAACATTTAACATTCTCATGCTGGGAACAAAACCGCAGCAGCCCAACACTGTGGCATTTAATTTCAGGAAGGGGAACTATGAAAAAATGAGGGGGTTAGTTAAACAGAAATTAATAGGTAAAGTGACTAAAGTGAAATCCCTGCAAGCTGCATGGACACTTTTCAAAGACACCATAATAGAGGCCCAACTTAAATGTGTACCTCAAATTAAAAAACAAAGTCAAAGAACTAAAAGAAGAGCCACCGTGGCTTAAAAACCATGTAAAAGAAACAGTGAGAGATAAAAAGGCATCTTTTAAAAAGTAGAAGTCATATCGTACTGAGGTAACTAGAGAGGAGCATAAACACTGCCAAATTAAGTTTAAAAATGTAATAAGAAAAGCCAAAATGGAATTTGAATAACATCTATCCAGAAACTCAAAAGGTAATAATAAAATGTTTTTTAAATACGTCAGAAGCAGGAAGCCTGCTAAACAACCAGTGGGGCCCCTGGATGATAGAGATACAAAAGGAGCACTTAAAGATGATAAACTCATTGTGGAGAAACTAAATGAATTCTTTGCTTCGGTCTTCACGGCTGAGGACGTTAGGGAGATTCACAAACCTGAGCCATCTTTTGTAGGTGACAAATCTGAGGAATTGTCACAGATTGAAGTGTCACTAGAGGAGGTTTTGGAACTAATCGATAAACTTAACTGTAACAAGTCACCGGGACCAGACGGCATTCGCCCAAGAGTTCTGAAAGAACTCAAATGTGAAATTGCAGAACTATTAACTAAGGTTTGTAACCTGTCCTTTAAATCGGCTTCTGTACCCAATAACTGGAAGATAGCTAATGTAACGCCAATATTTAAAAAGGGCTTTAGAGGTGATCCCGGCAATTACAGACCGGTAAGTCTAACGTCTGTACCGGGCAAATTAGTTGAAACAATAGTAAAGAATAAAATTGTCAGGCACATAAGAGAACATAAATTGTTGGGCAAAAGTCAGCATGGTTTCTGTAAAGAGAAATCATGTCTTACTAATCTATTAGAGTTCTTTGAAGGGATCAACGAACATGTGGACAAGGGGGATCCAGTGGACGTAGTGTACTTAGATTTCCAGAAAGCCTTTGACAAGGTCCCTCACCAAAGGCTCTTATGTAAATTAAGTTGCCATGGGATAAGAGAGAAGATCCTTTCATGGATTGAGAACTGGTTAAAAGACAGGGAACAAAGGGTAGGAATAAATGGTAAATTTGCAGAACACAGAGGGGTAACTAGTGGTGTTCCCCAAGGGTCAGACCTAGGACCAATCCCATTCAACTTATTCATCAATGATTTGGAGGAAGAGGTAAACAGTGAGGGGGCAAAGTTTGCAGATGATACTAAACTGCTCAAAATAGTTAAGACTCAAGCAGACTGTGAAGAACTTCAAAAAGATCTCACGAAACTAAGTGATTGGGCAACAAAATGGCAAATGAAATTTAATGTGGATAAATGTAAAGTAATGCACTTTGGAAAAAATAACCCCAATTATATATACAATATGATGGGGGCTAATTTAGCTACAGCTAATCAGGAAAAAGATGTTGGAGTCATTGTGGATAGTTCTCTGAAGATGTCCATGCAGTGTGCAGCGGCAGTCAAAAAAGCAAACAGAATGTTAGGAATCATTAAAAAAGGGAGAGAGAGTAAGACGGAGACTATCTTATTCCCTTATACAAATCCATGGTGCACCCACATCTTGAATACTGTGTACAAATGTGGTCTCCTCATCTCAAAAAGGATATACCGGCATTAGAAAAGGTTCAGAGAAGGGCAACTAAAATGATTAGGGGATTGGAACGGGTCCCATACGAAGAGAGATTAAAGATGCTAGGACTTTTTAGCTTTGAAAAGAGGAGACTAAGGGGGGGATATGATAGAGGTATATAAAATTATGAGTGGCATGGAGAAACTGAATAAGGAAAAATTATTTACTTGTTCCCATAATAGAAGAACTAGGGGCCATCCATTGAAATTAGTGGGCAGCAGGTTTAAAACAAATAAAAGGAAGTTCTTCTTCACACAGTCAACCTGTGGAACTCCTTGCCTGAGGAGGCTGTGAAGGCTAGAACTATAACAGGGTTTAAAAGAGAACTGGATAAATTCATGGAGGTTAAGTCCATTAATGGCTATTAGCCAGGCTGGGTAAGGAATGGTGTCCCTGTCCTCTCTTTGTCAGAGGGGGTGATGGATGGCAGGAGAGAGATCACTTGATCTTTACCTGTTAGGTTCACTCACTCCGCGGCACCTGGCATTGGCCACTGTCGGTAGACAGGATACTGGGCTAGATGGACCTTTGGTCTGACCCAGTACGGCCTTTCTTATGTTCTTATGTACACCCGCCTCAGCTGGGAGAGCCAACCTAGCTCTGTGAATTGTTAGAATTAATATCCTTGGAAATGCCTTGCCAATTTAAAAAAATTAGGAACATTAACTTCCACTATAAATACTCTGGTATTTTTGAATGTGGCAACCCTTTTATAAACTACATAAATACTAACCAACCTGAAGCATTTTTTCCTGTATTAACAAGGTATAATTTCTAAGGACATACTTGACACATCTTGAATCATATTATTGTACCTGAATGTAACATGTAATAGAACATAGTGATTATTTTTGCTTCTCCCTATACTTAAACTTATAATAGATCAATGTAAACATTTTTTAAAAAAATTGTTTCTTCCAACAGTATTCCTCTTCCCTGTCAAAGCCCTTCCCCATCTATTTGCACCCTAGGTTGCTTTTATCGCAGTCCTGCTCTGAAGTTATTCATCATCTTCCAGCTGAATTTAGAAGCCAATCTATACTGATCTTGATTGGTTAAAACCTCACTGTTGAACAGAAGAGGAATTCCATTTTGTTTAGGGGGAAGCAGGATATCTGCAATGTATTGAGCCTCTATTGGTTTCAGGAAGGATCAAGAAATGAACCACCTTTGTGTTTTGTTTTGCATTTTTATTATAATCCTACTGTCTGCACTTATCAACAGTGCAAAACGGATTATTTTAGTGTACTATTATTGCTATTATTATTAACGTTATGAGTGCTGATTAAACATGCCTCAGGTTATTGTACTAGACATTATGAAAATGTATAAATTTGAAGAAACGCTTTTCCATGTAATTTCAGGCCTATTATTTTAAATGGATCTCATTCAAGTTCATTTAGCCATGGCTTAATTGGCTTACCTCTGTATTTGGTTTAATACCACATTCCTAATAAACTGTAGTGAGTAGATATATGTTAAAATGGAGGTACTGATAATAAACATGTCATAGGTGCAAATATTTATAAAAAGGCTAAAAACTGCATCATATCTTAGAATTTAAATTGTAGTAATGTCTTTAAATCTTGTTTGTCAAGTAGTATATTTTTTATGTTAGGATGTTGAAAATCCTCCTAACTAAAACTAGTATTAATTATTGCTACCCTCTGACTTGTTATACGACACAGTTGTAAAGCATATGTAGGAAAACAGAGTTTTTCATCTGTAATTTCTATTTTGTTGAAAACCCTTATCATACCATGCTTTTGTCTCTCCTTCTTTTTAGTGTATTTTTAAGTTTTCTTCCAGTACAAGTGACCTTTGCCTACTGACTGAGGAGGTGTAAATGCAGCTATTCAGCATTTCATGGTAGAAATTCCAAAGAGCAATAAATACAAGGCTGTATGTAAAATAAAGTGCACCACAGTAGTACTCAAAATATATG
This sequence comes from Dermatemys mawii, assembly GCA_007922305.1. Lineage (NCBI taxonomy): Eukaryota > Metazoa > Chordata > Testudines > Dermatemydidae > Dermatemys > Dermatemys mawii. Next base: position 23,402,429 of record ML677339.1, on the reverse strand, counting down.
TTCGTATTGCAAGGCTCTTTATAAAACATTGTGTATACCTTTTAAATTTGCACTCTGCCTTTACTCTTGTAGTGGTTAGGTTATAGCATACTCACCAAGACAGATATTATTATTGCATGAATAAATATTTAAGCATGGTAAAGGTTAGAAAAAAAATGTCATCTTAAACGTTTGGAGGAATTGTCAAATCCTTCACCAGTGCTATTAATGTTCAGGATGCATCAAAATAAAAAAAAGTTGTGAAGGATTATACTTTCTTATCCTTTACTAGCAGAGGTAAATAGGAAAATGCTTACCAACCAAAAGGATGATCTAAAAAATTGCATTGATTTTGCAGTTGCTGAAGCAGCAGCAATGTAGCCTATGAAACTCTTCTTAGGCTTCTGGTGATTTACATCTTTTGATTTTGATGCACACTTAAATTATAACTCATCTAAGCACCAATCCTACAAACACTTATATAGCTGCTCAGTTTTGAAGTGAATGGTACTACTCACATGCTGTAGTTAAGTAGGTGCATAAGTGTTTGCAGGATCCGGGCCATACTGTCCTCTAAACATGTTAGCAGACTGAGAGAATCTTATAGGGTCCACTCCTGCAAATGTTAACACACTTGAGTAACTACTCACATGAATAGTCCCATTGATTCCACATGCATAAGAGTTTGCAAGATTGGATTTTTGAAGTCTGATTTACACTAAGGCCCTCTTATACTTCTCTGGCAGTGTAAAAGGGACTACATGTGAACCAGATTTCAAATGTTCATGGTGGACGGTAATGTGTTCCTCTGAATATAGCATGAGCACTTGTTAGCTTATTAAATCTGTGTCTCTGTATTGAGCTCAGTCTAATTATTGTGAATTATTTCCTTTTAATGAGCCAATCAACAGTCAAGATACTTCAGTATTCTGAAGCAGTCTTATTAAAATTTATGAACACATATTTCTGAGATTGCTGGGAAATCCTGATTGGCTGTTCAAGAAACAGATACATTTATTTGGTATTATTTATAGAGTGCTGGGGATTCATGGGATCTGCATTCTATTCCTTGCTTCTGCCAGTAGCCTACCACAAATCTTTTGGATTTTGGGCAAATGATTTCACTTTTCTGTGCCTCAGGTTTCTCATCTGTAAATCGGGGATAATACTGTCTTCGTCTCTAAAGTGCTTTGAGATCTACACATGAAAAGCACTTTATAACTGGACGATGGCATTTTTTGTTTTGGTTATATTATTTTTCAGAGTTCCACCAATGGTATTCTGACCTATCTTTCCTCTCAAAATCTTAATGACCAAAGAAAACCAGAAGCACAGATAAAAACCCATGTTAGTTATGTATGGTGCAAGTGCTAGAATTGTGCAGTCTTACTTTTCTTTTTTCCACCACCTTTCCTGATAATATGTATTAAGTAATATACCTATGTGAAGAGAAGCCCAGACTACATTTGTTAGTTTAGTCTCATTGTGGTGGTAATAGAATATTACCAAAGCCAGGTGTTTTGCAGATGGCTTGAATGTCTATAATGTTAATAATTGCAGCTTGAAGGATAGGTGCCTGCTGCATTTGATAGGGCCATGTAAGATTCAGTAGATACAATGAACTGTGCTAAGTTATTCCTGTGAAAAGAAATATCCTGTTCAAAAGAACCTAGTTCTTTTGTGGAGTCTAAATTACAGTAGTGCCACCTGTTAAAAATGTGTCAGCACTTATACTACAAACTCTGTTCTTCAGGGGTTTATATTTTGCGTTTTTTTTAATAAAAATGCTGCAGTTTTGTCTCCTTCCTTTCTCATCAATTCTCCCCTCCAAAAAAACATGAACACAGCACTAAGCCAACTATTTTTAAGATATAAAACAAAAAATAATTTCAAATGGAAAACTTTGATAAAATCTTGATATCATGCGACCGGGTGTTCTGTATACAAAAGGACGTGGTTAATGTAGTGGCCTAAGTTTTGGAAGATATGGGTTTAATACTAGCTCTGCTACAGACTACCTTGGACAAGTCACTTACTTTTGCTATGTCTTTTTGCTCATCACTTAAATGGGTTGCATAATACTTGCTTATGGCATATGGTAGGATATATTTATTAATCTTTGCAATATTTGAATGCTTCACACAGATAGAGTCAATAAGTGTATAGATAAATATGCTACATACAGAGCAGAAAAACTGGGTTAAGTATACTTTAGAGAGTTTTAAACATTTGTTTTGGACTATTTTTATATACTGCCTTTAAGCTAAGTCCCTTAGTTATGATAAGTCCAGCTGTACTGTTTTTCTGTATTTAAAAATGTAATGATTTTAAAGCCTAATATTTAAAGCCCTTCTGGCAGTAGAATCAAGTGATCTTTGTGTATTTGGGAAGCTGGGAATTTCCATTTTCAAATGTCATAGAGGTTCTAATTCTAGTCATGCATGGCCACAAAATAGCAGACTTTAAATCTGTGTAATTTTTTATTTATAGCAAAACTCTCACAATTGTAGGGCTGATTCTTCCCTATTTGGGGCCTGAGCTATCTCCATAAAAACTAAATTAAGAAGCAGATGAATAAGGGGAAGAGAGAATAATTGAGTTCTTAGTACTTGAGCTGTGAGCTCGGTTGAAACCAAGGGCACATCTTCCTGTGTGGGTTTTTTTTTTTCCACCCAGGATGCCATTTTTAAAAAAAGGGACCATGTAAAGTTCTTTTTTATTTCTCATCATTGGATTTTGAAAAAAATGTGACTAGTCAGAATTCTTTCAATGGGTCTACTATTGTAGATAACAGCTACTGATGAGTAAAGGTCTAATAATAGTCTGACATGCAGGATTGGCCAATGTCACAAAATGGTTACAGAATCAGGCCCTTACATTATGTAGCATCTTTCTTTCCTCCATTAATAAATGACTGTACTGGTGGCTTCATTAAAATACTTACATTTCATTTGTCTTATAAATGAATGATGCTTTCTTCTAATTAAAAGAAATTGAATTTCAAATGTACATTTTTTCCCTTGAGAATGTACACGCATGAAATAATGGCCAAATACATTAAAAAAAGATAAATGCTTGATTATGGAGAGCATAAAATATGGATGATCTTTCTGTTGACAGTGCTGTGATAACAATGAGACTGTCCTCTGGAATAAGATTATGATCTCTTCCTGTATGCCTCAAGAGAATAAGCGTACAGTAGTACCTCCTTAGATTCCCTTTGTGCTGTTTCTCAGAGACTCACTGAACATTTTTTACTTTTCAGACTTTCCTGGATTCATTTTTTAAAATGACTTTCAGGAACTATTGTCTAATAAAGAAGCTCACAGGATCATTAATATCATAGGATGACATAGTATAAGGGCTGCAGAAGATAAAATGTCAGAACACCATGCAGAATTAATTAATTAAGACTATTCAAAAGCAATTTTTTAAATAGTGGTAATAGCAGCATACTTGATCATAAAATACTCAGGGAATGCACCATTTTTTGTGTACAAACTAATATTTAACAAGATACTTGAAAGTGTTAGTTGGCGCTATTTTGCGGAAAACAGACTAAGAACTTCCTAGAGATGAGATTTGATGTATAATAATAAAGGAATCAAAGATCATGAAGTCTCCTCCTAAGGTTTTTCCTCAACTTTGTTTCATGGTTTTGAAAAATGCAGGTACCTAGTTAACTGAAGGTATCAAGTGATTATGTCAACGTTGCACTTACATAAAATATCACACCAAAAATATCCACAGAGTAGTCTTGTACAAGTGTCTTAACTCTCCTAGAAGGAATGGTGGACATACTTGCTTTCCTTTCTAATATTTAAATACAATATTCTAGATAGAAGTGATAAATTGGAACTTGCTATTCTCAGACCTTCATTTGCCTACATGGGTTGTCCTCACAATGTTGTATTGCATAAATGGGAGAGGGGAGAGTGAAATAATATGAAAATGGAACTCTGGTGTTCATATTATCTCTTGATAACTGCATACTATTTGCAGTTTTTATATTAATTTCTTGTTGAGGGTGAAAAGAAACTGTGGATTTTCCTTTGTTATACAGTTGTGTTTCAGTTCATGATAATTGTGCTTAGAGCTTAGGTTAGTTTATTTTTCACAGCATTATAAATAATGATCAGGTAAAATTCTTAAAAATGAATGATCTATTTATTAAAACTTATATTGAATTATTATAGGTAATCCTAAACAACATAACCAATGTCAACTTAATCCATATATAAATTGAAATCCATATCCCTCTTTTAGATTTGAGTTACTTCCCTTTCCCCCAACATTGTATCCCCAAACCTTAGAAATAGAGAGTTAAATGAAAGGAGGGCCACAGACATCCAAAAACTTCTGAGTGGCCAAAAGCTGAAGATTAAAATTGAGACTCTACTACAGGGGTCAGCAACCTTTCAGAAGTGTTGTGCCGAGTCTTCATTTATTCACTCTAAGTTAAGGTTTCACGTGCCAGTAATACATTGTAATGTTTTTAAAAGGTCTCTTTCTATAAGTCTATAATATAGAATTAAACTAATGTTGTATGTAAAGTAAATAAGGTTTTTAAAATGTTTAAGAAACTTCATTTAAAATTAAATTAAAATGCAGAGCCCCCCAAATCGATGGCCAGGACCCAGGCAGCGTGAGTGCCACTGAAAATCAGCTCGCATGCCACTTTCGGCACCCATGCCATAGGTTCCCTATCCTTGCTCTACTGGATATTTTATTCAAGGAAAATGCCACACAACTAAAAAGATATTAGTACACTGTCTATATCTTTTTTGAAAACATGGTAAAAGCAAGTAGTCTTTGTGTTAAAAGGAAAATTCCTCTGTTCCCGGAGCTAAATTACAATTAAAAAAAAATACTTTGGCACCAGGTAATGTTTGTTTGAGTATAGCTAGGTTTTTACACCTAAAAAATAAAACTGATAGAGATTGAGGCAGGGAACCAAGTTGTAATATGCTCACCGTCTAAACTGAAGTGTCACAGCTGATAAGTATTCTTTCAAGATCTGACTCCTGTACATTCAGATCAACAGAAATGTATGATGTTAAATGTAACTGTACCATCTGCTGATTCCCAGTACAGTTACATTGGTTAAACCTCATTGTTAACATGAACTAAGCCACAATATTCCCTGCATAGTTTCAAGACTTTCGGAGACATTTGGCCTCAGGGGCCTGGTTGCCTGATTCAGACAATGAGTCAGCTAAAACTCTTAGAATTAGAGACACCTTTAGACAAATAAATATAAATCACAAATACTATATCACAAATAAAATCAAAATTTCGCAGGTACATTTCAACAATTGATATATATTAAGTTTTAGCTTTTTTGAGATTCAGGCTGCATTCAGTTTCGTTAGAACTGAAATTTAAATAATTAAGGAATATGTTTAAGCTCTCCATGTTTTTAGAGAAGGAATACTTTTTAAGTGTTGGCTGCTTGGAGGAGTTTTTGTTTTTAGGAAATTGTAGAGATCAGGAACTAGCTATTTTGTATCTTCTTGGAACACAGAGTTGTAATTTCACAAGCTCCCTTTCCATCCTGTTCCTCTGATGTTTCCTCAGGTTCTATAAAATACTCCCACTCTCACCATGGATAGGACATGTTCCATCAACTCTTCCCCACTGAGCTGCATTTTTGGCTGCCTCTGCTGCTTACATCATTTCTTCAAATGCCATAGATTTTTGTAGTCCAAGAACTGAAAAGAACTTGAGAAATAATGGTCTCTAATGGAGACAACTTTTCCAAGTATCTGTAGTCTCCTTTGACAGACTTTAGTTGCTTTAGAGACCCTGGCTTTTTAGACAGAAACCAGCAGTGTTACATTCTGGATAGCTTGAAAACTGAAATATATATAATCCAACTGGGACATCAGACTCATTCTTAACCTTTGCATCTTGTCATACACTTCAGTAGCATGCATGGCTTCACTTTCAAGTATTTTCAGTTATATGATTGCTAGACTTATGTAACAGTGTAAGAAAAGCATTATAAACTCATAAAAAGAGGAAATTGTTATCAGCAATATGTCTACAGTCAGAGATGAATTTCCAGATCTAAGGGTACATTTCTTTTTTTGGGTTTCTGTTAAAAAGTAGGACTTGACAGCTGTTCTTCAGAAGTTCATGTCTGGAATAATGGGAAGTCATTGGATATTACCTTTAGGCAACAGGTTACTGTATTCTTGTTTTACAAAATCAAGGCATACACTTCTTAAACCCTCTTTGAGGTAGAATACTCATTAAAACATTTCATTGTTAACCTTCAGCATCATAGCTGATAACTTGTATGTGTGCTTAGCTATACTGTGCAATACATGACATCTGCAGTTAGTTTGCAGAAGGTATGGCTGGATAGTTTTCAAAGCGGTGAAAACAATATGAGGCTTTTTGTAGTTCTCTCGTGGCCTGCAGCAGCTTTTGAAAGATCTTGCTTACATTTTTTATTAAATCTTTGGAAAAATTGCATCTGAATTTTTATCTGCATCATAGTAGAAATCAAGAAATCCTTCATTTTTAGCATTGTATTTTGAAAAGAATCTTACCACTAAAGGTAACCACTTTACATGTCTTTTTTTGACCTCATTTGTAATAATAATAAGACTTAAATTGAATAATTGAAAGTAGGTTATTGTTCTTTAGCTTTCCCAAGACCATCTTGACAGTATTGTTTTCTTACTGATTATTGTAATTGTCCAACATTTTCTTTGCACAATCCATTCAAAAGCAGCTATGGTGTAATGCACATCCTGATACTTGCTACTTCAGCTGCTGCTATTTTGTCTTCCCCAGTGGAATCTTTATTAGAGAAGACTTCAGTGATATTTGGACTTAAGTACCGTTGCTTGCTTATATTTTCCTAATTTCATGTGATATTTGAGGAAACTCACATTTTTGCTTTGCAGACTATGTGCATGCTATACCGCTATTGCCACATTAAGCTATCTGTGGTCTAAAGTTTTTCATCTCCAAATATGTAAGTCCACTTCATTATTTTTTTGAGCATCCAGTCCAAATATTTAGCTTCCCTTTCACATTGATTTGAGCTTCCAGCCAACTCTTTTGGTAAAATTATATGAAATTTAATATATAGCAGAAATATCATTCCCAATTAGGGTAACCAGATCGCACGAGTGAAATATCAGGACACATTGGGCGAGCCGGGGGGGGGGGGGGGGGGGGGGGGGGGGGGGCCGCGGGGGAGGGGACGGGGGCGGGGGTGCAAGGATATTTTGTGCTCTAGGCAAAATTTTTACCTTGTGCTCCCCGTCCCCAACATTTTCCTGGAGCACTGCTTATTATAAACTTTTAAAATGAATATTGCATAATGTAATGTAGCAGGGGCAGAGGGTTAGGGTATGTGGTCAGAGGGCTCTGGCTGGGACTGGGGATAAGGTGTATGGGGTGTTGGAGGGGCTCAGGGCTTGGGTAGAGAGTTGAGGGTGCGGTGCAGGGAAGCTCTGGCTGGGGGTGTAGGCTCTGGGGTGGGGCAGGGCTGGGGATGAGTTTGGGTGCAGGCAGGCTGCTCCGGAACTGGGGCCAGAAGGGAGGACTCCCCCTAGCCCTTTCCCTGCTGGCAGAAGCAAGCTCTGGAGAAGGGCCCCCTTTCCTGCCCCCTCCCCAACAGTACACTCACCCCCGTCACTGGCAGCAGAAGTTGGCAGGCTCTAGGACCCTGCAGCGTCAGTTTCTGCAGGGAGGCAGTATGTTGCTGCATGAAGGGACACAGGGACGCTTCTGCTCTGATCTGCTCCAGGACCACAGAGGTCCATGGGGGCAGCAGAGGGAGGCTGGGGAACACTTGGGGGAAGCGCGGGGGTGGGGGGCGGAGCCGGGTTGCGAGGGTAGAGGGAACGCGGGAGAGGGAAGCTGGGGGCTCTCTGCCCGCTGCCTATAGGCCCAATCCCTGCAGCGTGCCGCCGTGTGGAGACTTCCTCCCCGCCTGTGTGTCTGCCTGGGGACAATTTGCAAGCTCCTGTGGAGCTGCCCCAGGCAGAAGCAGTAATCCGCGCACCGGCGCCTGGTTGTCTGTAGTCCCACGGTCCCAATATCAGGACAAAGGGCGTCCCAACCGATGTAAGCTCGGGACGTGGGACAAGTCCCTTAAAATTGGGACTGTCCCGATAAAATCGGGACGTCTGGTCACCCTATTCCCAATTGCCATCGGTAGATTTAGAGGTTAAACTCCATCCAGGCCCACTTAATTTTTGTAGCCCTTCAGTTTTCATTCCTATTAAATTCCATAAGGAATGTCCTGAATTCCTATGCAAAATATGAGTAGCATAGAACAAGAGTTCTCAAGCGAGGAGCCATGGCCCCAGGAGTGTTCACAAAGGCTTTGTAGTGGTTTGGCAGCACAATCTGAGTCTTTCAAAGGTTCTGGCTCAGCTCAGTATATGTGGGAAGCCCTTACCATAACCATCAGCTTGCCTGCACCGAGGAGAAAGAGACCTATCCTCGGCTTTTCAATCCCAACTGAGGTTACGATGACACTAAGAAACTCCTCCATTATTGTTAGCAGAAAACAGGTGTGGATCTGGAGGCTGGCTTAATTCTCCCCTCAGCCCAGGTAGCTGGTCGTGGATAGATTTACAGGTTTCTAGATGCATTGAGATGAACCAGGGAATGCAGCCAATTCTGAGAGAGAGATGGTGGCAGAAATGGGCAACTTGACCAAACCAAAATCACTCTGTCATTATTATCCTTCAAAGTATGTTTTTCTCTGCAAAGACATAACATAACCTGTTTGTTCTGTTACAATGTTAAAGACGGGAAAAAAATGAATTTCCCAGGTACTGGGGACATTTTGGCACCTTGTCGAGGCCAGATTAGTGCAAGGAATGTTACCCCTGGGATTCAGGATAGTTATTCAAAAAATGGTTCAGTTGATAATCCTGATGGTTCTCAGAATCGGGGTAAAGAGGAGATAATTTATTTATTAGATAATTTATTAAAAAGGTAGCACCAGTGGTAAACCTGTTTACCAGGCATGCATGTGACTGTAGAGAGAAGTAGAGGGCAGGGGAACTTGTAGAAGGCCGAGAAGGTATTCCAAACTTTTGTTCAGTTAGGTGACAAAATTTTTAACTAGGGTCATCCAGGTGCATAATTGCTTTAGTCATTATATATAGTGTTTAGTGTATAAATAATCAGTACTATGGCTAGTATAAATATCTGCCTTTCCCATATAAATAGGCAGGTCTGTCCCAGTCAGGAGACTTTTCTGAGTATGTGAGGGAAACCAATCAGATGTGTTGCTGTAGAACAACTCTAAGTGCCGTTAATTATCCATAGTGGTTGTGATAACTTACATTTGCTGCATCAGAGGCTGTAAGTTGATCTGGATTGATCTGGCATTAAATAAAATAGGTGGAGACAACAAGGTCTTGACTCATGTCTAACTAGAATGTAAAAATAAGTTGTTGAAACAGAAAACTTCTCCATCCCTCACATTTCCTCAGCTTGAGGTTCTGCACAATTTTGTGCAAATGGGTTTGGAGTCCTACCTTTCCAATGGCATTCTCACTCTCTGTCTGTCTGCCTCCCATTCAGCACTCTTGTTGTCCTTCCTCTGAGCAGCATGAGGTAGATGCTAAATTTAAGTTAATCCTTTATTTACTAGGAACTAAGTAGTATCTCTGGACCTTGTCATGGAAGATTTTATTTTTATACTAAGTGTTCCAGATATAAAGGAAATAACTTGTGCAATCTACGTTCATTCTAAATTAGGCTTGGCAAACTGGTCAATTGACTAGTCAAATAATGTCAATTGACCAGACAATTACCATCTGTTACTGGACCACAGTGAATCATTGTCAAATAGTCCAGCAGAAATGCACTGATGTAAGCAGTGGTCTACCTTTTTGATTGCATCATAGTGCCATTATTTCATTTTTTGAGAGCTTCATTTAATCATGTTTCATGTTTTTCTGAGTTAAAAAACAAAACAAAACTCAAGTAACTTCTCCCCCAAATTAATCATAAGTAGCTATCTGAGGCTAAGCCTTTAGGAGAAAATAGTCTCACTGGCTTTTGTTGTTAATAATTTAGTGCATTAAAATATTTGATATATTTTGGCAATATTTGAACAATTACCCAATTATTTTTGGTCTGGTGAAATGCCTTACCATATTGAAAATGTAAGAAAAAGTACAGCTAAGTGAGAAACGTTTTTTATGTCTTGAGATTTTTTTTTTTGAGGTTTCAAAACAAGTACAAACAGTCAAAATCTAAAAAAAAAAAAAAAAAAAAATCATGAACCAACAATCTAATTTTTTTTTCATTTTGGGTTGAACAAAATATTTTGAATTGATAGTTTTAAAATGTTTCCTTTGGATTTCAGCCCTTGTACATATTTTCTTTTTTCTACAACTAGCTGAAATTTGAAAACAAAAGTAATTTCAAACATAATAACTGGAACTTTTTGTTTTGAAAATGTTGAAATGGGTTCCATTTTCTTTTTTGAAACAAGAAATTCATTGAAACTGACCCTTTAGATAGTTTAAGTTTTGACAAATTGGCATTTTCTGACCAAAAACAATTCTTTTCCCCCCAAAAGGATCCTAACCAAGTCAAACCACAGTGCTTGAAACCACTAAATAAAATATTTGTCTTTGGGGAAGGATTCCTGAAGAATGACATGGTTATTCCATTATTGTTTTTACATAGCTAAGGTATCTATTTTCTTACCAACAAGGATGGTTTCCCATTATCAATAATACTGAATTTTGATCTTCCCCACCCCTAATACGTTTCCTTTTGAATATTGCAAGGAAAGAAAAGTAACATACTTTACTATGAAATAACCACTTAAACATTTTTAGAATTTCTAAAGAATGACACTTGGCTGTATTATCATGTGGAAGTCGTACTTTTATAACAGAAGTCCAAAGCCTGTCATTTTTAAAAAGAATAGAACAAGACATAGGAGAACTAAAGAATGGTCCTTCTGCTTCTGTTGTTTTTTCTGTGATTATATGTCACCCGGAATAATTACTTATTTGATAATTCTAGTTCCCAGCAGCTTCAGAAAGCTAGGTCAAACAGGCATAGGCCCTGGTCCTCAGATTTCTTGGAGGATTTCATTGCAAGGGATTAAGGAATATAAGATTAAACCTCTAGAGAGAGATCCCCAGAGGTCTTAGATTAATTTCCCTCATTAGAACAGAGATGTGGGACCACTGATTTCCAAGAAAACGTAGCTGCCTGTGTAGCTTCCAGGGCACATGACCATCAAGAACCTGGTTAATAATATCTACTTCTCTTAATCTGGTGAACAATCAAATACTAAGATTTTTTTTAAAAAAATAGTTTAATACAATAAATAAAATTGAAAATAAAAAAAACCCTATAATCTATCATTTCACTAATTTGTGGGGTATGAGTTCCCATATAGTTGGCTCTGATTTTGCTCTGTTGACTATTGTTATAATAGCAGTTGCATTTAGCAATTAGTTATGCTTATTTTAAGTATTCAGTTGCAGTATATTTGAAATTATTATCTCAGTATTTAAAAATAAAATTGTAGATGTCATTTATAGTATATTGGCTTTCAATCCAGAGGATGCATTTCTATCAAACTAATCTCCATATTCTAAAATCAGAGCTTTTAAAGCTATCATCAAGATTCAACATGATACAGCTTGTTGGGATATTTATAATAGTAGATGTTCAGAACTATTGATCTTTAAGAATTCCATTTTATGTGGTACATTTTTAACTTAAAATAGCGGAATTTGCTAATATATACTGTTTCCTTTATTTTTTTTTTCTCTCAGGTGCTGAAATACAGCTTTCAAATAAAGTGAAATTGTATGGCTAATTGTTAAGCTTCTGAACATATACAAACCTAATTTTTTTCTAAACTGACTAGAGATTTTGGGTGCATCAGGTTTTGGGTATTAAATTTCATAATTCCCTTCTGAAAATCCGGCCCCTTTAAGATGCTTCTGGGTTTGGAGCTCAAAACCCACCGCATCCAAAATCAACATTTCATGCCTCATTTGTTAGCAGAATTATTGATCCAATTATTGGTGGGTTTTGTTGTGGGCAACAAAATTATTTTGTTTGTTTTGTGAATTATTGGTGGTTTTTGTTGTGGGCAACAAATTCAGGAGGAGAATTTGATGGGAGTTTCAAATAATCATTGTGTTATGCGAGACACGTTTTTGGTGTCTCTAAAGCTCATATGTTATTAACTACAGTTCATCTGCCTTGCCCATGTCTCTGACCACATCACTTTTTACATATCACTTCACTGGTTCCACATGCTCTTACTCCCTCCTTGAATAGGAGAGTGTCTGACTCTCTGTATGAGATGGAGGCAGGGTAGAACAGTGCAGAACCTGCATCTCATACAGAGAGTATGTGCTCTCAGAGTACATGAAAAAGTCAACAGGAAACTATTACCAGTAAATCTTTACAGTGAAATAATTTTCACATTAAAAATGCCATGTGTAAGAAGTGAGCAATGATATGTTCATTTCTAAAAGATTTGCATCTTTTACCTGCATCTTTTACTTTTCTTAATAATTGAATGACTGTAGTGTTAGTTTAGTCTGAGTTATACTTTCTATGTGAGTTTGCTAACAGAACTTGACATAGAAGCCTTTGTGAAGAGGCTTGATTGGTTCTGTTACCATGACAACGTGGATGAATGGAAGAATGATTTCCTTTAGGAACCCTTCCTAAAAGCTGTTTTGTACCCTATAACGATAACTCTAGATTGCCATCCCTTGTGAGAGGTGAACGGAGATCACATCATGGGTCAACTTTGTTCCTTCTGTTTATAGATTATCCTCAGCAATCAAAAGACTGCATTGCTCTTCTTTTTGTTTGAGGAGCTGAACCAATTCCATTCTCTGGTATATACTTATGATAGGAAACTCGGCTAGACCTTTCTATTTCGAAACACACAGAATAAGCTAAAGCTATAACAGTAATCATATTGTTTTAAAATGTTTCCAATAGCTAATGTTTGTTATAGATTTTGAATTCTTGATTTATCTCTTAATTTATCCCACTATTTGTGAATCTTCTGTGCTGTGCTGTGGTATTGTCTTGGGAAACCTGAAATATTAACTAGCAAGTGGAACAGTTCAATGCTCTGTTTAAGAGCTGTAGTCATTGTTTAGTATTATGTAGTCTCGGTAAAACCAAAGGCTCAGTATACAGATTCTCCTTGTTCAAGAGTGAAAGCGTGCTCCATTAATAGAAGTTTTGAACAGGAAAGATAAATCCATTTAGTTAAGTACCACCATGGGGTACTTTCCAGTTGCTAATACAGTCTATTAGCTAATTAGCTGTATTGCTAATACAATAATACAGGTTATTTAAATTGGATTATATAATAACACAACAATATGTCTTCATGGTGTTTTTGTAATAAGGAATAAATTTATAATTTCTCCATTCATGCACCTTAGTGTAGTAGATACTTCAGTCTGAAAAGAAAGATGATAGAATTTATTTATTTCATTTAATCATCTGTGATTGATACAAAGGAGATTGTTTATTAAAAATGTAGTTTTGTGTTAATGAAATACAGTATTTTTCTATCTCTGTAAAGCCTGAATTTTAATAAATCTTTTTAGAGAGCAGATTTTACTATCACAGTAAAGAGATATAAAAGTTCACTTGACACTGTATGGTAGCAAAGGAAATCTTTGTCATTATTTCTGGTAGCTTGAACGAGTATATTTGTTTTTACCCTCTGAATAGTTATTTACATTTATGAAAACATAAGAACATAAGAGTGGCCATACTGGATCAGACCAAAGGTCCATCCAGCCCAGTATCCTGTTTCATGCCAGGTGTCCCAGAGGGAGTGAACCTAACAGGTAAGGAACAAGTGATCTCTCCTGCCATCCATCTCCACCCTCTGACAAACAGAGGCTAGGAACACCATTCCTTACTCATCCTGGCTAATATCCGCTAACGGAATTACCCTCCGTGAATTTATCTAGTTCTCTTTTAAACCCTGTTATATTCTTATCCTTCACAACCTCCTCAGGCAAGGAGTTCCACAGGTTGCACTGTGTGAAAAACTTCCTTTTATTTGTTTTAATTCATTTTAACTTGAGATTCATTTTTAAAGAAGAAAAATTTGGAACAAATGAGTGTGTCCATGAGAAGAGACCACCAGATCACCTAGTCTGGCCTTCTGTATATCACTGGCCACCAACACCACCCAGCACCCTCACGCTGAACTAACAGAATTTAAAATTAGACCAAAGTATTGCAGCGCACAGGGCACTAGACAGCTATATGTGACAGACTGAAAATAGGAGGGACCCAGGTACACAAGTGTCAGAGGCCTCTGCAATGGCAGGGAAATGATTAAGTGAGAGAGATCCTGGAAATCTTGGCAAGTGACCTGCACCCATACACTGCAGGAGGTGGCAAAAATCCCATAAGGTGACTGTCCCCTGATGTTTCAAGGGATTGAGGAGAGAAAACTCATCTTTTGAAAGCTGCAATTTGGACTGCATTTCATGGTGGAGAGGAATTTGTCTGTTCTAGAACAAGTTCAAGGTGGTTAAAATGAGGCTAACATGAAAAATTATGATTCTAGTACTAGTATCATTGTCTCCATCATAGAAGGAAATGTAGGAGTTGTATTGTTGTAATGTATATTAGTTGTAGTTCAACAAACAATTATTGAGATTTTTAGAACCAACTAAAACTGAGCCAGCAGAAGTATAGGCGACAGAGATTGGCCCATATATTTGAAAGGAATTTATTAGACCAGAAAAGGGGCTTATACAAAGCCTAAGAATTGTGTCTGAAACCATTGTCTGAAGAGACTTAGTTCCATTTTTCTTCTTTAATCACTTCCAGTGAATTTTTAATTATATGTTTTTTCTTCATTTGTTTTTCCTTCTGTGTAGTAGGACTCAGTCCAATTTATATTTAATTCTTTACTTGTATATGTGCATCAGTGAATATTAGAGTTTCCCTACAAATCATCGTTGGTATTCAACTTTATTCCCTGTGTTACATAGGTAACAAAGCATGGGCTTTAAGTAATTGTTGCTTGAAAAAAATTGCACCTTGTAAAGTCGTACGTGATCAAAAACACTTTTGTGCGTGTGTTATTTCAAAATTTATGACTAGTTTAAATGTTACAGCTAAATTGATATTTTGGTGTTGAATTGCAGCATAATTTTAAGAAGCTAGGAAACTGTAAACTGTAGCAGCTTTTCCTGTAAAGAAAGATCATCTTTATTTTAAGGCTTATTCATTCATACTGTTGAGCAGTCCTGTAGAAACACAGAGTCCTTTCTAACAGCTGTCAAAAAATCATTTGTGCTTCTCTTCTGTAACCATGCGGTGTTTAAACTGCATTTTCTGCATCTTTATTCTGCATGTCGTCAAGGTTTCCCTGCTTTCACTCCAATTATTTTGGGATTTTTGGGATTACCTCATTCCCTTTATAATTTGTGCATGCAGCTCTATTACTTTATGTAATGCAGGGTTATATTAAATTGCTACAAGTTCGAAGGTGCCAATAACATTGTGCAGACTAGGGGTCCATTAAACCATCAGCTACTTGCAGCAGCAGCCTAGAAAGGCCTGAAAATGCACTTGCCATATATGTATTTATAATCAAAGATTTTTCCCCTTGGTATGTTTCTGTAATCACTGGGGGAATGTGGATTCCAGTTGGAAATTATATAATACAGTTACATGAAATACCTATTATGAAAGAAATGACTATGAACACTGATTGATTAGATAATTACACAAATAACCTTACAGCAATAAATGCCCACTGTGTAGCAGAGAGACATATGTTTATCATAGTCAGCTGGGGCACACTTGGGGCACAGAGACAGATAAATTGGTCCACATTGTCTTACCACGCAGCTGTCATTGCAGCACTGATAGCAGGTGATAGTTCTGCAAGTGTATGTCAAATCTGTGCTTATCTGTTTTGACATCTGTTGATGGAAGCTCTCTCTTCTGTTTGATCTAGACAATGACCTTGATATTCCTTATGAACAGTAAAGGCCTGCAATTGTTGTTTTAAGAAGGAAGAAGTCATAGCTTGTGCCTCACACCTGTCATATCAAATTATCAGACAGCAACTGATAATAAAACTAACATTGGCACATTTAAATAGATCCTATGAGTGCATCAAATCTCTTGGATTTGTTTACTTATTGAGATTACACCTTGCTATCTTGCTAAATTTCATGCAGGTGAAGTAAACAGTTACCATAGTTAGAGCTCCCTGTTTCTCATGAATGCAAAATAATACAAAATGAAATGAACAATTTACCCCACAGCAGTAGCTCCTCGCTGCATGGCTGCACCTGAATCATGGGGCCACAGTGCCACTCAGGTTTGGGCCCATCCACCCCTCTGTCATGATGAGCGGGAGGAGGGGAGCAGTCAGATAATCTGAGTAAGTGGTATGTGACCCAGCACATGGGGTTGGAGTTCCACTCTCTCAAAGATGGCCTGACCAGCCCCTCCCTTCATCATAATAGGAGGATGGGGGTAGGGAGGTGGCCAGACCAGACCTGAGAAGCATTGTGACCCTGCATGAGAGGTTGCAATGCCGAATGGGGAACTGGACCCAGTCTTGTGGGACAGGAGCCATTGCTGCGGGGTTAGTGTGAGGTGGACTCCCTCTGTAATTGCCCCTCAGGAGGAGCCAATGTTTCCCACTAGGAACAGGGCAGGACTTGACACTCGCTCCGTAGGGCCTCCTGTGGTAAAATAAAATAAAATCCCCAAAAACATACAAAGAAAAATTGTTTTTTAAAAAATCAGTAATGTCATGGGCCTCTAACCTTACTTTCCCTTTATTTCCTGTGAGATGCTCAATTTGGTTGCCATTTTCTAATTGCTGTTAATGGATCCCGAGGTCCTGCCTCGTCTTGCCTCTTCCCCAAGGCCCTGCCCCCATCACTTACTCTTCTACCCCTTTCCTCCCTTCACTTATTGGATTGTCTCCACCTTCCTCCCCCTTACCCCTCAACTGGACTCCCTCTATTCTACAGCTGGAACGGGAGCTGCTGTAGTCTGACAAGGAGTCTGCCTGCATATAGAAGGTGTCCCTGGCTGAACAGGGGCTAGTGTTCAATGACCCGGCACCTCCTCTCCTCCTACAGGAAACAGACTTTTCATGTCCTGTCAGTACATCTGACCGGACACTGCTAGGTCCCCATTACAGCCAGATTTACCACAGTATTTAAAAAGGGCTCTAGTGGTGATCCCGGCAATTACAGACCGGTAAGTCTAATGTCAGTACTGGGCAAATTAGGTGAAACAATAGTAAAGAATAAAATTTTCAGACACATAGAAGAACATAAATTATTGGGCAAAAGTCAACATGGTTTCTGTAAAGGGAAATCATGTCTTACTAATCTATTACAGTTTTTTGAAGGGGTCAACAAACATGGGGGATCCAGTGGACATAATGTACTTAGATTTCCAGAAAGCCTTTGACAAGATCCCTCACCAAAGGCTCTCATGTAAATTAAGTTGTCGTGGGATAAGAAGGAAGATCCTTTCATGGATTGAGAACTGGTTAAAAAACAAGGAACAAAGAGTAGCTATAAATGATAGAGAGTAAGATGGAGAATATCTTATTGCCCTAATATAAATTCATCTTACTTCCACATCTTGAATATTCATGCAGATGACATCTTCTCATCTTAAAAAAGATATACTGGCATTAGAAGGGCAACTGAAATGATTAGGGGTTGGGAAAGGGTCCCATATGAGGAGAGATTAAAGAGGCTAGGACTTTTCAGCTTGAAAAAGAGGAGACCAAGGGGGGATATGATAGAGATATATAAAATCATGAGTGGGGTAGAGAATGTGAATAAGGAAAAGCTATTTACTTGTTCCCATAATAGAAGAACTAGGGGCCACCAAATGAAATTAATGGGCAGCAGGTTCAAAACAAATAAAAGGAAGTTCTTCACACAGAGCACAGTCAACCTGTGGAACACCTGCCTGGGGGAGGTTGTGAAGGCTAGAACTAAAACAGGGTTTAAAAGGGAACTAGATAAATTCATGGAGGTTAAGTCCAATAATGATTATTAGGCTAGGGAATGGTGTCCCTAGCCTCTGTATGTCAGAGGGTGGAGATGGATGGCAGGAGAGAGATCACTTGTTCCTTACCTGTTAGGTCTACTCCCTCTGGGACACCTGGCCACTGTCGGTAGACAGGATACTGGGCTGGGTGGACCTTTGGTCTGACCCGGTATGGTCATTCTTATGAAAATTGGGCATCCGGTAATCCTACTGGGTCACCAGTGGTAAATTGGTTTAAGGAACAGGTCCTGTAGACAGTTTTTAAAGTAAAATAAACCTTTCCTCCCTCTCCTTAAACCAGTGCCATTTGTCTGTGGGAGTGATTTTTGACATCCACCTAAAATTCTAATGGGAATTACGAATTCTTTGATTATTTTGATTCAGTCACCTGCATGGGCAGTAGGCCACAAAACTAACAATGTGATATACTGTAAAACTAAATAAATGCCAGCCCATCTCTTATTTGGGTCTCAGATTAAAAATCAGGAAGGCTAAACAGAAGGCCTGATTCAACATTGTTGCTCTGGTTTTATGGTGATGGAACTAGAGTTATTCCAGTATAAATGGAGAATAACTCAGTGGTGAAATTGTCTTTAAAATTTACCATGTGTTAATCTTTTCATCATTTGCATTCTACCTTCAGTCTGATTTAAGAGTTCTAAGGGGCTATTACCATAATACTTTGCTCACATTGGATTCGTGTATAAACACCCCTATAATCTGGTTATCATAGGGAAGTCTCGGATCAAGCAATCATGGAACCAAATAGTCTTTTTCGTCTTTAGAGTAGATGTGAACTACGTAGTTCAGTCATGTGGACTGAATGCAGTTGATAAGATCAAGGGCTGTAGCAAATAGAAAACTATTTCCATAGCACCAATAAAATCAAACATTAAGTTAGGTACTCCATAATCCAAAAAAAGCCTCTCTTTGGAGTGATTACAAGTTGATTTTCAGTTTCCAAATATATTTACCTATTTAGAAACATAGTAATACTTGCGAAATAGTGGTATAATTCTCCCCTAATACGTAGTTGTTTCATTTATTTGATTATAGTGATTATGGTGTTCATTAGTACTGACTGGTTAGGTGCTGTGGTTCATATCATCAAACACACTGGGTTGTGAATATGTGGAGATTCTTTTTTTAATCTTTTTTTCCCCAATCCCTTTAATGCAAGTAGATTTTTTTTTTAACAGAAATACATTTGTAACTGTAGCTGTGACTTGCTTTTGTGGTAGAATTATGATTGTATTTACATTCATTACAGTGTATCAGCAGAAGTATATTTATAAAGGGTCATAAAGGGATTCAGTGTGAAACAAATGTGGGCAACCTGTGTTGAACCATTATTTGAGCAATGTTTTTTGTCATGCTTTCATTAGTACTCTAGCTATCTTTTCTATAAAGTACCTACCTTCAGATGGCATATGTTTAAAATCAAATTCTGAAAAAAAAAATCAGCTCGTTATGGAAGAAGGCCTTACACTTTATTCATCAGTACAGAAACCTTCATTTCAAATATCTAGTGATGTTAAACATGTACAGAAATTTCTGGAAAGCTTGGGTCAAACTTGTTTTGGGTTTACTAATAGTCTTGAACAATATCCAGCATGGTTAGCTGCATGACTCAAAATGACACATTTGAAAAGGGAAAGCTTTAGGATGTGTGTTGCTGTAGTTTAAATAATTAGTGATGCTCTGATGCTACAGCATAATGTTTAATCTTGCAGTTATATATGACTGGAATGTTCATGGAGAAAAATGTGAATACTTTCAATTCACATTTTAAACCCAATTTACTGGGTGAAGAAAACATTGGTGTAAAAGTTTGACTTTAAGTGTAAATTATTTATCAATAAGTAGTTTCAAAATATGAAACAAAAATATTGAAATCTGTTGTTTGATAGTATCTCCAAACAACAAATGAGAGCATTTTACAATTCTAGAGAGACAGGTAGGTGAGACCTTATTAATAAAGAACTAAACAGGAGATATGTAGTTAGAAAATAATTAGAACCAAATAGAGTACATCCATTAACCAAAGTTTTTTTCTTTTGTTTTCCAAAGTTCTACTGAGTTCTTCATAATGATCTAAAGTGTCCAAATTCACAACATACTGAAAATCTGCTTTCTACCTTCCCTAAACTTGGTTAGCAAAGAGTGGCAGGTTATGCTGGAAGGGATGGATCCATACCTCATTAAAGTC
This sequence comes from Dermatemys mawii, assembly GCA_007922305.1. Classification (NCBI taxonomy): domain Eukaryota; kingdom Metazoa; phylum Chordata; order Testudines; family Dermatemydidae; genus Dermatemys; species Dermatemys mawii. Next base: position 23,382,178 of record ML677339.1, on the reverse strand, counting down.
AGTGGAAAGACTCCAATTAACTTCAGTGGGCTTTGCATCAGGCCCAAAGTGAAGAAGTAGCTAGTTGGCAGGCTTAGAAACGGACTTTATGCTGAAAGTGTAATTAAATGAAGGAGCATTTTTCAGTGGGGAACTTGTAGAGTATATATGACTGAAAGATACTCATTACAAAATACATATAAACATATATGAAAAATGGTTGACTTAACCTTAAATTAAGTTTAATAAAGCTGTTGTTTCTTCTACATAAACATTATGGACAACTGGGTTGAACCATGTAAAAACAGATGATTGGTGAAGGTTTTTGTTGGTTGCAAATTTTTTGAATGAACAATATATCAGTATGCAAATTTGTGATGATAACAACAAATGTAAACCAAGTCTGACTGCACTGGAACATTAAAGGAGATTATTTAAAGTAACTTTTTTTGTAGTAAGGACATGTTCCATGCTCTCTATGATTTATTCCCCACATTACTCCAATCCAGTGATAAGACTGGGTATATCTGTTTCCATCCTAATCCCCCCAGCTATCTATGCTTCATCTGTGGTTAGTAAAGTGGGATAATAGTGTCAACCTCCAGCTAAGGTTACTGTCAATCCTATTCCGTTAATAAAGTAACAGGATGTACAGAGTGTGGTGTTAATGCCATTCAGCTTCTGGGTCCCAGGTGTGTCACTTCTGCAGCAGAGGGTTCATTGATGAAGAGGCTAAGCAACTGAAGTACCAAAACATACGGCTTAGGTACAGTAGTTCAACACTGCTGCAAAACTACTGGGTATCTCTGTTGTCATGACATTAAAATAAGAGGAGAATAAAGACTGATGAATCCAGAAATTAGGACCCAGATCTTCTGATCCTCAGTATAAGTGCTAGGACAACATTTACTCTGTCTGTATTGGGCTCCATTCCCTTTAGAAACCTTATGAATATGTGTCATCCCCATAGTGACTGAGTATGCTCCAGTAGCTGGAACATGTTGATGAAGAAGAGTTGTGAGAAATATTGAGACTGGAACCAAGAAAGGTAAGAGGGGCATGGGCAGAAGGGGTTAGTCTTGGGAAGGGCAGATAGTCTGTAACCCCCAGAATACACTCCCCTCAGAACCTTTAATAGAACCCAGGATTCCTGAATCATTAGGCATCTGTGGTCTGATTGCAAAGTTCTGAGCACTCTCAATTGTAACTAAAGTCAGCGAAGCTGTACTCCGTATTTAAAGTGCTATAAAATAATAATTTGTCTGAAAAATCAGGCCATGGGCATCTCAAATTGGACACTCAAAATTAGTGGATACTTGGAATATTTTTAACATTGATGTCTTTGTGCCTCAGCTCCCTATGTGTAAAATGGGGTTTATTTTACCTCATGAGTGGTGTTGTGAAGAAGAATGTATTAGTCTTTGTGAAGCTCACAGAGACTACAATGGTGAGCACCATAGAAAAACATATAAGGCACAGAGTTTGAATGGTATGTAGTAAATAAGGCACGGGCCACATATTGAATGATGAAGATAAAATGAAATACTCAATGAGCATAGTCTATCTTATGCATTGAATGTCAGGGGGGTCCTGTGGGAAAAGTAGTATGTGATCATGTAACTAAAGACTGTCTCATGAGTAAGGCTATGATTCTGACTTGGACATTTTTAGTAAATTTCACAGGACAGGGTGCTGGAATTAGTGATAAGCCATGGATAATGAGCACTAGGTAATATCAGTTTTGCTACACCAACATACAGAAGGATATAGTGGAAATGCTGAAAACTGACGCCTGGGGAGGCAGGGGATATTGCAGAGTGATCTCAGCCTGCAGTGGCAGCTCCTGTCCCAGGGGACTGGGCCTAGCTCCCAAGTCTGGGTATTATCACCTGGCATATGTGGTCACAGCGCCACATAGGTTTGGCCTGTCCAACCCTCCATCTCTATCAATGGAGGGGGCAGAGATGCCAAACTGGTGTGGCACTGTGACCCTGTGCACTGTCACAATGTCACTTGGTTTGGAAGGCTAATCAAAAGTGCTTTTACACCCTTTTCTAATATTTTATGGACTTTATTCAAATTCACAATTTCTGATGCCACTGTGACAAAACTGTAGCCCTAATCACAATGCATATATGCACAATGGTCCAAATTAAGATTTCCCTAGGCAACCTTAATTGTAGCATTCCTTAACTTTTTGAATTCTTGATGTTACAACCTTACCATTCTTCAATATATTTTGCAAGTGGTATATATATAAAGAAAAAAGATATTACATAGACAGATAGTACATTATATAAGGGAACTTAATAAAAAAATCTCCATCTTTTTCTGGGTGAGAAAAAGAGACTGAATCAAGCCTTATTAAGATATCCAAAATACTGAAGGAATAGATCCTATGATTTCAAGCTGCAGCAAAATGTCAAGTGCAAGGTAAAACAGGATTAAGTTAAGAAAGGTCCAGACACTGAAAAAATGTATTCTGAATTACACAAAGACTAATCAATATAAAGAAAAATTACTAAAATTGACTGTCAGTTGTTATTGTATAATGAAGAAAATAATATACATTTTTTTGTTAGTTTCATTCAGCAAACTCTGGGATTCATTTTCACTGGGATACTTTTGAATGTACTGTTCCCACTGAGACTATTAAAGAACCAGGCAACTACATGTCTAAAAATCATGCTAGTTTTTATATACGTACACCCTGCCGTTGTTCACTAATGATGCAAGAAATGAAGTGGGAAAATGTAGAAATGTCTCAAAAATGAACAGTATTGGAGAGATTAACTGAATGGAAAGCCCCACTGCTTTCTTTGGTCATATTTAATTAAACAGAGGTGAGTGATTGACCACTAATGGAGCTGTGGGCAAATAATCAGAGGGATAGCTGTGTTAGTCTGGAATTGCAGAAGTGACAAAGAGTCCTGTGGCACCTTAAAGACTAACTAAAATTTTTTTAGAGCATAAGCTTTCGTGGGCTAATACCCACTTCATCGGATGCATGCAGTGGAAGAATCCTGGGGCAGGTATAAATAGGTAGGCAAGAACCAGGTGGGAGATAACAAGGTTAGTCCAATCAGGCTGAACCAGCTTGTTATCTCTAATCAGGGAGGGTGAGGTGTTCCTCTAGCAGTTGAACTGGAGGTGTGAATAGCGAGAGAAGAGAAGCTGCTTTTGTAGTTAGCTAGCCATTCAAAATCTCTATTCAGTCCCAA
>ML677339.1:23346887-23378968 GCA_007922305.1 Dermatemys mawii | reverse complement strand
TTGGGACTGAATAGAGATTTTGAATGGCTAGCTAACTACAAAAGCAGCTTCTCTTCTCTCGCTATTCACACCTCCAGTTCAACTGCTAGAGGAACACCTCACCCTCCCTGATTAGAGATAACAAGCTGGTTCAGCCTGATTGGACTAACCTTGTTATCTCCCACCTGGTTCTTGCCTACCTATTTATACCTGCCCCTGGATTCTTCCACTGAATGCATCCGATGAAGTGGGTATTAGCCCACGAAAGCTTATGCTCTAAAAAAGTTTTAGTTAGTCTTTAAGGTGCCACAGGACTCTTTGTCACGTGGGCAAATAAGTAGCCCAGAAGAAGGTTTGAACAGAGGGCAGGCAGGAGTAAGGATAGAAGATGACTATTTACACATTCTTCTGATAAAATCCTAGAAATTAGAGCTCGAAAATATCTATCTGATCATCAGTCAGCCTGCTGACAATCTCTTCCACTCACTGCAGCCATGAAATTGTTTTCTGCATCAAATTTTTCTAGTCTATTCTTCAGTCTACTTTTAAATGTCTCAATGAAGTGACCTCTACCATTTCTTTTGAAGAGATTATATGATACTCTACTAGATCTCACTGTCTGGAAATTTCCTCTTGATATTTAGCCTAAATTGTCCCTTTCTTTAATGTCATATAGATACTTCTAGCTATACTCTTGTACTACCCCAATCGTTATTCCTTGGTTTTACACATTTCAAATATTTGTGAAGAGGGATCATGTGCCTCACTCTCCCCTCATTAGTGCTGTTGCTTAGTCAATCTATACAAATGTGAGGCCCTCAAAATAGCCCCAGTGTTGCCAGTAATTGGTGTATATGCCCTGCTGTTGAATCCTAAATGTAGACAAGAACATGCAGACTAAATCTTGATTAACTCAATAAGTGCAAACCTCTGGATTCCATTTTATATGCTTGGTGATCAGCAGCAGAGCAGTGACACCAATTATGTACCATTGATGACTGAGGTAAAGGATATTACCAAGTGTAGACTGCAGCTAACTCTTTCAATATTTACATATAAATCATTCTCCATCTTTGATTTCTGTTCTATGTGTGTTTGTCTGTTGTAATATGGATTATTTTATGCTTTTGGGAGAACGACGAGCATGGTTGGTGTCTATGGATGGATGGTGTCTGTTCTGCTCCTTTAATGCCTCACTAGAAAGGAAAAATGTCTACAGATACACTGGTGGAGCAGCAGTTTCAGTTGCCTATATTTCAAAATATATGCAACGTTACCCGTATCCAAACACTGGATATCCCCATTGGTATGGCCACCTCAAGATGTAACAAGGGTTGTTCATAAGATTTCATTTAGGCAGTGTAACTTTTCCATATCTCTTCCATAGCATTGCATACTCATTTGTGACTTGGCATTTTCTCAGACCAGACATACTCAGGGTAGAATTCATTTAACTAAGAAATCATAGACCAGTAGTGGGCAACCTGCAGCCCATCAGGGTAATCCACTGGCGGTCCAGGAGACAGTTTGTTTACATTGACCGTCCACAGGACACTTGCATCTCCCAGTGGCTGTGGTTTGCCGTTCCCGGCCAATGGTAGCTGTGGGAAGTGGCGCGGACATGCTGGCTGCTGCTTCCCAAAGTTCCCATTGGCCGGGAACAGTTGCCCACCCCGTCATAGACTATTAAATTAAAGCAATATACCAAAAACTCAGGCGGAGTTTGTTGCTAACCCTTGTGCCATGGAGGAAGGAAAGATGGTCATATAATCACCTCCTGTCTTGAACAACCTCACAAAAAGGCCAGTGACCATCTCAGTTCCTCCCTTACGGCACAGTGGGGGTAAGTGATAGGAGAAAGGGGTAGTGGCCTCACTGGCCTGCAGAGCAAGGTGGCCATGAATTGTGAAGCAGGCTGTGTTTCTTTTGCAAGCAGGGGGTTCTAGGAGTTCTCCATGAGCTTTCTGAGTGGCAGTGGTTGGGCTAGTGACTCTCTGCCACATTTGGGGATAAATGTGAACAAATGACTGACTGTTTAGGACATGCAACTGTGTCAGCAAAGACAATAAATTGAGGGGACATTGAAGAAAATGGTAACAAAGTTGGCAATTTGTTCACACATGGTGCTGCCTTTACTTTCTTTTATAAGGAGTGTGAAAATAACTTGAGTGGATGCCAGTTTCCTCACTTCCCCTATGCAAGTTTGGAGGCGGCGGCTGCTGCTGCTGCTGCTCTCCCCTTCAGCCCCAAATGAGACTTCTGTTGCCTTCACTCCTTCCATCGTCTTCTTTAAGTTTTTTTTTTTAAAAAAAAAAAAGAGAGAGAAAAAAAAACTTCTGATCTTCCTGTCACTGCCAGCTGGCACTGTCTCTAGGGCTAGCTCTGGTCACGCAGTAGCTTGGAAAGTCATTGCAATGTGAGATATTTTTAAAGCTTCACCTGGCTATTGACAGGTACTAGGTGTTTGGTGGATGAGAAGAAGAAGTGGCTCCCTGTTGCTAAGAAGTTTAAAAAGACAGTAATTGAACCATTGTATGAAGATAATCAATGGTCTGCCCATTATTCTACCTATCAGTAGTGTGATTGATCTCTTTCATCTCTGCTTCCCTCAGACCATTGATCATTATTGTTTTCAGAGTTTTATTACTGTTCTGGGACCCTGTTAATACAAAATTAGATATATACTGACTGTTGGTTCCTTCTGTGAAAGTTTATGTTCAGTCACTTCTCTCTCTATAATCCTTTGCTTACTCTGAGTTTTTAAAAGGATTGCAGTTGTACTGTGAATATTGTGAGTTCAGTGTGCAGTCTATGGGATGTTGCCTGCCATAATTGGATGCCATGAGAAACATTTTCCAAAATAGTTTTTTTCATTTGATGGTCAAGTTATCTACATGCCGTTAGTCCCTCAAACAGGTAGCAGTATGTGTGGTGAGAAAGTGAAAAATGGCAGTTTTGCTAGGCTGATGTCCTCTAGGTTGAATTTCTCCATGACCCAGGGATTTTATTCTGTTTCCACTCTTCCATTTTTTGTGTGTCTCTCTCTCCCTTGCCACTAGGAATTGGGATGAAGACTAATAATTGATTTATGTATGCCTCAGAAATGCCATTAATGTTAACATTTTTGTCCACAGCTGATATCCTGTTTAAACTATCAGTTTCTAGCCAATTGAAAATTTGCAAATTCCTGTATTAATTATCCCTGGGCCATCAAGTCTACCCAGAATCAGAGAGGTAGATCAAGGACTCTTCTGGGAAGGACATGGGTCAGGAATCTCTAAGGTTATAATGTGCAAAGATTAAAATGTCGCCTGTGCAGCTGCATTTTTCCTTTTGTTTGTTCACTGTTTTCCCTATCACATAGGTCCCAATCCTGCAAAGCACTTAAAGACATTCACAACTTCAAGCATGTGCTTTGGTGCTTTGCTCTATCAGGCCCATAAAAACACTTTGAACTTCATATTTCTTTCATAGATCATCCCTTTCTCCCTGTGGATGGAGCTCAGTGCCTGCTCAGAGCCCCATGGACTTTTAATGGTAGTATGAATGGGTGCAGGAGATCCACTCTTACAGTTCTCTCTGCAGGGTCAAGGCTTAAAATGCTTCTTTCCACAATTACCTTCACAAGAAAATGTTCAGTATCAGTGGTACGTATTACTAATACACTGTAGCACATAGAATTGAAAGGAATGTAGAAGTAAAGGAATTAGAAAAGACGAAAAATATCCTTCTGTACTTAGAGGCATAATATAATTTGTTCTTAGTCCTGTTTTTAAGTAGTCCCTTTAATATATTAAATGCTTCCTTTTTTTTGTCCACAGCAAAAGTATATAGGTTTTGCACTCAGTGTAACTTTATCTGGGGCAATGGATTGAACTGCAATTTTTTTACAGCATAAAATATAGTATTTTCTTTGGACATGTCATAAAGGAAAAATTAGCCCCTGTTCTAAAAAAAAAATCAAAAGTGCATGATAGATATACTGTTTCAAAGGAAATAATGGGCCCATAGTGGTGACTTGCATTATATCCCCAACTGATAAGACTCATAGAAACTATAGATGGAATAAAACATGTTAGATAATCTAGTCTAGCTCCCTGCCAGTGCATGATTGTTCCCTACAGTATGTTTACCAGGGAGTTGTCTAGTCTAGTTTGAAATACCCCAAATTAAGGAATTTCTAACACATTCCTTAGGAGACTGTTTTCCGTGTTATCAAATCTTAGTGCCTGAAAGGTCTTCCTGATAATCATTCTAAATTTTCTTTTTATTAATTTCATCCAACTCTTCTCCTTTAGTATTTACATCCTTCAAATATTTGTATACTGTTGTGTCCTCTGAATTCTCACTTAGCCAATATATACACATTATGCCAGTATTTAGCTCTTTAATTTTTCTCCATAAATCTGTCCTTACATGGCTTGTAGCCACTTTTGTTGCTATTCTAAAAACTCCCTTGAATTTGTCTACATATTTTCAGTATTGAAGTGCCCCAAACGGAAAACTGTTTTCCATGTTCGCTCTCACTAGAATTAAGAGGATGTATTGCTTCACCCCTCAGTGATGTTCTACTTCTCCCTTTGCATGTGCATCCCAAAATTCCACTGGCCATCTTTGCTGCCATAATATACTTAAATGGATAGCTGATTTGCTGTCCGCTTTTACTCTTGCTTATTTCAACACTAGTACTCCCAGAGTTTTCCCCTTTGATTGAATGTCTGTATAGTATTATTTTCTTCCAGATGTGCTAGCTTTCAAATATTTCTAATGCCTTCTTGGATCCTTTCTGTTGTTTTCCTGTCTTCAGTGTGCTATGTCCTATGACTTGTCACACAATCCTTATACATTTTCCCTTGATACCATTTCAAATAAGTCACTTAACCAGTCAAGAAATAATTCTTGGTCATCTCCCATTTTAAAATTTCCTACTTTGAGCAAAATATTTTATTGCTTTAACTTGAATTGGATGTTCACACAAAGTGAATTTTATGAATAAATAATAAAGTAAACCACAGTGTTTTAATACTTAATTTGTTTCCATTTTAGCTACTTGGCAATTGATATTACAGAACTCTTCTATTAATTTATTTTCTTAAATGGATCATGAATATAGGTTGAATGAAGAATAACAGATGTACTCAAGCACAGTAGGTTTTAGTATGGCTTGCCATTTAAAAAGTATCTGCAACATTTTAGCATAAATAAAACATATTTGTGGTATGTATAAGCTAGTTCACATGGTTTGTCAGGCAGCAACTTTTAAATGGATATGACATTTTAAGCACAAAATCATGGAGCTAATTTCCAAATCTTGATCTGGGATACTGTCCTCATTTTAGGGTTATTTGTTTTACTTTCAGCAAAATCTCATCAGTTTTTTCATAGCTAGCCAGTTAGAATTCTATAAATAATGAGAGATTTGTTATATTCTTTTGGAAACTACATTTGATTAGTGCATTTTATTGGCACAGAAAACTGAGACTCTGTGCCCTCTTTACAGAAATTGTCTTCCAAGCAAAATTATGTACTATACATGTAGTCACAGAGTTTTAAGGCCAGAAGGGAATACTCATCGGATTTCCTGTGAATCAGAGGTCACCAGCAGCACCCAACTAACCCAATCACCAAAAAGAGGTCAGAGTATTACAACCTATGGGACACTCAACTGTTATGTGCCACAGGCAGAATATAGGAGGGACTCAGGTACACCAGTGCTCAAGGTAAGAAAATGATTAAGTCGAATATACCCAGGTAATCCTGGAAGGTAACCCACATGTACACACTGAAGAGGAAGGAGAAAAACTTCAAAGGTAACTGCCCCTTGGGGGAAAATTCCTTCATCATCCCACATATGGGGATCAGTTAGACCCTGAGCATATAAGCAAGGACCAGACAGCCAAGCACCTGAAATAGACACTGCTCAGAGCCCTTGCCCACCCTGCCCAATGTCCCATCTCTAGCTGTTGCCATCTCTGATGCTTCAGAGGAAGGAGATTTTTTAAAAAAGAAAAAAACACACCACCCAGAAACACTTTGGCAAGGGGAGAAGAATCCCTTCCTGACCCTTGCTGGAAGCCAGCTGAAACAAGGGAGCATGAGCTTTTTAAAACATAAAACATAAACCTGAATTAATCACAAGGTTGTTGAGCCCTGCTACCTACCATCACAAGCAACACCATCATACTATTGCAATAATAAATTTGTCCAGCTCTCTCTCCAAACTGATTAAGTTGTTTGCCTCCCTTCTCACCCTCTCCTATTGGGAAGCTGTTCCAAAACTTTGACCCTCTGATGATTAGTAACCTTCTAATTTTCAGGCTGAATTTTTCATGGCCAGTTCATATTCATGTTCTTGTGCCAACACTGTCCTTTGGTTTAAATAGCTCTTCACTCTCCCTGGTATTTATCCCCTTAATGTATTTATAGAGCGGAATCAGACCTCCTCTCATTCTCCTTTTTGTTAGACTAATCAAGCCAAGCTTTTCCAGTCTCATTTCAAAAGATAGGCTCTTCATTGTCCCGATCTTCCTAGCAGTTCCAGCAGAAACGTATACAAAACACAAATGAATCCCAGTTAAACTCAGTAATCAAAACACTGAGGCTGAATGAAAGAGTACAAAGATACTTTCTTCCAACCTTTTCTTCCCGAATGCCCAGCTGTAGAAAACTGTCCAATATGTTCTCCATGTGTACAATTTTGTTTTCTGTCACAAATCGTTACTTTAAATAGTGTATATACCATCTTCCTCCAAATGGCTGAGCATTGTAAACAGCTTCATTAATTGTACTAAGTACATCTATGCCAATTTCAAGTGAAATTTTCTTAACTTCAGTTAGCATTTCCCAAGTTGCCTGTGTTTAATAAAACAAAATTGTATTTAAAATACAGCCCATTTTAGCACAAATGTCTCTCAGCAAATACTGCTGATTCTTCCCATAAATATGCTGAAATTTCAATGTTCATCTCTCCTCTCCCTGATCTTAAAATGGTTCACATTCTGATTCAGAACTTGGTAGTTTAGAAAGATGGCTCCCCGCTCCCTGCCAGGCCACATAGTGAATGGAAAGCTCCTGAAAAGAAAGAGGCTTTTCTGAATAGTTGGCAGCCTGGTGCTGATGGACATCCCTTACACCACCTGTGCAAATGGAGTTGGCAGTAGTGTACTGTATAAAAAGCAGCTGTGCTCAAGAGTACAGATTTTATACTTGTCTCTCTTGGAGGAATAAAATAACCAGCTACAGATGGGACTCGTTCGCATCACTTGAGTATCAATTTTTTTTTTCCTCTGAAAGAGTCATTGTTTTCCTCAGATAGCATGTTAGGCCCATTTTTTCCCCTTTTGACTTTGAAGATATATGTTCCTGATACAGTGATGGCAGCTCTTGTGATTTTTATCTTTAAGTATATGTTCTTAAAGGCCACAACTTCTTTAGCCATCTGACTATGCAGGAAGCTCAGCTTTCATTTTGTCCTCACGATGGCAGAGAAATGATTGAAAGTGTGACCCAAGTGCACCTTCAAAGCTTTTTTTTTAAAAAAAGCAGAAGGTAAATAAAAAGAACTTTAAACATATTTGAGAATTTCTTGATTTTTAAACCAACCTCCTGATTTTGGTGCACTTGACTTATGAGCATTTGGGGCTGTCAACACATCAATTGCTTTTATTTGCTGACGTTACCTAGTTCAGCATCAATCTTGTTGGCCTGCCTTCAGGAGAATTTGATTCTCAGTTGAGTCGGGACTACTGCTGTTGTTTTGATCCCCTTTATTGCCAGGTGAACCTAGTGAGTCTAGTTTTGTTCCCCAAGAGCATACCCGTCCTGCCAGTTGCTGTATAGTGTTGATTTTCTTAGTCCTTCTTTTTATCAAGCCTTTTAGCAAACGTTGTGTGTGGAACAGTTTGGTTTTGCTAGTGATTTGGGTCTGTTTGGTATGTGTCATGAATATACAGGCTGATAAAGAACTGACAAAATTGCCTTGGGCATCACACAATACATTAGCAATCCTATAACCAGTAGTTATGTATCATAATGATATAAAGGGTTATTAATGTCAACTCTCACTGTTGACTTGGGTGCAGCTGTGTTTGTAGCAAATTGTTTAAAATAATTTTGCTTGCTTTCTTTGATTTGTTCATGGTTGATATAAATGTATTTTTTTAAAACTTGAAGAAATAAATATACCACAGGTTAATTGTACTGATAACATATACATGTTTACATTGTGCTGATGTCACTAAATTTTAAACTTTTTCAGTCATGGTTTCAAAATTCTCATTATCATCAGCTTAACTTCTGTAACCGGAAAGAAAATGGAGCAAAAAATTAAGCAGTCTATCTGCAAACATCTAGAACAGCAGTGTCCAATAGAAATTCGATGCTAGCCACACTTGTGGTTTTGAATTTTTCTTATTACTCTCATTATAAAAAAGCCACATTAAGCCACATTATAAAAAAGCCACATGCATTAGCCAAAATTCAATAGCCTATTAGCCACATGTGGCTACTGGTGAACATATTGGACACCGCTGATCTAGAAGATAATAAAGTAATAAGTAACCATCAGCATGGATTTGTCAAAAACGAATTGTATCAAGCCAACCTGATAGCTTTCTTTGACAGGGTAACAGGCCTTGTGGATGGCGGGAAGTGGTAGACGTAGTGTATCTTGACTTTAGTAAAGCTTTTGATGCTCTTTTGTATGACCACTTCAAACAAACTAGGAAAATGCAAACTAGATCGAGCTTCTATAAGATGGATGCATAACTGGTTGTAAAACCATTCCCAGAGAGTACTTATCAGTGGTTCACAGTTATGCTGCAAGTGCACAATGAGTGGGTCCTGCAGGGATCAGTTCTGGGTTCGATTCTGTTCAATATCTTCATCAGTGATTTAGATACTGGCATAGAGAGTACACTTATAAGGTTTGTGGGCAATGTCAAGCTCGGAGGGGTTGCAAGTGCTTTGGAGGATAGGATTATAATTCAAAATGATCTGGAAAAACTGGAAAAATGGTCTGAAGTAAATAGGGTGAAATTCAATAAGGACAAATGCAAAGTACTCCACTAGGAAGGAACAATCAGTTGCATGCATACAAAATGGGAAATGGCTGCCTAGAAAGGAGTCCTGCAAAAAGGGATCCTGGGGTCATAGTGGACTACAAACTAAATATGTGTCATCAGTGTGACACTGTTGCAAAAAAAAAAAAAAAGTGAATATCATTCTGGGATGTATTAGCAAGAGTATTGTAAGACAGATATGCAAAATAGTTCTTCCGCTCTATTTGCTGCTGATTGGGCCTCAGCTGGAGTATTGTCCAGCCACATTTCAGGAACGATGTGGACAAACTGGAGAGAGTCCAGAGAAGAGTAACAAAAATGATTAAAGGTCTAGAAAACATGACTTGTGAGGGAAGATTGAAAAAAAATGGGTTTGTTTAGTCTGGAACGGGAGATATGATAACAGTTTTCAAGTACATAAGAGGTTGTTGCGAGAAGGAAGGGAAGAATTGTTCTTCTTAACCTCTGGGGATAGGGCAAGAAGCAATGGGCTTAAATTGCAGCAAGGGAGGTTTGGTTGGACTTTAGGAAAAACTTCCTATCTGGCTGGCTAAACACTTTAATAAATTGCCTAGGAAGGGTGTGTAATCTCCATCATTGGAGATTTTTTAAGAGCAGGTTAGACAAACACCTGTTAGGGATAGTCTAGATAATACTCCTGCCAGAAGTGCAAGGGACCGGACTAGATGACCTCTCGGGGTCTTTTCCAGTCCTATGATTTTATGATTATTCCTCTACCAATCTTGTTGCACACATATATACTGAACAGACTAAGGCTGATTACTAGCCTAAAATCTTTCCTTTTCATTCTCTTGTGTTGTTTTTCTGTACTTTTTCTTTCATTCTATTTTCTCGTGATCTACCAACCCCATATTTTTGGTAAGTGTTCGTTATTCACCTCCTTTTGTTTGCTGAGAGAGACCAAACATTTTTTTTTATTGAACTGTTTTGTAAGGACCCCAGCTGTTTGCATTCAGGGATTGTCTCTCTTATTAGCACTTAGAAGACAGTGCTGGCAGGGCGCAGCATGTTTGTACAAGCTCCCAGCTGTTGTAAAGGTGCTCCTCTGGTCCCTAGTCATTTGGAGAGGATCTGACCTTAAACTGAAAATTGTTTTGTGGGTATAGGCTAAGGAGACTACATAGTGTAAGTCAGAAATACAGACAACTTGTGAAAAGAATTTAACTAACACTGTTTTATTTTGTGCTCGCTATGCTGAATGATTATTATGCAAAACCTGAAACACAGGCAGGGAACATAACCTTTTTGAAATGTCAGATAACAGTCTTTTTATGCCTGTGGATAACTCTGTAATTTTGCAAATCTTTATCTGGGATCTGGCTAGTAGTGAATGCCCAAATTTAGTTACACTAAAAAAGAAACATTACTTTATAATTTAATATGTTTTTAGAGTAATACTTCAACAAGTTATTTGTCATTAAAATATATTTGAGAGTCTTTAATTTTTAAAAAAAGTAAACAAAAATTTAGAATGGAGAAAATGAAATACAAAGTTTTTCTAAGGACATTATTTCTTTGTATGAGGCAGGCTTTGAAGTCTTCTAGGTCACTACTCACAGGTGTTCTCATTAGGGATTATTAACAAGATTATTGAAATATTGAATAAGAACATCAAACCACCAAGAATACTTGCAGTTACTATGTTGTGAAGGGACTACAGAGAAGAAAACAAATATGAGAATATATTTTCATTTAAGAAATGTAACTTAACAGTGTCCAGGATCCTGGTGAGAAATGCTTGGTTGGAATTGAATCATTACCTAGTTAAAAATAACCTTTCCAGGTCATGTCATTTTGTTTGCCGCAGTGAAATAAGTTTATTTCAGCAGAATGAAGCCATTACTAGCTTGGCAGAGTCCACTTGTCAGAATTTTATGGAGCAGAACACCGTTTGGCTGGGAAATTCCATAAATACTGTAATGTGAGAGGAGTTAAACTCCAAGGACTGAAGGGGCACAAAGCAGGGGATTTATCACTAATGCATTGTTTTACAATTCCACAAAGAAAGTATTAAGATATATGAAGAATTGTCTTTAAAATGGGACAGGCATACCCCTTTGCTTCTATTGGGGCAATAGAATGTGTGGACTAAATAGAAATTTTTTGGTATATAAATATAAATTGAATACTAACACTATAAAAATAAATGCTTCATTGTTTGCATTTTTTATGTTACTATATCTCTCCCTACACATCCTTCTAATCTTGGAGTTAGTGGCGAGATTGTAAAGTAGGTCAACTGGTGGAAATCCATAGTTCAGTATAGCTATTGTTTTTTTGTTTGTTTTTTTAAAATAGCAAAGGCGGATTCACCCAGCACTGTGAATTTGTTGAAATGTAGGGGACCAGTGTTCTCTTTCCATAGAAGAGTAGCCAAAGTATTTGCTCCCTCTGTAAGGTGAATCTGTTATATTCAGCCATATCATAAATTTAGATGTAAAGACAAACTAGTCAGCAAACATTGTCTGGGGGACCCATAAGCTTCTGAGACTTTCCACCTGTACTTTGAATGCCATCATTTGAACTATGATTAACTGGAACAAAAATTACTTCTGGGAATATGTCCTAGAGTCATTCAGGGTTTCTGATCCTACAGACTAATATCGGATTATACTCAATGGCTGGAATGTGAAGCTATACAAATTCAGACTAGAAATAAGGCAAACATTTTTAAGTGAGGATAATTAATAATTGGAACAAGGGTTGTGGTAGAGTCTCCAACTGTCAAATTTAAAATCAAGATTGGATTTTATTTTTTTTTAAATACATGCTCTAGGAAATATTTTGGAGGAAGTTCTATGAGCTGGGTTATACAGAAAGTCAGACTAGATTATCACAGTGGTCTCTTCTGGCTTTGGAATCTATGAATTAACCTATGAATTAACATCCCTAGGAATGTGATGAATTTTCCATTACTTGAAGTCTTAAAATCAAGACTATCTCTCTAAAAACATGCTTATAACTCTAGTAAAAGTTATGGGCTTGATGCAGAAATTACAGGGTGGTGTTCTGTGGTCTGCGTTATGCATTAAAATATATGAGTTGCCAGAGGAATTATTTCTGACAGGCTAAAAATATTGATCCTACAGTGGAACAATTTATACATTTTTATTTTATCTACATCATCAATTCATAAACATTTTTGTCCATCCTGATATGATTAAATCCCAGGAATGTAGTATAGCTCAGTTGATCAAAGCACTATCTACAGTAACATGCACATCTAGAACAATAGAATGCTACAATGTATCACCCCTGGATACTGTGGAGTGGTATGTTGGCACAATAAAGTGTTTTCATGTTTGTTTCTTCATTTACTTTCATATTTCTTTTATTTTAATTGTACTAATGTCTATGCTGTTTCTATTCATTTTTACTCTATTGTTGAACCTTTTTCTAAGTTTCAGTTGAACTCTTCTGCCTTAGCTACGCCCACATAGGTGTTCCAGAGATATTTCTGTTGTAAATAGTGCAGCAAGATGTAGATAACTACATGTCTACCCTGGAGGCAAATCGATATGGGAGTCCAGATTTATTCCAGGAGAAAATTTGAAACACAGTTTCTGGACTTTGCCTATTTACCTAAATCTCTGATTGTCCTCTTTCGTCTTATTTCAAAATACTGAGAATACTGATTCATACCCTTTATTAACAAAACATTTTTTTTTCATGTTAATCAAACATTGAAAAGCCTCCTTGGAAATTTGACAAAATGATATTGTAAAAACAAAGCAAATCTAAAATTTGAAGTAATTAATCTGAACAATACTTATAATTACAGTTAAACCTAGAAAATTGAGAAAGATCATTCAACATATAATGGTTCTCATGGGTGTTTTCAGTGAATCAGGTTAATGTATGTCTACAGTATATGCTTACCAATAGCATCTGTTCCTATGGTGTCCTGAAGCAGCAGCTAAGGATAGTGTAAACAAACATACCATATCATTTGACACAGTTTGCTGGCATTTCTTAGTTTGCTGTCCCTTCTGTATTTCTAGCAACAACATATTGAAATCTAAGGATATCTCATCTGTGTCTTTGATCATTTGTTTGGTGCTTTCTTTAAGTATTTCTTTTAAAAATTAATGAATGGAAAAGAAAGATAATGTTATACTGTGTCAGGATATTTTATCAGATAGTAAAACCTAGGCTATGGCTTCGTGGTTGAAAACATGATTTTTTTTTAAATCCACTACAGCTTCCAGAAGCCATAGCATTAAATTTGTACCATTTATATCGACCTGCTTGTACAGTCAGCTTTGTGTCTAGGATTTAATATAAATTTACCTTTGAGATACATATTGCTCTTTCTTTCCCCTGCCTCCTTAGCAGTAACAGATATTGTAGTTATTCCCTAAGGGACAGCCAAAAGTTTATGCTTTAAATGGCTTGAGCCTCAAGCCTCAGATACTACATTTAAAAAAGAGAATCAAAGGAAGTTGCAGATAAGTGAGTTGAATTATTCCCTCATTAGCATCACAATCATCCAAGCCAGTTATGTATGCAGCAGAGTTGGATCTTTCCTAAGTTAAATTGCAGTTACTATTCATTATCCATAGTGTGTTAGATGTGTTTCAAGTTACAGTCTGCAACATTCACTGAGTCCTGAATGCTGCTAACTGAAGAAGAAATATTTAAATGAGTGAAAGCAATAGCAAGTCTTGTGTTCCCAGGTAAACTGTTTCAGTGGATGAGGTCAGCCTAAGGTATTATCAGCTCTTGTGGGTGAACTGTAGTGATTTCCTTGTCTTCTCCTTGTTGTAAAAGATAACCCATGGCAGTGATGTATTTACTTTTATTGTTATGAAGTTAGCAATGGCCCACCATCCCTCTCAGCTTACAGCTATGTGTATCATGTCCTTGACAGCCCCAGAATTGTGAAATCTCCACTCCTGCCTGAATAGGATAAAGTCACAGGCGTGCGTACTGGGTGTGCCTTGGGTGTCCAGGCACACCTTAATGTCTTAAAAAATAAAGTGGCTTTGCAAGCAGAGTGTAGCATGGCTGACAGGGCGGCTGGGCCTGATTGAGTTGCTCTCATTGGGCCTCCAGCAGCCAGAGCCCCTCTTCCCCCGCAGCCTTAGCATCACATCACCAGTACTCTGCGGGAGCAGGGCTGTGTGCTCAGCGGAGCAGCACGACAGCGTGTTCAGCTCCACATGGAGCCAGCGGCTCTGAGCAGCATGGTCAGGGGAGTCCAGAAGGGAGGTCAGGGAGCAGAGGGGAGGGTTGGATGAGTTGGGAGTTTGGGGTTGGGGGGCTGTCAGGGGGCGGGGGTGTGGAGAGGGTTCAGGGCAGTCAAGGATAGGGAGCAAGGGGGGCTGGAAGGATTGGGAGTTCTGGGGGTCCTGTCAAAGGGCAGGGAGAGGTTTGATAGGTGTGGGAGTCCTGGGGGGTCTGTCAGGGGACGGGGGTGTGGATAAGGGTTGGGGCAGTCAGTTGACAGGTAGGGGATAGGATCCTAGGGGGGGTGATCCCTGGGTGCACACCCTAATGAAATGTGGTGCTCATGCCTATGGATAAATTCTTAGAGTTTCACTGTTTTTTTAAATTTCCAGCAACTGCTCTCTTGTTCCTCTAAAAGGTTACTGAATACAAAGGATGGGAGGACAGGGGTAAATGGTAAACCAGAAAATATGTAAACCATACCAACCAGTGTGAACAGAAGAATGGTAATTTAGTTTGAAGGCATTGTGCCAATTAATATAGTGTTATCATTGATCACTGTTCTATAGAATTAGTGATAACCTGTGTAGAAGTCTTACAGTAATGACCAATAAAAGAAATTTAGACAGTTATGCTTGAACCGCTCGTTATCTGCCAAGCACATTAGGGAAAATTCTATCACTAATGATAGAATCATTTTAAATGTTTAAAAAATGTTTTTACCTTATATTCACTAGTACTTGTACTATTCTCAGGTAGCAGAGGTACGATAGACTTCCAGCTCTGTACTCCAATCTGCTGTCCAGCTCTAACTTGAAGTATAATTAAAATAATGTTGCTCAGCATGTTCAAACCACTGACTTATTGATTTTTCATCAGATAATTCAGAATAAACTACAGTGTCATTGATTTATTTGTGTTTTTATTTATTTTGGTTCCTTTTTCATGGCCAGCGTCTCTATGTTTGTCAGCCATAGATGAGAAAGAGTTTTTTATTTAAAATGTGAATGTTCAATGGCCTTTTATCACTACTATCTTAGTAAAGAATAATTTTTATCCAGTCACTCTTAAGTGTAATGTAATCTGAGGGTATAAGATTCTAGGAGCCATGGAGTTTATATAATTTAATTTCTAAATTTTATATATAGATATGAGTATCCAATTTATTTTTATATAGACACACTCAAGAACCAATGGTACTAGTTTTTCACCCTGCTTTGTTCTTTTGCTGTGAGCTGTAGCATATTTTTATTAAAAAGGGGGCTCAGACATTGAAGGATGTGAGATTTACTCCAAGCAATCTGTAAAGAAGGAGTTTGACATTAGGGTTTGAAGCTTCTCTTGATTTTGGTACCGCTAAATGCAACCGTAGCAAATATTTTGTTGAGGTGCTGTTGGTTGGGGGCTGGCTTTCCCTAGCCAGAAATGGCAGATTTAAGGAAAGGTGAAGGTGCAGAGGTAAACTCACTCCCTCAATTTAAAACACAGAGATCATTCCACATATTTTACACAGCAATTGCCCTCTTTCTCCAACCTACCATAATGGGCAGTTTCTCACAATTTGTGACATAAAAATCTATCAAAAAGTGCATCTCCCCCAGTTTAAGACACCCGGCTGACCTTGTCCTCTGTCCATCAGCCTCACACCCACCTCAGATCTATTTTTGTTTAGTACACAAACAGAGAGCTCTCCTTGCTTTACTTCTGTACAAGATGGACATTTTCCCCCATCAGAAGCCAGTGCCTTCTTTTGAAACAATTTAAGTGTGAGGAAAACATAGATTTTATGTGCATAAGGACTAGATTTTGATACATTTTCCTGTTTAGATTATTCAGGAAGTAAGAAGGGATAAAATACCATGGATTGATTTTATTTCATTTCTTAAAACTAACTACTTTCCTTGAATAGGCAGAAGAACACCAAATGAGAAAGGGATTGCTCAATGTCATAATGAATAAATAGCCTAACAATAGCTTTGTTTCTGCTATCTGAATGCTAATGAAGAAAAGAAAAGTGAAAAGGAAGCACTTTTCTTCTTAGCGCTGGGCAGCACAAATAGCTCGCAGCTTTGATACTGCCTCAACGCATGCTTAGAAATGAGTGTCAGGAATATGTCCAAACATCATCACAATACAAGTAAGTATGAAGACTGCTAACTGACAGGATACAGGAAAACAACAGTTTGAGATTTCAGGAAGATATCAGATGTTACTTAAATTAAATCAAAAGCAGAATATTATACAGTCAAAAAGATGATCAAGAACCAGGCTTGAAAATCTTCTTAGGATCCATCTTGTATTTTGCAGTGGGAAAGATTTGCTTGGCTGATAAAGTGTAGATTGTACTGTCTAAACAGCAAGACTTGAATTTTAAAATACATAGACTTTTTTGAATGTTCTCAAATTGTACACTTTAGGCCTGATCCAAAATTTGTTGAAGAAAATGCTGAAAATCTCATGGACTGCAAAGGACTTTGCATTAGGCCCTTGTCTTAATAACAAAGAACTGTTACAGGTGCTTAACTTTAAATACATAAGCCGTCCAATTTAAATGAATGGGAATATTTATGTAGCAAAAGATAAGCATGTGGCTATGGATTGGTTTAGCCCCAATCCAGGAAGCACAAATTTTACTGCAGACAATGGGAATCATTTCATGGACTGATCTCCTGCGCCTAGTATATGCCCACAAATCTGGGATATGTGCATGAACATAGGTTTGCATTAATACAGCCCCACAAATATATGCAACTTAGGCTCTTGCAAACATTCAAAAGCATGCATATAATCAGGCATCAAGCTAAAATAGCAAATGGCTCAATAAAAGTGAACTAGAGTTGCAGGTAGCATCCTTTGAATATTCAAATATAGCTCATTTAGAGTTGGCTTTGCAGCCTAGGCATGAATTCAGTCTAGTGCATAATCAAACAAAAGCCTCCAACTGAATCTAAGACTTGGTCTCTGAGCAGGAAACTTTATGGAGGTGATAATCATGGCTTCCTACCCTACTCACCCTCTGGTAGGCCAGCAGAAGTGGATGCTCAGCAATAAAACTTCCTGGTGGATAAGGAAAATGTAAATAGGACCTCCAGTTAAGCTGATGGCCATGGTGACACATCACTATATGTGCTGTATTAGAAGCAAATAATAGCTTCGTAAAGTTGGAGCCTTAGCCCTACAATTCATGACTTTGCCTGACTTGTTCTGTGGTGTCTTTCCAGATGTTGACTATGCAAGGAAATGATGTGACCAAAACTAGCAAACATAACAGCATAGCTTCTCCTTCCTCAGACAAAAACTTGCTATGCCCTCATATGGAATATGATCAGAAAAAATGTTCTTAATACAGGATAGAAAGCCTTTGAAATAAGGAAGGCTCTAAATTAAATATTGAAGAAGTTTTATAGCATGACTCACATTTTCTGAAACACTGGTGCAGTACATATTTATCATAATAAAAGGTGCACATATAAATAAGTTACTAGTCAGTTCTTTGTAATTTGCTTAAAAGAAAATGAACTTGATATTTTCATTCTCAGTGTCCCTCTGAATATGGAACTCTGTATTTGCACATTATCTGGATGACAGTTTCTACAGGCTACTTATCCCAGAAATTTACTAGGGTTTATATCATATGTCAAAATGATGTTGCTTTTGTATTCTCATGTGTATGCCAATGAATGTAGAGCAATTACAATTCTCAGGAGAAGAGCTGTATTTACAGTAAGCCCTGTTTGAAGTTGATTTTATGCCTAGGTACAAAAAAAAGCAGAAAATTCAGCATTGCACTCTTCAGACAATTGGGGCTTTCTGGCTAGGGTTTGGTGATGGGACAATGAACCATCTATATACTGCTTCCTGAAAGGCAAAAATAATCAACCAGTTCCCAGCAGATATTTAAACATCATATTACAGTTTAATTTGTTAGCATTTGTAAAGGGGCCCATTTGGGTATCAGGTTTTCCCACTGTCAGTAGTCTAAAGTATATCTTGGAATATATTTAAGAATATAGTTTTGGCAAGAATAAGAGATGTTATTTTGCAACAGTGGTCATAAATATGGAGTTTGTGGGCCTTTTGCATATGAGTAACAGAAAGAAGCACTTGTCCATCTGTATCAAAAGATTTGGCCGGAGGACTCTAGGTCATCCCATGTCCCAGGATTCCCAGTTTTGCTTCATTTTTATTAAGGATTGGATCACAGAAGCACTCTACTCCTGTTCTTTTGTGTTGCTAAACAGTTATTGTACAAGTTAGAGGCATTATTCTTGTACCAGAGCCTTTTCTACCTACCTGCTTGGTCTGTTGACTGTTTCTGATCCCAAAACTCTGAATTGTTGATTGAAGTGATCTCAATACCTGTTGTTTCTCAGCCTTTTTAAATCTGCTGTAGTTCTGACAAACCTGTTGTGATCACTCATAAGTCTGTGAAAGAGGTAGAAAATCCCCCTCTGTTTACGTCTAAATTTCTTGGTTGGAGAGCTCAGACTTTTTTCTTGTTTTCTAGGTGACCTGACTTTGCCAACAGCAAAAAAATGTCAATGAGCAGTATCAGTTTCTCTCTTAAGTGGCTTCTTTCTCGTTTAAGTACAGCTGGACACCAGTATAATGTCATTGACTTCAGTGGTCTTACTATTAATTTGTACTGGGATAATAGATGTCAGAGTCAGGCCCTTAATTTTCAGCTGTATCTCTGTGTTTACATTTTATTATTCCAGAATAAATCCTTTTATAATCTGTACAACATCCCTATCACAGTACAGTTTATTGTGTTAAAAATATTTAATTTTACAAATGAAATTGTTTCAGCTTTGTACAGGGAGGCACTGTGGGCAAGAAGCCATTAGTTGGTCTCTCTCATTTTCATCCTCACTCTCCTACCTCTAGGGTATGGTAATAGTAATCATCCTTAGAATCAGTTTTCTTTATTTCGGCCCATCATGATATATTTTGTGTTTAAAAATAAAAAGCTCAATAGACATTAAAAAGTAGACTATATGCTCCTTTAGTAAATACTTTCTCTCCCCTAGAAGTTGCTCATTCTACCAGTTTTATGGGGTGGGGGGAGGGGTGCTATCAGGCTGACTTTCTCATAATTTGCCTCTATGAAAAACAGAGGAATTTCAAAGTTATTCATCTTCAGATTCTATAGAAGGTAGAATATCTCCACTTCTATCTATCCATCTATTTCTTGTGCCCCGGTTAGTGGAGTAACGAGGAGCCTTCAGACAGACAGACAGCTAAGGAAATATTTTAATTATATATTGTGACGGAGTCAGACCAGAAGGATATAGGAGAGTGCTGGAAGGCAGGTATATCAGCCTCAGGATGTGTAGGTCCCTGTTCCCTGAATAGCCAAACAAAGGCCATTCCAGGCCAATCAAGACACCTGGGGCCAATTAAGAACCTTCTAGAAAGGAGTAGAAACAGCTAGCCTGATTGGGACACCTGAAGCCAATCAGGGTCTGGCTGAAACCAGATAAAAACCTCCCAGTTAGTCAGGTAGGCTGTGGGTGTCAGGAGCTGTGGAAGGAAGTTATGCTGTTGGTGAGACTGAGTGTTGGACAGCATATCGTACAGAAGGAAGGAGGCCCTGAGGTAAGGGTGAAGTGGAGTTTGAAGAAGCGGGGACTGCTGTGGGGAAGTAGCCCAGGGAATTGTTTTGTGTTTTGTGCCTAAAAGGTCAGCCATCTTAGGTGATACTATTAGGGTCCCTGGGCTGGAGTCCGGAGTAGAGGGCGGGCCCGGGCTCCCCCCTTTCTGTCTTCCCTAATTACTTACTGAGAAAGGGAGGTCACTCTGGGGCCTGGATGAGTTTCTGAGGCCCCTAAATCTGCCAGGAAGCGCAGGACCCACAAATACAGACTCCGAACTTTGTCACACTATTTTCAAGGGTTTTTCTTCTTTTCAGTAAAATAAATAAAACTTAACACAATAAAATAAGTATTTTTTCAAAAGAAATATTTAATTTTTGTTCTCCACTGTTCATAATCCAATCTTAGGGCAAAATGTCATCTTCTGGACTGGGACCAGTGCATGCCTCATTGAAGGGGAATTTCAGTCCATGTGGAAGATGTAACTAAGGTCTAGGAGGCCTACCTGACAAGGGCCAGATTTGTCTACCTCTTATGGTAGATCAGGAGTAGTGGAGGTAAGTAACAAGTGCTAATGATTGAGGACTAACAAGTGTGACTAGAAATTAAGGAATTAGATAGAGGAATCTGACCTAATGGGCAGATGGACTGTCCATGAGGTCCAGAAGATTAGAGTAAAAACTATGAACCCACCAGCTTTATCAATGGGTCAGGTGGAAATTGGTTTTGAGAGCTGTATCAGGTGAAGAAAAAAATCAAGCAGTTCATTAGCTTCCAAATGGAGGGTTGGTGTTCCTGTTAGCTAAGTGTGTGTTCATCTAAAGAGAAACCATGTTGTGTCAGAGGAGACTCTTCACTTTGTCATTCACTGTATGGGCTATGGCACAAGTTCTAGAAACTAAAGCCAATTAGAGTGGAGATCTGTGAATTGTCACTGAGTGTACTGACAAAACATTGATGTTCCACTTTGAAACTATGATCAAAATCTATATTCATGATCCAAAATGAAATTAATTTTTGAATTGGCTAGTATTCTGCTTTCCTTGGGAAATGCAAATCAGGGTTGAAATCACTTTGTTTTTTTAACTGTATCACTCAGTTTATCCATTTATCTTAGGTACTTATTTCGCACCCATAACCATAGTTATCATAGCACTTCAGAGCCATTAATGTATTTATTTTCTCAAGATTCCTGTGAGGCAGGGAATTCATGGGGAAGTGAGGCACAAAGAGATTATCTGATGCTGATAGGGGGCAAGTCACATTCACCCTCAATAATTTAGAAATAGAATAGAAGAATGCCATGTGTCCAAGGCCTCACAGTTTCCTGTGAGGTACTATTTAACCATTTTGCAGAAACCTAAATTGTGTCAGCACATTAAATGACTATCCAGAAGCTGTGCAGTTTGATTGTAGCTGTGTCCATCTCAGGATATTACGAAGAGCTCTTTGTGGCTTGAAAGCTTGTCTCTTCTACCAACAGAAGTTGGTCCAATAACAGATATTACCTCACCCACCATGTCTCTCTAATATTGAAACACCAGACAGTATCAGAACTTGAAAGAACAAACAGGAGTTCTGACACTGAGCCTTGAATTCTGAGTGTTAGACAATAACATTCCATCCTACCACATTCCCTTGTTGTAGTTTACCTGAAATTAAAACCGGTTCTGAAAATGTTTTAGAAAAACATCTGCTAAATTAAAATATAGTTGAAGCTGTTCCGTTCTTGCTATCAGTAATCTGAGATTTTTTTTAAAAGAATGCAATAGTGTTTACTCAGTGGTTAACAATGCCACACTGTGACATTTCCAACTATTGATTAGTTTATGTTAACATGATTTGGAACAGACATTCTGCTAGTATAATTAACCTTTTGTCATTTTAGCATGCTCAGATTTCTAGCTTTATGGAGGAGGTACACGTTTGTGGCTAGTGTTATGCTGCTGGGAGCAAAAGCATTCTTTCCTGAGTGTCCCCCAAGTGTTTGCTTTCAAGATTTAGTCTTTATTTTTCTTTTCAAAGGAAAAGCCAACACTAACATCTAGTATATCAGTGGTTAGGATTTATTTCTGGAGTACACAAAGGTCATTAAATACTCTAAGCCTCAAGAACATGTTACAACTGCTGGTAAAATCCTGGCCTTCAGCAAGTTTGGCAAATACATACTTAGGTGCCTAATGCTAACAATTACACTTCACAGTTCTTGTTTATTTTTGCAAGAAAGTCCTCTGTAAATAGCTTTTCCCTGCACAACAGACTGGTGCTTTCTGTTAATACAAAGATGGCCAGTCTTATGTACATTAACTGCTACTTTCCCTACATCAGCAAATAAATAAATAAATAAATAAATAATACTAAATTACTAAATAAATGGTGATGAAAAGCAAGGGTCCATAAATCAGACACACTGTCCATAAGAAAGTGTCTCTTTTTGTGAAAGAAATACTTGACAGCTCTAGATAAAGAATAAAGACCATAATCAAAGCAAGTAAATGTTATGAATTGCGACTTCAGTTCATTGACTGCAGATGAAACTTTTAAGATATCGTCAAGGCAGTATGAAGATATGTTTTTTTATTGTGGTTTGCATTTTCTGAGGTGATGCCAATAACATTATAAGATTCTTTTTCAAACATCTGTTCTAAACTAGCTTGGCTTTCATAATACCAGAGGAAAAATGCATATGTAATTTAATAGGTATTAAAGAACTGCATTGTGTTGGAGTATTGGAAAAAATTCTATTGAACAGTAGCAAACCAAATAATCAAGTAGACTTGCTTTAGGTTCACTAAGTAATGTTTAGGCAAAATCCTTATCTCTTGCATGTTGCATTCAGAAGAAGCTTCTCTATTTTCCCCTGAGTAAGGGATAAACTACAACCAATGTATAATAATCAAATAAAGCTTTCATGATATTAAACAATTCCTAGAGATAGTATGTTATGATGGAAAAATGGATTGCTCTTGAATAACAAATAGACAATGCTGTATTTGTCTTTCAGCACATCTTATTTTATTCTTTTGAGAATTGTGATTTGGTGATTTTTGTCTATTAGAAAAGACATGCTAAAATATATTTGGTGGAAGGTCTTTTTATTTTTTTAATTCTGTATCTCTCTTTGCAGTAGCATTGCACTGGCTGGTCTATAGGGGAGAAAGGTTAACTTCTGTTTTTGAGTAGCATCATAATATTGGCAAAACAAATTAGTTGCAGTTGTCTCTTTATCATCTCAGTCTGAGTGCAACATTTACTTTTTTGGCCATATTTGAAATTTTGTTTATGATTTGCATTGCATCCATAAACAGCTCAAAACAATCTTGCAACAGAGGAGGCCTTTCAGCCTTTGGCCCTGATCCTATGGGATCTGTTACTGTAAACATCTACTCCTGTGCAGAGTCCAATTTACTTCTACAAGCTCACGGATTGGCATTCACTATTCCTGTTTCAGGATTGGGCCTTTAACAAATGTTAGCTGTTTTATTAGATTCAGAAAAATATTACCCGTTTTCATAAAGGACATGTTGAGTCTTCAGTTTTAGAAAAATGCAAGTATCAACAAAACATAGACTTGATAATTTCAGAATCTCCAGCAATTTATATTTTACAGGTAATAATATTTAGAGCTTAAATTAACACTTTAAACTTTTCAACATTTGCATTAATTTTATTCCAGTCATATTGTAATGTCTTGTCTATGTCCTGTGAATTATGTTTTTTTCTCCATTCATGGCAGCTTAGGTTCAGCGCAGAAATCCTCTTTCTTCTGGACTTTTACCCTCACTCATCCAGCAGCTACTCTGAGGTTGTCCCACTTATTCAGAATGCAGGTCAGGTGTCGAGTTTTCAGTTCCATACCAGAATGCTCATCCTAGCCAGCTCAGATCAGAAGGTTCCAGTTCTGATTTTGCCACTCATGAAAAAGTGGATCTTGATTTCTCTCAAACTTTGCCATCTATAAATTTAAGACCCTGCAAGGTTTTTTTCCCCTCTTTCTGCTTAGATAGAAGTTTTCTTCATCATTCTATCTCTTTGGCATAGAGAGTGCCTGACTTTTTTTGTACTACTTGCAATTGGTGCCTTCTTATTGGAGTAATTATCTGAAGAAAAATCAAAGGAAAAAATCCCCTGAATATATCTTCCTTGGTGCAAGGAGCATGTCTTTGTGCGAGGTATCGTATAAGCACATACAATGGGTTGCTCTCTTAAAGGTTAGACAGTCTACATACTTTCAAGCTCACATCTGGGAAAGTCAACTATAAAAAAAAAAGGTCAAGAAGGAGCTTTAGCTGACTGGAGCTGAGCCTAATTCTCATGGAAGTCTCTGGGCACTGTTACATAAAATATTTAATAACCACCACAAGAAATGCTAATGTTCTAACAAAACAAAAAGTCATATTGTATTCTGCTATTTCTCTTATGCCCCATCTCCTTCTGAAATTCAACAGACCTCTTTGACTTTTCACAACCAGAACACGGTAAAGGCACTCCAGAGAATTCCCCACACAGAACTGCTAACAAAAGCATGCTCAGCAGGTAAGGGATAATATTAGCCCAGTCCAGTCATTGCAATTTCCCTTGCTCGGAACAGATGTAATATATCTCTTTAGATAAAGCTTTCTATCCATTTTGCTCCTCATGGCAGGTTGGGGCTTAACGTGAATATGGTATCCTGCAGATAATTTCTTTGATGAGGACTGAGGTCTGTCATCAAGGCAAACTGGAGCCTGGTCTTGCATTCCTGTTGCCCACTGAGCTAAATGAAAGGATGAAACAAAGCATTTAACAAAAGCTGAAAGATCCAAACCCCGCCCCCCCCAAAAAAACCCAAAAGCAGTGCCTCTGCCTCTGAATCAAATTCTGATCCCACAGGAATATTTTTTGAATCTGATGATTTATCTTGTTTAATTAAAAAAATATAAATCCACCCTAGGCATCAACAACAATTCTGGTTCAGCTTCTGTGTCAAAAAGACAAACTGAAATCATCTAAAGGAAAAGATAAAGTTGCTGTTTCAGTTCCCAATTCATTAGAAAAATTGATTGATACTGAGTAGCTGCCATACATCCTACTAATAGATTAACTCTTAAATTTTACAAGCTTCATGAGGATAAGTCAGAAAAATAAGCTATTGTTACTCGGGTAGATTCTATTGTTAAATCTGTAACACTAGGGAATAGCTGTTCTGGCTACAGATGAAGAGGAAATTATGCTGCTCCACTGGACAGAAGGGAGGAGCAGGATTTGGGGAGCTAGGCCACATCATGGTGAGTGGCTCATGTATGGTTCACTGACATTTCCTTTCACGGAGTGACTGTACAGGAACAGGAACAGAGAACTTACATTTTGCAGTTTTGGAGGGTAGGATGCCTTTATCCCACTAGCCTCTTCTTCCTTTCTGTTGCTACATACACCCTTAAACCAAGCCCAGTTACTCTTGGTATCTGAATCACTTAAGTACAGAATTCCAAGTGAGAGACAATAATAATTCCTCTTTTGGAGACTAATTTTCAGATGAATTTAGAGCAAATGTATAACCTATTAGCTTCTCCACACAACTTTGTCTGCAGCAGTTTAGGGTACTAAGGTTCCCAGGAGCATACGAAGGGAAAGTATAATCTCTGACATTTTGGGCCAGGTTCTGTGTTGCATTTCCAGAGAGATCCCAGAAGGGAAAGGGGATAAAGGCAGCTTTGTAGATTCCGGATTACATAATGTAGAGCAACACCACTGCTATCTTGGATGTTTGAATGGCGTGTAGTGCATATCATATACAGCATTACCGTCTAGGGCATGGGTGGGCAAACTACGGCCCGTGGGCCACATCCAGCCTGCAGGCCCATCCAGCCCCTGAGCCTCTGGCTAGAGAAGCTAGCTCCTCCCTTCTCCTCTACTGTTGTCCCTCCCCCATAAGGGAGACAGGGGGTTGGATAAGGGGCAGAGGGTCTCAGGGGAAAGTCAGGGCACAGAAAATGGGTGGGGGGGTTGGATAGGTGTGAGTCCCAGGGGGCCTGTCGGGGTGGGGGTTTGGATAGGGGCCGAGGCAGTCAGGAGACAGGGAGCAGTGGGTTTTGATAGAGGGTGGCGTTCGGGGGGGGGGGGGGATTAGGGGGGGGGGGGGTTTTGGGGGGAGGGGAAAAAAAGCGGGGGGGTGGATGCGCCGATGGTTCTGAGGGGGGCAGGAATTGGTTGAGGGCTGGATAGGGGGTGGGGCCAGGCTGTTTGGGGAGCGCAGCCTTCCCTACCCAGCCTTCTGTACAGTTTTGCAATCCCAATGTGGCCCTCGGCCAAAAAATTTGCCCACCCCTATCTAGGGGTTCATTGGAATGTTGGCTACCAAAGTCATGTCAGATGTTTGGGAGCCATAAGATGGTGATTAAAATAATTTGAATTTGAAACATGGTGTCACGTAATGTTCTACCACCTCATCTGGTAGGAGTGACTATTATTTCTATACACTGTGTTGATAAGACAACAACTAAAAGACCATGTCCACTTTTGGTGTCCAGAGTTTTAAAGGGATGCTTAAAACTGGGAGAGGATTCAACCAAGAACTACAATAATGATCTTAGGTCTGGAAAATGTGCCTACAGTGAGAGAGATGAGGAGCTCAATCTTTTTTCCCTTCCTTTTTCCCTTCCTTACTTGTAGAATAGAACCTGGAAAGTTTAGTAGCTCTGCTATTGGTAATCGGTATATATGGATGTCCTGGGTCCTCTGCTGAAGTAAAATTAACTTTCTGGAATTTATTCTCTCTCAGAGATACAAAATATATTTCATTTCCCTCATTTTGTTGGGCTATCAGTGGCCTGCACACCTCAATTACACAAGCATCCTTAGCCCCTCTGCTGCTGGCATCTGTGATTTGTCTGCTTGATGGCAATGGGATTTGCACTGATTAATCCCTGGTTCCGTTATTGAGGGGTTAAGAACAGTTTGGAATATATCCTTATATTTTTTAAATTAATTCAATCACTGCTGTTATCCTTAAAAATGAATGAATAAATAATTCTCCCATCGATAGTGTATGTCTGGGATCTGAAGTAAGAAAGCAATACAAACTAACCCATCATGTCAACAGCTGAATGAGTTCTTTCAGTAGAAAATCTCTTTTAAAATTAATGGCCTGGTGCAGCATGAGAAGTACTCAGGAAAGGAAATATTTATAGTTTTTTCTCCTAACTTCTGACCCTTGAAATTAAAAGCACTTATTTCACCCACCCCCTGAATTCCAGTTAACCCTCAGGAAAAATGTCTTCCTTCATGGCAGGAATTGCTTTTAACAATATTAAGATGATGCAACTGTCTTTGGGTGATAAAACACAAAGAAAACTACATAAGAGAGTTTTAAACATTAGCCTGGAAATTCTGACTGCCAAAAATCTCAGTGTTTTCAGTCTTTTATAAAGCTTTTACATATGGTGGTTACTGTTAACCAGACGTTTGTTTCTTCCTGTTGCACCCAATGAGAATTGTCGCAGTAGCTATCGACAAGATCCTGATATAATTTACAACTGTACATTAAATGAGGTTTTTCAGAATACTGAAAAATTGTTTCCAGTTGGTTGCATACCTGACAGTTGAATATAAAACTCCTGCCTCAAATCATAAGTGGAAATTCAATATAGTTTATGCACAATATGAACAAAAAATACTTTTCCTTTTAAAGAGGTAATAATGCAGTCAAAACTTCTTCAGTTGTCTTTCATGCACAGATAATTAAAGAAAAAATCAAAACAAAATCCCTAACTGGAAAATATACACACTCTTTATAATTACCTATTTTAAAGCTGTAATTGAGCATTTCATTATAAAGATGGTAATCAATCCAGAACAATACTCCAAAGACAGCACACACATCAAGAGACATAGCCATTATATTAACATATGAAGCAGTAACTTCCTTGGATTATCACCAGTTTGCTCAAACATTTCTTTTTTGAAAGATGAAACCTCCATAAGGTGCAGTGCAATGCTCCATACAGTACTCCTCAGGCTCATCTTGAAGTCTAAACATTTCCTGAAACACAGCTATTTTATCATCAGGATAAATACATTATATTTGTTGATGGTTTTAAAAACTAAACAGTTCTTCAACCTTCTCCCCTAAGCAAAGAGGCGTGGCAGTTCTGAGCACCACATTTCAGAAAACAAATTGGAGAAAGTCCAGAGAAGAGCAACAAAAATGATTAAAGATCTAGGAACATGACCTATGAGGGAAGACTGAAAAAAATCGCTTTGTTTAATCTGGAGGAGAAATGATTGAGAGGGGACATAAGAGTTTTCAAGTATGTAAAAGATTGTTGTAAGGAAGAAGGAGAAAAAAGGTTCTGTTTAAGCTGTGAGGATAGGACAAGAAGCAGAGGGCTTAAATTGCAGTAAGGGTAATTTTAAATTGGACATTAGGAAAAACTTCCTAACTGTCAGGGTAGTTAAGCACTGTAATAAATTGCCTAGGAAGGTTGTGTAAACTCCATCTTGGAGGTTTTTATGAGCAGGTTAGACAAACACTTGTTAGGGATGGTCTAATTAATACTTAGGCCTGCGCTGAGTGCAGGGGACTGGACTAGATGACCTCTCAAGGTTCCTTCCAGTTCTACAATTCTGATTCTATAACAAGTTATAGTATCTCAGTAACTGATGATTACTGTCTCTAGAAACTAAGTTTTACAAAAGTTCTCATTCTTAAAATATCAGTTTCCATGGGTCTTTGAAAAAATAATTTTGATGGGGATTTTTAGTATCAGAATAGAAATATCTACCTTGCTGCTAAACAAGCATGAAATAATTTTTGCTTCTGTGATGAAACAAACAATAACAACTGTCCAAATGATGTTCTACTGTCTGTAATACAGTACTGAAGTGCTCAGGAAATTTCCATACAAAATATTTTGACAATTAAAATTTTAAATACATCTATTAATGTATGCAACATTATTAAAATAATTTGAATGTGAGGAAATGCATAGATAAAGGTTTCAGAAAGAATGTTAACTACACCCAACCAAAACTATACATCATAACCCTCTTACAACTTCCCCATCCTATCTAATATACATTTTCGGTATAAGCCATAAACTGTCATGAACCATCTTTTCACATACGGCCTACATGATCCTGATGTTCACTTACACTTCAGAAGCCACAGAAACCCACCTCTTGCCTCTCGTACAAACCAGATACTAAAGCTCCATCCCAACTTCCCACTATTCTCTAGAAATGACATGTTGCTTTTTATTCTTCATATATTGTCCACACCAAACAAACAAATACCTCTCCTCTTCGTCCTACCCCTCACTATCTACCATTTTCTTATCAGCTATAGTGGTCAATGTACTCTCTTGATATGATGGAGTTGTGTGTGAAATTTTGTCGTTTTCTAACTTCTGTGTTCTTAACCATGCAACCTTAATATTCCCTGAATCTCTCCTTCTATGTAATACACAGAGATGTTTAGTAATATCCACTTATGTTATCACTCAAACGATGCCAGTTACATTTTTACACATTTTTTAGTTAGCACTCCTACTGTTGCTTTCTGTCTGTCTTTTATAAAAAGAGAGTATCTGAAGCTTCAAATAATAGGTACTTGGAGTGCATTTGTTTGGCAATTTGTTTCTATGAAGAATTTCTTAAGCCTCTTTTTTCAACAATCTTGTGTGTGTATGTGTGTTACTGCTTAAAAGTATGATAGACATCCTTAGAGCTAAAAATACTAAACAATTTCAGTATTTATACATGTAAAACAGATACACTTAATGCATGGATAACTACTGTTTTTCCCATTAAATAATTTTTCCAGCAAGTAGTAAATCTAAGGGTGCTTTATGTAAAAAAATAAGATAATAGAGAGGTAGTGTGTACTAGTGAAAGATCTTCAGATTTTTATTTAATTTTTATTTAGCACTTAGTAGTTCATTGGCCTGCATTCGTGTCTACTACTTATGGGGCACATTCTGTACACATTCCTTATTTAAGTGTAGGATGAAATTTGCAAATGCACTAAACTGACATAGAGCACAGGTCCTATTGCAAGTTCCACTTAAGTGCTTTTGAAAATCTCATTCATAGTGCTTACTAGAGTAAGAATACACAAAGTGCTAGAGTGCACATAGCACTTAATAGAAGGTAAGGATAAAAATTTTCAAATGTGCCTACATGATTTAGGAGCTTACATAACTTTTTAAAATGGGACTTAAGAGCATACATCTCATTCAAAGTCAATGGGACTTAAGTCACCTTTGAAAAGGCAATTGAGGTCATGTCTACACTGTGAACACTACAGTGGCATAACTGTGTCTGATGAAACCCTGTAGTGTAGATGCAGACTACAACAGGGTTTTTTTTTTTCCGTTGCTGTAGCAACTCCATCTCCCTGAGGGATGGTAGCTAGTTTGACAGAAGCATTCTTCTGTTGACCTAGCTTCATTTTCAATGACGGTTAGGTTTACATCGTTACAACACTCAGGGGGTGGAAGGGTTCACACCTTTGAGGCTCTAGCTATATAGACCTACATTTTAAGTGTAAACAAGGCATTAGGCTGCTGAGTCACATGGGTGTTTTTGAAAATTTTACCCGCTGGGAGTCTTCAGGGTAGTAAGTAGGATTGGTGACATATAGAGCTATTTGAAATTTTTTTGATAAAATGACTTTTTGTCAGAAAGTTCCAGTTCGTCAAAAACCTACACTTTTTGTGGGAACTTATGAGTTCTGACAGAGCTTTACTCAGAAAATGGTTTCTCAAGTTCAGGCAGGAATTTGTGGTCAAAATGAGGGACCCAGAGTAGCCAGTAGTTAGGGTACTCATCTGGAAAGCGGAAGATCCAGTTTCAAATCCCTGCACTACCTGATTCAGGTTAGGGGCTTGAATGTGGGTCTCCTGTATCCCACATGAGTGCCTTAGCACTTGAGCTACAGAATGAATCTCTTACTAGCCTAGTGGCGATTTAATTATTTATACAAAGCTGAACCGCTCCTGATGAGACACCAAGAGTATAACCAGTTAGGACACTTTTCCTCAGCTGTGGGAGACTTTGGTTTATGTCCAAGATGTGACTGCAGAGCAGGGACTTGAAATTGGCTCACTCTCTAGCCCGCTGTTTGCCCTAATCACCAGACCATTGTCTATTCTAGAGTGTGTGTGCATGTTTTTCACTTTTTGTAAAAAAACATTGAAAGATCTCCATTTCGTCCTGATGCGGGATGGGAACAATTTTCAAAATCTTCATAATTTTCATAGGGTAGTAGAACTAGTTCCTACCCAGCTCTAGTGATATGGTTGTGGGACTTAGTAAATGTTCAGATTTAACTTAAAATACAAATTATATTAAAATCCCCAAAGAATCTTTCTATATCTTTCTTTTTAAAAAAACAGTTTAATTGAAAGAATAAAATTTCCATAAATACGCACAATCATAATCATAATCTTGAAAATGGTTAGAAATTGAGAGGAATTCATGTTATAACATTTTCTCTTACAGAAATACTTCTGATCATAATCTAAATATGGCATTGCAATATTATCATGTGTTCAGCAACTTTTTTCTGTACATGCTTTAGAAGATGAGGGGGAAATAATTACCTCAACCTGAACTGGGCTGTTTAGATAACTAAGGTAAAATACTGGCATCATTAAGGTCAATGAGACCTTTGTCACTGACTTCATGGTTACACGCTTTCCATTTGGGGAATTCTATAAAACTTTGGACATCCCTCCCTTTTTGGGGAAGGATGTAAGGATTTTCTATTTAACTTGAATCCTAAACTGGAAGAACAAAAGAAAACTGAGTCTTCTGAAGTACTTTCTTTAGTACATTGAGAACACAAAGGGGTTCAGATTTACTTCTTGCTATCCTTAGGAATATAGACTTTTTCTGATCATTGCACACAATATTAGTTGTATATTTTACTAACTGGTACGAATCATAAGAGGAAAATCTACATTTGTTAGATAGCCACATATGTTAACACACTTTTAATATTTCACTAGTTACGGCTCAGAAAAAAAATGTGCAGATGTGATTTAGGCTTTTTTCTTTTGGTTTGAATGTCAGAGCAGTACACTTTAAAGACCTCCAGCTACACATAAATTGAAAAAGCAGAAATCCTGGAAATCTTGCTTTTATGAAGCATATGTTTCAAATGCAATTAATTTGTTTCCTCTTCCTTTGATAAGAAAATAACTTTAATCTCTTCAAGTCTGTCATCTTGAGTGTGTGTG
Organism: Dermatemys mawii; assembly: GCA_007922305.1. NCBI lineage: Eukaryota > Metazoa > Chordata > Testudines > Dermatemydidae > Dermatemys > Dermatemys mawii. The sequence continues at coordinate 23,346,925 of ML677339.1, read as the reverse complement.
TGTGTGTGTGTGTGTGTGTGTGTGTGTGTGTGTGTGTG
>ML677339.1:23293238-23346877 GCA_007922305.1 Dermatemys mawii | reverse complement strand
GTGTGTGTGTGTGTGTGTGTGTGTGTGTGTGTGTGTGTGTGTGTGTGAGAGAGAGAGAGAGAGAGAGAGAGAGAGATCCTGCTCTGTAGCTCTCTCTCTGCTACTCTGTCTCTTTGCTGGTCTCCAGTAGGCTTCACCTGAGATAGATACTTGTGCCTAATTACTAAAAACAAATTATTTTAACTCAGAAAAATTCAAAGTACAATGAAATGAAGTTGTTAAAAATGAAATACTACTACTTATTACTTTTTTAGCATTAGCATTTAAATGTGAACATTATTCAATGCTGAACAGTTGCAAAAGAAAAAAAAGGAAAAGAAAATACACATCAAAGAAACACATAGAAACTGTAAAAGAAAAAAAAACATTTATGGTAAGCAGGCGGGCCAATTCCTTAATCATCTTGCTTATGATTATCTTTTATTCTTTATCAGCTTAATCTATATCTTTATAGGTATCAGCATCAATTTTATCAGTGACCCCTTCCTGTTCATCTGATGGATATTTTTCAGCCATTTTCTTCTCTAATCTTCAGTTGCAGTATGCGATCACCAGCCTGTTTCTCATTTTTGAATAGATGATTCCCCAAACAAACCCATTTTGTTCTGCACATGCAATAATAAATGGAAACATTAAAAGAATTTCTGCCACTGCACAACCCTTTCCAGAATGATGAAGGAATAAACTGTTTTTATTCAACAACTCCACAGGATTGCACTCCATATTGTTTTACAACTGAATGGGTTACTTCTTGTTTTATTATTTGCTACTTCCATCAGAATTCTTTGTTCATTTGTATATCCTTTAAAATATGCAACAGCCACTATTAGGTCACAAATTGAATTAACTTCATCCTCACAAAGGTCTTGGCCCTGGAAGTGTGGATTAAGAAGGTAGACATCACTATTTTTGGATGCGATTGCTTGATTTTTCTGTGATATTGTCTTGGGCATTATCTTTTTCTCTTCAGCTTTTGTAAATGGACTCTCAGAAATATATTTCTTAATGTTTGGAACTTGTTTTTGGCATCTGACAGTGTAAAACTATCATTTTCCATATTCTGCATAGGCTGAACAATGGGTTCAAGCATTGATATGAATTTTGAGTTTCAAAAGACGTCATCATCAAAAATGTCAGTGTGGATAACTCAGGAGCAACATCCAGCCACCCTTTCTTCGTGAGCAGCTAATTGATCAGTTTTCTTGTATATTTCAAGATCTTAAAGATGTTTAATAGAACATGCCAATCAAGTGGCATACTCGTGTGGATGATACTAAGTGGTGTACTAAATGATGCTGAAAAATGGCTGTGGTACTTGGTTTTGAAAAACTTGACAATGCTTTTTGCTTCTCATAGATTCCCAGGCCAGAAGGGACCACTGTGAGTATCCAGTCTGACCTCCTGTAGAACACAGGCCATAGAATTCCCCCAAAATAATTCCTAGAGCATATCTTTTAGAAAAACAATCCAATTTTGGTTTTAAAATAGTCAGTGATAAAGAATCCACCATAACTCTTAGTAAATTGTTCCAGTGGTTACTTACTCTCACCATTCAAAAATTAGGCCTGATTTTCTGTTTGAATTTCTCTAGCTTCAACTTCCAGCTATTGGATCATATTATACCTTTCGCTGAAGATTAAATTAAACATTTTTCCCCAAGTAGGTACTTATAGACTGTAATCATGTCATTGTTTAACCTTCTCTTTCTTAAGCTAAATACACAAACTCAATGAGCTTAACCATTATAAGACATGTTTTCTAATCCCTTAATCATTTCCATGGCTATTCTTTAATTTTGGACAGCAGAAGTGGACAATAGTATTCCAGCAGTGGTCGCACCAGTGCCAAATATAGAGGTAAAATAACCTCTCTATTCCTACTCAAGTGGCCGTTTATACATCCCAGGATTGTATTAGCTCTTTTGGCCACAGTGTCGCTCTGGGTGCTCATGTTCAACTATTCACCCACCATGAACAGAAATCTTTTTTAGAGTCACTGCCTCTCATGATAGAGCACCTCCCATTCTATAAGTATGGTCTACATTCTTTGTTTCTAGATGTATATATTTATATTTAGTTCCATTAACATGCATATTGTTTGCTCGTACCCAGTTTATGCAGCGATCCAGATTGTCCTCTTCATTATTCATCACTCCCCCAATTTTTGTGTCATCTGCAAACTTTATCAGTAAGGATTTTATTTTCTTTTTGGTCCTTGATACAATTTTTAAATAGCAGAGGGCCAAGAAGTAGTTCCTGCGTATCTGCTCAATGATGGTTCTCTATTTACAATTACATTTTAGACCTCTCAGTTTGCCTGTTTTTAATCCATATAATGTTGGGCATGTTTAGTTTTATATCATTCTACTGTTTTAATCAAAATGTTGTGTTGTACCAAGGAGAACACCTCACAGAAATCTACAAATCTTGTATATTACACCAATACTATCACTTTTATCAGCCAAACTTGTAATTTCATTAAAAAATATTAAGTTAAACAGAATCTATTTCCCATAAACCTATGTTGATATGCATTAATTACTCTCCTTTACTTGTTTGTTAATTGAGTCCTATGAACTGCTCCATTACCTTGCCCGGGATCAAAGTCAGGCTGACAGGCCTATAATTACCTGTTTCTTCTTGTTTACCTTTTTAAAAAGTGACACATGAGCTTTCTTCTAGTCATCTGGAACATCCCAAGTATTCCAAGACTTATTGAAAATCAACATTTATGGCTCATTTTGTTGTCAGTTCTTATATATCATCAGTGGAAAGCTGCTTCATGTGGGCAGTACATTCATAACATGGAAGATGTGGATACTCAGTTATCAACAAAGCCTAAGTAACTTTCATATTAGCTATGTTTTCAGTCACAACCAAAATAACTTTCCATGGACCCAGTTCATTTAGTATTTTTTTAACTGGTGAGCAATGTATTCAGTTGTGTGGTGATGCTCATTTATACATTGGGATGAGTAAAAAACTGTTTGTGGAGTTGTAACCATGAAGTTGAAGACACCCTCACTGCAAATACTGTTCCATCCATCAGACAGTAGAGACACTTGAGGAGCTTTTGCAACACCAGCTTCATGAGCAGTGAGTATAATAGGTGAGGGAAAACTTTTCCTATCCTGGTGCTGCCTCCAACCCACTGCCGGACAACTGGGCATGGTGGCTTCCCCAAGACCGCCATCATCTCCCCCACTCCATTCCCCATCCCTGAAGGTCCCCACTGCTCATCATATTCCTACTCCCTGGGATGGGGGAGTGAAGAATGACACAGAGAGCTGGTGGACTGAGAAGGCTCGTCCAGGCGCTGCTGAGTCCAGTGGCTCAGTAGTGGGGGAGAAGGGCCTTCAGGGGTAGGTGGAGCTGGTGCTCTGGGAGGAGCTGGTGGCTCGGCCTGACCTGATTCTGGCTGCGGGGGAGGGACAACAGGGCTAGTGTCTTGGCCTGGAGCTGGGGCTAGCCTGGCACTCAGGAAGGCTGCCAGCTCGGTCAGTACTTGACTGGTCAATTGACAGGCTTGCCAACCTTAAGTGTACTGTGTTGCAAGGTTTTTCTTCATCATACCTTTAGGAGCACACAGGTAAATCTCAATAGCTTTCTTTTTTTACTGATTGTAGACTAAGTAATGTCTAAAAGAGGTTTCAGTTTAGGGTGACCAGATAGCAAGCATGAAAAATCGGGACGTGGTGGGGGGTAATAGGAGCTTGTATGAGAAAAAGACCCCAAAATTGGGACTGTCCCTATAAAATCGGGACATCTGGTCATCCTATTTCAGTTGCAGGTGAGGTGAACTTGATGACTATTAGAGATATCAGCAGCTGTTATTAAAAAATGTTGACTATGTTGTGTAGGCAGAGGCATATTGAGAAGGGTAATGCACAGTTCAGTGTAATTTAATTCAGTATCAAACAGAATTGAACTTCATTCTTTACTTGGCTTAGAGGAGCTAGACCTTGTGGGTATTTACTGAAATGTATGAGGCGGAGCAACATCAGTAAAAGGACATAGATTATATCCAGGCCATCATGTATTCTACTGCAACGTAGGTGCATGGAGATGGGCCTCTGAAACTGGCAATAAGCTCATCCCTCTCTGATACATGAGGGAAAGGATCTTCTGAGCCAGTTTGCTTGGCCAAAGTCATCTGAACCAAAGTCCTGAGTAGTGGAACTTTGTCACTTCAAAGCCTATTCAGAAACAAATCCTTGAAAATAATGACTGATGATTTTTAAATCAGTTGATGACAATTGATCAACAGCATGCCTGTGGTTATATCTGTGTGCTGTATCCTCCCTAACATTTGTGAAAGGAAGGGGGAAAGATTCACTCACACATGGAATTCAGAGGTTCAGAGCTATTAGAGGGGCCAGCACTGAGCTGCAAGGATTAGGGATGCCTTGAGGGAGCAATTTTAGGCTGAAAGCCACCAATAATTTTTGCTGCCCTGTACAGGAGTGAAATGCGGTGGTTCCAATGTTAGCAGGAATCTGTGTTTGCTACACTGACTTGCAGTGCCTGTTGCTTTCCTGACCTAAGATGTCTTTTACTTTATGCCATAATAAAGAATGTTTTCAAAGATGGAAAAAATCCATTTATTTAAAAGAAAATTCATTTATTGAAATGAAACATAACTGCTTGGGAAACAGAAAGGGCAAGGGGGTGAGGAGGGGAACCATACAATCACAGAATTGCATATATCTTGTTATCATACTCAGCTTTCCTGTCTGGAATGTTGTGCAATGAGTGCTGCGTTTCAGGATGGCTGTAATACATGGTGATGTGGATTGAGGTTGTAGTTTTCAGGGCTGGGTGGTGAAGCTATAGGTGTTGGAGGCAGCTGGTGATGATAAGAACCAGGATGTTGGAGAAAGTGGGTTGGAGGTGACATGGGGGCACAAGGGTAAGAGTTGTGGAACAAGAGCTGTGGGGAATGGCATGGTAGTGCTCCGTCTGCATGGCTACAAGTGCCTGGATCAAGACTGCTTGGCGCTCCGTGATGCTTATCAGCTGATCCATGCTTTGCTGCTGGTGCTCTGCATTCTGCTGGTAGATCCTCCTTTCACTCTCCCTCCACTCCTACGCTTTTAGATTCTTGTTAAGGGACTACTGCATTACTTCATGCAACACATCTTCTTTGCTTCTACATGGCAGCTGCCTAATTCTTTGGAGTATTTCGGCTGGTGATAACATGGACGTCTGAGTTCTCAAGGTTGCATCTGTAAAGGCAAAATGAAACACTTAACAGAGGCAGCATTGTTCACACCAGACAGAGCAATGATTCTCCCATACTTAAGGGTAAGCACAGGCTACACAATAGCATAATTTGCCTGTCCCAAAGCGAGTGCACCTAGCCCATGGGAGCCCCAAAATGCTGAGTAAGCACAGGGTCAAGGAGGACTGATTGTTTCACATCTGTATTGTCCTCTGGGTTTCTGTGCCTTGGAGAGAGCCAACAGCTGCAGGGGGGCCCTATTATGAACACTGTCCCCACATTTTCCATAGGAGTTCATCCTAGAAGATATCTTGCTGCTGACGGTGACTTGGGAAGCAAGGGAGGGTCTTCTAAAACAATGCAGCTTCCACCCTGGCCCATATGGAGCTCGCCTGTGTGCAGCAACGGTGTGGACATGTTTGCCTGACTGGGACAAGGATCCCAGGGGCTCTCCCAAGAAACCTGTGCAAGCGCACTGCCCAGCTTCTGAATGAGACCTTTGAGATCACCAAGGCCGATTACTGCAATGTGAGAGAACACATCACTGCCCTATTCTGCATCTAGACATACATGCAGCCCTAACCCTCCTCGCTCCAAGAGCCCACACCGAATAACTTGCTTTCCAAAATAAAAGCCGCTTACCGGAAACTTCCTCGGGTGTTTGTCCTTCTCTTAAGAACAGGCTGCCATGACTAGCTACCTTCCTCTTGGCTCGAGAAAGGCTCCTGGCTGCATGCATCTAGGGATTCCGGGGTGTTTTCCTCCTCTTCAGCTCCCTTGCTTCCACTTTCCTCCTCCTATTCCTGCTGCCTTATTGAACTGGTGTCTGAAGTGTCCATTGTGGTCCTCAGAGAGGAGGTAAAGTCGCCCCCAGGTATTGCATCTAGCTCTTTGTAGAAACAACCAGGTTGCGGGGACACCACTGGAGCAGTGGTTTGCCTTGTGGGCTTTGAGGTAGGCATTCCACAGCTCCTTCACTTTAACTCTGTACTGAAGTGCATCCCGGTCATGGCCCCTTTCCATCATGTCCCTTGATATCTTTCTGAATGTATTGTAATTTCTACAGCTGGAGCATAGCTGGAACTGAACAGTTTCCTCCCCCGAAACACCGATGAGGTCCAGCACCTCGCCATTGCTCCGTAAATGAGGATCGCCTGGCGCGTGGAGGCACAGTCACCTGGAAAGATTCACTGAGAGCACTCCATGCCTGGCTGACCAAACAAGAAGGGGATTTTCAAAATTCCCAGAGAATTTAAAGGGCGAGTATGATTGTTGGTCACCTCCGGACAGGGCAGTAGAGTTCAATGATGACCAGAGTGGCTAGTACAGGCATTGTGGGACACTTCTGGAGGCTGATCAGAGTGCATTAACAGACCAGGGTGTCCACAATGTTCCAGCGGAGGCAAATCAAACGTTATTCCACTCACACTCCTCGTAATCCACCTCAGCTCTAGTCGTGGAGTCAGATCGCTCTACATACCTTGCCAGTGTGGGCGCGTTGTGAGTTAGAACGCGCAGGGCAACTTTAATGCGCTCTAACTCGCAAGTGTAGACATGCCTTTGTTGTGTGTTAAATGGAATAGGATCTGCAGAGATGGAAGTGAAGGATATTTCATGAAGATAGAGTATATTCATTTATCTAAGGGAAATAGAACATTTTTTCAGCAAACTTTGGCTTCCATTGTGCCAGGAGGATAGGAATAGAGATAGTAGAAGGTGATGTCCACTTGACAGCAGTGCAGCATTTCAACCTACTAACAAAAATTCTTCCTCCTTGATAGCAACGCTCATGCTCTGGCTCCTTGCTCACCTGTTTTGTGCCTTTCTTTCCAAATGGAAGAGATGATTGCACGAGGAGAGATAGGTAAGCTACAAATTTTTCTTCTGATAATTCATTACTGGTGTCTGGTAGCAATTGTACTTTAGACACTAAATGATCTGTTGTGGGAACTCTTAACTTCTTTATTCTCTGTCAACTTCTATTTATATCATCTCCCACTTGAGCACATCCCTTTGCAATATGATTTCTACAACATTTATGCAGCTAACACCCATTCTCTTTTCCCTTCAGGTCTTTCACTGACCCACCCTTGATTTCTTCAACATTTGTCTTAAATATACCTACATTTTATTTAATTCTCATAACTCTCTTATTTGTCTGTCATAATGACAACAACACAGGAATAACTGCTTTGCAAGGGAAGTACATTCATCTGCATCTTTAACTCATTTATCTCCCTGTTCAGCTCTAACCTTCCTTTTACCTTTCAGATCCATAACTGTAGATGCATCATCAACATCCATATCTGCCTTTACCTTGGCAACAGTTCTGCTGAATTGCTTGAAGTGACTTTTTCACTTCACATCTTGATTACTGTTAGCTCCCTCTTCTGTGTCCCCTCCAACTCACTTATCCAAACTCAACAGAATGCTACAGTGTCCTTTCTTACATCTACACAAAGGTCCTTTCCTATCCTATTTTTCAAGGCCCTTCATAGACATACTTCCTTATCTTATCTCTTCCTGTACTCTCATTTTATCCTTCTATCTTCAATTTCTGGCCCATTCCTTACTTTAATCTTTACAAATGTATCCCTTGATTTCACAGCATCAGTTACCAATCTACCACCCTCCTACTTTTTTCTGTTAACTCTTTTATTCCTTTTAAAAACAAAATCAGAAACCCTTATCTTAAATGTTGACTACAACCAGTAAGCTTTTATCAAGCCTTCACATCTCTCCAAATAGAAACAACGAGGGAGCTCTAAACTAGTTAGTCTCCAGAATTTTGCAGAGAACCAGAGTTCAACTATTTTAAAGGGTAGATTGTTAGAATTGTTTCTAGGTCTAGGTGTTATATGTGGAAAGCATCAAGGTTTCACACACAAAAAAGTGGCCAGGGCTTTGTAAAATAATGGGGTTAGTTTGTTTTTGTCCATTAACTAATGTCTCTCTTAGAGTAACTAGGGTCAGATACTTACTACATTCTTATATTTGGATCATTAAAGTTTGACTATAACAGTTTGTTTAACAGATGAAGATAGGATATTTGGCTAACAAGGGCAAGCATTATTATTTTTCTATTTGTAGTGTTAGTGTCATAGACTTATTTAACTGATAATAAAATTTGTTTATATTTCCATCTCCATGTATCCCATACCTTTCAAATGCCAGGGGAACTGCAATCAATTACTAGTGAGGTAATAGATTTTGTCATAGCAATCTTTTTCTACAGTGGTACTCTGCTACTTACTTTCACAAATGCAAACACAGTAGGGGGTCAGTGGGACGCCTAACCTTTCTCTCTGCTTTTTACTTTCCACCCGGAAAGAAGTTGAGGTGGGGGTTCTGCAAAGCATCTAAAATAGAAGATCTGAACCCCTCATTGCTATTATTTACAGATACGTCTGAGGTTTCTAAAGTGTGCTGTAGAGAAGAACACACATTGAGCTACACTGCCTGGCTCTGTTGATCATTTTACAGACTATTTTATTTCCTTCCAAGAATGGCCTGTACACTTCAGGAGGTTTCCTTTGGTGTTTAGAAGGATTTTGAGTGAGAGTCTCATTAAGGAAGCTCCCACAATGAGAATGTCCTTAGGCTTTTGTTGACTTTTGAGTCCTTTTCAGAATCTGTAGGTTTCTTTTTCTAAGTGTAATAAAAATTACTATATTTTACAAAGACCTTTTTTAGTGCTCAAGAATATATTTTTCTAAAAGAGCAACTATGGGCAAATATTTGTTTAGTGCCGTTATGTCATATTTTAGAATGGGAAATGCATAGTGCTTTTATTGCTTCAGGAAGTTTTTGTACTTTATTATCAAATCATCTTATAATGCCAACTGCTTTTGAAAAATAACCATTGCAGTCCTCCATCTCTTCCTCTAATATGGTTGTATTGCCATCAGCAATGTTATAATAAAGTGCAGTCAGCCTAATCTAGCTGCAACTGGATTACTGTCCTGTGTACACTCTGTGAATTCACTGTCTCAGTGAATCATGCTTCATTCTGATTAGGCAACAAGTATTTTGGATAATATTGAAACAAATCTGTAAAAGGTTAAAAGAAAAAGAAGAAACCATAAAAACAAGATATTGCAGATACACCAGATTAAAAATACCTTGCAGCCAAAGGTTTGGCCTGTTGTTAACTTCTAGTTTACTTTATTATCCATGATACCCAATATGGTTTTATAGGGCTCCTAAACTACTAAACTAACTGCACAGCCCATGTAAATGGCAGAGGCGGGAGAAAGTCTGTTAGGGAGAGTTGTAAGGGTAACAGCAGCACAGCTCCATCATTATTTCTACAGGAGCCACTTCTCAGATTGGTGGATCACCCAATGCAGCAGGTCTGGCTAGTAGATCCACATAGTCAATGACTTGCTAGCTCCCCTCTCATCTGCCACCAATAATTCCTTACATTCTTGGGCACAGAAAACTCCTATGGAGCTGTGCTCTACAGTGCACAGACAGTACAGACCTCTTCACTCTCTCAGATTCTGAAATCTTGCAATAGGGAATACCCTAGTAAAATGTTGTTTTTTCCTTTAAGTTCACAAGGTAGAATGTTCCTACGTACGGACAACAAATAATGCTGATCTAGACTGGTTGTTTGGCACAGCAATAATACATATGAGAGACCAAAAGCTAAGACAGCATGTTGGTATTAAGCTACCGCTTGTCTGGAGAAAAGAAAAATGTTAAAATTACTTGTATTGCATTATGTTTTTCATTGGCTTTAAATGAAAAGGCAATTCCCTTCAAAGGAATATACATTAATACTAAACATAAGAACTGAAAGAATCCTGCGTGTAGAAGTCTTTCAGTGAATTAGTCACTTTGCCAGGAAAACTCTCATTTCATTTTGTTCTTAAAGACAAACTTTGGAGGGGGAGGGGAAGCAGGAGATGTGAATAGTGGGTTATATTTTTGCTTGATAAAAATCTATTTATTGAATTATCAATTAATGCTTCTTTTCTATATATTTAGGAAGAAACACAGGTTCTATAACATTATCATAGATTTCACTATATTCCTATTCAATTGAGGTTAGCTGGTTTTCACCAGGTTTGATAATATGGTTTTCTACAAAGGAACAATGTACGCTTTAATTACTAGTTTCTGCCTAGGATAAATTCAAAGTTGGAATATTTAAGGGCAACAATAGTCAAGCCATTCAGAGTTCTAGGATTATTGAAGGTCAAAGTTGAGGGGCATTGACAGTATGTGTGTTTGTTAAAAAAGATTCCTTACCTTCAACACACAAGTTTCCAGAAAAACACATATCCCCGCTTCCTAAAGATATAGGGTGAAATCCTGGCCCCAGTGAACTGTTAGCATTAGAAAGAGCCTAGGTCTGCTACCAGATTCATTGGTGCAGATTCTCAGATGGTGTAAATTATCGTAATTTGATTGAAATCAATAGCAACTGGAGCCATTGCTGCTGAAAACCTGCCCCATTATCACCGTAGGCTTATAACATTGCTTAAAAAAAAACTATTCTAAAAATTACAGATGTACAAATTCTCAGCAAGAATTTTTGTAGTGTTTTTTTTTTAATCCTGTGCCTTCTCCCATCACAATGAGAGAGACTTCACCCTCCCCACCCCCAAAAGCTTTTAAGTTCATGGAAGATAGGTCCATCAGTTGCTATTAGCCATGATGGCTAGGGATGCAACCCCATGCTCTGGGTGCCCCTAAGCCTCTGAGGGTATGGTTACACTTACAAAATTATAGCGCTATTGCTTATAGCGCTCGCCTTATACAGCAATAATAATAGTGCTATTGTATGTCCACACTGAGATGCTCCAGCGCTATAGCATGGCCACATTTGCGGCAGTTAATACGGCATTAAGAGCAGCGCATTAGGGCAGGTATCCCACAGTACACCTCTTCCTGATCTGGCGCAATGGCTTGTGGGAGGGGGGGCGTCACTTGCGGGGCATTCTATATCCTGTTTGAACTACCCATGATGCTTTTTGGCATATCCCAGCAATCCCTGTGTTTCCTTCCACCTCCGGCGCCATCTTTCAAGGGTTTCAGCAAGGCACGCTCCGTCTTCCATTGTCGAGTGCTGCAATGAATCCAGAACTGCTGAGGGACATGCTGACGACTGTCGCCAGCACATCTCTGTGTGCAGTGGAGTTATTCCTTGACATGCAGGATGACAGTGATGATTCTGAAGATGAGATCGAAGCGGTGAATGCATTCGACACAAAGCTGCTTGTCTCATTAACGGACATGCTCACGGCTGTTGAACGCCGCTTCTGGGCACGGGAAACGAGCACAGAGTGGTGGGATCGCATCGTCATGCAAGTCTGGGACGACGAGCAGTGGCTGCAAAACTTTCGAATGAGAAAAGCCACTTTCATGGGACTGTGTGCTGAACTCGCCCCTGCCCTGCGGCGCAAGGACACCAGACTGAGAGCTGCCCTCCCGGTGGAGAAGCGGGTGGCTATCGCGATCTGGAAGCTGGCTACCCCAGACAGCTACCGATCGGTGGCCAACCAGTTTGGGGTTGGAAAGTCGACCGTTGGAGTTGTGCTGATGCAAGTGTGCAGGGCCATCAATCGCATCCTGCTACGAAAAATCGTGACTCTGGATAACGTGCATGACATCGTGGCTGGCTTTGAAGAAATGGGTTTCCCTAACTGTGGTGGGGCGATAGATGGGACCCATATACCCATTCTCGTGCCCGCCCACCTAGCTGAGGAGTACGTTAACCGAAAGGGGTACTTCTCCATGGTTCTCCAGGCGCTTGTGGATCACCGTGGGCGTTTTACTGACATTAACGCTGGCTGGTCTGGAAAGGTGCATGACGCACGCATCTTCCGCAACACTGGCCTGTTCATGAAGCTGCAAGCGGGGACTTTTTTCCCAGACCAGAGGATCCCCGTGGGGGAAGTGGAAATGCCCATAGTGATTCTTGTTGACCCTGCTTACCCTTTAATGCCCTGGCTCATGAAACTGTACACAGGGAGCCTGGACAGCAGTCAGGAAAGGTTCAACTACAGGCTTAGCCGTTGTCGAATGACTGTGGAGTGTGCTTTTGGGCGTCTGAAGGCGCGCTGGCGTTGTCTTTATGGGAGGCTAGATTTGGCCGAGGGTAGTATCTCCGCGGTTATTTCCGCATGCTGTGCCCTACATAATCTTTGTGAGCGGAAGGGCGAAGGCTTCACTCAGGCATGGTCCTCTGAGGTTCAACGCCTGGAGGCCACATATGCCCAGCCAGAGAGCAGGGTTCATGGAGGGGACCAGCGCGAGGCTGTTAGGATCAGGGAAGCCTTGAGGGAGCATTTTGAGGCTGAAAGCCAGTTCTGAAGTGAGGTGCAGATGGAGGGAGGGAGGGAGCATTCTTTTAACAGGAACAGGCATTTGCTTTTCTGTAGCCTGTAATAATGTATGTACACTTAATAAAAAAACCCATTTATTAAGAAGACAATTCATTTATTGAACAGGTACTTCGGTTGCTGAAAGAAAATATTGTGATGCATGTGAGGGGGAAGGCAGGGGAGGTGCAATGGGGGTGTCGTGGGGTCAGTCAGAGATCGGAGTATGTCCGGGTCTCTGAGTCTCCAGTGCCCTCAAACTGGCCATGTCCCCCGAACCCCATTTGCGGTGGCCAGTGAGGCATGTTATTAGGGGTAGACTGCAGTGGATAATGGTCTGGGGTCTGGGGGTTGTCCGGTGAAGACAGAGGGGTTGGAGGCAGCTGTGGATGGTGATAACCATTTGGCTGATGATACTGGCCTGGAGGGTACAGAGGCAAGGAAGGGGAAGGGAGTTGGGGCAAACGATAATTGGGGTGGTGGGTGCGGAGCTTCTGCTCTGCAAGGGTGAGAAGCCGCTGCATAGTCTGCAATTGAAGCTGCAGTAATGAGAGCAGCTTGTCGGTGCTTTTCCGGCGGTGAATCGCGTTCTCCTTCCGCGCCTTCTCCCTCAACTTGCTCTCATTCTCCCTCCACCTCTGTGCAACTCGATTCTCCGTTACAGCCTGTTGCATTACTTGCTGTACAAGATCCTCTTTGCTCCTTCGTGGCCGCTTCCTCAGTCGCCTGAGCCTCTCAGCTGTTGATAAGAGCGATGGCGAAGGGGTGAAGGACGACCCTTCTAAAATAAAAAGATACATTTCACAGTGGTTCCCTTGTAAAGAGCAGACATGCCTATCATTCCCCCGCATTCCCCGTTTGGCTGTCCTGCAGACAGCACAGATACAGCAACGGAGCCCCTGCCATGGTGAGTGGACTCCAGAGGCAAGGGAAATGATTTTTTCCCTGCCCTGAGAAGCTGTGGCGGGGGAGGGGGTGGGGAGTGCCGGTACGTTTCAGGAGCCCCAGTGTGAGCAGCAGGCAGGGGGAAGGATTTCTCCCCTCCCCTAAAAAGTGGTGGGGGGGGGGGGGGGGGGGGTGGAGTGCCGGGAAGTGGCAGGAGCCCTACTCTGAACACTGTTCCAACATTCTCCGTAGGTGTTTGTCCTGGAAGATATCTCGTTGCTTCGAGTCACTGAGGAGCAAAGGGAAGGGATTTTATTAAGATGCGGCTTCCGCCCAGGGCCATATGCAGCGTGCCTATGTGCAGCAATGCTCCCCCCACCCATTGTGGCACAGTGGCAGGGACTAGTGACCGTGACCAGGACGGGGACCACCCTGGCTCTCCCGGGAAACCTGCGCTGGCGCATTGCAAGTGCTCTTTTTGAGACCTTTGAAGAGATTACTGATGATGACTACCGCGAGGTGATAGACTACATCAATGCTCTATTCCACATGTAGGCAAGCATGCAAGCATCCCCTTCCACCCCAAGCTGCCTGCCTTCCCCATAGAAAAGCAGCTTTACCGCCGCAATGCACTGCTGAGCTGGCCCCTGCAACTGCCGGACGCTGTGGCTGTCCGCCCTCGTCCTGGCTTTAGAGGAGAGCTCCTGGCTGCATGCCCCCCTGCCCTCCTCCTGGCTTGAACAGAGCACCAGGTGGAATGCCCCCCTCATCCCTTTCCACCCCAAGCTGCCAGCCTTCCCCATAGAAAAGCAGCTTTACCTCCGCAATCCGCTGCTGAGCTGGCCCCTGCAACCGCCGGACGCTGTGGCTGGCTGCCCTCCTGGGTTGAGAAGAGCTCCTGGCTGCATGCGTCCAGGGACTCCTCCGTGCCCTGGATCGCTGCTGCCTCGTCCTCATCCTCCTCCTCTTCTTCATCCTCCTGCTCTTCGTCCTCCTCTTCACCCCCCCCTTCACTGGTGGGCTGGGAAGTGTCCGTGGTGGTCGATGGAGTGACCGTGGGATCACCACCAAGTATCGCGTGCAGCTCCTTATAAAATCTGCAAGTCACCGGGGCTGCCCCGGAGCGGCCGTTTGCCTCGCGGGCTTTGCGATACGCATTCCTAAGCTCCTTTACCTTAACACGGCACTGCAGAGTGTCCCGCTCATGGCCTCTTTCTGCCAAGGCCCGTGATATCTGCCCATAGGTGTCAAAATTCCTGCGGCTAGACCGCAGCTGAGACTGAACAGCCTCTTTCCCCCAGCAGCTGATGAGGTCCAGCACCTCACTATTGCTCCATGCTGGGAATCGCCTATTGCGAGGAGGCATGGCACGTGGAGTCATGATGATCAATCTGAATGATCACCTGCAACGATTCCCTGAGACCACGCCACGCAATCAATCAGATCAATGAGAATGATCACCTGCAAGGATTCCCTGAGACCACGCCACGCAATCAATCTGATCAATGAGAATGATCACTTGCAAGGGTTCCCTGAGAGCACGCCACGCTTGGCTGGAGCAAACAGGAAGGGGATTTTCAAATTTCCCTGGAACTTTAAAGGGCGGATCTGACGTGTGGTCACCTGAGGACAGGACAAAAGAGTTTGCAAGTGATGACCAGAGTGGCTCGAACGGGAATTATGGGACAGGCTGGAGGCCAATTAATACGCAGTGGGTGTCCACATTCTTCCTGTAGCGCTACAGCAGGTGCGCTACAGCCCTTATTCCCCATGAGGAGGTGGATTTATAATAGCGCTATAACTCCGCGGTTATAGTGCTATTAGTGCCTTGCCAGTGTGGACGGAGAGTAGGTTATAGCGCTCGTAGGGGCTTTATAGCGCTATAAAGTGCCAGTGTAACCATGGCCTGACTGTCAGATGTAGGGACTGCATAACAAGGGATAGATCACCTGATAATTGCCCTGTTCTGTTCATTCTGTTTGAAGCATCTGGCATTGGTCCCTGTCAGAAGACAGGATACTGGGCAGGATAGACCATCGGTATCATCCAGTATTGCTGTTTTTATTGTAAATATTACACAAGTAAATGTACACAATGTTTATTCATCAGTTCCATTATTTGGAAGGAAGGTAGGCAACAAAGAAGATGGCCCAAATAGTTCCTAGTGTACAGTTTCCTATAGGAAAAAGAATTCTGTGTTAATATGTTTTTATAGTCTATAAAAGTGACTAAGATGTCAGAGCTTTGTAAGTGTCAGGATATTTGATATCTTACAATGCATGTATGCTATAGATAGCTGATAATTGAGAACATGAATCATACTATAGAAAGATTAGGGTTATAGCAACAAGTATTCTTGTCTGTTTTAGGATTACATATAAAAAGTTGATTAAGATATTCATTTGCAAGAGAGCATTCTTCATACAGAGAATCCACTGAATAGCAATTTATGTAATGGAAAATCCTGCCTTATAGATATTTTTTTCTTTGTATCAAACTGCTTTGCACTCATTTAGTATAAAGGTGGCATTTTAATATCAACTCTCATTCAGCTCATCTCCATTTTTTACATATTTTCTGCTCTGCACAATAAGGGGGGTCAGTTCCATGGGTACCCTGCATAATTTGTCCATGTACCACAGTTGCAGAACCATTTGTATCCTGAGCAGAGGATTCCCCAAGGAATAGGGGCATAGCACCAGTGTGTCTGCCAGATCTTGCTGCTTCTCCAATCCCAATGATACTGCCCACCCCCCTTGCCCGTAGAGGGTTAAGATAGACTATAAGAATAGGGGTTAGCTCCCTGCCATACCAATCATAAGAGTCCTCAACCACCCTGGATTCATTTCTTTTAAACCCCGCATTCCCAGGGAATGAGTCAGCAACCACTCTGACCCTTTTTTCAGCGGTTTTCATCCCCCCAGCCATAAAGACCTGTTCCCTTCTCTCAGCCAGCCAGTCAAATCCCCCATCCCCCACTTAAAGGTGCAGAAGGGAAGGTTCACAGGAAGGTTCTCATCTCCTTTACCCATTTTTTTTAAGCAACTAGTAAAGAACAAGTAAGGTTGCACAAGTAATATCACAAAAAGTGAATATATGCAAATATTAGAGTATTCAGGTTCCCACAGCAATATTAACTTGGCCACGTTTGCACATATGTAGCACTTTATACACATACTTTACTCTTAAATGTGTACCTTAATATCTTAAAACAGTTCGTGAAATATGGGCAAATTAACATTTCAGTAAAAAAGGACTTGTGCTTTTCCTGACTTCCATGGTTTTCTGTGATCTTCAGCAGCAATCTTGAAATTACCTTGACTTTATTATTTGTTTTTTGGAATATTGTTTTGGCCTTGTTAAATGGTTTGTATTTATGTCAATTGCTATCTGGGAAATAATATGGAACAATGTCTGGAACAATAATTCCACTCTTTAAAGAAGAGTGAAAAACACTTGAAGGAAAAACCCTCTATTTTAACTGTTTTATACTTAACTTGAGGAAGCTCAGAACTGGGACTTTTATTGGAAAATTCTAAATAATGTCAAAATATATTGTGGCAAATTGAAATCAATTTGATTATTAACTTTTTAAACAAATGTTATTTAATCAAAGCAAAATCCTGCTTGCATTATTGTCACTTTTTAATATTGATATTGCGGTGTAGCCCAAAGGTCCCCATCAGGATCATATTTATATTGTGATAGGATCTGTACAAGCAGTCATGCTAGGGGGACCTGATATTGGGCCATGACAGATGCATGGAGGATCTCTGAGCTGTTCTGTTGGCGGAGAGCGGGACTGTTCAGAGAATCATTTAAGACTGGGCTCTGTAACACACTATTCTACTACCTTTAAAAGAAGGCAGCATATACAGTAGGTCTTAACTGTGCTTCTAAACCAGGAAGTCATGCCCAATTAGGCTGTGGTGCACTGGTGGGATGCATTAGCCATTTCAGTTTAGTGCTTAAGGAAGTGCTGTGCTGCAATTGTACCTAGATAAATACGCACTCTGTATGCCGTATAGTGCCAAACCCCAAAAATACTGTGCATATTTTAAAAAAGAACAAAAAAACAAAATACAATTCCAAGCTACTTTTCAAACAGTTCAGCTTTAAAAATCTTTTTGCTGCCTGTTTGATAAAAGAACAAGTTAGACCTAGGACTGCAGGCAGTTGCTGTTGTTTCTGTAGAAGTATATTAGTTTCATATGTTCCATTTGGAAGAGTCTGAAATTTATCATTGTGAAAACAATTCCAAGTCCTATTTTTGTTAAGTCAGAATAATTTCTTGCTCACCTAACATGCTCCATCATTTTCAGCCCTGATTGTCTTTCTATTTGTTTTTCCCGGTGGTGTTTCTAGTTTAAGGCTGGGAGAGTAGTTTGTGACTATTGAACTGGTAAGAGTTTTTCCTACCTTTTCTGATTGTCTCAAAAGTTATTAATGTTTCTTGTCAGCCGAGATTTGAGGATGAAATCTGTTTATCGAACAGTAGATGGAAATCTACTTGACTTGCACAAATATGGAGCTGAGTTGAAGGGGTTAGAACGTGAGCATATTCTAGAATTGTGGGCGTGGTGAATGAAGCATGAAAGTAGAGTATCACCACTTTTCTCCCTACTTCAATCCTATATACTTTGTCATATGCAGGACACGGTCAGCTGTTTCTTTTAGCAAGAATTATGCAAATTGTTTTCCCATCAAACCAAATTCAGATCAGAACACTCCTGAACTTTAGAAAAGTTCAGCTCTAGATCCTGTTTAGGACAGTCAGCTCCCCAGATCTGAATGCATCTGAACTTTGAGGAAGCTGGGGTCTGGCTACTAACTTGGTCCTGCGCTAGGCATATAGGGCTACATTTTCTGCTGTCGTAAATTGGTTCCATAGCTGCTGGAACTAGGGGTGCTGAGGATGCTGCCATACCCCCTTGGCTTGAAGTGGTTTCCAGTATATACAGGATTTATAGTTTGGTTCAATGACTGTCAGTATCCCCACTATAAAAGCTGTTCCAGCACCCCTGATTAGTGCAGCTGCACAGACTACAGTAAACCTGTATCAGTTAACAACAGCAGAAAAAATTGGCTCAGCTCTTTTATAGGAATTGACATATCTGGCTTCCCTATATTCCTGTGGCAGGGAAGAGAAAGGGCTATCAAAAATTCTCATCTGGAAACTGTTTGCACTAGGGAAGCATCTGCTTCCAGAGTATTCATGTTACTACTGGAGACTTAATATTTATGTGCTCTCATTTCAAAGGAGTATTTCCTCTTCTGAAACTTTACTTGGATTTCCCCCTTTGCCTCAGTTATTTGATTTTCTAAAACAGAGGTGGGCAAACTACGGCCTGCGGGCCACATGTGGCCCGCTAGCCATTTTTATCCGGCCCGCAAACTTGTTCCTGGGCTGGGGGCAGGGCCGAGCACAGAGTGCTTCAGGATCCCGTGCTCCCGGCCGGGGCCAGGATCAGTGCAGGGAACCATGCGGTCTCAGCGCTCTTGGGCCAGGGGCCGTGCGGTGATCTGCTCCCAGGTATGGGGCGGGCGCTGCAGGGCCCCAGGGCTCCCGGCTGCGGGCCGGCCCAGGAGCGCGGCGTGGAAGCAGCGGCGCCTCAGTGCTCCCAGGCGGCGGCCTGCCCAGGAACACGGTGTGGAAGCCGGGGAGCCCCAGCGCTCCCGGTGGGGGACTGGCCCAGGAGCGCAGCGCGGCAGCCGCGGGGCCCAGCGTCCCTGGCCGGGGGGCCGGGCCGGGTGCAGGGAGCCAGCTGTGGGGCTTCTGCGCTCCCGGCCTGGAGCCAGACCCGGTGCGGCGTGCCGCGGGGCCCCAGTGCTCCCGAGCCAGGTGCCGGGCCCGGTGCAGGGAGCTGTGGGGCCACGCACTCCCTGGCCTGGACACAGCCAAGGCCAAGCCACAGAGCCTAGTGCTGGAGCTCTGGAAGGTAAGCAAGGGGGATTTGTGGGAGGGTCCTGGGGGTGGTAGTGGTTAGGGTGGGGGTGGGAGTCTTGGCGGGGAGGGGGGCTCAGTTGGGGCAGTCCGGGCACAACAGCAGATATGGGGTGGGGTTCTGGAGGGGTGGTGGTTAGGGTCGGGGTTGTTGGGAGGGGGGCAGGGGACAAAGAGCGGGGGGCTCAGGGGGTCGGGTCCTGGGTGGCAGTTAGAGTAGGGGGTCTCCGGAGGGGGTGATCAGGGACAAGGAGTGAGGGGGGGTTGGATGGATTGGCAGTTCTGAAGGGGGGTGGGAAGTGGGTGGGGGTTGCATAGGGGGCAGAGCCTTCCCTGCTTGGCCCTCCTCATAATTTTGAACCCCAGTGTGGCCCTTGGGCCAAAAAGTTTGCCCACTCTGCTCTAAAAGGAGTCTTCAAGTGCAGTACATATCCTGGATTTGTTCCCAAAAGTCATTCTGGAAGAGGGCCTTCCAGTGTGAGAATTCAGCTATCTCAGGCCCCCATCTCAAGCACATGGGAACATGGACAACCAAACCTTCAGTTTCAACACTTGTGTACGTGGTTTGTAGATGAATATAGCTGGGAGTATTCCATGGAATAGTGTCTTTGACGCATGTGATTGAACAATAGCTCTGTTAGACATCTATTAGCTTGTTTCTATTGAAGTCAGTAGGAATTTTGTCATTGACTTCAATTGAAGAACAGGATCCTCACTTTATAATCCGTGCTGAAGATATGTTTTTCATTGATATTACAAAGCGCCATGTAATTAGGAGAATCACCAGCCTCATGCTGACTGAGGAGAACTCTGTTATGGTAGTGCCCTGTGGGGATTCAGGATACCTCCCCCTTCATCACAACTCTGGCTGATTAATATTGCTTGTCATGGAACTTTCATCCTCTGTTCTCTTAGCTCACTCCACTAACATACTCATTCTGGATGCACTATTTGTTTCTACCCTCTACTAGTCTCAGTTCATCTCTGAGGAATACTAAAGAAAATTCATTGGAATAGTTATTGTAGAATAGCTTTCCATGTGGACACTCCGTTCTGGAATACAAGTCACTTTATTCTGGAATAATTAGTGTGCTTCCAAAGTGAAGTAATTATTCTGGCATAAAATTCCTTTTTTTATTCTGTAGCACAGTATCCCAAGAAGGAGCTAGTCTGGAATAGCTATCACAGAATAGCTTGTCCTAGACAATTTTCTTGTGTAGACAAGCCCCAAGACCCGACACAGAAGTTTGGGACAGATTGAGAGAAGACGTTCACACAGTGAATCTAGTACCTTGTAGCTGTGAATTGTAATCAAATTATTTTGCAGGGGGACAAAGGTTGGCTAGAACAAGATATACAACATGGTTACAAATAAGCCCTACAGCAGAAGAGCTGGGGGAAACATTGCTTTCTTCTCTCACCTCACAGCTGTTTCTGTATTTACTATTATACCATGTTCCAAATGTTGCTTTCTCACAAAGCAAGTTGGCTCTTGCCTCAGTGTTCAGTTCCCAAGAAAACATGGTGATGTTAGAAGAGTTGTACTTTTTTTCTTGTAATACCACATTGGCTTAGTCTTTTACTGATGGATGCTTGGACATGGCTTTATTCATAGCTGGCATCAGTTTTGTAATATTAGTTTAATCCTTATAAAGCTTTTCCGTGTTAGTTTTCACAAACATGCAAACACAAACAATCATCACAAAAAGTCTTTGCCACTTTATTCAGTACAGTCTGGTACAATTGTCAATGTGGAGGTCAGGGGCTGAGGCTAAGGGTTGTTGTAGGTCAGAGCTGAAGCAGAGCTGTGTGGAGAAGCTTGATAGCACTTGCCTATCTCATGGCTTGTTTTTCTCCAGTGTTAGCAGCCCATCATTCACATGACTTCACTCACAATATTTTTTAAAGAAACCACCTACAAGAACAAAACCAACAACAACAAAAAAGTCCACTCTACCTTCCTTCTCCAAGCACTTGTGTTTTCCACAGCCTAAAATGCTAAAACCCTGCTATAGAAGCATAAGCAACTTAAGAGAAAAAAAAATATGTTTAAGGTTCACCTGCATAACATGTTAGTATATTTATTGAGTTAGTTAAGGCTGTGACACACTGAAGGTGCAGAGAGAAGGAGCAGCAAGGGTTTCAGATTGTGCGATGGGAGTGATAATGAATGTGACCTGGAGCAGAGACAGAACATTTGGCACCACTGGTATATGTGTTTAGAATGAATTGAATGGTGTGTCTTTAATAACTGCAAAACACCTTATCTTTTCTTTTGAGCCAGCTTGCTTCCTATATTTTGTGTTTTCCTTTCTCTTACAGGCTTCCTGTAGATTCTGAAAAAAAATACTTTTAAAAGCCTTATTTCACTTTTCAGTTGGGAGGTGGGGGAAAAATACTTTTCAGTGTCACATTGGAAAACACTTTAGCAAAATAGTCTTGTGCAGGTCATTTTCTTTCTCTTTCCCTGAGCCCTCACTTTTTTTTTTTTTTTAATTAACAACAGACCTCCACTCCCGACTCCCAAGGCATAGACATGAACCTCAGTGGCCATTATATTTCCACTGATGCTTGTTTGTAGATGTCATCTTGAAGATTTGCATGGTGCAAAGATTGTGTCAGCCCTTCAGTCTAGTAAAAGCAAAAAGAAAATCACCTCTTCTCTGAAAGTGCATTCCATACATCTCCATCTTTGTGATAGCACTGAAGTCATTATGTAGCAGTTGGCCCTGATACGCTTGCACAGACACAAATTGAGTCCGACAGGACTGATGTCTCATGGACTTTGCTGTCATTTGAAATGTTGGCACAAAGATGGTAGCGATGAAAGGGGGGAGCTGATGCCTTCAGCATGTTGCCTATGAAGATTTCTTAAATTCATATCTCTTGATAGTGGTAATGGATTCGAGAGGTAGTTTTACAAAAGGGATTGATAACAGCAGTAGATTTCTAACATCTGGTCATCTCTTTTCTTCTTCCGTGAATAGATTCTTTCAGCATGGCACTGTAGTATAAAATAGGCTCTTCATACCACCCACAAGTCTGTAAGATCCATCAAGTGGAATAATTAGTATAATTCACCCCCCTCCATTTTGGTTTTTATCTTCACTGCATGGAAGCTACTCATGCAGGGTAATGAAAAAGATAGTATCTGTTTTTCTTATTGTGCTTGAGCTAAGTTTCAGACCTGCCAAAGTATATATCTTACAACTCTTTCAAACAGTGCAATTAAATTGCAGTGTTATTTTAGCGACACAGCTGGGCTATTTTGGGATATCGCTAATATTTCCTCTCAGAGGGAAGAATTTCTATGTTCTGCAATTTCTAATATTGCTTGGGTGGAGTGGATTTACGAAAGAATAAAATTGATTTCTTCTTAAAGGCGGATGCTTAAACTGTGTTGTTGATTAGTTCTTATATAACATGTTAATCTGACTGAACTGAATCTTGGCTCTTTAGTTATGATTTCTATATTGCATAATTTAAATATACAGGAAAATCAGAGAGGAAATGTAACTTTTGAGACACGTGTGACCAAAACTGAATATGAGTTTTGATGTGTTAATATGGAGGATCCAATATGCTAGCAGTGCAAAGCTGGCATTAGGAATAGTCTGAGAAGCAGATTTAGCCCTGTCATTTCCACCTGATGCCAGGAAAGCAGCTTCGAGTATGTCATTTGTTAGTGGACTTCTATCGAGCACATGGAATCCATTCTTAAACCCTTCCTTACAGCATCAGTATGTTTCATTCTGGTGATGTATTAAACTAATAGTTCATTAGAAATGACAACTCATTCTCATGGTGTATTACTGAAAATGCAGTGCTGAGCCAACACATGGGATCATGACAAGACCCAGCACATGGAATCGGTTGATCTGAACATGGGAGAAGAAAAAAATGCACTGGGGACAGGATGTTCTATGGCTCCAACATTCTGGCTTCAGTGCTAGTAACATCTCCAGCACCTCGCTATCTTCGGTGCACTACAGTCTCCTGAAGATTCTTTGTATTTTTAAACTGTGTTTGCCTTTAACTGTAAATATTGGGAAACAAAAACAACCCCTCTAAACATATTTTGCTCTCTCTCTTTTTCTCTCCACCGCTCCACAGGCTCTGAAAATACTTCATCAGAAATTTCAGATCGGACAGATTCATAGTGGCTTCTGAGCCAGTGAGACCGAGGCTGCCAAAGCATGCTGGTGCCAAGCTGTCGGATGATGCACGTAGCCGGGCCAGTGGTGGTGCTCCTGTGCTTTCTGCTTTCTGCTGACGCTGAAAGTAAGCTTTACTATTCAATGGTATTGAGGTTTTAGCCATAATGAACAGTTTTGTTTTCAGCTAACAGTTGCTGAGGGCCTCTGAATAAGTCTCCTTTTCAGTAAATCTTAAAATCTGTGAGATCGTCTGGCTCGCGGCCAGTATTTGAACAGGTTTGTTTATGTGATTTCCTTACCATTTTTCCTCCTAATGCCCCTTTTCTTAGTCATCTAATAGTTTCTACTGTTCTCTTTTTCTTTTCTTTTCTTTTTGCCAGTTAGTTGGCAGAGATAATACTAGTGAAATTATATAGGCAAAGTGAAGTCTAACCTTGCTTACCAAATGGCAAATATCAGATAGTTCCATTAGGAACTTGTTTACTTCATTGGATATTTCTTTTTAAGTTTAGTAAAAATAAACAATAGACTGTTGACTCCAATTAAAATTCCAGGCGCTTTGTAGCTGTCACAGCAGCTGTTCTAATGTATTATTTCCGACAGCTGTCGTGGAGTACAGTATTCAAACAAATCAAGCAGAACTGACAACTTTGGTCTGATTGGGTAGTATAGGTACCAAAGTTCTGTGTATTGGACTTATTTTATGATACTGCAAGGTTTTGGTCCATTACCTTACCGATTAATGAGAAGATAATATCTTCTTTTTAATTGGGAAGTAATTAGGCTGACCTTGTTTACATGTGTTGTTTTTCCCAGCTGTCCTGTGGCTTTTTGCAGAAACATTATACCAACAAGAAAAGCCACTTGCCTCTACCTGTTCATAGGCTGGTTTACTACAAGATGTTCACTTGGTACAGCAGCATTTTTCTCTTGGATTTTCTTAGCACTATTAAAACATCAGCATTCATGAACCTCTGACTTTAAAGTTGATTCTGATCTCCCTTACAACTATGAAAACACAAAGGAGATAAATAGAGTTACAAGAGAGAAAAAGTGGTGCGAGATCAGATTCGGACACTGTTTTAGTGAGAATACATTCAGTTCTCATTAAGGCTGTTAGTAAGCTTACTGTGGACTTCGAGTGCATTGAATTACATTGAGACAGCAACTCCTAAAACGTGGAAATGCAAAAAGAATGATTAAGGCTCTGTTTTCTAAATGTAACACCATGAAATTGAAATACATGAAAAAACAAGCATGCACAAAACATACATGTTTGTAGAGTACTGACAGTTGAGATTATTTGGGTCGTTTCCAGACAGTTAATGACCAGCTGGGATAGTTGTGTCTAAGGTGAAGCCAAGGACATTTTAAGACTTTAGCCAGCAAATAATTAACTGGGAAATAGTTCAAGCACTAGACATTTCTGGTGTTTTAAGGCACCACCTATTTTAAAAAACAAAATCTTTTCTTAGTGGACAATAGATTTTAGAATCTGGTATTGCTTTTCTATGTAAGATGCCAGAGTACTGTACTTCTGGTGGAGCCGAAGTGAATTATTGTATGGGTTTATATTGCTTGTTCTTTACCAATCAGATAACAATTGGCAAAAGGACCGCTGCACTGCTCTTCTCTTTTTTATAAAGCTTATGAGCGAAGGGAATATACTCCACTGAGGGCTAATGTAGGATTTACTTTCAAACAGGCTGTACTATAAAAGCACTTTAATAAGGATCTTAATAGTGCTTTGAGATTAGCTTTTCAAAATTATTGTGTTCCTCTCGCATTACTTTAATACTTAAAACAAAATGTGGCAGTAGGCTCTCAGACATTGTGGCAGGAGGTTGCTTTGTTAATAAGTATCTGTTATTAGCATGCAGCAGCAACATGCAGATTAAGGGTTGTAAAGGCATGCTTTAGGATTAGGATGAATATTTGCAGCAGTTATTGTTAATTAATCTAGGCTAGACATTAAGGAATGATCATGATGGGTAGAAACGTGATGCAAAAATTAAGATTATTCCCTTGTAATCAGAATTATTGCAGGTGGTTTCTACAGAGGTCAGACCCATCCTAAGACTGGGAATCTGTGGGGGCCATTTAAAGAAGATGCTTATCACACATTTAGTTTCTTTGCCTTTTGCATACTGGCTTAGGCCATATTATTGTGTCATTTCTCATTAATATTTCCCTGTGAGGGTATCGGATATCAAATGTGTCCTGATTGCTCTCAACATAGGAGAAAATCCATCATGTTTCCACAATTCCTTAAAAAATAATCCACAAATAAGCCATAGGCCAGCTGAGTTCTATGACAGAGAAACTGACAGCTGATCTGCTACCCTTTCTGGAAGGTGTGCCTGTAGTTAACGGGTATTACCAGACAGAATTTCAGGGAACCAGGGCAGCCAGCCAAAGATGGATAAATTAAGTTAACCACATCTTGGAGGGATTGATAGCAGTACCATATCATCTGCAATTATTATGCACTGTAATATTTATTGCTCATTGTTGTTTACTGCTAGACGAAAGAGAAAAAATATGTTTAGATCTGTATTTAAGAGTTAAAAACAGAAAAGAAATATATTTTTAATAGAAGGTTATAGGACACATAG
This sequence comes from Dermatemys mawii, assembly GCA_007922305.1. Lineage (NCBI taxonomy): Eukaryota > Metazoa > Chordata > Testudines > Dermatemydidae > Dermatemys > Dermatemys mawii. The sequence continues at coordinate 23,320,725 of ML677339.1, read as the reverse complement.
CTAAAATATCAGTATCAAGCTAGAAATGGAATCATTACATTCGTTCATTGAAAATTTGCTTCTCTAAGGGAAACTGAAATTCCTGAAACTAAACCCAACCATATGTATACTAGCCATGATTTATCCTGGAGGGTCTGAGGTGACATTCAAGAGTAATGAGTGGTTGGATAATTGTATTAAACAAAATAATATTTTTAGTACCTGTGTTTTAAACATTTCCTTTTATGATCAATAGGGGTAAAACTGAATTGGGCAGTATAGCTTATGTTTTTTTATAGGGGAAATGCATTTTCTAACCTGACCAATTTAAAATATTTACTTTAGTTAACTAACAATATTCTAAAACCTTGCATGTTTCTTTAGCTTAATTTTTCTTTACTACTTTTGCTTTTAAATAAAATATTTACTTTTACTCCAAAGTGGAGTTGTGATCCAGTGAAAGGGAAATATGCCATGACTAATGAATGTAGAAAGTGGATACATTTTTAGCAGTAGTGGGTGATCCTAAAAATGATCAGTTCATATAGTCAAGCTTTTATGAAAAGAGACTTTCATCTGAGGTACCCTCTACTACTTCCTGATTGCAGGCTAGCTATAGATATACGGTCTGATCCTGCTAAGTGGTGAGTGCCCACATTTCCCGGTGACTTCAATGAAAACTGAGCGTTCTTGGTACTTCATGGAATTTTCCTCACAGTGAGACCAATTCTTTGCTACCTAATTGCTTCCTCTTCTCAGGCCTGGCTGTTTGTTCAAGTATAATGGCTCCTTTATTTTTTCCCCTTACTGACAGCTGGAAGTGTGTCCTTCAGCAGGTCATTGACACCTGAAAGCAGACTTTCAGTGATTAGAAGGAGGAGAAATAGAACGTGGGAGGACATGTTCTCCGAGGTAATGAATGCCTTCGGGACAGCTGATGCAGAGCTGAGAGCATGGAGGATTTCACAGTTTGAGTAGTTAGAGATGGATAGGGAAAGTAGGAAAGCTTCCAATGAGTGAGAGTGTGTGGCACAGGATCAGATGCTTCCCATTATGAGGGACCAAGCAGACATGTTGAGGCATCTGGGTGAACTGCAGGAACAGAAAGAGGAGGGTAGAGTCTCTCTGCAGACCCTGGTAGACAGCCATCCAGCATCACCTGGTGCAGAATCACCTTCCCCCATGTGTTCCATGAGGCGTAGGTAAAAAGTCCATTATCCCTTTCGCTTAAGTGGGGTGGGGGCAGAGGTGGAGGAGTGAGGATACAGGGAACAGAAGGCACCCATTCACAGACAATGATGGTCTGAAATGCGGAATTATGTTAGACAGCTGAAAATGTTTCTCCTGTTCCAACTTTCCAACTCCTTTTCTCCAAAGTTACCTTTTCTTTCTGTTCTTCCTCTGTACTTATAGTTGTTAAATAAAGTGAATGGATTCGAGAAATAAATGTTCTTCACTGAGTAGAAGCAGCGGGCTTGGGTGGGGGTCAGCTTTACAGGAACAGTGATACGAGCCAGGTGAAGGTTTGGGAAAGCATAATGGAGACAAGCAGTTCACGTTATTGTGACTCATTATTGAAACGGCTTTTCAAAGCCTTGCAGATTCGCAGCACCCCTTGCTGTGCTCTTCTTATTGTCTGGGTATCTGGGTGCTCAAAAATGGCTACCCTGTGATCTGCCTCAACTGCCCATCCCTGCAGGAAACTTCCCCCCCACCATCTTTTCACAGATATTATGAAGCACACAGCAGGCAGCTGTGACCATGGAGAGGTTCTCCTCACTAAGGTCAAACCTTCTTAGTAGATTTATCCAGAGCCCTTTCAAATGACACTAGCTGAGCCTATAGTTGAACCGTTCTTTACTGCTGTTCAGATGGATGGTGTATAGCTTCATGAGCCATGGGAGCAAGGGGCAGGCTCAGTACTCCAGGATAACTATAGGCATCTTAACATCGTTAATGTCCATTTTGTGGTCTGGAAAGAAAATCCTGGATTGCAGCTTTTTGAACAGACCCAAGTTCCTAAAGATGCATGGGTTATAAACCTTTCCCGACCATCCTACATTGATGTCGGTGAAACGCCCCTTGTGATCCACCAGCGCTTGCAACACCATTAGAAAGTATTAGAAAGTACATTTATGTGCTCTTTGGCAAAATGGTCTGGTGCCAAAATAGGGACATGCCATCTATTCCCCTACCACAGTTAAGGAATCCCATCACAGCAAAGCCATGCACTATGTGCTGCACATTTCCCAGACTCTCAGCCCTTCGTACCAGAAGTCGATTAGTTGCCCTGCATACTTGGAACACAGCAGCTCCCACGGTTGATTTACATGCTCCAAATTGATTCCCCACTGACCGGTAACTGTTGCACTGCAAGCTTCCAAATAGTGATCACCACTTGCTTCTCTATGGTCAGAGCAGCTCTCATTTTTGTGGTGCTGAACTGCCAGGCAGAGGAAAACTCTGCACAAAGTTCCTGGAAGGTGGCCTTCCACATTCGAAAGTTCTGCAGCCACTGCTTATCATCCCATACCTGCAAAATGATGTGGTCCCACCAGTCAGTGCTTGTTTTACAGGACCAGAAATGGCAGCTCCTTTATGACTGCCAGCATCAACTATGAATTGTTTTTTTCAGTGGCTTGAACCAAGGCTGCTTGCAGGACATAGCTATGTTCCGTGTGGTGGACTCTACTTTGGCTCTAGAAATACTGCAGGAGAAGGCATGAGGTGTTTGAGATGCTCATAGCAAGAGTGCACAGCTGAGCAGGCTCCATGCTTCTGGGGTTATGGCCTATGTGCAGCAGTTTTAAGGTGCAAAAACCACTGGGTTGTTTGCTGTTGATGTGAGGGAGGGAGCACGGTGCATCATGGGATGCCGACACAATGTTCCCATTCTACCTGTGAAAATGTTTTAGTCCCATGAGGTATTGCACAAACTTCCCAAAACGTACTGTGGCAATTTGCACTTTGTGATAGCTATCCATGACGCACTGCTTTGTGCATCGATGCAAGCACTGCTAGAATGCACTCCATCAAGACAATGAGCATGGTGTGACCATGCACAGTTGAGTAATTCAGGGACTCAAGGTTCAATTATATAAAGGTAGCTTAATTTTGTAGTGTAGACAAGCCCTGGGAGAGCAATGTGCTCCCTGGCTTTATAAAGGGGTTCTGAGCTGTTCCTACTCCTCTCCCACAGCAATTCAGATGAGGGAGGGAACACCACTAGCCACATCTCTGCCCTTCTCCAAGGCTGCTGCAAACCCCAATCAGTAGCAACTCATTTTATCAGTGTGACTATCAAACACAATGTAGGAAAGTCTGGAGAAGAAAATGCACAAGAATGCCCATAGAAACATGCACAGTACTGAACATGCTATTTTATGAGATTATAGTATGACACTGGCCATCAACTCAGAAGTGAAACTGACTGCCCCTGAATGAATAAAGTAAATACATTGGAGGGAATAGCAAGCTATTTTTTCCTCTAATCCCTTTCATTTATAGTATTCTCAAGTGTTACTTATAACAATGATAGCTAAGAAAAACTTCAGACAAATGTGATTTTTGCGTTGACGGTGTCCCTTTAGGTTTAGAGTTTGACAATTCTCTGTCTTGAAAAAGATGTATTATAACAGTTTGTTCAATTGCTAGGGAAACAAAATAGTAAATCTAGCTCTCCTCGTTCAGAAAGGGGACTGTGCAGGTTCATCAGGTTTCTCAATGGCCATTTTGTTCTAGTTTGCATTGTGCAGATGGAGGTTAGATTAAAAGATAACCATGTATTTTTCCACTAAGATATTAGTAACATCAAATTATCTGTAACGAGAAAAATATTTCCGCCATTTCTGTGATCATATAGTACTGCTGTTGTTTTTCTGTCACTTTCTGAATTAATTGAGCCCCCCAGCATAGCAGTAACAACTGAAAACGTGTGTTTAAAAACACCTTGTGGTTTTTTAAACAATGGAAAATTCAAATACTCCTTTTTAAACAAAGAAATATGGTATTCTGTTATCTCTGTCAGACGTTTGTAATGATGAGGTGTCAGGGTAAGCAGGGAGCTAGAGAAAGGAGGATACATACAAAATATCTGTAACTGGTCTCTCAGAAGTCAAGTTTAAAAAATTTAAGGGGACTGTCAATGTTGTACTGTACTGTACTTGTGTGGTAGCATTAAATATCCTTTACAGATGTTGTCTCCACATTATTTCCTTGTGATTTTTATCAAATTACTTCAAATTCCTCCCACTTCCAACCAACCTCCACCCAGAAGAAAAGAAAAATAAATTGCAGCTCTCTTGGCATTTCTCACCCCTTTGTTCCCAGAGTTGGCTCCTAATGGATATGCCATTAGTTGGCATCATGCAACTACTTGAGAGCTGTTTTGAGTAGAGTAACATTTGGAAGTGTTAATTAACATGTTGCTAGCTGTCACATGTTAAGAGCCCAATGCAGACAGAACAGTGCTCGTAACATGTATTAAACTGGTGGAGTTGAAGACCAGGCCAAATCCTAGTCTAGACAAGGCCTTAAAGAAGCATGCTGGCAATGCAATGACAAGGAGAATACTCTTCCATCTACATTTCTCACTCAGTTTGCCTGTGGGATTTTCTTTATGAAATAACACTTACTATTTTTTTCAGTTAAACATTCACATTCCTGACACAAAACAACTGAAGTTCTGTTTCATGATGAGGCACGTTGATACAGTACTCGTAGAGCAATTTGACTCAGTTTCTCTTCACTTGGAAATTTACCAAAAGAGATCTTCTGGAATAATAAATGTTCTGGAGTAGTTATTTCAGTGGACATTCGGGTCTAATACTGAAATAACTACCCAGGAAAAGCTATTTTGGTCAACAACAAGCCCTAAATAGAGATCCCTTTTTTATTTTTATTTTTTTGAGTAACTAGAACTTTGTGACACTGAACCTTAACTGCAAGGTTATCAGTTATTGCTGATAACAAGCAATAGCAAGTACTGTAAATCCAAAAATAAAATCTTACCATTTTTAAACAGTTCATATATTTTTCAAGATCATCTGTCTTCATCTTTTAATCTTGATATCATCTATTGTATATCAAATGCAGCTCTTTGTTTACAGTGCTATTTCTCTGAATATCGGAGAGAAAAGTCTAGTATGGGCAGTAAGTTTTAATATGGAGTGTTTCTATTTTCTCAGGAAAAAACAGCTTTAGATTTTGCTTTTATACTTTAAAAAAATTAGAGGCTTTTTACAATTCAACCCTAGGAAATTTTTCAGTTGATTTTATGAAAATTGCTATATAGTATTGTGACAGTAATTTTATATTGCAGTTGTTAAATCTGACATTAAAATGCCTCAAGTAAAGCACTTGTATTATCAGTTTTCAAAAAGTTTTCTTTTCAATCAGAAATGGAACAAGCTATTACATGAAATCATTCTTTCACACTGCTCTACAAAGTGAGGGCCTTGGAATGCATGTGAAGTTCAAGACAGGAAAATCATGGGAAATGAAAGTGGTATGCTGATTGTTCCAAAGGCAGTGTCTCAGTCATGGAAACCAGGGAGAATTCAAGTGGTTGTATAAGCCAAGACTTATCAAACAGTTATTTTATCATGACTTTCAAAGTAAATTTGAATTACATAGTTCAGTCATCCTGATAAGATTCGTAGGGTAGACATAATTACTAAAGTACCTGACGTAAACTTCCTGGTACTGATAACTATATCTACCACTGAGGTATCTAGTTGTAAGGCTTCCAGTAGGGTATCACTCATCCATGGCAAGACACATAATGGTACATAGCTTATAGTACTACATTAAAGATTTGCTAAAATTACCTCCCACTTTACTTGTTCATAATATTAACTCTTAATTCATTTAATATTATTTAGAAACATGTATTTTACTAGGTGAGGAGAATTTACCCTTTTTTTCAGTGTATAGGCCAACCACTGACAGCAGTTAGAAAAACCTTCCATTATTCCATAGTCATCCAAGATGGACTTCTTGCATGTTCCTGTGAAGCATCTGTTGCTGGCCATTGACAGAGACATAATACTGACTGACCACAAATCGGACATGTTATGGCAGTTGCAGTGTTCAGTCTGTAGTATATTGCTCAAGAATTACATTTCTCTACAACAGACGTAAGATTACTAGCGTGTGAATAAAAGCATTTCTGCTGAAGCAGTTCTGTGGGTTGGGTTGGGGAAGCAACATAAAGATTCCAGGAAATCTTAGTGAACACTAGGGTATATGAAACCATTAGGAAGATCTCTGTCCAGTTTTGGCCTGCTCTGAACACTTAAATGAAAAAAATCGATGATGATTGACATAATAGGACCTCATTGTAGTAGGTAGTATCTGTTTGAAGCCATATTCATCAGTTAAGTGACTCTTGGAGAATGCTGATGTTCCTCAGTGTTCAGTCTTTTAACGTTTTCTGAACATACACAAAACTTGAAGATTTTCTATTAGGTTTATCGAACTACTGTTGGATTATGCAGCTATAATATCCACAGAAGTCTGTGATCCAAAATCAGTGGTAATATGAATGGGACAGTAAGTTGTATCTCAATTTTACGTTCATAATTCGGAGGTAATAAAGTAATATAAAGCACCAAGTTGTTCTTTAGTGGATGTGCAAAAGACTGTAATTTACATGAGAATAGGTGTAAGAGTTTCATAGACAAGTTTAACATATAATAGGCCTTCTCTGCTTTAACATTTAATCTGAATTAAATGAATTCAGGCCTATCCACATGGAATGAAAATTGGTTGATGGACCATAAACAAAAGTTAAAAATTAAACAGCAATGTATTGAGTGAGGCTCCAGTATAATGTCACACATGGATGGGTGATAGGCTCTGTGTTTTCAATATCTTCATTGATGAGTTGTTTTTGGAGGGATTAAAATAACACAGAAATAAAATGAGAGGATAATGCTAAATAACGTGGTGGTAACTCGGTCCAATCTACCTCTCTTCTGCACATCACCAGTAGTAAATGCTGATGATGGATAATAATATCTGTCTCTCTAGAGCTTGAAAATATCAACGGTCAATAAGAAAATAAGTATAATTTTATAAAATGCAAGATAATAAATCAGGGGAAAATAATTAAAATCTCCAATCACAAAGTGAGATGGAATACCACCCATGGAAAACAGTAATTTCAAAAATTTTAAAAAGTCCTAATGACTATTGGTAGGCAACAAATTAGATACGGGTGTACATTATAATGGTTTATTTTTGAATGCATATACAGAAGCATCACCATGTACACTCGCAAAGTGATAGAAGGTCACGGTATGCTAACGGTGAGTCCACACTTGGAAATAATACATTCATTTCTGGGGTATCATCACTCCTGAGGGGAATTCTGTGCCACTGCACATGCACAGAATTTATGTCCCTGTAGATTTATTTGCTTTCCTGCAGAAAAATGACTTTCTGACAGGGAAGCAAAGGGATGCCAGAAGTGCGGTCATGCAACAGTTCCCAGCAGTATATTTCAGTGGCCCAGGGCAGCCAGCAGAGAGGTAAATCACTGTGGGGAAAGAGGCGGGACTCGCGGAGACCCAGCTGGTGGCTCCTATTTAAATTAAGTGTCCCATAAGGAATCCATTCAGATTCAGTGAAACTTATTTCAAAGTATATTAATTAAACATCTATTTGTTATTAAGGGCATGTTTGTTAAGAGTTTGAGTACTGCATTCATGGAACTATATTTATAGTATACCTATTACAACTTCAATAAATGTATTTAATCAATAGATAATTAATTAACATACCTTACCGATGTAGGAAACAAATGTGTCTCTTTGATTTAATAGGACAATAATTGTACATCGAGTACCAACACCATATTATATTGGTTTTGAACATCTATGAAATAAGATGTGTCCCTTATTCTACAATAGGAACTGCAACAGAGAACAGAATTTTAATTAAATAATTTGAAATGCACATATTACAAAATTATCATGTTATTGAGCTCCATTCACATCACCACAGGAAAAACTTAGTATTTTTTTCTATCAGAATTGTAATTAAATCTCAGGAAGTTTTGCAATAAACAAGTTACTTTATAATTTTTTTAAAAAAAAATATTACATATACCTATTCCATGTTCTGCAGTTCAATATATTACCTGAAAATATTTTTATAAATAACTTCATTTTAAAGTATAGAAATGAAAACTAATAATAAAGTTATGTTTTTCCTTTTGTTCTTCTCTCTTTCCATTCCCTAAAATTTGTATTCAAAACATCGACCACTTCCTGGGTTGAGTTTGTGTATGTCAGTTATAAGCTTGATATTAATTTTTAATACTGAATTTTAGACTTCTAAAACAGTACTGTGTAATGGAAGTGCCAGGAGACTTTTGACTGTAGTGTTGGGAATGATGTTATTATGTTAAGGTTAGTTTTTTTAGCTTTATATTTTTTTTTTAAAAAAAAAGTAGGAATTTTTAGAAGATCGAAAGATGTTTTTTTCACTCTTCACTGTAATATGTTGTGATACCTGCGAGTGTTTGACAGATTTTTTTTTCAGTCCTGTGGCTCATTTTCGGTACTTCAAAAATAAGAATACTTGTGAAATTTCATGATTGATTTCAATTAAGACAATGGATAAGTGTTAAGTCTTGGAATTTAGATAGTTAAATGGAGATTAAAATGTCTGTATCAACACAATGCTTAACTCTTTCAGGTGTATTGTGCTTGTCAAAAGGTGTCGGACGTAAAAATATCTGTTTATAATTATACTAGCCATAGTTAAGTTTTTTAAAGTGTGTTTCCATTATAAATTACCATCTTCTCCATCTCCTTTCTGAGTGCAAATGTGCATATCAAGAGAGGGGGCAGAAGAGAAATTTTAGCCAAAATTTGAAGTGAATTTGCTTAGCGGATACTGAGATATGGCAGTTTGGATAAGTAGATGTATTGTTATAATGTTTATTATCACTTCTTGAAAATAAGAGTGAGACCTAGTAACTTCAAATGTAGTTTTGCAGAACATTTTAGCAGTGAGGCCTAATAACTTCAAATGTAGTTTGCAGTTTCATGCGATTTTTAAGAAAGGCTAGTATGGATTTGGGAAATTACTGATGAATGAGGAGTATCAGAATGGTCTGCGGTCTGGTGAACATAATAAAATTGTCTATTGATTGGTGGAGAGCTAACCTTGCAGATTTTTTTTTAGAAGAGTCTTGTGTGGTGGATGTATGGTTAATCTATAAAGAATTATAAATATGTTCTTAAAATATGTTTTGCGGGTAGGGCTTAAGCCTAGGCAAAGAATGTGGTGCTGCTGCCTGCTTGAATGTGCCCTCAGGATAAACTGAGCAAGGAGTAAAGTGACCAGATAGCGAGTGTGAAAAATTGGGACGGGATGGGGAGTAATAGACACATAAAACAAAGCCCTAAATATCAGGTTTGTACCTATAAAACTGGGACATCTGGTCACCCTAGCAAGAAGAGACAAATGGAAATACATTTAAATAAAAGCTGAACAAAGTCATCTGCCCATTTTGCCGTCTCCTCCCTCATGTATCCTTCAAGGGGGAGGAGACTGCAAAATGGCTTCAGGTCCCTGATAGACATAGCAAGCTGAGCTCCCTTGAGAGCTTCCTGACTTTAAAAACAAAGATAAACACTGACAGTAGAAGCAGGGATGGGGGGAGGAAGGGTGGAATAGTTATATTCCATCACAAATTGCATCTCCTTTCTGAATTCGCTCTCTGAAGCCAGAGGAGACAATTTGACATTCTAAAGACTCAGTGGTTTATAAAATAACATCCACTCAATATCCACTGCCTGTAACTTTCCAATTTAAATCCATGGGCTCTAGTGCCCGAGGGCTCTACTGCCATATTTTTCTTCAAATATTTCCAATATAAGAGATGCTATATTTACACACTTTGCCAAAAAACAAACACAAAAAACCACCACCTTGTTGTGTCAGGGTCCAAGATCAAAAATTACTCCTGCCTCTGGAATCCTCCCTCACATTCTTTCATGCCATCACCATACCAGCTGACAGTCTCGGTTTGGCTGCGAAAATCCCCATTTCTGAATATCCATCCTGGGCAACAGATGTCTCTGGACTGCTGGCAGGCTCACCCTATGCCTGCCATTCCCCATCAGGAGAAGAATTAGCAGCTCAAGCTACTTTGCTTCCCCCATGGCTTTTCACCTTGCCAGTAAAACAAGGCAAGGTTCAGCAGCGGATGTCTTGTTCCTGGACAGGACTGTGTTAAGAGGAAAGCATATGTGTCTTTACTCCTGCTGTTCAGCTGAGCTGTGCTCAGTTACATGAGGCATCACCATGCAACAGCAGAGTTCCACAGCAGTTGAAGCACTAGCTCCAACAGCTGCTGTCTATCCAGTTCTCTACGGCACAAGAATTGCATCCCTTCTCACTGCCTACCATGCAATGACTCTTGGACTCAAGGTGTCTCCCTTCTGTCTCTCATAGCTCATTGATGCCCTTCTTCTGCAGGCTCCTAAGCCCTTAGCCATGTATCCTTCTTTTGCCCCCAGCCATTTACCCTTCTTTTACCCCCTTCTAGCCCTTTCCCAACCCACCTGTTCTCTCCTCTCCCCATTCTACCTCTTGCTAACTCCTCCTCCCCTCTGGCAAACACCAGTGCCATGGTTACTTTGCATAAATGTTCCAGGGACATTTTGTTTGAAATGTTGATGACAATGCATCAGAAAGGCGAAACCAGGATAAAAAAGGAGCATCCATGCAGACATAAAAGACTGAACATTTCAGCAAATTTCATCTAAGTTGTGGAGATTTACTACCACTGTAGGAAAAAATCCTTAAACATTTGCAGGCTTGCTCCTCATTCTATGCAGATGTGCTTCATTTCCCCTTTCACTTTCAATTTTTGTACACATTTGAATTGGTTTGGTTTGAGAAGAGGAACAGAATATCTCCAAAAGAAACACATGGCCTTGCATGCTAAGACTGACTGACAGACAAAGAGCTTTTTTTGTGTGTGTGCTGACACCTTAAGATTTCAATGAAGAAATGAAGTATGAATTCTCATTTCTACCATGAAAAGGAACCAGTGACTAATTTATTTCACTTGTTGAAGCCATAGGGACCCTCACAAAGTGGATTTTGCTTTTATTAAATTAATGTTCACTTCTTCTTCCAAAAAAAAAAAAAAAAACCAAAACAGAAAACCACAAGGGGCTTGAACGCTGAAACAATATAGCATTTCCCTCCTTTTAAAATCTTTTTACTTTTTATGTTTATTACAAGTGGAATTAACAAAATAAAACTTGTTTATTTTTTGTTTTCTACATATTTTTTCATCCGTTTCAAACTAACTTTCAATAGCAATAGATTGCAAGTTTTGAAAGTTTGTTTCCTCAGTGCATATTTACATTTTTTAAAGTAGGTTTTTGTTTTTCATTTCTACGTGACTGTGGTATTATATAGCCTTCACACTTTGTTTTAAGAACCTATGAAAGCAATTTATTTTTCAAGGTCCTATCCTAAAAATAGAAAGTTTGGTTAAATCTAATAGATTGTAGGCTTGCTGTTCGTCATTATCTTAATTAGTCTAGATAATTAAATCATTAATTGATTGGAGTTGATCCCATGCTAACAAACAGTAAAGCTTAGTGCTTTTTTGCTTGATCCTCTAAGACCTCCCATTTCTGTTCTTCATGCAAGTCTTCATTTGTGGTATTTGTGCTGTCAAGAAGCATGAAGTTGTGACACAGCACTAGATCTCCAGCATGAACAGCAGCAGGGGGATTAAACTAACCCGTGGATGTACTTTCAGAGAAACCGCTGCTTACAAGACTCACTTCAGTAAAATAGAAATACAATAGCAAGTTAACTGTGGCTAATTAACTTTGGACAATGGACCATGTGACAGGAAGTTCATTATACGATCAACACTGGCTTTTTTTCACAATAATTTTCACCGGGCATGGTTTTGTTAGGCACTCTGTTGAGGATGTGGGTTTCAGTTAAATTGCTTTGAGTACAGAATGACTGATATTCTGTCACAGTGATGTTAGGTTAGACCTTTGCTTCCATGTGCAGAGCACCAGTGTTGAACAATTACTATTTATCTGCCAAATTCAGTGGCTCAGAAATGGTTCTTCGACTTCTTAACTCACAGTTTAAAATCACTCGTCTGAGAGTTACGAACTAGTTAATTAGTATTTGCTTACTTATAAGGCTGCTAGTGAGTTGGCACATGTGTTCCTAACCAGGTGGTCCTAAAATATGTCTAGTAAAAAATAAATAGTTTATAAGAGTAGAAAGTTCTGATTAAAAATAACAACCAGTCTGATAATCCATGTGTGATTTTTTATTTTTATTTTTTTTAACAGAAACTTAGTTTTGTCTTTGTTCCCTAGATTACTTCGGACGTAGTCATGATTGGCATATTTCTGGTGTTCATTAGCAAGGAATGATGGCAGTTGATAAATTTATATATTGGCTTTTCTAAACAGACTTATTTAAAAATTAATATCTCATCCTGAAAGTACTTTACAGTGCTTTTAACATTGTGTTTCTACTGTTGACATTAAATTGTAAAAGTAAAACATTATGAAACCTTAAGGAAATAGCTATGCGAATGGGAGTTGCATATGTTTTGGAAGACCTTTAGAATGCCAATTCTCTTCTCTTTAGTTGGGGGGAGAGTTAATAATAGTTTTTGAATAATAATATATTGCTGTTGTGTAACACTTTGGCATCTTAATATGCGCACAGAAAAGCCAAAGAATTCCACAAAGTATTTCTGGATATAGAGAAAAAATGAGTAAGAGAACCAGGCAGCTTCAACTAAATACATTAGAAAGCTTGTTATGATGCCTTCTCTTCAAGGTCTATCAATATGGGACAACACTTGGCATGTTAACATTGATAACATTATATATATATATATATATATATATATACACAATACACACACTTCCCTGTATCCATCACTGTCACTTTGGGCTGATCTTCCCAGCTAAGCTCATGACAAATGTTACAACATCAAACACAATGGGGTCCTGGTCTATAATATGATAATACATAGGCACTATAGTAATACAAATAATAAATAATGATAGAACACCCCTTGATGTCAGTAAAAGAAGGAAAGGGCTGTTTGTCAGACATGCATTGTCTGTATTTGATTTGAATGTTAATTTTCTTAGGATGGGCACTGTGGGAGAAATCCTGCCCCCCTTGAAGTTAATGAGGAAGCTCCATTGACTTAAGCGGTCTCATGATTTCACTTTGTATCTTCCTCTGTTATACCTGTACTGTGCTAAGCATGCTGTCAGTACTCAGTACATAGTATGTAAAAAAAATTAAATGCATTAATTTTCTTTGTTTTAAATAAAAACTCTATTTCAGTCACTAACGATCTGAACTCCTTTTATCCAAATGATTGGGTGCCACCAAAAGCTTCAGGCAAAATGGTATTGCCTGGTATTTTCCCACTGTTTCATTACATTTAAAAAAATGTATATGAAGCAATGTGAATATGAAATATATCCTGCAAAAATACCACCATGTTCAGTGTTTGGTTTCCCTAACTCATATTAGTAAGGCAATATTTAATATTCACATTTGCATTTTATTCTGAATTCATCCAGTTTTCTACTTAATGACAGTAAGAATGAACTGCTTTCTTCATTAAAAGTTTTCAGCCTTTTTTGCTTTTTTCTAGTTAAGTTCTGGATAGGAGAAAAAGCAATGATATTTATAGGATGGTGACAAAAAATAATTATATTTATTTCAGATATCAAATCAAACCTTGAATAAAGGTTACTTAAGAAGTGTTGTGTCAGCATTGTGTTGTTTTATTATTTTTTGTTTAGTGTATCGTAATATAGAAACCAAATTTCTATAATTACTATCCATAAAAATATTTTTTCATCTGTTCGCTGCTAGATTAAATTGCCAATCTATTTTCACAAATGAATGAGAAGGCTGATGATGACTGAAACTTTATAATACAATGCATTATCTCTCTCACTAGTTAGAAATAATAAAAGCACATCACAATACATCTTTACCATTAATGGCTGACCTCTAGTGTGCAGTGGAGCCATGTAATTGAATAATACCGTTGGTGAAGAGAGTGAGTGATTAGAAGAAATGGAATTTAAGTACAGCAAAATGCTAAGGCAGCTGCTAGATGATTGTGAAAACAATTCTAAAATGGAAAAACTGCCTTTGATCTCCTTGGGCTGGTGACTTTTCTTTTGCCATAAGGAATTTGCAGGCCCATTACAACAAATGTAAATAATTGTGCTGTAAATAATTGTACTTTCATAGGTGAAAGTAATAATCACCATAAGGATAAAATTATATTCTTCACATTAAGTTATACATCAACAAAATGTCACACACAGAGATAAAAAGAAATAGATAAGTGTAGATAGATAGTGCAGACCAGTTGAAATGAGGTACTGGATATTAAGAGATTTTAAAAGCCTCAATTATTCTTGCTACATAAAATAGTAATCTTTGAAGTACTGTACAGGTAGCATTCTCTCTCTCTCCATTTTTAAAAATGTAGTCATTTCAAACCAGGATAGGTGTTTAATCAATGTTGTTTACTCAGATGTCACTAATCGTTATTACCTAAGGCCATTCACAAAAAAACAAACAAACAAAAAAAAACAAAAACCACAAAACAAAACCCACTAAAGACATGCTTTCTAGCTCGCCAGACATTTGGTTGAATTTGATAGATATCTAGAGCAGAGAAGACAATATTTTTTAAAAAACCTCCTTAATTTTAAAAACTGGGGAAGAAGTCAGGGTTTGAGTCAAAGTTGCTACTGCATGAACTAAATTCAAGGCTTCAGATATGATCTAATGTTTTTTAAAAAGGTTTCCAAATGCATACTTATAGACAAATTGCCATATTAAGTTTCAAATTTCTAAATGCAGATTCTGTGAATTCAAATAAGCTTGTATATGCAAATCAGTGTATTGCATACCCATTGTAGCCACTTTTTTACATATGTAAATACTTATTTGTGCACTAAAGATATGTATGCAAAGGCTGTAGGAGTCAATATTGAGGTCCATTAAAATGTGACCCAAGTGCAGGTTTAGTATGATGCTTGCTACCTATTTACATATTAGTGGTTTGTTAAAAACATGATTGAGATTAAGTATACTTGTAATAGGTTCATAATTTAACAAAACAGCTATTGTATGTAATAGATACCTATAGATTATTAATAGGATACTGTATATTTAAGAATTAATAATAATCTTACAAATACACACTTCAAGTGTTATTCCCCCCAAAAGTTTTTATTAGTCCACTGCTATGTAATTAATATACAAACCACTTTATTAAATCAAAATTTAAATCTACTTTTGGTAACAGTAATAAAAAGCAAAAATGCATTGCATGAATGTGAATTTTACAGTTCCGTTCTTTGTAGTTTGCTTCATAGAAGCATTGGGCCCTGAGAGGAGTCCCACCTCATGACATTTTTGGATAACTTCCTTCAAAACGCAGATTATTTGGTATTCCCTTGCAAATCAGCTCTCCAGTTGTAATATACAAATGTCACATGATCACACGAGTCTGTAAAAGTTACCAAATTAAATGCACTTTTTGATGCTTTTAGACTTCATCTGTTGATTTTTCCCTGTGCAGACTATGGCATGAGTTCAGCTACCTTGTTCCCTGTACGCATTGGCTTACATGAATTATAAATGAGTCATTGTGAACTGAAATCTTTTCTGAATGTCAAAATGATTTCCAGGAAATGTGCAGGAAATAAATACAGTGATGAATGCTGAAAAATAGAGAAAAATGTTGTGGTGATTCACCTGTTAGCCAGACTAAAGCACTTTCTTTCCTTTTTCTTTTAAAATGTAGTTAGTAAATTGACAGAGTTTCTGTCTCTCTTTTCTTCTGTCAGAGCTAAGTCAAAAAAGCCATATAAGCAGCCCTCACCCTTTCCTGCCTAGAAAGTTGATTTAATAACTTGTGAGTTTAGCATCTATCCTCAAGGCACAGAGCTGAACTGATCAGCTTCATAAAGAAAATGTTGGATTGTTGTACAGTTCATCTGAATTCCATTACTTATTAGAAATTCAGTCGAGATCATAAATTCTTTATTTTTCATTAGTTAGATGTTATGAAAAACGGATCACTATTTTGTTAAAAAAAAAAAAAAAAAAGTCCAAGGGTTAATATGTTTTCCTTCAATCAAAACAGTGCATGATCTCAAAAGTGCATGATGTTCCTTACATGCTCTATTTGCCAGCATTTCAGTGTCTTGTTCTTCAGTAGATACCTATACATAAAAATTCCTATTTTGTTTTGTGACTTACCAATTGTTTAGAACAAATGAGGAGCTAAAGAGCATCTGAAACTCTGTGATTACCTTTTCATTCAGATGTAAAAATGTACCACATTTCCCCTAGTTAACCTTTTAGAGCATTAATGTTGCACTTGAAATTTTTGCTATTAAGGAAAAATGATAGTCCACCAAATCATTTGGTGTTCCATAAATTTTCAATATTAACCATCGAGTTCCAGTAGTGTTCTCCATAGAAGGATACAGAAATGCTACAGCATTGGAGAGGAATTAATTATTGATTTTCCCTTAGCCTGTGACCGTAATTAAAATAATAAAATCATCCCTGATACAATCTTTTCTTATGAATTTCACTGCACTTACGGTCAACAATCAAAACTTTAACTTAGATACTCAAGGATATATTAATTAAGATTGGATTCTAAATGGTTCCATATTTGTCTGTTGTTTTGCGTACAAGACCTCATCTTTCTGTCTTAAATGCCACTTTTCATTGCCATTTCCCACTCTTTGCTATTCTGATGAATGCCTTTATCCCTGCTGAGGTTTCAAGAGCTTGCAGCATCCTGCCATCATAAGATGTTGCTGTGGTGACTGATCAGTGGGTGGGTATTTGTCGGGAATTTAATAGCAGACAAATGAAACAGAAGTAAAACTGAGGGTAATGTTGCTATTTAACACCCTTTTTTTTAAAAAAAAAAAAAAAAAAAAAAGGTTGATGCCAGCTTTTCTTGTCTCTTGAAGAAAGACCATTTGTTTTTTGATACTTATCCCATTTTGGTGCTTGCTCTCCCTAGTTAGTTCACAGTCCTTTCAGGGCATCTTTTTGTGGTCTAGCTCAATGACTCTCAATCTTTCCAGACGACTGTACTCTTTTCTGGAGTTGGATTTGTCTTGCTTACCCCCAAGTTACACCTCACTTAAATTATTTGCTTACAAAATCAGACATAAAAATACAAAAGTGCCACAGCCACACTATTGCTGAAAAATTGTTTTCTTTCTCCTTTTACCATATAATTATAAAATAAATTGATTTGAATAGTAATATTGTACTTACATTTCAGTGTCTGGTATATAGAACAGTATAAACAAGTCATCATCTATATCGGGGTAGGCAACCTATGGCATGGGTGCCAAAGGCGGAACGCAAGCTGATTTTCAGTGGCACTCACACTGCCCGGGCCCTGGCCATAGGTCTGGGGGGCTCTGCATTTTTATTTAATTTTAAATGAACCTTCTTAAACATTTTAAAAACCTTATTTACTTTACATACAACAGCAGTTTTGTTATATATTAAAGACTTACAGAAAGAGACCTTCTAAAAACATTAAAATGTATTACTGGCACGCGAAACATTAAACTAGAGTGAAGAAATGAAGACTTGGCACACCACTTCTGAAAGGTTGCTGACCCTTGGTCTATGTGAAATTTTAGTTTGTGCTGACTTCACTAATGCTTTTTATGAAGCCTGATGGAAAACTAGAAAAATGTCTAGATGAGTTGACGTACCCAATGGAAGACCTCTGCATTTCCCTTAGTAATCTGTTTTATGATCTTTTTAAGCCATGGTGTAATGTGTTCTATATGACCATATGCATGCATGACCCTTGAAAAGCAAGATGTAATCCCTATTATAAAGAGTTTAAAATCTAAGGGCCAGATACTGGAAACACTTATTATTAAGTGCAATGCTTAGTGACTTATTTTGGTAGTAAGCACAATCCCCTCCATGCTTTAAAGGAACCTTCTTCCCTAATGTAGCCTCTTTAGCCACGCATCCTAATCTGGGTGGCCAGGACTCTTTGTCACTTCTGCAATTCCAGACTAACACGGCTACCCCTCTGATTCTTGACATAGTAATCTGTGTCTTCTTTCTCCTTTTCTCCCTCCTCCCAGTCCTGGTGACTCTACCTCACTCCTTACCTTTCAAGCCTCCTCACCCAGTCTTTTTGCTTTACTTATTATTAAGGCTGCGATTTAGTCATGGAAATCACGGAATCCGTGACTTCCAGACCTCTGTGACTTCAACCAGTGGTGTCTAGGAGCTGTAGAGTCCCCTGCCACTTGCAGAGACAGGGAGCTGCAGGCAGCAGAGGGGACCTCTGCAGCTCCCTGCTGCTGCTCCAGGCTACCACAGGTGGTAGGGGGACCCGCTGCAGGTGGCAGGGGGGCCCCTGGAGCTCCCAGCTGCTGCAGTCAGCAGAGAGGACCCCCAAGCCGCCACAGGTGGCAGGGAGGATCTACACTGCTCCTGACTGCTGCAGGCAGCAGCAGGAATCCCTGCTGCTCCTGGCTGCCGCGGGCAACAAGAGAGACTGCGCCACTCCCAACCACTATGGACAGCAGGGGGATCCTCATTGCTTCCTGCTGTGGTAGGCGGCAAGGACTCCTGGAACTCCTGGTTGCTGTTGGTGACAGGAAGGACCCTGGCAGCTACCAGACGTGGCAGGAGGCAGAGGAGAACCCTCCCCACCTTGGAGCTACTAGTGGAGGGGGACTCTGGAGCTCCCTGCCTCCTCTGCAGCTGCCCACGCTGCCCTTTTTGTCATGGATATTTTTAGTAAACATCAAGGACAGGTCATGGGCAACCAGAAAAAATTCATGGAAGCCCATGACCTGTCCATCAATTTTACTAAAAATATCCATGACAAAATCTTAGCCTTACTTATTACTTATTTATTATTGTAGCATGAGCCCATATAAGAGCCCTAGTCATGGATCCCATTGTGCTAGGAATTGGACAAACACAGAAGAAAACAACAGTTTCTGCCCCCAAAGAGCTTACAGCTATGTATATGACCAAAGATTACAGATGGGTGCAGACAGAAAATACAAGGAAGTAATGACACATTATTGGTCAGCATGATAGGCTGTGCATTAATACTGGCAGCTGATAAAAGTGAATGCTACTCCCCTGGATGGTTCTTCCCATTTCCAGGCTATACAAGATCACTGATGGAGTTGAAGGACAGCAGGCAGGCAAACATACCAACCGTTTCTAAGGAGCTGGCAATTTCTTTCTTTGTTCTCCATGATCAGCTGGAACTTCTTGAAGTGAGAGGCAGTTGGGATTTACTATTTTTCCCCATCCTTAATGCCCTTCTTCTTTCGCCCGAGGCTGTTGTGCCTCCTGCTGCTACTGCCCTAGGACCTCTTCGAAAAGCCAATGAAGTCAGAGGAAAGGGTCAGTCAGCAACTGAAGTCTGTCTCTTCCTCCTATAGCAACAGTAGCTCCTGCAGGATCCCTTGAACTTGTGTTCCACAAGCATTGGTAAGGCAACCCGATGTGCCAAGGAGCTGCCAAAGAGCTACGGGTAGTGAGAACATATTAAAGAATTATACTTCAGAGCAATAGGCTGGATTTGTCCCTCTCCCTACTGCTAAGTTACATTGCCTTTAGGATCTCTTATCGACACAGGGGTGAAGGTACCCACAATAGGTGCTCCCAAGAGAGGTCAGCAGATCCAATCGAGCAAATAAAAAACAGAATAAAAACCCCACAAAAAAAACTTTGGTATTAAGTTGGGAAACCTATAAAGCTTTTGTAAATCAGTAGCCACAGAGGCTGATTTGTACTAAATCGAGTCCTATAATCAACAAAAACTGAATTCTGCTATGAGAAAGCAAACAAACAAGATTTGACTGTCAAGAGCAACTAAAAGGCTGAGCATAGAAATATGAGGTGGCACTTTTTATGTTGTCAACAGGTATAAATAATACAGATATATATAGTATATGTTGCGCAAAAAAAATTAAAAAATTATCCTTGAGCTTTTTGTTTACTAAATTTAAGTAAGAATTCTAAGTAAAATGAACTAGTAACCTGTTATACTTACTGTGTATAAAACACACACTTCCCATGCAGTTTATTTCTTATCATACTGTATTGTTTTTTGTCATTTTTGCCTTTTGCCATTCTTACTGGGAAAGAGAGACTTTTTGCAGTGAGATGTTTCACAAACTATAGTTTCCATAAGACTTTTATTTAGCATTTGTTGTTACACTTTTCCTTTGGCAAAGTTGATTTTTTTTTAAATTCTGTACCTTTTATTTCTTTACTTTGTCTTAAGGACATAAGAAAACCATACTGATGTAATGCCCAGTCTTAATGTTAATAAGTTATGCTATGATAAAATTTGGGATAAAGTCTCAGAACATCTGCCAAGAAGATATGGTCTGAACAAGCATCAGGAACAATAAATAATGAAAATGTTGTTGATAGCCAGGAGATCTAGAGCCTGATTTTCATACTGTCAGGTGTGATGCAAAAATGTGTTTGTAATTATGTTAATTATGTGCACCCAACAGGTACATTCAAATAGATGATTAATCATGTTTTCTCTCACATCATTCCTCTGTGAGATGAATAATTAAATTTGCAGCAAATCCAGCCTTCTGTCCCACTCAGCAAGTGGTGTTGTGAGCTAGTTCCACATTGTAGACCAAACACCATAATACCATCAGCTGAAGCTGGGTAGTATCACAACATGACTGCAAACCTTGAGTTTTGTTTTTCCATTTGCCTGTGTTCTCAGCAAGTACTGCTGTAGCTACAAAAGCAGATACTCTGAGAACAGAGTTCTATAGGAATTGTTAGTAGAGCTGGATGAATAGTGATGTTTTGGTGTGCTGGCAGTTTTGGAAACAAACAAACAAATTGCTTCAGATTGAACCAAAACTAAAATATTTCAAAATTTTCAGCACATCAAAAAGTTGAAAGACATCGGTTTGAGCAGAATGAAATGTTTTTGTTCTACCCTAAATGGAAACATTTAATATCAGTTCTGGCCTTTAAAAAAAAAAAAAAGAAAAAAGAAAGAAAGATTGGAATTCATTGATTGGAATTTCATTCATTGATTGGAATTTCATTTATGTTAAAAGAAACATTTCAATTTTACCAGATTTTTTTCCCCAAAAAATAATATGGTAAAAACAACATGAATTTGAAAAATGTTCCAATCTGTCATTGAATCTGTCTTTTTCACCTCCCGAAAAATTTTTGGTCAAAACTTTTTGCCTATCTCCAATTGCTAATGAACATCTGAAGGGGGAATTTGACCTGTAAGTTTTAAGAAAGGAATATTTTGCTGCTTTGTAGACAACATGTACCATTAAAATATATTTTTAGATGACTCAAAAGAGGTACTTTTTTGTTTTATTATTAACTACTAATTTTTTCTTCTAGTGTAATAAAAAATATCTTTCTGTTACCTAAAATTGTGAATAAATTAGACTATAACTCCACATTAGTAGATTACTGGTTAAGCTTTTTTTACTGATTTAAATATTTCTCAAGTCACAATTTACAAATTACATAAAAATACTATTTCATTCTGCACTGTCTAGGAAAGCAAGCTTAGAAGGGGTTTTACTGCATGTAGATTAATCAGATCATCCCTTTTATTTCTCAGAATGAGGAAAAAAATTGCTCCTGTAATGTACAGCAAGCTGGTGATGTCTTGGTTGTGTTCAAGCTTCTGACATATTCTATGATATTTGAAATTCAGAGCATGTAGTGCCAAGTCCACGCCTTTTTTGTGTTCAGTATGCTTGCCTGCAGCATTGGCAGAGAGTAAAATTGTTTGCCTTATAAAACCACACATTTTTCTCTTATTTTGCTCTAAGCCATTTTTGAAAAATAAAATTAGCTGTGGTATGAGACTACTATATAAAATTCCTAAAATAAGCTAACCTATTGATTTATATTTACTTTAAACCTTTATTTCTACCATTCCTAATCTATTTTTATGTTTCTTAATGTCCTAAAAATTGCTGAGAAAATAAGTGGCTGAGCTTGGATTAGAATCAAAGAGTCTTCTGGTTTCCATTCCTTTGGTCTAACTGTGAAACTGTACCATTTTCTGTGCAATAGTGGCAATGGTTGGAGTTGGCACTTCAGATGGAATGTATCTGCCATTTACCATGTGTGTATTGCACCATGTCTGCAGTATGAGACAGTGTGTTTTCATGTGCGTGTATACTTATGCACATCCTTTTTATTTTATTTGCCTTCATTAAATCTTGGTAAGAACAATTTTTGTGTTATAATTATTACTAGCAATATTAGTAGTTCTCCCATTTTGTAACTGTGTGTGCAAGAAGGAAGAAATTTCATTGTGGTGAAAGTTCTCCTGGCAGCATCCTGAGGGTGAACTATGAAAGATTATATGAGGTAGTCTTGGAAGTGTTACAAAGTATTACAGCATAGGGATTTTCTGTCTGTGTCCTATCCTAGATATGCATTTCAAACTAATGGGAGTTAGAGATGAAGGCTTTACTTCATCAAAGCAGTTACTCAGGTGCTTTAGTTTAAGCATAAGTAGTCTCATTGAAATCAGTGAGCCTACTCATGTGCTTAAACTTAAATATGTGCTGAAGCTCATTGCTGAATTGGATTGTATATCTGGTACAATAAGTGGAATTATCAAAATAGATTGTAAAATAGGATTCTGCCTGCCTGGAGCATTTGGAGATCTAACATTTTTTTAAAAAACAAAATTAATTGTGACCAGATGCTTATCACAATTAATATAACAGCAAGGGGAAAGAGCACGTGTCAAATGGGGTGGAGGCAGGGGGAAAGAAAGCAGGTTAAAGAATATTTAGATGTGTTGAAGTCAAGAGGGCCTAATGAAATTCATCCTAGGTATTAAGAAACTAGCTGAAGCAATTTCAGAACCATTACTGATTATCTTGGAAAACTTCTTGAGAATGTGTGAGGTCCCAGAGTGGACAGAGGACCAAGGGAATTATAGACCAGTCAGCCTAACTTTGATACCTGGAAGGATACTGGAACAAAATTATTAAACCATCAATTTGTAAACATCTAAAGGATAATAGGGTTATAAGGAGTAGCCAACATGGATTTGTCAAGAGCAAATTATGCTAGGCCAACCTAGTTTCCTTCCTAGGGAGACTGGCCTACTAGATTGATGGGGGAAGCATTAGACATAATTTATCTTCATTTTAGTAAGACTTGTGACACATTTCCAGATGATGTTCTTACAGGCAAATTAGAGAGCTGTGGTCTATAAGAAATTACTACAAAGGTGGGTAGACAACTGGGTCAAAAGCATACTTATCAATGGTTTGCTGTCAAATTAGGACAAATCAAGAAGGGTCCTGCAGTAGTCTCTCTTGGGTCATTGACTATTCAATATTTTAATTAACGCCTCAGATGATAAAGTGGAGAGCCCACTTATAAAATTTGCAGGTCATACCAAGCTGGGAGGGATTTCAAGTACTTTGGAGAACAGGATTAAAATTCAAAATACCTTGACAAACTGGAGAATTGGTTTGAAATCAACAAAACGGAATTCAATAAAGACAAGAGCAAAACACTACACTTGGGAAGAAAAAATCCCCACAAATGCACAACTACAAAAAGGGGAATGTCTGGCTAGTACTGCAGAAAAGGATTTGGGGTTTATAGTGGATCACAGATTGAATGAGAACCAATAATGTAATGCAATTGCAAAAAAGGCATATATCATTCCGGTGTATTAACAGCAATGTAATTTAAAAAAAACATTGGAGATAATTTCTACTTGGCACTGATGATACCTTAGCAGAGTATTGTGTCCAGTTTAAGAAAGATATGTACAATTTAGAGAGAGTCCAGAGGAAAACAACAAAAATGATAAAACATTTAGAAAACCTGATCTAAGAGGAAAGTTAAAAAACAGAATGTATGTAATCTTGAGATTGAGAGGGACCTGATAGTCTTCAAATATGTTAGAGGCTGTTATTAAAAGGAATAGTGATCAGTTTTTCTTGATGTCCTTTGAAGGTAGGACAAATAATTGGCTTAATTTACAGAAAAGGAGAATCAGATTAGATATTATGAAAAACATTTTAACTTTAAAAATAGTTAAGTACTGCAATACGTTAACAAGGGAGGCTGTGGAATTACTATCATTGGGAGCTTTTAAGAGAAACATCTTTCAGGGATGGTCTAGGTGTACATTACCCTGACTCAAAGAGGGGTCGACTAGATCAGTGCTACTTAAAGTGGTGGTCTGTGGACCTGTGCCAGTCCATGAGCCATCAGCTGCCAGTCTGCAGCGAGTTTCCAGGAAAGAAAGAGAATAGTATAATTTAAAAATCGTACCTGAAGTCTACCAAGAATAATTATCAGTCAATAAAGTCGACAATATTAAATAATACTATATTTTCAGAAGCATATATTATAATATTGATAATTATGCCATAGCGCTACAGCATGTTTTGCATGAGATGCACGAATGCGCACTTACCCCCACTCCTTTGCATATAAAGACCCTGCCCCACCAGCAGTTATGGTACCAGTCCCTGGCACATTGGGAAAAAATTGTTGGTCCACCATATCAGATAGTTTGAGAAACACTGGGCTAGATGATCTCTTGAGGTCCCTCCCAACCATACATTTCTATGATTCTGCGATTCTATAGAATAAAATACATACCTGGAGAACTTAAATGACTCTTGTTTCAATGAGTAATGAAAAAGTAATTATATGCCATCATCATACTAACTTCCCTTGGAAATTGAAAACATATATTTAAAAATTTTAAAAAAATGGTTTGGTTTGGCTATTGAAGTTTGGTCTGTGTTTTAACTTGACCAAAATAAGTAATTGGTCCATATCTCAGCAAATTATACTGAAATGCATAAAAACTTTTCCCAGCTATCTTTCCACTTTAATTCAAAATGTTGGCAAGATCTTTCTGATAAACTTAATTTGAAGTCTCCAGAAAAAGACATTTAAGAGGTAGGACTTGGCCAAAAAGCCTTAGTAAAATAGTTTTTTTCCATGTGTCATATCTATAAAAACGCTTTGTCTGAAGAACCTTGGTTAATTTCTTTCCAGGCACAGTTTACGCATGCCAAATTTGAAGAGGAAAACAATTTTACTGAAAGAGCAGGCCAAAATCAGAGAAATTAGGCCTTAACCTTAAATGTAGAGTTACTTCTGCTGAACCATCATATCTGGGGGAATGAGGTTCCTACGCTCCATGTCCCCTTTGGATGGGAATGGGAGGAAAATATGTCAAAAGGGTATGTAAGTAAGTTAAGAATTCTGGCTGCTGGCATGGAAGTGGATAGGAGTAGGTGGAAGCATGTGGGACATGTGGCAAAGGTGAGTAATGGAGTGTGATTTCTCCAGATTTTGTCAGAACGATTACCATAGCTTTGAAGTCAGTTTTTCTGAGTAAAAGCATTAGATTGTGCCTGCACACTAGACTTCAGAAAGTTCTTTTAACAAGCCTCATTTTCAGTTTCTAGTAGAAGCTGCTGGTGAGGGTTTATTGTTCTTGTTGTTGCTTTATGTATATGAAATTGTAAAAACAAAACAAAAAACAACCCCCCGTTAACTTAAACAAAACAAGGCTGATGCTACTTGGATTTTGGGAAAACAATTGTCTGCCTGCCACAGGCTACACATGCAAAATTTGAAATGGAAATGATTTTAGAGGAGGCCAGAATGGTGGGTTGCGATTTTCAAAGCTAAGTAGAGGTTTTAGCGATACAACTTCTATTGATTTCAATGGGAGTTTTCACCTATGAAAATCTCAACTTCGTCCTTTATTGGAAAACGAAGCACTAAGGGGAAGATACTCTCTCTGCATAATTTCTCTATGGCTTTTTCAGTCTGTTTTACATATTTTTGTGTGCCTACTTTTTTTTTTTTTTCACTAGCTGCAGGTATTTCAAGACATGTTTTCCCCAGGGAATAGCCAATTAACCTTTTTACAACAAACCCTCCTTCTCTATATAGTTAACATTTTTTAAAAAGGAAAATAGTAAAAAAAAATAAACTCTTTCAAAGAGCTACCTAATACCTTGTCTTTATGATGTTTGCCAACGTGGGCCATTGTGTTTTATTTTTATGGAGAAGCAAATGCTTTTGAAAGGGTATGTGGACAATGGATTTTATATTGATAATGGATTTTAATGTCAAAGTATGGTAGTCTTAGTATCTATGGTAATTTGCTAATGCGACCTCTGTAGTGTAAAAGTAAAGAAAACTTTATGTGCAATAATACAAGTAACATT
Source organism: Dermatemys mawii (assembly GCA_007922305.1). Taxonomy (NCBI): domain Eukaryota; kingdom Metazoa; phylum Chordata; order Testudines; family Dermatemydidae; genus Dermatemys; species Dermatemys mawii. Next base: position 23,294,392 of record ML677339.1, on the reverse strand, counting down.
TGCAGCTCTGCACCTTAAGATTTATTTGTTTATAATGCAAGAAGATAGCTTGTCACAGCTCAGTGATAATCTTCCCTAAACGACTCCACCCATAACAGTTCCAGTTGTATCAATCAGACAGTTTAGTGATTTGTAAGCAAAGACATTCTAGCAGAAGTGAATGATGTATATACAATTTTAAGAGGGAAAAGATTACTATATTAAGCCTCACCAAAAACATTCAGTGGATTTTACCATTAAAAAAAAAACACTTTTTGCCACAATAAGTAACAATAACACACATTCTATATTCTACTTTCAGCTCCTTATAAAACCCTGAACACAGATATTATTGCTGCTATTATTATTATTATCTTACACGTGCTTGCCTCATATTTTTAAGATTTCTGAAGCATTTTTCAGCCTTACTGATGATATTGTGTATATTATACACATACACACATATACATAATAAAGCTATACGATGTTTTTGCTCCCCACTGGACTGCACTTCCGTTAGTTGTGAAACATGGTTACTGTTTAACAGTGCACAACACCACCACATACACCAGTTTAGACAAAAAATAGGGGGAACAATGGTAAGCAGAAGGTAATAATCGTGAATGGAATGTTCCAGGGCATTGGGGATAACACTCATACTATGGGATCTTTAATGACCACAAGTAGTCACAAGCATGGCTTTAAGTATCAGAGGGGTAGCCGTGTTAGTCTGGATCTGCAAAAGCGAAAAAGAGTCCTGTGGCACCTTATAGACTAACAGACATATTGGATCATAAGCAGGGGTGAAAGTAAATCAAGCTTCTTACCGGTAACGGGGGCTGGGCTGGAGTCAGCTCTGCCCCCCGGAAGGGGTGGGGCCTCAGGCGGAAGGGGTGGGGTTGGGGGAGGGAGTCAGAGCCAGCCCCAGCCCAGCCCAGCCCCTGTACTGGTAAGCGGCCTCCTCCTCACTCCCCTCCTCAGCCCAACCCCTCCCCTCAGGCCGGGGGCTCCGCAGTAGTTTAAAGGGCCCGGGGCAGTAGTGGCGGCCCAGACCCGGGCTCTTTAAATAGCTGCCGGGGCCCCGCCGCCACTTCCCTAGGGTTCCAGCAATGGGGCTCCCGTCCCCGCGGATCCCTGCTGCCGGAGCCCTGGGGAGGCTGCGGCGGGGCTCCTGT
>ML677339.1:23136482-23293138 GCA_007922305.1 Dermatemys mawii | reverse complement strand
CGGGGACGGGAGCCCCATTGCTGGAACCCTAGGGAAGTGGCGGCGGGGCCCCGGCAGCTATTTAAAGAGCCCGGGTCTGGGCCGCCGCTCCTGCCCTGGGCCCTGCCACCGGAGCCTGCCGCAGCACCCCCTCACCCCTGGGGCTCCCACAGCAGGAGCTCTGGCAGCAGTTTAAAGGGCCCAGGGCTCCAGCTGCTGCTGGGAGCCCCAGGCCCTTTACATTGCGCCTGGGGAAGCCGATCTGCCCTGGTACGGCGCACTGGCTCTTGCCGGTACACCGTACTGGGGCGTACCGGCTTACTTTCACCTCTGATCATAAGCTTTCATGGGTGAATATGTCATTTAGTCTATAAGGTGCAGGGCCGGCTCTAGGCACCAGGGGCAGCAAACAGGAGAGGGCGGCATTTTGGGTGGTGCTGTTCCCCTGCGCAGCTGCCGCTGGCATGTTCAGCGGCACGCCTGCGGCAGCTTGGCCAGGGAAGAGTGGTGGAACTGCTTGGAGCTGAAGAAAAGGTAGAGCCGGTCCTGATAAGGTGCCACGGGACTCTTTGTCAACGATGGCTTTGTGTGTCTGCAGAAAGTGGAACAAGCAGCAAGGCAAAGAGTGCATTTTTGCAGCTTGTCTTTTGCTCATCTTTGCTTCTGTTCTTGCTGCTTAATGAAGGTACCTTGGTTTTTCTGGTTCTGTTTTTCTTTTCTTAGCCTGGACATTGGATAAGCCTGACCTTTCTAGTAGTAGATATTCTTGAGATCCAATCAAGTTAATATCTGTAGCGTGTACTAAGGAGTTTTGATTTAACATTTATATTTGGTTTAGGAAATGGAATAGGGATATTTTAGGGCATTCTTTGGATACTAGAATTTCTACATGTGACCTTTTTACTACCAACTGCCTTTGCAAAGCAAGATGATAAGAGAATATTCCGCACCAGTCCAGAGTACGATATTATGTTTAACTTAGATTTTTGTCTAAATTTAGGTAATTAAATCCAAGACCCACAGGAGCTCAGTGCCCTTTATGTACTGAAGAAGTAAGGAAGTCCTAACGTGGAAATGACGGTCTCTTGAAGTGAGATTCTTATTTTTATATCCCATCAGAATATCAATGTAGTTTCTGATGCCGTCTTGGGAAGATGGCTAAAGTTGATCTGCAAAGGATTTTTAATTCTAAAAAAAAAATTAGTTTGTGCACTTTGAAGTGTCTTTATAATTATATAAAGAGGAGCCTGAAAGTTTTTTATTTTGTTTTGCTTATTTTTTTCCCCTCCTCTCTTTTTAAAACTGAAAAATAGCATAAATTACAACTCTGGTTTTGCTTTAGGACTTCTTGGGTGTATCAGGAAATGTTTATTATGAGCTCTCAAACTCTAATTGAAAGGCCAGAGATAATAGATCATTAGCAAAGATTAGAGCTGGGCAGGAAATGTTTTTTTCCCCTCATCCTGCAAGAATGTTCAAGCCTTTTAAATATTTTATTGTCCTGAATTCAGATGAAAGGTTGAAATCTTGAAAGTTTTCACAAAAGTGGCAGGAAAAAAATAGGTAATATTAATCTTAAAAGTTTGTTTTGATAATTTTGCTATGTTTTGTTTTGATTTCAACCAACTTTTTCATTTATAAAGCATTGAAATGGGACATTTTGACAATTTCAAAACATTTTTTAAATTTCAAAATGTTTTCAAAATGGGATATTTATCTGATTCGATCCTTTCCCACAGTCAGTTTGGGTTTGGATGAATTGGCCTTTTCTGACAACAAAAAATTACAACAACAAAAATTCCCAACCAGCTCTAACAAATGCTCCCCACCTGCATTGACGGGCTTGTTGGGGCTGGTGGTTAAAGGAGGAGAGTCCCTGCAATGAAGGAGGGGACAATAGATAGCTCCTCTCCCTGGGAGTCTCCGGCACCCATTAGCCAGCTGGAAGAGATGGATGCTGATTGACCAGCATTCCCCAGCTCCCAGGTTTTAACCTGGAGAGAGGGGTATGTGGCGTCTTTTTCAGCTCCATTCCAGCAGCCCATTCTACCTACCTGAACTAGGAATGGGAACCCAGCCTGACAGATGCTGTGAGTCTAGTGAATCACCTGTTTATTGTGATGGGAAGGACTTGTTTCTCCCATGGGCCAGTTGGTGGAGCACTAAGGAGCTTTTTGCCTTCCTTGCACCACATTCAAGCCACAGTAGGCTAAGTACAGCAGAGCAAGTAGGCCAGTATATCATATCAGCAAGCTATTTGTAGCCGGTACGGCATACTGGAAAGACACAGCAGGAGCCCTGCCAGAGGAGAGGGCTGCAGGGGTAGAGCCGCGAGTTCTTCTCCTTTCCCCGGAGCAGCGGGAAAAGGAGCAGAACACCGACAGCCCCTCTGGCAGCTGTATCCTGCTCCCCAAGTCCTGTCTCTGTCACAGCAGGAGAAGGACAGAGACACTCTCCAGTAACAGTCATGTGCCCTCCTTAGCTGGTCGCCCCACCCCCATATCTGTAGGATAGGATTTTACTTGCTAAGACTGGTTAAGTAGGAATATGCCTAGTACCTCACTGAGTTACTGAGATGGAACTATTTATTTGTCACAACTTGTGGTCAGTTTCCAGTGTAGTTATTCGGTTTTGGGCTGGAGCCCAGGTTCTGAGACCCTCCTGACTCAGTGGGTCTCAGAGCCCGGGTTCTAGCTCAAGTGAGAATGATTATTCTGCTATTTTTAGCCCCATCATGAGGGTTTGAGCCCAACTTGCTGCCTCCAGGTTCTTTTTAGCTTGGTAGACATATACTTGAAAACCAGGATAAGAATGAATATGAACAGCTGACTATAACACATCTGCTGACTGCAGGGCTTTTACATCTCCCACTGAAGCATCTGGTTCCAGCCTCTCTTGAAGTCAGGATACTGGGACTTGGAGGAATCTGGCTCTGGTCCCAAATGGCAATGCCCGTGTTCTTTCTCCAGGCTAGATAGTTCTTTCCTGCTAAATTTTCCAGTGTGAAAATCTAGCAGGAAAACAAAATAAACCAAAACAAACAACTTTTACGCCTTTATTCATCATTTAAAAAAACCCACAAGACTATTTTTCCCCTTTACAAATTCCCTTTACATGAGTTGCTAAGTTATGACCTTTTGATTTTGTGCAGAAACTCTTTGCACTGTTATTCCTTCAAAGCATCTTTATAACACTTTGCAAAGGAATAAGTGGGGATTCTTTTTTCCCTGTCTGTTACTTCCTTTCACGTGAATGCCTTTGTTTTATCTTCAGTGCTTTCTTTGGTACACTGCAGATACATACATGGCTTTTATGGGTTCAGTACAATTACTTGAAATGTTAAAGGAGAATTGTGTTGAGAGATATCAAGAAGGAGAGTGACTGAATAGGCCATGGCCTTGATAAGTAGCAATCCCAACATCCATAAATGATTTTTACAGGTACAAAATTATATTTTTGGACTGTCTCATTCTAGCAAGATGTATTTCCAGTGTTAAAAAAGGTTGTGTCTTAAAGTATGTATATTAATTATATAACCAAAGAGAGCAGTAAAATTGTCTGAATGAAAACATTACAAATTAATGGATTGAGTGAAGTTGTAATTAATAAGAGCTCTTTAGCTTATTAGCAGTTCTTAACCATTACATCAAAACACAGCAGGATTTCAAGTACTGTTCAAAATTGTTGTCTTGCAAATAAAATATTTCATCTTAATAATATGATATAAAGCTTTTTTACAGGTTTCTTCCCTGTATCTATAACATGTCTGTACCTATTTTCTGTGATAATTATCCTTCATTTATTTCATTGGCAATATTCTGAAAATACTCCAAAACTACACTAGGTCTAATAAGAGGAGATTTTGGCCCCATCTTTGGACATGTTTAGTGGAACCAGAACCAGGGGATGTTTCCAGACAGGATTTTTTCTATTCCTGTGTTGATGGGCAAAGGGGGGGAAGTCACAAGAATTTTATCCCTCCCCGTTACCCTATGCAGTGACCAGACACAGTCCACTGGTCCTGTGAAGTTGGCAGCACAAGATGTGTTCCGAAAATGAGACTGATTCGGGCTGAACCATGTTCCTTTTCTGTGCCTTCAATGTCCAATGAAGGTGGGTTTCCATAGGGAAATGTCCAATGCACTCTGTATCCATTGAGTCTGGGGGTATTTTTGCTTGTTCACATGCAATGGTCCAGGAATTACTGCTGCCCTCTATATTGTCAGAATTCCCTAGATTATAAAAAATCACAGACAGTCCAGTTCTTGCTTTGTTTTAAGAGCTAATTTACTGCAGGGTCTTTAGAACTTACTTTACCTCACATGGCTACTGCTAGGGTAGTTAAATGCATGCAGAATGCTTTTGAGATTAAAAGCAAAAGCAAAATATTGCTTTTATTTTATTTTAAATTTCACTGAAATATAATATGTTCTGTAGATAATCCTCAAATGATATGCCCTCTTATTGACTTCCCTGGAATATTGTTCCCAAAAGCATTTGTGTATGATCCAGAGAACACTTTACCAGGACTAATGTTACAGTGGCAGTCAGTGTTTCAGGTTGTGGTGTCTGCTGGGAGGAAAAATCCTATAATGTCACTGGACAATATAAGAGTAGTACCCTTCCTGTCCACAGTAGGTTGGCAGGAACATCCATGACAAGAGAGACTGTTGTTTGCAAAGACACTTGCATCTTTACTCTAAGGCCTCATGCAAATTAGAAATTTAGCTTGTTCGGGCTGTCAGTGGCCAGCCACCAATGCAGACATTAAATCCATGTCTTCACTAAGGTCAAATGTGGACATTTTTTAACATATGTTCCCTTACACACTAGTGAACACATGTTAAAAATCTAGTGTACAAAAGACAAGGGAGAGGAACACACACACAAAATTTGGACCTGTCACATATTTTGCATAATCCAGCCACATTTCCCTTCACCATCACACTCTCTTGCATAAGGGAAGTGATCTCATGCGCAGTTGAAGAGAGAACATGGCAACAAAAGGAAATGCTGCTGGCTGTGTAAAGTGCTGAGTTGGTGGGGGGAAATAAAGGATTAGCTGCCCCTCCCTACACTGCCTATGCCAGTAGGCATGAGAGAAACAGCTGTTCAGAAGCTCTTTTACAGGAGCAGGTAGGGGATCTTAGAATCTAGCCCCTTTTTTTGCAGTTGCTGTCTAGAACTTCTAGCCCCCAAACTACCTCTTAATGCTCTTGTCCCCAAAATACACCCTCCACAATTAACCCCAAAGTGCCCCAGTTCCATGACCAGCTGTGCCTATCTTCTTCAGAGGATTGCCAAGGAGAGCAGTTGCCCCCGCACCTCCATCTGAAAGGAGCACCATCATCGTCACAGGAAGGGTCCCTGTTCTCCTTCACTTCTTCTGGGCAATCTCAGTGGCTGTTGCACTGAGCCAGTTGCTTTTTATGGGTTTGTTTTGAGGAAGCTCTGCTCCTGGACAGTGGTTGCTGTGCTGGGGAATCCCAAATATGAGCTCGAGAAACTCCTGCCAACTGAGAGAAGGGCCTCCCAAGAGCCCTGTATAAAAGGCAGGGCTCAGCCCTCTGCCTTCTCTGTATATATTGTCCTTTTTCTTTGTTAACCTGAGAATGGCTGAATCTTATCTCCCCTCACCCAACCATCTTGGAGGCAGCCTGTTGCTACAGGTAGACATTTGGAGGCTCCTCCTGTTTAATATCCACACAGTGTCTTCCCAATACCTCTTCCTTATGAGGTACTTCATCCTCTGCTGCCTTCGTTATCACCTACCATTCCTATCCACTCTACCTTCAACTCCACGTCTCTCCAAAGCCCCTCCTCCTCCCTCCATTGGTGCTGCTCCTCTTTCTTTGGGAAAAGTGAGGAGCGAAATGGCGTGATGGTCCTAACAGCACCTCTCCCAAGCCTGAAAAGGAGGACTGAAGACTACATGAACTTTCCTTGTTCCTCCAAACATTGCACATTTTGGAATAATATGAAGGAGAAGCAGCAAGTCCCAACAAGACAGGGGACACTAAGGTTAGTTTTTGAGGGGAGGAGCAGAGGTGTTGCCAGTTCACATTTCTGAGGGAGAGGAAGACATTTGGACCACTACACCCTCTCTCCTTCAAATTGTTTTCTTTTTTTGCTTCCCTATAGTTCCTTAAAGCATCTCCCCTTCTCTTTGTCTGTGCTGTGCAACTGCCTATGTGAGATTTCTTGCCAATGAGAAAAAAATGACTAATCTCTTCTATGTGGTTCACTCATACAGTGGGGACAAGAAGTCTTAAACACTGAACTAAACAAAACTTGGCTGTTGGAAATTGCATTGGGTTGGCTGGCATTAAGGCAAGTGTATTAAACATGGGTCTGCGAACTCTGGCAATGTTTTAGTCTCCATGATGAGACTGTATGCAGCGTTAGAATAAGAAAGTTAAGAAAATGCTGATATGCCTGATATTAAAGTTGATTCACATATAAAATATCTCTTTGATGGGGAAGATGAAGATTTATTGTTCCTTAGACTAAACTGAATGCAGGCGTACATATAAGCTGACATGTAAACCTGACTACCCATTATAGTGATTGTGTCACTGCTTTTGTTAGTTGAAAGGGGACATAAATAAGAACTATTTAAATAAAGGAATTTAACTCAGTATTACTCAACTGTAAAGAAAATTCAGCAGTGTGTTGGAAAGAAAGCTTGTCCATTCACATTACCCTTCATTCTAATTGGCTGTAGTGCTATATTCTCATGTGTTAATGAGGGCAATGTCATACATATCAATGACTCTGACCAAATAACAGTGTCTTGCCTCCAGCATGGCTATGTTGTATCAATAAAGAATTTTTCATATGTGTAGGGTAAGTGAGTAGTGTTAATTATTTAAAGCCAAGGTTCAGTCTTCCTCTGCATGTGGCCATGTTGTTGGTTTTTGTTGTCATTCTGAGAATTTGTAACACTGTGGGAGTTGGATTTTCATGGAAGGCCCTTAATAATTAAATAAATTCTACTTGTTTGGAATTAGACTTTGCAGATGTTAATAACTTATTTGTTACATCCCTAATACTTTAATAAATATTTCTGTATATTTCTTTCCTCTGAGTTGGTTCATTCAGCATAGATTTATAGCCTGCCTGTGTTAAATGACAAATAAGTGAGCAAAGTTAGCTCCAATTTCCAATGCTATACTTGCTTTCAGGTATTGTCACTGGATAAGTGACTTTTGCATTAAATCAGGTGCTCTTTGCTCTGTGAATTTGTTAAATAGGCATCCTTTTATTTGTCAGTGTGGCATATTTTTAGGTTGCTTTATCCATTAAGGTGCATATTGGATTTGAAGAATGTATGATTTACAATGATTTACAGAGTTTGTGGATTGGAATTTGCTTCTTTTGTTTGTTTGTTATTTTTAATAGTGCAACGCATTATCCATTTGCAAATTTCTTAATGTTTGCTTTCTTTTTTTGAAGTATAAGGAGTGAGTCAAGGACACACAAAAGTTAAGGGAGTAAAGCATCATTTCACTTTTTACCACAAAAATAATGAATTTTTGTATCAGAAATTACATCAAGAGCTAGCATGGCCCATTTAGTCATGCACGGTAGTAGGAAAGTTTAATTAAAATATAAAGAGAGGCATTGCTGGTAAATGCATGAAGTACCTTTTTTGCATGGTGCATAACCTTTCAAGTGGATCATTGTAAGCTCAACAGTCTAGTTTTTGTTTTCAACAGACAAGGGATGAAACAGTAACATCTAGAGTATTTGTAATTATTCAACATTTTAACCTAATAGTATTTAGGTGTTTAGGATTGAGGCTTTGTGGATTTTTAACCTAATTATTAAACTGTTCTTATTTCATAATTACTATGATATTGCCTGTAATTTAGAGCAGTCTCTGATATTCTTAATAGAACCACGGCTAAATTCTACCAAGTGTAGACAGTAATGAATGTAGTGCATGAACAGAGCACAGCATGTATGAAAGGAGAACACACCAAGGACAAAGGCAGACTTGGCAATGATCATAACCAAGCAAAGGTTCCCATGAGGGATAACATCATAATACTGCTGTTTCTTTTTCTTTTGGAACAGTGTTGGTTCCAAACGTTTATTTTCAAAATCATGTTTGTTTATCCTCAAATGTGCCAACTAAGTGCTTGAACAAGACAATGCTTTAACAGTAACCAATTATGATGAAGCAGGAGGCATATTGTTTTTAAAGCCATACAGATATCTACATCTGCTGACATTCAGTATTATAGAGACATTGCATATCTAATATTTCTGTTAAATCTACTGGGTATCAGAATTCTTAATTAAAGATGCACAGTATAATCATGAAGCAAACCAGTCATTGTTGATTATATTTTCTTATTGCAATAAATTCTGAGGGAGTGTCAAATTCATTTAATCCTTACTTGCTCATGAATGGGGTAAAGATAATAGCAGATGGAATGACTGTCCCACAAAACATTAAGATATGACCACAGTGGTGGTGAAAGTTAATTGCTGTTATCAGGCAATACAGCAGTACAATGATGTTATCACAAACCAGCATGAGTCACATGTTCACAGCAATTGTTTTAAATCCATGTAAAATAATGGGCAATCTGTGCTTTGAAAGGGCAAAATAGATTCATTGTGGTTCATGGTGGAAATTTGAATTAATAAAAGCAGTACATAAAGCTGTTTTTTTTTACAGGTGAGTTCATCTTTTCCTTTCTGAATGTTGGTAATCTGTTCTCGGTTTTTGTAGCTTCAGCCTTTCCATAGTACATTAAACAAAGGTATGGAATCAGGACTCACCAAAAGATGTAAATTGCAAAAGTACTCCTTCAGTGATCTGAAGACAAGTTCTGTGTAAGCTTGAAAACTTGTCTCTCTCATCAACAGAAGTTGGTCCAATAAAAGATATTACCTCACCCACCTTGTCTCTCTAAAGTACTCCTTAGTAAATTTAAATAATTCACTAAGGTGTTTTTTAATTGACCCAGGATTATTTTAATTGGATCAGAATTGCAATAATCCAAAAAATGAAGTATTAAGGAGTCCGTTGTTTACAAGTTACTTCCAGGTCAACTTTGTTCTTCAATTTAGTTTTCAATCAAATTTAGCTCTAATTACCAAGATTCATTTTTGAATTCTGTGTTCTGATCTTTGAAGTACAGTAACCTCCCACAGTCTTGAAACTTCTTAAAGTTCCACACAACACACATGTCAAGCAAAGTAATTTGCAAACAGTACTTTTGGCAGATTAAGGTCCTGATCCTGAAAGTATACATATCATCATGGCCTCAGGTACCTGCCCAGAATCCTGTTGTCTACTAAAAGATTGCTTCTCCTTCCATTTCAGCTCATATTAGTTTCTTTCAAGATTTTAAGAAGCCAGATTAATAGGGGGTATATTTTGTCCTGGAAGGCTACCAGGGTAGAAAGTTAATTTTGTCTTCTGTCCTTTTCATTATTGTTGTTTGATTTTATGACAAGTGCTGGATTAAGAGCCCTGAAGATCAAAATCCCATTTTCATCCATAGAGGAGGCACAGCGATACAAGCGTACGCTGAGGCAGTGCAAGTTTTCCCAATGTTGCCCTATCACTGTGCTTCAGATATGTTCTACAAAAAATTGCTTTCAATTTTCGGCCCATCCAGTTCTTGATGCCTCAGCTGCAATCGCTACCAGGGGTGGCAAATTGGGTTAATTAAGGTGGTTGTTTTCTTAATGTAAATATATCCTTTGAGGACTGTCCTAAAATGACTACATCAATTCACATAGGCAACTATAAGCAGCCATTAGATGTTGGTAGCTTTCAGTTTCTGTCCTGACTGAGATTTAAATTTATAATCTAAAGGAGAAGGGTTCACTATTTCATTACCCACTCCAAGAGCTTGTTTGCCCGTGTATTGCATATGTAATTAATAAAATCATCATAGTTCATCTATCTAATCTATCATGATCATCATGTCATATATTTCAAAGCAGCATATGAATTGACTGTATTTCACTTGCAAACATAAACTCCACCTATATAGTATCGTTTCCTTAGTAACAAATATGTTTCCAAAGGGAAAAGTGGAGTGATACACACTAAAAGATAAAAAAGGAAACAAACTAAGCAAATTATCAGGCCTCTTCTGTGTATTTCATCCTGCAAAATGTACATAGTCCAAGAAATGGGTTTATGATGTTCTCTGCAAGTATGTTAGATCTGCTTTAGACTTTAGATTGAGAGCTCCTGGCTCACCGATTGAGCTGTTATCCATTGATTGTATTTAATTACATCTCATAAGGGTTTCTCTCACCTTCCAAGTTCAAGTCTGAGTCCTCGTGGCTCTGATGTCTCTTCATCTTTGTTGCTCTAGAAGAGGGATTAGCAATGGTGTTACCACTGACGGATTATCAAAGATTCACTTAGGGCCAGATTCTGCTACCTATACTCTTTTAGAGTAGTACTTTTCTCCACAAATGGTCCCAGTGAAATTAATTTCAAAGGGACAGCTTTTGCAGTAAGATTCTAATCAGCAAGTGAAATTTGCACCTTTGCAGAGGAGCATGCTGGTCCACTGCACAAGAGTGAATATCACCCAACATGACTGAATGTAGCAGAATCTGGCCCATTAAGGAAGTAATGAATACCATTAGGCATGCTGAGAAACCCTTACTAGACACGGAGTGCTCCTCCCTGGTGTATGAATAATGTAGTTGGATGTTTCTTTAATGTACAAGGCTCAGGCACCTTTTTTGGTGAGCACTTAAGAAATTATTTATGTAAATGTATACAGAATTTAATTTAGTTCAGTGATCTCAAAGAAGTAAATTACAATGGAGCCTTAATACATGGAAAGGCTTTAAATCCAAGAACAGTGGTGGAAGGTTCTATTACAGAATGAATGCTGTTGCATAAAATTGCAGCATTTAACAATGAACGTGTAGCCATCCAAAGTTCTGAACATTTTGATTGGTTTGAACTACAGAAACACCAAAAAAACCCACAATATTTTTTCACTGGAAAAAATAAAATATGGATATGGTTCATTTTGACCTTGTTAAAGTGAGCAGCATTTTCTCATCTCTAAATGTACTTCCATCAAAATGTGGCCCAGGGGAGCCAAACGTTTTATATGTTTTAACAAGCTAAGTGCTTTTATAAAAGTGCTATTAATAGGATTTATCCTAATTGGATGTTAAGACATATTGGCCCTAAATCATAGATAGCTTTAGCTTATAGCCCTATTATAGGTTGGATTTCAAAAGCAAAGCAGCAGAACAGAAATTATCCTGACTACAGTATTTTTAGGGCCTAAGTTTTTTTCGTTATTTTTACATTTTACTAAGGAGCAAATTCAAACTGTGTAAACTGTGATCTATTAAATTTCATTGGTAGCCATGGAAATCACATTTCAATTCTTAATTTAACAAGCCACAAACTTTTTGCATTTGGATGAGCTTTAAAAAATTGTAGTATCTGAAATAATTTCTGCCAGTACCAGAGGCCCTAAGTGTAATTTAGTACTTCAGTGCAGGAGCAATATTTTAGTGAAAATTGTTTCTTACAAAATAAAAAAATAAATAATAGATTGACGAATAACTATAGATCTTTTTGTTTTTATTTTTAGATTTTTTTATACAAACACAACAAGTTTTTGAGTCTTGAGTACAAAATATACTACATAATTCTGTGTCTCTATTGTACCATTTATGGAGGGTTTTCAAGAATGCACTACAAACAATATAAATGTAAGGAATTGCAGGGAAAACAGAAGGCCAATCACAAAAAATCTCAGTAAATCATTTATTTATGAAGAAAATGTAAAATAAAACAAATAGCTTTGAAATTTAGATTTTTAGAGGTCCAGTAGCCAGATTATTCTGTGTATGTTAATGTAATGCTAAATCCCTTTTTAGGAATTAGTGTCTAATTCAGACTAATTTTTGCTTTAATTGTACCTTAGTGACAGATGATAAAAAGTTTAATGAAAAGTAAGTTATATAAGCTACTTGAATCTCATGCAGTTTAATTATAAGGTTCACATTCTAATAAAATTATTTTTCAAGGTTCATTGTGAAAAGCCTAACCTAAATCAGGAAACCTACCAGTAACTTAATGACAAAAAAGGTTACTTCAAAGGTTTCCTTAATGTGAATTTACTAGCTGCATGAAATTGTCATGAAAACTGAAATGAAAGCAGCAGAAACATAGAGCAATACAAGTATGTTCCTTTAGAGCCAGTAATGAGGGAAGTAGTTCGTTGAAAGCAAATTAAAGCCCAGCCAGAAATATGAGGCATTTTACTTTCTATGTGTATCTGAGGCTTTTTTTTTGCTTCTTTAAATACTGTACCTGCATGTTAGTATGAGAATTAATTTAAATAATGTATAATTCGCCAGGCTTTTTTTTAATCCATGAATAACTGAATGAGGCTGAGATCACTTTCAAATGTCTGCAGCAGATTGTGTTTAATATAAATTATACTAGGTTTAGCACTCTGCAAATAAATTTCTTTCATGTGGAAAATAGAAATGATGTATATCTATAAAACTGAGCTGTTAATTTGTGAATGAGATGCCCTCTAGTCTTCACAAAAATATAAGGAGTTTTAAAGTTCAAGTTGGACTTCTGAGCTTTATGTAAAAAATTGTATTAGTAGGAACATGGGTTCAGAAAATTCTAATCTCAGTTACAGGACCTGAATGTATAATTCCTTTATGAACAATGCTTTACAATCTGGATTGACCATGATGTAAGTAAGATCAGAATCTGACTCAAGAAGACATGCTTTTTAACTTCTTTGGAAGCTAGCACATGTGGTCTGAAAACACACACTTATTAACTGTGGAGTATTGCCTCTGTAAGCACAAGGTTAAAAATCATGATCACAAAGCTGATCCTGCATTCCTTCTCATTCTCCAGTATGCTCCTGTATAGGTGAAAGAGAGTGTATAGTTTAAGGACCTCATTAATTTGCTGGGTATTACAGTAGAGCCTCAGACAAGATATCTCTGCACCCGACCCAGTCTCTTTCCATTCTGAATACTGGAGAATAGGGGAGTATGTGTGTAAGGCTCTGTCTGGAGACTTCAGCTCACCATGGAAAACTGAGCCCCGTTACTTGTGTTCACATGTAGCCTGCACTCACACTCATACTGCGGCATAACTAGCTTGAGTTCCATGCTGTGCAATGCACAAAGACTTGCAGTATTATGGCTCATGCATTAGTTGGAGCTTAGAATTGCAAAGTTTACTGTCAATCATTCTCCACAGTGTGTTGTTTTGTGTTTTAACCAGTTATTTGACCTTGACTGATTTCAAAACTGAGTTGAGAGTGGCTATCCAGGGATGCTGTTATTTTGAATGAGAAACTTCACAGCTGCAACTATGTATCATTTCCAACATAGGGTAGTAAATTAGACTATTCTGTGAGTCAACTTTGAAATAAGACATAGTATTTGGTTAATCAGCCAAAGTGAACTTCATTGCTTTTGTATTTAATAAGGGGAGACCCCCTCTCCTTTTATTAATAGTATAATAAAGATATTTGTATGCTCTTCATGCTTTCTACCCACGACAGCCTAAATTTAGTGGAATATGAGCAGATAAGAATGCCACAATCGTCACACGTTAGTATGTGGCGGAGTCAACTTGTCTGACTTTGTGTGCCCCTCACATTACTGAGATCCCTGACACTTATGGTTTCACTGTGGCAATACATGGCCAAAACAATACTGTCACAACAAAGAAAGTGTAAATGTCAGGTGGCTCTTAGGTTCAGTGATTCCAGAAGGACTATTTTCACATGGTTAAAAATGAGATTGCAAGATTATTATTAATGATAAACTTAATTTGAAGAATTTTTCGCTTCAGATTGAGGATGCAAGGCCCAGTTTTAATCTCATGCAAACTGGTGTAACTCGCAATAAACATCTGCAAAGCTAACTTATTTCCTCATTCAAATCCCTCCTTAGAACTCTCTTTGATCATGATCACTACAAAAGCTTGACAACAATTAGGTGTGCTGATACTTCCGCCAGTCATGCTGACTAATATTGCCTCATTATTTCTTCATATTGCTCTATTTGTCTGAATCCATCTGTTGTCTCTCAGACTTAAATGTAAGCAGGGAAGGGGAAATATTTTTATTCCACGTTTGTACAGCACCTGAAACAATGAGTTTCCATGACCGTGGCTCCTAAGCATTATGGGAATTCAAATAATAATAATAATAATAAAAATAATTTGATCCATGATAACATAATGTGCTCTCTGAAAGGTGATCATATATTGAAAAATGGCAGTTTCTGTGGTTATTCCCTTTTTATCTCTCATCTGAGCTGAAGTCCCAGGAAGTCTTACTTTCTAAGGGAGCTTGTTACATTCCTTATTGTTCCATCTAATTTGTTTGGAAAGGATTCTGACTTTTCAGGACTCTAAGCTTGTAGTGTAATGACTTTTTTGTTCTCTGCACAATACCCTGAATTTTTTATATTGTGTGTTTGTGTGCACTATTAGATGGGCTTAAATAAGTTTACTTGAGGGGCATGAATCACTTTCACAATATTTTTTTCCACCTCACTGAATTTGAAAACTACTGCAGTTAGGTGCTCATGCTTCACAGTTCCAGTTTGTGGAGCTTCTCTTTGGCTGCCATAGCTGAGAAAGAGGTGTGGGATTAATTTTGTGGCAACTGTTGGAGACAAGACACTAGACTTGGTAGACTACTGGGGTCTGAGTCACTGTTGCATTTTCTATGATGATAGACAGGTTTTGGCATGTCAAACTGAGGCTGCAAGGCCTGATTCTAATCTCACCAAGACTGGTAACACTTCATTGAGGGCTCCCTATTTACACTGGTGTGAGTTCAGAATCAAGCTCTCAGAATTTGAAAAAATAATTTAATTTAGAGCATATTGTAGAGCAGTATGTTTTATGATTTTACACTCTGTAAATCTCTATTATTAGGCTAGCAATGTACAGTATAGGTGAACTCATATGCACATGGAAAGTCAGATGTGCCTTATAAATATTCTATTCCAAATCTCTGAAGAATGCAGCTTCTGTGCAGGAATTATGCTTGCCTTTCATTTTATTGCTGGGATTTTATGAGACAGTGACAACTGTAGGACTATGGAATGGGAAGCCATGTTAATTCTCTGATTTTATGATGGTCATTTCCCCCACTCTGCTCATGTGGTTATTATATGTTTCCATCTGTGACATTTTGCAAATATTACTTCTTGCCTTTGATGTTTTTTTTTCCCCATTGCAATTAAATTAATTATATAATAAAGTTTCAGTTAACTCTCTAAAGTGGTGTTTAAAATAATACACAATGTGATCATTATTTGAGGTTGTAATCAGACCTCTTGCCTTTGGACACTCTTCAGTCTTTTGGGGGATACACTTTATGGAGGAAGATTACAACCCCTTTCACTCTTAACTGGATACACAGCTTGCTAGCCTCTTTTGTTTTTGGTTTTCAAAGATCAAAAACAGAATCATGCAGTGATTTTTTTCCCCAAATAACAGTATCTAACACCTATTTCAATTGTATTAAATAAAGGAAGATGTTATTGCCACTTATAAAGTTAGAGATAAATTCATCACAAAATAAAATATACCTGGAAGTAAATCTGTAATTAAACTGAATCATAATGCATATGCATAAGGGGGCTGAAATAAGGTGACACAGACAATTTTAATTCTGCTATTTTCTGACTTATGAGTGTTTAGCTTTGCAGCTTTAACATAGGGGTTTTTTTTGTTTGTTTGTTTGTTTTGGTACGTGTTAGTTAGACACACAAGAGTTGTATGTTATAGGTTCTTGCTTCAGATGTACTTAAATACTGATACTTGAAATTTAGTTTTATTTATTCCACAGAAAAAACAAAATAATATAAAAGTAGGAGAGGAAGAAAACCTCAATTTCTCAGGCATGCATAGCCCTGCAAAACAAAGTATAAATGAACTGCCTTGCATTTGAATGTAATGTATTCCATTGCAATAAAGAGTTATAAATGCTAATAGCGTTAAACATACTGTGGTATGCATTCAACAAAAAGCACTTATAAAACATCAAAATTATTGTGCCGTAATAATTAGAGAAAATAATTATTCAGTTCTGTAGTTAATGTGCTTTATTTTAATTGAATACTTTGAATTAATAAACATACCCATATATTTTTGTGACAGTAATAACCACAGTGTATCGTATCAGATAATTCACTTTCACAAACATAATAACAAGACTACTGAGCAGCAATGACACAATTACAATAAATTATGTTGCTTGGACTTTGTAGCCTAAAATGAAAAGAAACTGCCTAGTATAAAAGCTCACAAAATCTGATTCTTCCTCTCACCATTTTCCTTCTGTGTAATTATATTGACTTCAGTGGAGTGACTCCTGATTTACACTGAGGTATATGAGAGGAGAATTAGACCCTCAGTTTATGAAAAGAAGGTGACCATATGAGAAAGAAATTCAACTGTTACCCAAACAATAAATAAAAAGTCTTTCTTCCTAGACGGAATGAACATAATATGAGCATCTTCAAAAGCAAGTCACGATGAAGTTAATGGTGTTAATCAGAATGAGGTTCTATATTTATATGGCACATATGATCTGATCTTGACATCACTTCCCAGTCAAAACTCCCATTGACTGCAGTGTGAGTTCAGTGGAAATTTTGCCTGCTATAAGATAAGGCTTACAATTAAATTAGCTTTAGAAAAGCAATATTATAATTACTTTTCATTTCTAAGAGCCAGCTCCACATTCTTGCCTCTTCCTTGTCCCTTTAACAAAGCTGGTCTGATAAAAGGTAATAATAGTTAACATCTTTATAGCTTTTTTTCTCCTAGTAATTTTATATGAGAGGTTATATGACTTTATTGTGGTTAAGGACTAATCAATGAAGTAAGGTTTGAGCCTTCCAACTATACACCAGAATATTTTCTCTCAGTACTGAAATGCAGGCATCCATGGGAAGAAATGCTGCACCTCTTCACCTCTTAATCAGTGCACAGGAATAATATACAGTAAATTAAGGATAGTCAATTTAATTTTGTAAAAGTACCGCTGGAAAGTTTTTTTATGCCAAATACTACTTAAGAATTTCTTTCTGCTTTTCTCTGCAAGATGCACATACCTTTTGTTATATTTTATATGAAATGTGGATTTGTTGCTGCTTGATATAAAATTAAGTACAGGTGCTTTAAAGACAGCTATCCATTGACTGAACCTGCAATTTTTAAAATTTGCCATATTACAACTGTCTGCAACCCAAGCCAATTATTTCACTGCCTGAGAAAAGCTAAAATATCCTATTTTCTCCTGCTTCATGATGATGAATGCTAGCAGCCTCGTGGAATGTAGGGCTTTTCTACACAGAGCAGTAATGCACACTATGATAGTGTCATTTCTAATGTGCACTGATGTGTTGCATATTAATTGGTCTGTGTAGACCGAGCTGGTGTGTGTTAGGGAACCTTTAGTGTTCACCAGCAGGGTTTGCATGAACCAATTAATGTGCAACATGAAACCCTCCTTGGCATAGGGCACTTTACCTTATTATGTAGACATGTCCCCTGTTACAGCTACTTGGTATCTTAACAGTTCTCTAGTGGGAAAAGGTTTGAAGTATATCACATAATACCAATTTTTTCGACAGTTGTGCAGTCAGGGCTAATTTTCCAGGCTAATGAATGATGATTTATGTGTGATGTTCTGTTGTTGTTGGAAGTTATGCAGTTAATTCTTTATCATTGTGCTATAAATGTTTTGTACTTTTTTTAGGAACCTAAAAATAATGGGCCAAACCCTCAATAAGTGTAAATTGCCATAGCTCCACTGAAGTCAAGGAACTGACTCAAATTACACCAGCTGAGGATCTGGCCAAAGGATTTAATAGAATGCTATATCTACATAATGCATGAAAAAAAAAAGAGAAAAGTAATTCTACATATTTATTTATTAAATATTATGAAACCCACCTTAAGAGACCACTTAAGGCAGGAGTGGGCAAACTTTTTGGCCCGAGGGCCACATCAGGTTTGTGAAATTATATTGAGGGCTGGATAGGCAAGACCACGCCCCCAATCCAGCCCCCTCCCACTTCCTGCCCCCTGAGAATTTCTGACCCATCCAACCCCCCCAGCACACCTTGTCCCATGACTGCCCCTTCCACAGACCCCTAACCACCCCTAGGATCCTGCCCCGTACCCAATTCCCCTGCTCCCTGTCCCCTCACTGCCCCAACCCCTATCTACCTTCCCACCCCAGAACACCACCCCCATCCAACCCACCCTGCTCCCTGACTGAGTCCTCCAAAGCCCCCCCACCATACTCTGGAACCCCCCCATTCTCCCTCTTACCATATCTGCACGGGGGGCGGAGCATGCAGCCCCAGCTCCCAGAGCTCTGCCAGTGCAGGGTGGCTCCAGGGGAGGGGCGGAGTGCACAGCCCTGGCCCCTAGAGCGTTCCCCACGTGGTGCGGCTCCGGGGGAGAGCCGAGCACGCAGCCTCGGCCCCCTGGAGCGCTGCCCACACAGCAGGGCTCCGGGGGAACAGCGAGCGCACAGCCCCGGCCCCGGGAGCGCTGTCCCTGCCGCACGGCTCTGGGGGCAGGGGGAAGCATGGAGCTTCGGCCCCCAGAGCTGCCCGCGCGGCACAGCTCCGGGAGAGGGGGCAGGGCATGCAGTCTCGCAGTGGTGCCCGCGCTGCGCGGCTCCGGGGGAGGGGGCCAGGGGCAGCCTCCACGGTTGAGGGCCGGATGGGAGGGCCTCGCGGGCCAGGTGTGGCCTGCGGGCCATAGTTTGCCCACCCCTGACTTAAGGAATAAGTTAAAAATATGGCTTATTGGTGATGGCCTTCTAAAAGAGAAGTAAGAAAATTATCAGGAGCTTCAGGGATACTTTGGGTCAACTTTTCAAGACAAGAGGCTGCCTAACAAGCATAGTTTCTCAAACAGGTTTTATTGCATCTTTAATAAAGGTTTTAAAATAACAATATTGAAATTCAAATAAAAGCAGCCTTCGAAAATGTGTCTTCAAAATTTCTAAGAGCACAAATTGGTGTTAATGTAAAAGCATCTTTTTACCTGCCATTGTAGGTTTTGAGCACTCAAATGAGTGTGTTTTTGAAGTTTTCTTTTGGAAGAATCTCCTATGACATGATATAAATACTGACAGGACAAAGTATATCCACTCATCCAGAAAGAAAACTAGCATTATGCGTGAAGTCCTGGCCTTATTGATATCCACGATAGTTTTGTCATTAACTTCAGTGAGACCAGGATTTCATCCTCTGTGTTTTGTTTTTAGTTTTGTCTCATTGACAAATTGACACTTTTGCCATGTTGCAACCATTTTATTTGTCAATGGATAGAGCTAGTGTTAGAAAAGCAGTTAAAAATATCAGGCCAAATCCTTTACTAGTGCAAATCAGCATGCTCCATAACTTCAGTGAAGCTATTCTGAATGATAACAACCTGATGATCTGGCCATTGGTATTTGATAAAATATAATCTAAAATTTATTTTCTTTTTGGTTACTATTGTTTGTACAAAGCTGTCAGACCTGTAGCAGCTGAATAATCCAAACATGAAAACAAAAGTATACTTCATAGTATACTCCATGTTGTATGGTCAATATGTAACATCTGTAAATGTGATAGAGAAGGAATTGAGTGTATGGTGGAGAACTTTTGTGGAATATCATTGGAACGCTTCAGAATAGGATTTGATTGTTTTATTGGGTAGGAATGGGGGAAGAGATGATTGTGGAGATGGGAATTAGTTAGATAAAGAGAGGCAGGGAAGTAATTCTAATGATGGTGGCCACATGAGGAAATAATATATTGCACATGACAGAGATGCAAACTGGAGGAATAACACACAAATCTGGGATTTAAGTAGTCTAGAAAATGGTCTGGAAACTGGAAAATGTCAGTGAAGAAAGATTTATACACATCTTCATACTGGTTTCTGGAAACCGGTGGATGCCAATAAAAATGCTGAAGGATGTAGGCAGTAGAATTTTATTTATGGGAAATATTAAGATAGATTAAATGTTTGTCATTTAGGTTTAACTTGAAATCTATGTTTTGGTTTTCTATATTCACCTTTTAATATGCATGATATCTCCCTTTAACATTGATGAATGTACTCATACATTCAGGAGCCATTATATTCCTTAGTTTCAGTTATATTAGTCACTATAACCAATATGTTCAGACATTTATTTTTTTTTAAATGACCAATAACTTGTAACCTTATCCTCAAAACACAATAACTTCGTGGAGAAATGAACAACTTTTCATAACTGAATGGGAAATGGTGTCTTTTAATATTAAATTAAACTAGCTCTCTTTTTTCTGATTTCATGTTTCTTACTGAAAACAAGATATTAAGAATTGCTCAGTCACTGGTGAGATACTGTTGAAATTCACTTCCATGCCAGTGCCAGGAACAGTAACAATGATAAAGTTATTCAGTAAGATTTATAATCTGTGGGTGTGTTAACTGTATTTGGACATTTCTTATCTCACTTATATTTAAAAAGCCTGGATTATGTTTACAGTATACTCTTTACTAGGGCCATCTTCTGTTCTTGGATGTATACATACTAGGGTAGCCAACTTTCTAATTGCACAAAACCAAACACCCTTGTCATACTCCTGCAACGCCCCTGGGTCTGAGGTGTTTGGAGTGCTGGAGGGGGCTCAGGGTTGAGGAAGGATATTGAAGTGCAGAAGGGTGTGTGGGGACTAGGAGGGAGTTTGGATGTGGAAGAGGGTTCTGATCTGGGGCAGGAGATTGGAATACAGGTATTAATGCAGGGTCTGGGTGGGAGTTTGGTGTGCGGGACGGGGTTCCAACCTGGGGTAGAAGGTTTGGGGCCTGGGCTCTGGCCAGTTGGCGTGTACCTCAGGTGGCTCCCGGTTAGCAATGCAGTGGGGCTAAGGCAGGCACCCTGCCTGCCCTGGCTCCGCGCTGCTCCTAGAAATGGCCGTCATGTCCGGCACCTTGGTTGGAGGTACGGCCAGGAAACTCTGCATGGCGCTGGGGGCGGGGTCAGCACATGGAGCTTCTCTGATTGACCCTGTGCCTAGGGGCTGGACATGCCGGCCACTTCCGGGTAGCTGTGCGGAGCCAAGGCAAGCAGGGAGCCTCCTTTAGCTTTGCTGCTGCCACTGACCGGAGCCACCTGGGTCCCTTTTCAACCAGGCATTCCGGTCAAAAACCGGATGCCTGGCTACACTAATACATACATCTCCCATTGACAATAGCAAAGGACTTGTGTGAGTGCTGCACATGGCAAGAGAGAATCTGGCACCCAAAATGAGCTGTACAAATTAAATAAAATAGCCATGTGATTGGCTTATCAATGTTGACTCTGAAGTCATCCAATATGACTTCATGGGTTTGGGTTCCGTTAATCAATACAGGCTCCCTTGAAACCAAAGGATCTGGCCAAATAAGTGTATCAGAAGATGGGGAAAATACTAGTGTAAGGTACTAACCTGTTAGGACCTAAAGTCAGAAGATGCTCTTTGCTCAGATTTACCAGACAAAATTCCAACTCCTTATCTCTTCATTGTCGTTTCCATAACATAAAGTCTGTAGTATTACTGCGCATTGTGTCATGGGCTAATGTCTATATAGGTTTGTGTGCAGGAGTGCATGTATAAGCCACATGTGCATGATACTGCACATCAGAAATATAAAAACGTGTTGCAAAATTAAGTGTAATTGAGAATTAGGAATAAGACCAAACACATTAAAAATATAGCTAAGACTATTGTTTACTTTGATGTTTTCACCTTTATCAGTAATTTTTTTTCTTTTGCTTTGGTACCCTCTATTCGATTACACTGTTGTGTTATTATTATACTGAAGTGCATTGTATGGAATGGGGAGGGGAATCTTCAAAGTCTCTGTTATATTTCCATGAGTATTTTTGAAAGCTGCCAACATTGAGATTCAGTTTTGATATTGGAAGTGAAAGCATCAAAGTATAACTTCTAAATATTTATTGCTAACTCTAATTAGATTTTTTTTCCAGTTCTATAGTGGCAGATTTTGACACATGGATATGCAAAATTATTGAAACTCTTGAAGATGATTTTCTAAAGGCATTCAATTCAGGAAGAAAGAACAGAATAATTGATTCTAGTGAGTTATGTACAATGCAGTAATTCATTCAAGAGGTTCTATTATTATTATATATGGTACATTACATGTTAAGGGACACAAAGAGTAAATTATTACCTTCCAGACAGCCCTCATGAAACTGCAAATTTTATATATACTAAAACCAAAACTTTTAAACATTTTTCATTTAGAATAAAATTACATGGCTGACTGACTACATATCTTGATTTACAAATATTTGTTAGTGCTATGTGAGCTTTTTTACTTCAATCTTGAATGTACTTGAATCAACCTTGATTCAAGTTGGAGTTGTGTACTGTTTGACCACACTGGTTTCCTCTGTCCCCTGCCTTCCCCTTTGCAAAGTGTTCATATCAACCAGATAACTATTTTCTGATGGGGGTGGGGGAGAGTTTTGAAGCTAATATTTGCTAGTGAATTTTCAATATGAACCTTATTTGCATACAATCACATGGGTAATTCATTTGGTGTTTCTCCTGTGTGCCTGATTGGCTGAGTTTACCTCATATGATAAGTGTCAACAGAAGCTTTCACTTGGTTTCTCAGTGGGGAGAGGTGATATTTTAATTGAACTCTAATGAGCATTGGCTTGCTAAACCCAGAGTTGCCAGTTCAATCCTTCAGGGGGCCATTTAGGGATATGGGGCAAAAAATGTGTTGGATGATTTAGTTGGAGTTGGTCCTGCTTTGAGCAGGGGGTTGGACTAGATCTCCTGAGGTCCCTTCCAACCCTGTTCTTCTGTGATTCTATCTACCAGGAAATCAGAAAAAAAGAAAACAACAATAATGCTTTTATTCTAGTCTCCGCATCTGACTTTCACCTGCATGTCAGCATTTGTAGTTTCTCCAGTTATTTGAATTATGCTGTTATGTGGTAGTCTACAAAGATTAGGACTGAGTCCTGGCTCAGTCAGCCAGCATTACCATGTTAATCACCATTGGGAGCTCATGAACATGCTCCTTCTGGGGTTACATGGCAAATGCAAATGTAATATACATCTTAGTGCTAGCTGAGAATTCCTGCCATTAAAAGATCACTCTTCTGACCACCTTCCTACTCCAGTACCTCTTTCTGCTTGTTTGGGGTGCTTTCACTTAACTGTGATCCCCACAAAGGAGTCCTACCTCACTCAGTGCATATATTTACCACAGTCTAACTTCTCTCCAAACAATAAAAAGAGGTGTTAACAAGCCAATCCATTTGCACTGTACCTATGCAAAGTGCTATTTTTAAAGGCCCCTGACTTGCCCTAAGCCTAAGCAGTTACCACTGAAACACTCAAGAATACAAATCTTTTTCTCCTGTGGGTTCTTTCCTTCTCTCCTTTGTCTGATGAAGTCATTATTTATGAGTGGAGATGGGTCTAAACTGGAACGCTGGGTTTGACCCTCTCAGTCTCTGAGGAAGTACAACTCAGGCCCATCTCTGTTGATAAAAGTTTTGTTTTGTTCGCAATGAAAGACAATGACAAGTCATTTGCAGTTACATTACTAGGAGTTAAGTCCAGGTTTTCAAAGATTTATCAAGTCAATATGAAACATGAAACATTCCCAGCATCCAGAAATCCAGACCATTCCCAAGCTCTTTGAAAGAGGAAAGTATCAGGATTCCTAACAAGTTACCATTCTTAGACCATGAAATACATGAAACATCCAGCCTCTTTCTATGTGCAGGAAGGGAGAGATAATATTTACCCTCTCTGTCCCCCTCCATCCCAGAGCTCCTGGACTGTTGTGAGAATGAAAAAGGACATCCGTGCTTTATTTATCATGTATTTTTATTGCTTATTATTATTATTCGTTTTGTCATTAAAACACCCACAAAAAAATGTCATTAGCTGCATACATAAAGAGAATATCAGAAGCTTCTAAACTGATATACAGTATTTAAACCTGCCACCCTTTTTAAAAAAAAAAATGATAAACTCTGGTTATTTTTTACAGGGATTCTGCTTGGAAACCCCAATATACAGCCTGAGGGATTGGTTACATAAAGAATTTATTACTAGTAGTGCAAATAATGATACCCACACACCACTGTATTTTTCAGAATACTGTGTAAATACTAACTTAGCCTTGCAAAATTACTTTTGTCCACTCACCTGGAATGATTAGATACAAAATGTGTATATAAAATAATACTTGCATATTAAAATATTTATAATATTTTATATCCTCAATATTTTTATTCTCTTCATTGTGGTAAGGGTGGGAAATTAGTACGGTTTTATATGTTTATTTTTGATTTGCCTAGTAAATTGATGTAATCACGTCAGGCTGCCTTAATAATCCTCTCTATACCCATGTGATTTAAGTAAGTAGAATTTGAGATATGGAAATTAAGTGTCTAGCTCAAGGCCACTGAGCAAATCAGTGGCAGGAACGGGATTAGCAGTCAAGCATTTTGGTCCTAGCCCTGTGCTAAGTCCAGTAGACAACTGTCTTTCAACATTGGCTATGAATTTCATCGGCTTAAGCCAGACCTCAGGTCATTTAGTCAGTTCATTTAACCCTTTTAGCTGAGAAATAAGTACCCTTTGCTTTCCTAATAAGTAGAATTGATCTGATTTTTTTCCTACTCTTACTTTTAGGGACAATATATTTAAATATATAAAAAAAGAATATTTCATTCCTTAATGGTAGTTATCTTTTATTAGTTTGAATCTTTTTTTTAAAGAAGTTAGGTTATTGTCCTTTCTGATTGTGGTGCAGATTGCAAAGTGGAAATTTGTGTACGAGGGTATAAAATGTAAATTAGTTTTCTTAGTAGTTGTCTTGGTGAGAGAGCTTTTTATGTAGTCTATAAAATCCCGATAAACTTGGACATTTTAAATTTTTTAAACAGTTAGAAATAAATTGGACCCAATCCTGAGATATGGCATGATCACTTTGTGTCACAACAATAACAGATTCTGGCTGTAGAACTGAGTGGCCCTGTTAGGGTCACCCTAGTGCCTCTGGGCTCTCTGGTGGTAAAGAGGCTCTTACCCTAGTTCTGTCCTGCTGCTGGTGCATGGAGTGTGGACAGAGGAAAGAGGGAGCGGTCACCTACACTGCACTAATCCTTGTGTTTTCAGCACGTGGGAACTATTAACAGTCAGTATAAATTAAATCAACCTTCAGGATTCTCTAACTCTGCCTGGGAACAAACCTACACACAGTGGAGATGCCTACACTGCATCTGGGAGTGAGCCTCGCAGCCCAGGTCGAGAGACTTGTGGGGCTTGCACACTAGCACACTAAAAATAGCTCTGCAGACATTCCTTGGGTGCTGCCCACTTGGGCTGGAGCATGGACTTTTAAGCCCCCTTGGCTGGAGAACGTGAGCTACAGTCCAAACCGCAACATCTATGCAGCTTTTTTGCATGTGCTATCTTGACCCCACTAGCACAATTCGGTTGAGCCGGGCTAGGAAACTCAGTGCAGCACATACCCATGACCCTATAAGCAGGCAAGTGCTAAGTGAGCTTCACACCACCTTTGAAGCCTCGTTCCTTGCTCTCTGATATTTGTAATTTATTGATGTTCCATATTGATGAACGTGTATTTGACTGAATGAAAATTCTTTAAAGTATCATAATTATTTTTTCCCCTGGTACCTTAGTTTAATATTGAAAAGAATACCCAAAGAACAGCATGGAAACTTGGCACTATGATAGGCTACGATGCAATATTACCAAATATTACCAACTGCTGTTTATGTCAGATGCACCTTCTTGGGCAGTTAAAAACACATATCAACAGTCATTTAGGATTAAACAAATAAATATTGTTGCACTGATAGTTCTGCTCTGCTGCATATACTGCTCAAAACTAAAGTCTGTGCACAGACTTTACAGAACCACTCCCACTCACAGCATGTTTTGTAAGTCAACCCTAATGCAATAAATGAAGTGTTATTGTGGCATACAAGTTAGCATAAAATGGAGTAAGTGCCACTTCACTGATCATATGGCATATGTCACAGGAAAATGGAGAGTTTACAAAGTACTGTGGATTTGTGGCAGTTAACACAAAAATATACAAATTAGATTCCTTTTTGTTTCTAATTTTTTTTTAATATTTAACATTTTGGCTTGACAATTTTTGTTCTGGTACAACTATTTTTCTTAGTGGTGTGACTTTTTTATGCAAATAGTTTTAGCAAGCAAACTCTAGTGTGAATGCAGTTATACTGGTATAAAAGATGTTATAACAGTATAGCTTATAGATTAAACTTATGAATATTTTTGCACCAGTATAACTGTTTCCACACTATAGCTTTTGTACTACTTTAACTATACTGAAAGTTATAATAGGGTGCAACTTCTCTGTGTAGACAATACCTTAGACTATAACTCACTGAGACACTTAAGGTGCATCTACAATGCAACTGGGGATGTAATTCCCATCTTGGGTAGATATACATGTGCTAGCTCTGGATAAGAACACAAGAACATCCATAATGGGTCAGAGCAATGGTCCATCTAGCCCAGTATCCTGTCTTCTGACAGTGGCCAATGCCAGGTACTTCAGAGGGAATGAACAGAACAGGTCATTATCAAGTGGTCCATCCCCTGTCATCCACTCCCAATTTATAGCAATAAGAGGCTAGGAACACTTAGAGCATAGGGTTGCATGCCTGCCCATCTTGGCTAATAGCCATTGATGGACTTATCTTCCAGGAACTTATCTAGTATCTAGAACTTATCTGGTTTAGCTAGTATGGTAAAAATAGCAGAATGCCTGTGGCTACACAGAGAACTTTGTGGGTTAGCCACATAAGTACAAGCCTGCCTGACCCCTGGGTACTTGCCCTATTCATGTGACTAGCTCAAGCCGTCACCAGTGCTGCTGCGGCTGCACTGCAATTTTAGCACATTAGCTGGAGCACAGCTGGTGCATGCACATCTATCCAAACTTGGAACAACACCTCTGAGCATCAGTGTAGGCATACTCTTGGTCTTTGATTGTCCAGAAGCAGCTAAGTACATTGTTCCGACATCTTTATGAACATCATTTTATATGGTAATTACATGTATTGCTACAGCCCACAATAAATGAACACTCTTGGTGGCAAGAGGAAGAGCAGTCTCCTGTACATTGTATGTACATAAATAGGGACCTGAGTCACATTTTATAGCACTGATTTTTGTAGCCTAAGGGTAAAAGTTGTGTTACAACTTAAGAAGAGAGAAATAGCTTAAAGTTCTGGAAGAAAGTAATAATGACCTAATGAGAAAACAAACGTGAATAAGTCTTCACTGACCCATATATTCAGATTTTAATGCAATATTATTTCTGTAATACTCTTTTTTACATCAATATTTTAACTAAAAAAAAAAGTTACACTGAAGTGATATATTTATACTAAAGAGCTAATCACTATAGTTATGAACCATAATGTCAGTACTGATATATAAGTATTCTCTTTCTGAAGACAACTCTTTATTTACCAAGGATAATCAACTGTACAAAGTGGGTCATCAAACATTTGGTCCTCCAGCTCAGCTGTGGATTTCACTAAGTCTTAGCCAGCTAGGGCATGTCAATCTTTCTGTCACTAAAACTTCAATTTGAATGTTAGCTATGAAATTAATCTCCACAAATCATTGGAAAAATTGTGATTGTAAAGAAAGCATCAGACATTATGCATGAATATGACTGGGTCAGAAGAAAAGCAGAAGGAAAAAGCACAAGTATTCACAGCCTAGCCTGAGTGGTATACTAGAAACTCCCTAGTGAAGCTGACACACATCTGATGAAGCTGCTTGATATAAAAATAGTATACTGGCCTGCTTAATTCACTCAGCAAGGCCACAATGCTGTTTGTGTGACTTCCCATTCGCAACCAACAGTAGATTATGACATGAGTTAAAAGGGAAAACGGTGACTGTAGAAGACTGTGTGTTGTTTACATACTTTTAACATATTTGGATAAACAGCAGCAAAAGGAAAGCAGATGGATTTTAGGGGAGATTAGTACAATAGCATTCAGTCTGTTTGTGCGTAGACACACACTAGTTTCTCAGTTTGCATGAACACATAGTGGGTTGTTGAAAAGTTCAGTCCTGCAAGGTATTGTGTACATCACTCCTACCAAGTTGAACTGGGGATGCTTATCACTTCCCAGAATCAGGCCTTAGGGGGCCAGTTTTGGAAGTGGGCACCTAAATGACTAAAATTAATTTAACCATCTAACTTTTCTCATTCAAGTTTAAAAATTAAGCCGTTTGGGCCAAAAAAAAAGTCCTACTTGGGTGCTTAAATCCATATATACTTAAAATGGCCTGATTTTTAGAGATGCTGAGCTACTGCTGCTCCCATTGACTTCATTGAGAGCTGAGGCCACTCAGCTTCTCTGAAAATCAAACCTCTTTTATTTAGGTGTCTAAATCAAGATCTAGATGTGTGCCTTTAGTTACCCAGTTTTGACAATTCTGGCTACAGTGTCTAGAAGACCACAGAGCTTTTGCTATAGGGCTAATTGTCTAGTCCATTCTTGGGCAAAATTTTATTGGCTTTTATGGAATTTTGCCTGAGCAAGGATTGTAGGGAATTGGGTTATATTGCTCCCTTACAGAGAAGCAACACTGAAGTTGAATCTGTTGTAGTAAATGTTTAAAAATCGCCAGTTTCTGTTTTCTTTGAGTCAGTTGTAGCAATAGAGAAATGATTTTCTTTTCATACTCTCCAATCAAAAATCCATCCTGTATATTAATGATCAAATATGATCTTGTTATGTTTTGATAACCATAAACTGATTCCTCAGTGATGGTTGCATTACTTTAGTTTTCTTTTTTATTGTAGTTTCCTCCTTTTTTTTTTTTAAGACTGCAACACCACTGAAGGCCATTTCTCTAGTGGCTTGGAATAACCCAGACATGTTCAATCACTAATTGAAACCTATCCCTATGGGCTCTTTTTTCTCTCCCTTTCCCCTCAGAGAGAAACTCCTCCGAAAAGAGATCAACTTGCCTGGCATTTTAAGATCCACTGCTTTTACTTTACACATTGAAAAGCAGCTTCAGCTCTCAGTTAGCGAATAATTCATATGCTGTCTGCAGACATTAAAATTTGAAAAAGGAGCAGTAGAGAGCTTTGAAGCAGAATTTCCTTTCATTAAATTAGTGAATATGACAAAGTTATGTAATATCCCAGAGGGATGAAGTGGTGCACGTCACTAACCTTTTAGATTCAAGAGGCTTTATGCTTTTCATTTGCTACCGGATAAAGGCTTAACACTGGATTAACTGACAAATTCCTCTTTTTAATTCAGGTAGATTAAGCCCTATTCAGATTTTATATGTAATATGATAAATAAATATTACACACAAATACATAATACCAAGTTGTGTCTGTATTGTGTATGTACCTACATATATGCATACGAGCACATACATTTGTGTGTATGTAAACTTTTAGCATGCATTGTATCCATTTTTAACAGAGAGAGCAGCAGAGAGAGAATACTTTCTCTTGCCTCACAAAATCTTTTCTGAATACCAGTTGCTTATTAATGTATATTTTTAAAAATGTCCGGGTTCTTATATTAATAAAATACTAGAAATAATGGTCCTGGTTCTCTTGTCTTAAATTAGTGGAAATTAGGAGTTACTCTACTGAAATCAACGAAGTCAGACTAGTGTAAGTCAGAAAAGAAACAGGTCCAGTTTTTTAAAACTGTTATTTCATTTTCACTATTAGTATTTCAAAAGAACATTACAGTAACAAAGCCTACATTGACACCATGGCTATAAGGGGAGTGTAGCTATGGCTTTTAGACTGCATGCATTGCAGTGACCTCAGAGAGGGGAAAAATGTGTGACTGTAGTGTACATAGATGTGGCTAATGGCCTTGGGAAGCTGCATTTTTGTTCCACGGATAGAGGGGGCTTACACAGATCCTCTGTCAGCCACAGCTTCTGCTTCGAATAATAGTACTCTGCCAGGGCAGTAATTACTGGTTCTAAAATAAGTGTCCTAATAATTTGTCAAGAAATCAACTTAAATTGTTCTGATGTTGCCTGCAACAATTTGAATAGAAAAAGCACAGCGAGAAATTCTTTAGTTCAGTTCGCTGTACAGTATAAACATATTGGTAAATAGTGTTAATTAAAAGCTCACAAGGGTTCTTTATATGTGGGAAAACTTTTTGTTTTCCCATTTAATCATATAAACTGAAAATTGGTGTGTATGTGATGGGGAGTGTTAGTTGGCAAATAAATATCCACTGCTGTCTGTGCTGCTTTGGAATTCCTCCCATGCCCCTGGGGCTCAGATAATGTGTGTCTGGAAAAGCATGCATAATTCACAATGAAATGAGCTGGTACTAAGGTCTACACAGCCCAGGGATACAAATTAGAGACTTGTGATTTTAACATTAGACCAGCTGAAAATGTAACCTACCTTTTCTAGTGTGGAGCCTTGCCTACAAGATAGCATGTCCTTTCAGTGTCCAAGCAAGAACAGACTGCATGGTTAGCCAAGGAATTTGTGGCTGTGCATTTCAGAAAGCTTGCCTTAAACAGAAGGGCAAGACAAAGTTTGAATAATTTCAGACACACACCAGGAAATTGTCATTTTTCTTCTGGGTGTTTTCTAAATCTGTAGTGTGAGAGTCTCCTAGTTCACACAAGACAGGGGAACAGGAGAGGGATGGATTTTTGTCACTAGACATAATATAATATTATGGAAACATTGTCACAGTGTTGTTATATCTAGAAAGGGTGGGGCTGGGGGAGGGCGACGATAAGGGGAAAATATGAAAGTTTTTTATTAATGTTTTCTTTAAGACTGGATTTTTAAAGAGGATTCAACTGTGCCTACATTAATATATCCAAATCAAGGAGGATTTAATTAAATATATGTCATGTCAGGTCCTTAGCTGGAATAAATAGGCAAAGTTCCACTGAAGTCAACAGAGCTAGAGGGACTTACACAAGTTAAAGATCTGAACCAATAATTTTAATTTTATTAAGTATTCATAAAATAACATAGATTCTCAGCCACATTAGTGAAAGTGGCTCTGTACAAAGCTATATAAGTAGTTAGGTGAGTTAGTAGATATGTTGATGGATGGATTGACCTGACAATGGTGCTGTATTCTGTATTTCACTTAAGTGGTAGTGAAGCCTCAGGATATTAAGACTGACAGGGTATAGCCCACGGAAACATACTAATGGGTGCATTGTTTTGGAATTTTTATGAAAATTTTAAGAAACTGTACCTACTTGCCCTTTTAGAAGTAAAAAATGTTAATTAACTTTCTTGCATAAGCCAATTTGCAGGTACATTGTAAGCACAAGTTAGAATTAAGGAGTAATAATTGCTTATAATGATGATCAGTATAACTGATGTGATAAACTATGATTAATGAGTAAATTAGCTGTGAATGCTACAAATGAGTCTACTTTGAAAATTCTGTTAAAGAAAGGAAATGAGGAACACAAAGGACTTTTTTGTCAAATATCGTGTATACATTTAATAATATATTAACTCTTATCTTGCATCATTTGCAATTCATCTCCACAGACTACAGCTAGGAGATTACACGTATTATGTGTCTATTTATCTATTCTTCGTACTTTTTTCTGCAAAAGAGCTTTTGCCACTATTGAATGTAAACTGTTTTACAGCCTGTGTATTTTGAATGTATAAATGTTTCCTGAGTAAGTCCATAGGGCTGAGTGAAACATATATAGCGGATGCTGAATGAATAAATAGTATTTCTGGGGACATGCTTTCCTAGGAATGTCTGACTGTGTAACATGGAATGAGAAGAATGGTTTCACAGATTATGACTAAGATAGAATTAGGAGCAGTCACATGCCCCACTGAAACATGATGTTGCTAAACCAATAATATATAGAGGCTTTACATCAAGTGACTGTGATTCTTAGTAACTCTGTCCACCATTCAGAAAAGTTTTATAGCTCTGGGGACACCTGCCAGACTGGATTGTTTATTTTGTGATAAGGTTGCATTGCTGAGTGTCAAATATGCTATGAGAACAGTTGTGAGTGTATAAGCTTACAGCTTTCACAGCTATAAAACAAGACTATACCAGCAAAATATATTGTATATTTCAGGAGCTTCCATCAGAGGTATAAGTTTACCAATATATGGGCCAGTTGTAAGGAAACACCTGAGCATACCAATGTTTTGGCTGATATTTTTGCTGTTTTATTAACCCCTAAATGATGTTTTTACTGTTAGGCTTAATGCAGTATGTGCTACAGTATGATACAGGAAAAGTCTGATTCTGGACACTGAAGGGTCAAAATTATTCCAGATTTCATAAACATACTAAAGTTTACATACGGGGCTGGATTAATGCAATCTGGTGCCCTGTTTATGTCACAAAAGGGCACTCCCTTGTGACTCCATCTGTATGTCCCTGACTTTTACCATAGTCCAATTCCCATTCAGAGTGGCAATGTCCCATTTATAAGGTTTTTCTTTGCAAACATATAAATATGCAAAACAAAGCTGAAGTTCTGCCCTCCACATATGGTACTTGGTACTGGAACCCACGGCTAGGTCATAGGTACTTTGACCTAGCCCTGGGTATATATTTTTAAAAAGATAATCACACTATGCCATGTATGATATCCCATGTATAGTATAGACAATGGGCTAGACACTCAGCTGATATAAATCAATGTACATCTATTGTGGAATGATGCCAGTTTACTATAGCTGAGGATCTGATCTAATGACTTTAGTCCTATTATTTAGCATTGTGTGGTGTAGTGTCGTGTCCAGGGTATAAAATTCGGGGATATGTTTTGAGAGACAACGTAATTAAGAGAGAGAAAATCAAAGCAAAAGGAGCCATTGCAGTGTCAATGGAAATACACTATGCACTACATTCACCTTATATCTTGCACATAAGAAGCTTGGCCGCCATAAGTCTATTAGGCACACATTTGCTCCAGTCCGTCTATAGCTTCCATTCTGCTTCTGTTAATGGCATAAGTCCTCACCTTCGAATCAATCAACAGTAAGACCAATGACTGCCTCTCCATTGGTTTCAGCAGCCACTCACATGTTCACAAAAACCAAACCAATCAGTAATGTCATGGTCATCTTGGAATTTGAAGGACGAACAAGAGTAATATACAAATGTATATATCACCAAATAAAGCCTTCTATATCTGTGGGACGGAGAAAGAAGAGCACCCCATGAAGTCCACTAGGAAACTTGCCAAGCAAACCAAATTTCCTGGGAAGTAGGGAAACATTGTCAGTTCTTGAAAGTTCTCAAATCTATAATCTGAGTTTTAACATTCAAATACAGACAATACTTTATTATTATCATTTTACTTTATAAAACAGTAAAAGTGATGCAAATTAAATTTTGTTGAATAACAATAATTATGGTAAACTTTGTTTTTTCCTAAAATAAGTATTAAAACAAAACAAATACACATTTCCATTGTGAATGCTTGTGTGAATTGTTAGAACAGCTTTGCAGAGAAAACTTACATTTCAGTCAGCCAGGTTTCCTCCAGGATTACCAATTATAACAATGACTAATTATCATAACGTTTAGGTGAAGAGTTTCCCTGATTGCTGTGGGAGCTGTAATACTTTCATCCTCATGCACTCCCTGTAGGATAGAACAGTAAACCACATTAGGAGTATTCTGATTATAACATCAGTTCTTCAGAGCTTTGGCAAAGCTTCCAAGAAGCATGACATCATGGAAGGAAGAAGAAAAGTGGCAGCAATATTCTCTCCAACCCAAACATCTAGTTAAAGTTTGGAGCCCTGAGGAATATTCCACCTGGTAGTAGAAATTGATGGAGTCTGATATTTTCTTTGATGCTGTTTTGTTTACGAACAAGGCAAGTACAAAATCCCCTATCTCTGAACTCAGAAGGAACAAAGAAGAAAAAGAATGATTTCTTAGTTTACAGACTCTAAGCCTGTTTAGCTAACACCAGACCCAAAAGTTCTCTCTCTAGGTTTTTCCAGGGTCACACTGGCTACTGTTTGACCTTCTTGTCTCTCCCTCTCTCTCTTCTTGTCCTCAGTTTCTCTGGTTCTCTGTTTCCATTCCTCCTTACCCACCCTTACACAAAGTAATAATCAGCCAAATGTTCCTGGACAGATTCACATAAACCTTTTAGTTTAGGTGGAGGATTATGCTTACAGTTATGTTAATGGAAGAGTGAGTTCATATCAGACTTAGTCGGGTTTCATTAAACCCATAACATGGTTTCATCAAGCTCATAAAAAATATTTTGTATGCGTGTGTGTGTACACAGGTGTGCTTAGGACTGTAACATCAGACACACAAGATAACTGAGCACGTAGACCCACATTTCACTGAAGGGCCTGGCCTACTGTGAAGATACGAGAGGTAGACAGAGAATGGTGTCCCTACATTTCACAACACTGATTCACAGTTTGAGTTATATTTGCACATTAGAAGTATATTTTCTGAAATGTTTCAAAGCTTTTAATTTTCTTGTATAAAGCTCTAGCTTACAGGACACTGTATCACCACTCTTTAATAAAACACAACACATTCGACATAAACAGTTTATGATTTTAAATCCTTATTTTTAAAGTATTGCTAAATAGCTAAAATAAAATAAGTTAGTTGTGGGCTGTGGGTTTAGTAGCTAACATTGCATTTTTCTATGATGTCCACACATGCAATTCTCAATTTAAATTAGACAAATGAGGCACTGATTTAGTCTATCGATTTATTCTATAATTTTCATTTAGCTTTTTGTTTTCTTAATTGTAGTTTTATTGGAACATTTAAACTGCTAGTCAAAAGTAGAAAAATGCTGAAATAACCCATAAGGTGGTAGCTGATAACTGCTTGCATCTTTTTGCCTTTAGCAGAATTCATTGCATGGAAGTTTCCCGTGTTAATGAACTGTGCCAAGAGAGTTTTTGTTGGACTCTGGACTGCAGTTGCCAAAGTGTGACAATCAGGGTCCAGACACCCTGTGGCGAGAACAGGGAGTCTGAATCCCGAAGAATAAACAATTAAATTAACTTATTGTATACATAAGAACATAAGAAGGGCCGTACTGGGTCAGACCAAAGGTCCATCTAGCCCAGAATCCTGTCTACCGACAGTGGCCAATGCCAGGTGC
Source organism: Dermatemys mawii (assembly GCA_007922305.1). NCBI lineage: Eukaryota > Metazoa > Chordata > Testudines > Dermatemydidae > Dermatemys > Dermatemys mawii. The sequence continues at coordinate 23,257,900 of ML677339.1, read as the reverse complement.
CCCAGAGTGAGTGAACCTAACAGTAAAGATCAAGTGATTTCTCTCCTGCCATCCATCACCCCCTCTGACAAACAGAGGGGGGTGTTGGAAATATTATTGTTCTATAAAAGTGTATTGACTAAGAAGATATCATAAAAATGGATGGCATGCTGGTCATGAATATTGCATGATGTATGTACAGATGATATGTGAAGATTTACTTATGTGTGCTGGAAGTATGTTCCTAAAATATGTTTTGGGGGCAGGCTTGATAAGCAATTCTAGACAAGATAATGTTGTTTTGCCTTTTGCCTGTGGTTCCGATGCAAATTGAGCAAGGTGATGACAAAGACTATGTCTTTGACTCAACAGAGGAATGGGAAGTGAACAGGAAGAGGCAAACAGCAGGGGAGAATTTTATCTAGGGGTACACTTCAAAAGAATACATTTCAAATGTTTGCTGGTCTATAAAAGGCAAAAGAGAGAACCCCTGAGTTATCTAGAGGTTAGAGGGCAAAGGGGACAGTGCCCTCTGATTTTGTGAAAGTTGGATCCCCTTGCCTGGAGATGATGATAGTATGACATAAGAGAGAAATTGTTTTAGGCATAAACACAGCTTGCTAGAATTAAGTTTTAGGCACCAAAAAGCATGTTATTTTTGTTTTGTTTATACCCTTTTCTGTGTCTCTTATTCTCAACTGGTATCACTTAAACATGTGTTCTTTATTAATAAATGTATTCTTATTTTGTTATAAAATCATCTCAGTGCTGAACATTAAGGTAATATGAGGGACCTAGGCTAAAGTAACAGACTGGGGTGTGTACTGTGTCTTTGGAGGCAACAAACGTAATAATTTCTCTGAGTGCCCAGTGAGAGGGATTGGGCACTGCAGAGACATCTCTGGGGAACTCAAAAACTGTGATTCACTGATTATTACCTGCCAGCCAAGGTTAAGATTGGGAGTCTCAAGGAGTTCACTGGTGAAGTGAACAGACTGGTGTAGTAGGGAGCTGTTTCACAATCTAACCTACAGCAAGTTCTCTCTTGCTGAGGCAAGAGAGATAACACAGGGGCTTATGGTTCTGGGTTCCCTGAGGAGAGCATCACATAAGGAAGGTTAAAAGTAATTGTCAGCTCGCAGTTGACACTGTCCTCATGTTAATAAGCAGAATAGTGTGTGTAAGGCAGTAATTGTATTTGCCATCAAAGAGCCTAACAACTTAGGATGGAATCAAAGTCAAGATATTGACAACATTTAATGTAGAAATCATTTGTATCAAACTTTAATTTATAATCTCTATAAAAGTAAAGGTAATAAGCACATCTTTTTTTCCTTTTTTTTTCTGTCTGGGAGTGATCTAAAATAATTTTACCTTGGTAACAGGCACTTTATAAATAACTAGATAAATATATTCATAGATGGGTTGATGGATAGACATCATGATATTTATGTATCTGTCCAGCCAGCTGGCTGAATGCCTCACAGGTATTAATGAATTTATCCTCACCCTTCTATAAAATAGGGAATTATTATTCTCATTTTGCAGTATTGGGGAGCCTGGAAGCTGACAATTAAACTGACTTGCCCAATTAAATTTAATTTGATAAATATAAGGAAGTGAACTGCTAAAATCAAACATTTTATGCAGGAAATGGCTGAAAACTCTAGGAATACCATAATTCTCCCATTTCTCTGTCTCATACATGTTTAGTACCTCTACTTTTCCTCCAAAGGAGGACACAGTTTTTTAATCATAACTTGACCCCTGTGATATTGTATGTTAGTCTAATAAATAATGTTACCATATTTTCAAGGTAGGAAGTTGGGACACTTCTGTACCCACTTTTTGTGGGGTCTCAAAATACAAAAGTGAACAAAAGTTCACTTTTAAAAAAATGTGTACAAGTATCACTCTTGTCCTTCTGACTTAGCAGTCCAGGCATATTTCTCAGAGTGGAAGAATTTTCCAACAACAGTCTTCTGAATGAGTTTATCATGAAACCGTACTATTTCAGCAGAGGGGCAGCACTGATAACATGTACACTGTTTAGATTTTTCTCTTTAAACACTGTTCATCACATTGAACTCTTATTCCAGTGGACAGCTTTTTCTTGCTAAAGAGAGAGAAATTTCTACTCGGTAGATTGTTTTATTTGGTGAAACGAAACAATGGGGAAAAGAAGTTCCCAGGCTTCTCACTGTTAAATTGGAAGATTTGGTCGCTTTACTTATAAAAGTATACTAAAGTATACTTATACTAAACTCTTCTCAGAACTACTTTAAAATGTTTCTTTCCTCTGAAAAGGGACTGTAAACATTTCATCCTGGGTCCCATTTTTTTGCCTCTGTCATTCCCATAACAAATGTTCTCAGTTTACTATTAACATTTTTTTCATTAAATACCCAAGCCCTGCAAAACCTCAGCCTGGGATTTAAGAGCCAAATAGGTCCCCTCATCCTCGCCTTCTTGTGAATCAACACTGTAAGTTTTGAAGGCCAAACTAAACCCACAGTTATATTTCTGCAAACTCATTGCCTTCAGTAGAATTGCACCAGTGTAGCTGTGTGGAACTTAGTAAATAAATGTGCTGGTGTTACACAAGATGGAATAGAATCTAGCTTGCTCATGCTCAGCAGCCTGGCATTAGGGTTCCCAACTTTCTAACTGCTGACAACTGGGCCCCTCCTGTTCCTTCTCTTCTCCCCAAGATCCCACTCCTGTTCTGCCTCTTCCCTTGAAGCCCCACTGTCTACTCCACCTCTTCCCTCAAAGCCCCACCCCTGCTCCTTATTTTTGTGTCTACAGTCAGCACTCGTATCTCTGTATAAGAAAGTGTTAGCGGGCAGAATACTCCTTAAAAAGTGGTGTAGTTTGCACAGTATTGGAAATAAAGATTTCAACTAATTTTTAAAATGGGCGGCCAAATTATTTTCTGGCATAAATTGGTACATTTATACCAATTTATACCCCATTGCCTTAATTGGAGTGGTACTAATTTATACCAGGAGAGAATTTGACTCTGGATTTTTATAAAGGGAAATTTCCCCTTTATTTCTCTTTCCTGTTTTACCACTATATTTTACAGCAGAGCAATAAAGCATGGTACTGCCTTATATAGAATGTTGATGGGCAGTGCTATAAAACTGTAAAATAGAATATTTTGTTCAGCTAGAGAATTGATTCAATGTACATTTAGTTTAAGATTCTTTTTTAAATATCCTATATAATTCTGCCACCAAGATAACTGAGTTAGTGGCTGTGGGGAGTGAAAAGGTGCCATTCTTAATCCTTGATATGATTTACAGTGTACAGCTTGTGTCTTCAAAAACGAACTGCTTAAATGGCTTTAAGAAAGTAAGTCATACTTTTTGTTGCTTCATTATTGTGAGATTTAAATTAGTGGGCTAATTTGCAGAAGATATGGTGTAAGGCATTTGTGGATTCATACAGTTTTGAGTTAAAATATTTCCTAAGTAGCCTAAATCAGAGGACTCACCCACCCAGCATTTTCTTTCAAGTGTTTAGCAGATGTTTCATTGAATTAACACTGTCATAAAGAATAAAAGGAACATGGTAATATTTCAACTTTATCTTGATAAAACGAAATCACAGCTTGTGTAATGGAATATGAGCATTTCAGGCCCAATCTTTTTACATATCAGAGTGGAAGGTTAATACATACATAGAAAAGGGTCCAAAACTACCAGGATCTGTGAAAGTCAGATGCTTTCTATCAGACTTAATTTTTCTCTCTCTTGAGATCCAGGCAAAAAGTTTGTATTTCAGGCTCAGGATTTTCCCATTTCTTTCCTGTTATTTATTTGGTTCTTTCTGACTCTAGATTTTGTTCTGTGATAGATTTTTTGCTATAGTGGTTGGTTTCCTATAGGGACAGTGACATGCTCTTTACTTTGTTAATTCTAAACTCACTAGTGCACTTGTTTTTCAAGCATGTAGGACTTCAGTAGACAGAATTAGTTCAGTGAACAGGTCAAGGTTCCCAGAGCATTCTGAGAAGCTGCTTGCTTATATATAGGCTAATTACATCAACTAAACTGCTGCCGCTTTCCATCATTACAGGTAACACTCTAACTGTAAAATAGTTTCTCTATATATTAAAACAACTGCTCTGGGTGTGAATCCTGGGACTCCTTTTTTTAAATAAAATGAAACAAAACCTGGTGGAAGCATAACATAATTGTGGAACATTGTCTGATCAAGTCAACTTAAATTGTAATTGAGATGATAGCAATGCATATTTTGCCTGTCACATTTATTAAAAATCTGGGGATTTCCCAGCAGCATTATTTTGTTCTCATGGTTGGCAAACAGTTTTTCACAATTTGGTTGTAATACTTTAACAATATCATTAAAATACATGGTTCATCTTGTTATACTCAGGATAGTCTTGATTCTCTTATATTAAATATGGCTATTTAGGACAGTACAGTAAGTTCATTTATAATGGTAGCTGTGATGGGTTTGGTCACAGAGACCTCCTTGGGACTGTCACTTGATGGACTCAGAGGTAGTTTTAGCATGTTTTCTCTGATGGCCTAGGACTTCAGAACCATGTCTTGTTGAGCCAGACATGCAAGCTGGCTGCAACACAGACCTCAGGGTCTGAACCACGCCCTCAAAGCTGCAGACTCAACTGAAAACAGGTCAGCACATGCTCCTGTCTCCAGTATCCAGACACCCAGTTCCCAATGGGATTCAAACCCCAAATAAATCCATTTTACTCTCTATAAAGCTTATACAGGGTAAACTCATAAATTGTCCACCCTTTATAACACTGCTAGAGAAATATGCACAGTTGTTTGCTCCCGCAGGTATTAATCAGTTACTTGGGGTTTACTAATAAACAAAAGTGATTTTATTAAGTATAAAAAGTAGGATTTAAGTGATTTCAAAAAATAACAAAGTAAGTTACCAAGTAAAATAAAGCACACAAGTCTAAGCCTAATACGTTTAAGAAACTGAACACAGGTAAATCTCACCCTCAAAGATGTTCCAATAAGCTTCTTTCAGACTAGACTCCTTCCTCGTTTGGGCCCAATCTTTTTCCCGGGTACAGACCTTGTTAGTTCCAGCTCATGTGGTAACTCAGGGATTTCTCATGAATGGTAGCCCCCTTTGTTCTGTTCCGCCCACTTTTATAGTTCTGCTACAAGGTGGGAATCTTTTGTCTCTCTGGGTCCCCACCTCTCCTTCTAAAAGGAAAAGCACCAGGTTTAAGATGGACTCGCATATTAGGTGACATGATCACATCTCCTGTGAAACTCCAAGTCCCCATTCTTCCTGGCCTGTCTCACAGGAAAGCAGGAAGGCTTGTGAGTAAACAATGCCATTTACAGGTGATTGATTCTGAAACATGCTTAATGGCTTCCACTTAATATGTTTCCATCAGTAATACAAATTTATATCTTATTCTCCTAACTCAAATACATACATACAAATAGGATGAACACACTTAGTAGATTATAAGCTTTGTAGTGATACCTTACAAGAGACCTTTGGCATAAAGCATATTCCAGTTGCATTGTATTCACACTCATTAGCATATTTCCGTAAAACTTATGGAGTACAACATCAGTTACCACCTATTGTGGCTCCCTTTTTATTCATTTTAAGAGGCCTCAGGAGGTCACCTAGTCCAACCCCTGTTTGGAGCAGGACCCACGCCAACTAAATCCTACCAGCCAGGGCTTTGTCAGGCCAAGCCTTAAAAACCTCTAAGGAGGGAGATTCCACCACCTCCCTAGGTAACCCATTCCAGTGCTTCAGCACACTCCTAGTGAAATAGTTTTTTCTTAATATTCAACCTAAACCTCCCCCACTGCAACTTTATACCATTGCTCCTTGTTCTGTCCTCTGCCACTGCTGAGAACAGCCTAGCTCCATCCTCTTTGAATCCCCATTTCAGATATTTGAAGGCTGCTGTCAAATTCCCCCGTCACTCTTCTCTGCTGCAGATTAAAGAAATGCAGTTCCCTCAGCCTCACCTCATAAATCATGCACCCCAGCCCCTAATAATTTTCATTGTCCTCCGTTGGACTCTCCAGTTTGTCCACATCATTTCTGTAGTGGGGGGGCTCCAGAACTGAACACAAAACTTCAGATGTGGCCTCAGCAGCACAGAATAGAGGGGAATAATCACTTCCCTCAATCTGCTGGCAATGCTCCCACTAATACAGCCCAATATGCAATTAGCCTTCTTGACAACAAGGGCACACTGTTGACTCATATCCAGCTTCTCATCCACTGTAATCCCCAGGTCCTTTTCTGCTGAATTGCCGCTTAGTCAGTCGGTCCCCTGCCTGTAACAGTGCATGGGATTCTTCCCTCCTAAGTGCAGGACACCTTGTTGAACCTCATCAGATTTCTTTTGTCCCAGTCCTCCAATTTGTCTAGGTCACTCTCAACCCTATCCCTACTCTCCAGCGTACCTATCTCTCCCCACAGCTTAGTGTCATCCGCAAACTTGCTGAGGGTGCAATCCATCCCATCATCCAGATCATTAATGAAGGAATCACTGAGGGGGGAGATAGACGGTGAAAGAAAAGGGGGAATGAAAGATTGAAAAAAAAATGGTGAGCCAGAAGAAGTTCATGGGACTTGTTAGACCCATATTGTTGATTAAATTTCAAAACCTATTTCCACTCCATTTCAAGATAAACATAGTAATCTCTATATAATACTTTTATATAGCAGTTCAAAATAAAGGAAAATGAGGCAGTAGAAACCCTGGGTATCTGCAAGTCATTGACTTTGAAACACTAACTTTAAGTTAGCTTCCCCAAATATAATAGATTGCTGAAGACTGGGTAGCTATGCAAGAGAACGAAGCAGCTGTATTCAAGGACTCTGCAGCACATACATCTGCATGCACTGGTCAGACTTCACACATCAGGGTAATATCTGGTCTTGTTATAACCAAGGGTTTTGGTTAACCAGGATTCTCATCTTCAGGGTTTCACTATATTAACACAAGGAATGTTATTCTTCTTGGACAGAATGAAAGAAAATAATTAGTGAAAATCCCAACTTCTTTCCTTTGCTTTCTGTTTTTTTCCCCCGTTTCCTTTTATCTTTTCATTTCTCCTTTCTCCTACTCTCTACTTTCTTGTCACCCTGTCTCTGCAGATACAGTATCTTCTTTCCCTTGTTCCTTCAACAAAATATGGCATAATTTGGGAGAGAGGACAGGATTTATAAATGTGGTATCTTTTGAACTGTGGGCAAGCATTAGTTTCTCTGCTGCAATTGTCCTTTCTCCCCTCTGCTCTGGATTTTTAATCTGTAGGCATTTACACTGTCTCCTCAAACTTTTCCAAATGCTTCTATCCTAAATGTCACTGATTTTAATGGCTCAGAGGTGGAAAACTTGCTTTCACGACATCCCCTGATAGTAACATTAAGCCATGAACCATGATCTTATTCCATTTGATTGATAAAATCATTTTGCAACAGAGGACATTAGCTTTTTATTTATAATAGTGATAAAAATTAATGCACGGTCTTCTTAGTCTGATGGTATTAGATTTCTGTGTTAATACACATTTTACTAGTCAAATCTCTAAGTGCTCCCCTGACCTTCTAATTTTTTTTAAAAGCCCTCTCTTACAGGTGAATGCAATTCCTAGAGAAACAAATTATTTCCTCCTTTTTTTATTTTCATTTTAACAGCTTGACATGCTTTTTTATGTCTACTGCTTAGATTTATTTTGTTACTTATTTTCTTGTTTTAGCACCGCCAAAGTTTACAAGAACTCCCGTTGATCAGACAGGGGTCTCTGGAGGAGTCGCATCATTCATCTGCCAAGCTACAGGAGACCCAAGACCTAAAATTGTCTGGAATAAAAAGGGAAAGAAAGTCAGCAATCAGAGATTTGAGGTATTAGGTCCATTGTTCTGTTCCTCTGAAAAACATTCATTCTAACATCACATTTATTTTATGTTTTTAATCCTGGTGAATGTGCTTTATTACCAATGACTAAGCAAATAGCCAGCACCGCAGGGGATAAATCTTTGCAAGCAGTCCTGGAATAACTTACTCTGCAAACTGGTTGCGTGCAAGACCATTAAAGAGAAGACAGTTTTGCTATTTCTTAAGAGTTTCCTTTCGACTTTTTTTTAAAAAATTAACATTGGGAAAGATCTCAAAGGAGGTGACTTTCCTACCTTTCATGGGCAGAAATTAAACAAAATGGTAAATCGTGTCTACTACTGGAATGTGGGAGTGTTTCTGGGGATTAATTCTGGGAACACTATTGCCTGGAGAAGTTAGGACTAAGGCTGGATTGATTTATGGATTGTTCCAGATGCCTGTACAGAGAAGATGACACCAAAGACTGGGAGTTGATTATGTACAGTAACTCCACATTTAAAGTCCTCCTTGTTAATGTTGTTTCGTTGTTATGTTGCTGATCAGTTAGGGAACATGCTCATTTAAAGTTGTGCAATGCTCCCTTATAAAGTTGTTTGGCAGCCACCTGTTCACTGCTTGCAGGAAGAGCAGCCCATTTTCATTCATTCTTATGGGGAAATGGGATGCGACTTTAAGCGAAATCATATTAAGCGGATTTTTCAGGAACATAAACACAACGTTAAGCGAGGAGTTACTGTATAACTTCATCTGTATCTCTAATAGCTTCTCAGTATTCAAAATAGGATTTTGCTTTTAGAAAATAATCACAAGGCAAAGTGCTATTAAAATTATCTATCAAACAGTTTTGACACACACTGCATGAATGAATGGTCTAGACTTGCATGCCAAAATGTTTATAGGAAAATTTAAGCATGTGCCTCTGACTATAAAGAGACAAACCAAAATACATTGGGTTAATTTTTCACAGCAGTCACCCCGGATGTTAGCTTTTAATGGTATTCGAGTTGATAACTCACATACGGCTTTGTAAATTAATCCTGCTATGTCAGTAGAGCAAAGGCTATATTTTATTTCTTGTGTGGGCTAATTGTTTTGTTTTAAAAGTATTTAAAAGCAATCAGCTCATGTTTTGGTATCATATAAGATCTAGCAACCTTTCATTAGTTATTATGGTTCTTTGCAAATGTATTTAATTCAATAAGAAAAATAGTTGTCAAAGAATTTTTAAGATGTGTACTCTCTACTCAGTGCAAGTAATTATTTGCAGCTTTCAATGCATATGCACAACTATTTTTTACATAATTGGACTGAGAGGAGAATGGGCACTTTATGATAAAGCATACACAATCTGTCTATAATCTGTCTATATAAATCTACATCGAAGATGATCAACAGTCACACAGATCATGAATATGTCTGAGTTTTGTATTTGTGTTGATTTAGTTTTATTTTGAAGTATTATGTTTTGTTTCCTATACCATTTTATGTTTATTTCTGTATTTGTTTTATGGGAGAATAGACATGTTTAAATATAAACGTGTTTTACTTCTGTAAACTATTTGAACTGAATTATAAATATATGATGTAAAATGAATTTTAAAAAATCCTTAAGTGCTATATGGAATAAGAGTGCATAGTCAAATAGGACAGGACATGTTTCAAAGAATTATGAAACATTTAACAGGTAATTTTCATTATAAAGCACTGAAAAGTTAGTTAGTTAAAGCAGAAAACACATCAACTCTTCAAGGAGCTTTCTTCCCCTCCAGCCCCCGCAAAAATCTATTACCTTATCCTGTAGAATTTTCAAATGGAAATTAGAGCAACAGCAGAAATTAGATTCAGAAAATGCACAAGTAGAAACAGGGAACATTTCCGACTTTCCACCTCAGCAGTAACTGCAGGGGTCTCAACTATTCTTGTTTTTCCCTTATTCACTAAAATAAATGTTTATGTATCTTTCTGAATTTCATTACTTAGTAGTAAGGAGGCTTCATCTGCATCTCTCTCATTACAAAAGTGCCCTTGCTCACTGTTTGAACAATTCCATGTATGTGGTATTGCCCAATAATTAATAGGAGCAGTTTATCATTTCAGCAATTTAAGGCATAGGATAGACCTTTCATACAATAAATATATATTATGAATGAGCATTGCATGGTGTTTTTCCTGCTTCAAATCCATTCAAACAACATGTATTAGAAAGCTTAGCTTGAAAATTATTGGTTAAGAATCCTGGTTAGAAGAGTCTGCAAAAAAAATGGAGGAGAGGAAGAGGAAACAAATGAGAAACATTTGTGTAGGTTCTACTCCTAGTACATGCAGGAGTATGGCTAAACTTTTGGGAGTGGGCAGAAAGATTTGCGTTCAGGATAGGAAAGAAGTCACAAACTTTTTCACGTTGGTTACCCTAAAAATTAATTTTTACACTCAACACCTGAACTCCACAAGGTTTGCGCAGCCCAGTCAGCTGCAACTTTTCCACTGACCAGTCAGCATCAAGGATTACTCAGTGTTCTTAGGATCTCTCAGTTTCCTAATTGTTCAGCTGCAAGCCTCTCTATCTACTGGGGAATTCTGAGAAGCTTACTGCTGTGCAAGTGAGGAGTTTCTCATACCTACTGATGGGAAAACAATATGTACAGATAGTATTTCTTTCCTTAAAACCAACAAAATGTAAACCATCTGCAGATAAACTAGGAATAATAAAACAAGCATGCAAACCGCCCCCCCCCCCATTTGAAATTACATATAATAAATGAATGCTAGCGATTAGAGTCCCCTTTTACAGTTTGGAAAATATCTTGTTTGCTGTCAGAGTGCCAGAATAACTGGGCTCACCTCACAGTTCTTTTATCCATACTGTTCAGGAGGTAATATTTTTATCCCATAAATAGGCTCAGCAGAATTTGATGTTTAATTTTTTTATAATTTTTAAGGATAATATATTTTTATTTAAAGCATATTTTCCTGATTTTCACAGTTGCACAAAATTATTGGTTTTAAACATTTTTAAAGTATTTTAAAAGTTTACATTTAAATTTTCACATTTGTAGGAAATTGGGAGAGGGTCTAAACAGTATTTTTTTAATGGCAGAAGGCATTGAGATTTCAAAAGTTAAAGCTTTATAACTGTTAAAATGCAATTGTTATCATCACTTGTCAAAATATTATGAAGTAAATATTCTAAATCAAATTCTGATAAATTCTCAAGCCGCATTTTTTGCTTGGGTTATCTGAAAATTTCTGTTGTTAAATCGATGAAAATATTTTTTTTTGTCAGTGTGTGTACAGTTACTGATAAAAATCTTTTCCTTCCAAGCCTACCGATAAGCAAAACTGCTGGTGACTTATATCTAATCCATAGTATAATGTGCCACTAAAGGGAACATCAGTAGCATTCATCTGCTGAAGCTTCCCCATTCTGCAATGATTTGGCTTTTCTGTAAAGGCCCACAGGTCTCAAACGTGGGTCCGCAGGTTCTCATGCAGCTGACCCAGAACTACTGCATATGAGGGCCTCACAAAACTAAAACTCCTCCCAGAGGCATTGCCCTCAAAGATCCTGGTTGGGGACGATGGCTAGCCCTACCAATTGGCTAGAAGGAGGCACAGGAAGTTGTCTGAGGGGATTCCTGTCTGGCCTTCGCACTGGACCTGACTCCTGTTTGATCCCTGGTTTCTGATTCCTGCTCTGACCACTGGCTTGGTTCTTGGACGCTGCTTCTGTCTCTCAGCTCTGTATTCATTCCTGAATACTGATTTTGACTTTAACCACGAGGCCTGACTATCCCTACTTCGACCATTAGGTCACACTGCCCACATCTCCGTCTTGACATTCCCCTTCTGAGTCCAATAGTTATACCAACTTGTTTCTTCAGATAATGGAGCGTCCTCTCCCTCTATAGCAGCCCACACATCATATATACTAGCTGTCCTGTTCTGACTGACATCAGAGGGAGATCTATGTGCTCTTTAGCTTTATTCAAGATGGTGGATTTCTTTAAAGAACAGAGAAAAGGAAGTCAGCATGTGAGCTGTGCCATTGATCGCTCCCCAAGAGAGCACATATTATTTTGCTGTCCCTCAGACTTCTCCCAGTCTCAGAAAAGCCAGTAAGCCAACCTTAGGATGTGTAAGGTGAGGTAACATCCGTATAAGCTGAGTCCAAAACCATGGAGGCTGGTGATCAGTGCTGCTAACAAAAACCTTTTATTATCATTTACCAAGATAAGGTGACCCTTCAATTTTCATAGCGAGCCTTGCTATTAATCTCTCATCCTTTTATTTTAATTCCCAAATGAGGCAAAGGCAAATCCTGGTATTCCCTACATGTGGCTTGAACTCTAAGAGTCAGATTTTCAAAACATCGATTGCATTTGTATAGGTACAACTTTGTATACGTATTTTTGAGTGCTATCATTTTGTATTTAAATGTTAAGCTTTATATATGCAAAAACCCATTTGTGTACAGAAACCAAGGACAAATGGGCTAGAGCTTGTAAATTCTGTCACGTGCAGTTGATAGCAATACTGCCCAAACATGTGTGGAATGTGCATGGCTCAAATGTTACATAGCAACCATTGAAGGCGTAGGCGAGACTCCTCCACAGAAGTTTGACCTGCTGATTTTATTTCCAGAGAGCTTAGGAAGTAGGAATCTTTTTTTTTCTTCTATGCTCCCAAGAAAGAACTGTTGTTCTGCTTTGTCAAGGGATTTTTTAATGCTGAAGGGGTCTGTTGCCTCTTTAGAGTCATGTGGCATTCAACAAGGGACATAACAACCTCCTGGGCCAAACAAGAACGTGCTGCGGTACTATAAATTTGCAAGGCAGTGACCTGGCACTTATTTAGTTTCACTGCCTGACGGAATGAATGCAGCAGTCAGAAGACGAGTTCTTAGTGACTTACTCTTCGACAAATAAAATGCACTGTGGTTCCTATGAGCAATTCATGTCTGCCTATAAGAGTGTTATGCTCTTTGCTCGCGCATAGCAGGGAGCTTAAGCAGAAACATAAATTTTATTTTTCTGACCAAACACCAGATGATTTTGAAGAGATATATGAATCCGGCATCCCGGCCTAATAGTCAGGATCAGAGCTGATGATAGTCCCAAACTGCTGTACATAGTTAATGAGAGTGACTTATTTTTTGAGTTAGTTATTAGGAAAGGTATCTGTGGTGCCTGTGGTGAGTGGGCTGCTGTAGAGAGTAGCAACATCCTGAGAAGATGATTGATTCATCTCGCTGAGTAAGAGAAGGGAAGAGACAGCAGTCCTATTAGCTCCAGACTACAGATGTATATTCAGGTGGGGGAATGAAAGTTTCTTATGTAAATGATTCAAAAAACAATAACCACAAACCACTGAGAACAACACAGTTGTTTCATTTTGTCTCTAAGATGAACACATTCTATTTACATTATATTATCAGCTAATATTAATTATACATTATGGACCAAATTCACAGTAGGAGAAAAAAGAGGCATCCCCTTTGGAAGTATCTGGGTTACAGTCAGATATGGTGTAAACAAAAGAGTGTATTTTACATTGTCTTTAAGTGGCGAAGTAGTATAATTCTTAGCTATTTGTATTTGATGTGAGTGCAAATAAATTCCGCTTACATGCCAAAGGGGGAAGATGTGGAGTGGAGTGCAACAGGAAAAGCAACTAGCAGAAGAGTGTTAGTGGGGTATAAGAAAGTGTGAGGATTTGCTTTCTTACCCCTTCCTGTTAGTGGCTTTTTTTCACTAGCCCCTTCCGTGTAAATTACACTTGCGTAGATCCACTGAATATCAGTTTGTTACACTGTATTGCCACTTAAGCGTACTCACAGCTGTTTGTATGACCAATGTACATTATAGTCGAAGTCACTACTGAATTTGCCTCTGTATGTATATCTGGAAAATGAATCTGGCTTTGATGTTATGAATATTGATAGTTCATCATGCACACACACAATTAGCTGAGAGATAGGCATTTGTAACAACACCTGTGACAGCTGTTGTTTCTTTCAATAGGTAATAGAATTTGATGATGGATCTGGATCAGTTCTCAGAATACAGCCTCTACGGACTCCACGAGATGAAGCAATTTATGAATGTGTTGCTTCCAATAGTGTTGGAGAAATAAGTGTGTCCACTAGACTCACTGTTTTACGTGGTAAGTCCTTGTCAGACAATAACTTATTTTCTTTGATAGTGTCCCAAACTATTACACCATTGCAGTGGGTTTTTTCTACAGCTAATGAAAGAAAGTGTGTTCAAGGTTCCTTTTTGGAGGGTACTGCCATATTGTGAATACTGAAAAATGGGAACTTCCTTATCTGAAGTTTGGCTTTGGTTTTCTTTTGGATGTTTGACTCTGTAATAGCTTCGTCTTACTGAACAGGGAACAGAGTGGGGAAGAAAGGGCAAGGTCAAAGAAAGCAAGAGAAGGAGGAAAAATGGGAAGACTCTCGCTAGAACAAGCAAACAATAAAGTGTTTGTGAATGCATCCGATTTGCATGTTAGCGCTGTCTTGTGCAACTTTTATTTGCATGATTGGCATTTATACAGAAAGTTATCCAAGCTGACACTGACCTTGGCAAAACTACAGAAACAGTATTTACATAAGGATGAGCTGAAGCTAACCATTTTCTCCAAAGTACTGGGCACAAACACGCTTTTCTTCAGCCTCAGACGTGCATGTGATCATGGTTTTTATTTATTTATTTAGAAAACATAGTTATTGAGACGATAATTGAATTTTTCAACCCTGGAGTTGGAATATAAGATTTAGTGCCTCACTTACAAATGATATTCCCATTGGAGTAAATGCTAGTAATAAAATGGCCTTTTGTATCTGTTGTGCATTCTTCTGGAGACAGATAGGAACTTTGTTTTGACATGAGAAATGTGTCCCTTCCTCATCCGCTTGCCAATCCCTCCTGTGGTGCATTGACCACTCTGTATTTTGAGGAAAGGCTCTGTTTTCAGAATACTGGCATGTAATGCACCATACCAGCCACATAAACACACGGCAGAGAGTTTGTGAAGATTTGTGTCTACTAGGATGAGTGTGTCATATATCAGACAGCATTAAGAAGTCAGTCCTTGGAGATTATGTTTTACTATTCTTTGCCCCACTATTTAAAAACATTCTGGGAGATATGGAGGTTGCTTTTCTTTATTTTATTTTTTGCTACTTTCAAAGAACTGGATTTCTCTGTAGCAAGAAAGATTAAATTGTTTGTTTGTGTTTTTTTAATCAGTGCAAGCAATTATCTTGTTTACATCAACAGTGAAAAAGGATCAAAACACTATGTGTGTATGATATATACTTAAAATTTTTCCTCAGAAGTACCTGATAAAATGAAAATAAATACATGAATAAACCTGCTAAAAATTAAAATGTTATCTCTAGTGTTAACATGACTCTGTCTGGTATCATTTTAATTATTTTTCCAGACACATTCAATAAAAATGGAAAGGTTTATCATTTGGTTCATATTTTTAACTCCCGTGTTCATCTCCCTCAACAAAGAAGTTGTTTCTGTTGTTTGAAATGATAGAAATTATATTCCGTTCATTTTTTTTATAAATTAATACATTTTAAAAAAAGCTCAAACCACAGTAATATTACATAGCAATAAATGTTGTCTGTAGTAAGATCTGAAGACAAGCACTGTGTAAACTCAAAAACTTGTCTCTTTATCCAACATAAAATTGGTCCAATAAAATATATTGCCTCCCCCACCTTGTCTCTCTAATAGCGATAAATATCATTTAAAAATTAAGAACTTTTTAAAAATAAGTGGGAAAATTCAGATGTAAAATGTATTCTCTGCCTACAGAATTTTATTGAAGGGTAGAACACTTTACCTACTGAAATATATTTACAGGCCTCCTAGGTCTTTTCGTTGAAATGTGTGTGCATGTGTTTTAAAAGATGCAGTTCTGAATCAACTGTTTCTTCCTTACTCTGTAGTAGAGAGACACTGGAACTTATCCTCCTTCTCATTGATGACAATGAATACTTAAATGGGTGTAAGATCGGCACCAATGTCAAAATGGGCCAGCTCTAAAAATATGATCTACTTTTCCGCACCCCCATCTGCAATGTAAGCTGTTTGTTTTAAAGTACATGCAGATTTTTCTTTGTCTTTCTTTCCAACTCAAATGGTTCAATGCTCCTTAAAAATAATTTATGTCAGCTCTTCTGAGCAGCCCTAGAATAACAAATGAGAGTTTGCATACACATGGTGGAGATGAATAAAAGTTGGTAAGAAAACAAGGAAAAAATTAAAATGATTAGAAATGGAAGAGAGACTTTATAGTGTCCAGCCATAATACTTACAGTTTTTGTTAGAAGGGTTAAAGGAAGCAGCTGAGATCCTCTGGTTCAGGGCTCGATTAAAGCAAATTCCATGGGTCTAAGCCATGAGCTGGAAGGAGACCCATGTAGACATTGATGCATGAGATGTGGACTGGTGTGATAATGCCAGAAAGAGTTGGGGTCTGCCAACTGGAGAACGTGAGGTAGCTTTAGGTGGCAGATAACGTGAAGTGGCATGTTTAGAAGCTACTTGCAGTGTTGTGGTTGATCATTTCTTTTATTAGGTCCAGTGTTTCAGGCATTAGCCCGAGACTCAAGCAATCTAGATTCAGTTACTGCTTTGTGCTTCCTATGTGGCTTTGGGCAAGTCACTTATTTTCTATATGCCTCACTTCCGCACCTATTAATATAATTACAATAGTACTTCTGTACATCACAGGGATGCTGTAAGGATAAATATATGAATAACTACGAAGCACTCAGATACTACGGTGATGGGAGCCATGTCAGTATGATAGATCAGGGTAGATTGGATCCAGGCCCCCTTTAGGCTTAATCCACCAGACAGCCCCTATTTCGCTCTGCATTGTGCAGGTGGTGCACATCTCTTTTGCAGGCCCTCAAATGCTGCCTCCCTGTGCTCCCCAGAACCAGCACAACATTTGTGCTGCATTTGAGACCATGCAAGCTCTTGTAGTGGGAGGTCAGGATTTGACTAAGAATTAACAAGCTTTGCCTCCCTTTTGCCGTGAGGGTTGATGAGGCAGAAGGATGTACCCATGCAAGGAAGGGCCCAGTCTCACGTCTATGCACTTCCACCCTGCAGTCTGCCTCATCATGTTTCTATGGGAAGTTCTGGGCAGCTATCACACAGTGCCTCAGCAGGAGCTGCCTGTGCCTATCCTCTTCTGTTTACATTCTTCAGCTGGGCTTACAACTATGATATCTGATCAGTAAGTGCTATGAGCAGTGCTGCAGCCTCTGGTTTCTGGAGTTTGGTGCTTTGCAGTATGGAAGTGGTGAAATGGCAGAAAGAAAAACAGCTGCCCTGATCACTCTGAAGCATTACGTGAAAAGTAGGCCAAGGCAAAGGGTTGTGTTCTTTTCCACTGAAGACTAAAATGCTGGTTCACTAATACGGAAGAGATGTTGGTGGCATTTATGTGCCAGCAGTGATTTTCACGAACCCAGTCTACCCTTTGCTAATGAAGCCGTGCCAAGACTATCAGCATGTCAACAAATGCTGCTTTATCTGTTGCCTCCATTGTGTCACAGTGGTGTTTGAGTGCACCTTTATGAGACTGAAACCTCCTAAAGCAAAATGACATAGAGTGGATGTATGTGACTACACTCATTGCTGCATGCTCTGTTCGCTGTACTATCTGTGAATTAAAGGCAAAGTGCTACATAGACACATGGAAATTGAGGCTGGATCCTGGTAGATTCCCACCTCACTACAAGCCCTGTGATTACCATCTGAGCAAATATGCATAATAATGGATTCTCTGTGCCAGTAGTTGTGTTCACACTGTCAATCGGCAAGGCGGAAGAGGAGCAAAATCTTTGTGTTGAGATGCTTTTGTCATATCTCTGTTATAAAGCTGCTTTTTATTAAGTGATTGACACGATGTCAAGCAATCATTGTGGTATACAATAAAAAGTGAATTATTTATTTATCAGTGTTTCCATGGCCATTGACATGACAAGTGTAATTAAAGGACATTGATTTTATTAGAATGGAAATGTTTTCAGAGTGTGAAAAATAGTGTTGGGGGGTAAGATATGCATTCAAAGCACTGTTATTTTCCTGCTATCACTAGATGGGTCACAAGTAATGACAATTTGTTTCCATGTTCTTGGAATACCTCGTGATTTTGATGTGGGCGGGGGCCATTTTAAACTGGCTTGTTCGTCTGCATGAAAAGCCATCTAGGGCACCTTACACGTGGGGATTAGAATTCCTAGAAGTCAGTCATACAGAGTGGCACCTTTATTCTGAGGGACAATCCACTGTGGGATGTCTAACTGCACAGAGCTAAATGAGAACAGGGAACTTGATTCACCAGTTACACTTGCATTTATGTGGGTGCCCATCCATTGGCAAGATCATGACGTACCTAGCCAGTCACAAGAAATTTACCGTGTGCCAAAAGAGCTAGTTAGCTGGGGAAGTGCCTGGGTAATATTCATTGGATTTAACCGTCGGTTGTGTGTACACAGTGTTTTTAGCCCATTGGGCTTCTAGCTGGTCATAGGCGTGATAGAAAGTTGTGTGGATGGGGTCAGAAAGACAGAGCATGTGATGCATGCATATATCTATCTTGTCTATCTCAAAAGCATTCACTGTTATGAGAAGTTTGAAGATTTTTAGTGAGAATGCATCAGACTACGTGTAATATCTTATGACCAGAATTAGCATGTTCATTACAGTTCCATTTTATTAATGCCTCTTTTTGAAGATGAACACTGTGGTCCCTGCTGTGAAAATGGTACTTTGCACTTTATGTTATAAAGTGGTCTCTGCTGGGGAGCCCTGCTAGGAACATTAAGAACAAAGCACAGCTGCTTGACAATTGTACAAAAGGATTTTATGAAAGAGTGCACCAAAATGAAAGGTGGCCAATATACATACAACTTACCACAATTATGGTACTAAGTGAAGTGCAGGTTACTTGAAATGGCTTATAAAGAAGTGCTTGGAATAAGCAGATACAAAATTATAAATTATTTTGATATACTTTAGTTATGTGTGTAAATACGTGCAGGGCAAACAGAAACATTTGCCTTTTGTGCAGTATAATTTGAAACACTTAATGAATTTTCACTCTGTATAAAAAGAAAGGGAAATGGAGCTGCTAGCTAGATCAGGAAATGAGCAAAAATTTGAAAAAACCCCTATAGCTGGATTTTCAATTCTTTTATAATGAAGGGATATTTTGTTGTGTCTAATGTAGAATTTTAGCATAACAGTACACTTTCTCAGAAGGACTCATTCTATAACTAGTGTTAGTAGTTTAGGAAATTGGGCTCATGTAATTTAAATTATCAGGAACATAGGGTGTATTATTAGCTATATAATGTACATAGAGTCAAATTTTACTTTCAGATATGTGTGTGCTACTCTATTGATTTCAAAATTTATTATAATTTTATATGTAAAAATTATTTTACCATCTACATTATCTCCTACAATCATTCATAATATAAATAGAATGAGCTGAATAATAATCATGAATAACTGAACTATTTTTATCACTTATCTCATGTATATTTTTCAAGTAATATTTTAGTAATCACTCAATTCCTTAGATGTAATATTTTTCAAAGAAACTGTTTTCCCCACCAATAAATGATTAATTTATTCAGTTTTTTTCCAACCATTATCACACTTCACACATAAAAAATGCAGTTTTTCTTTCTGCGTGGAATAACTGTGTGCCAGTGTATTTTTAAAAGGGATTATTACTGTTAATAAAATACATATTGATGGTAAAGTACAGATACTACTTGAAAATGAAGGAAATATCTCAAATTAATCAAAATTACTTTTATCTAAAATCCTTTTATCAAGAATTTCAAAAGTTAATAGTGAGCTTGGATGCTTGAAATTTTGGGTGCCAAATTTAAGCTGTCTCTAAGGTGTCTCAGTTTAGTCAAAATAAACCACTAGTTGCTTTTGAAAATCTTATTTTCTGTGGTGGTGGTTCTAGTCTTCTGAAATCTCTTTGAATTTCTTGCTGTCCCAGAAAATTATCTTAACATGCTACACTGCTAGGATGTGTCTACTAAATGAAGATGCACCTTTCTTTGTTGTTTTGAACTAACTAGCAGTGAAAACAGCTACTGGTCATGGTTTGTATCTTTATAATGATTTTCTTATTTTTCCGTTCTAGTTCATTTTCCTCTCAGTTTCATCATCTTGTTCATTGAACCACATTGCAGATATTTTCTTCCATGACTGTAAAATTACCAGTTCAGTTTCGTTCATGTATATCTGTTCATGATGTCTACTTCATATTTTGAAATGGTATCAGTAGTGATCAAGTATTGCTATCTAATGTTTACAGGGACAGTCAATTTGAAGTGGACAGTCATAAAAGATGAATGTTGGCTTGAAGTGTCAACCAGTTATATTGTTCCTCCTCATCCATTTCTATTTTATAATAAGAAACTTTTTGTAGTCAATGGCTGTTCATAAAATAGATGTCTGGCAGTCAGGTGATCTGAACATCCTCAGATGACTAAGAGGAACAATACAGTACAAAGAAATAATAGTCCTCTTCAGCATGAAAGGCTTTTTTTTTTTTAACTAAAATCTTTTGGCCAAGAATGTACATCTGTTAATGCTTTTCAGAGAAGAGCTCAATCATTAATTTCAGCCTGAAAAGCTGATCACAGTCTGGGTGATCCCAGGGGAGAAATTAATAATTGTTTTTAATAGTGTAAGCACTGTAGCCAGTAAATGTCTATCCCTTCCCTTTACAGGAGGAAATTAATGTATCATGAGCAGGGCGAATATATCAGTGTTAAAACATATTGTGCTTTTCCTTCTATTTCTTTTTTTTTCTTTTTAATTTTTGTTTTACCAATTTATTTTGGGCCATTGATGCTTGTGAGGATCCACTCACTTGTCCTAGAACTGAGTCCCAAATTGAATCCATGCTTGATCAGATACCATTCAGATTACAAACTGGAAAGAGTAACAATAAGGTGTGAGAGAAACATTAGTAAAAAGGAAAATAGAAAATTTCGCCGGTAGTGCCCCAATCCTGCAAATCTGCCCACAGTCTCAGTTGCAGGATCATCAGTCACGTAGGTCACAGTTTGAATCTGGTCTAGTTCAGTAATGACCAGAAGTTATGAGAAGCAATGGGTCGGTGTTTTGATGTAGTCCTTAGAGGATTCTATCACAACTCTCATGCCCCATTACCACTTTAGCTTTTACTAATCAAAACTTTTGGTGATTCAGTAGAGAGGCAGATAATGAAACTGGTGAAGACTGCAATTTTTTTTACCCTCTATGAGATCGAAGTTAAGTCAAATGACCTTGGCGATGTGAGTAAGATTGATAGACAAACTGCTGTCTATACTGTACCTGTTTCATGGATAAATAAAGGTTTTCCATCTCCTAACTGTTACTCTGTCATTTTCCTCCACTATTAAATTAGATGAGTTGAAAGAAACAAAAGGTGATTTTTTTCATTGCCCATGTCGATCTGAGGCATCCCATTTATTTTAAATAACAGTTTAGGTTTTTGACTGTGCAGTTATTTAATCTAGCGGTAAACTTGTGTGCATCAATTATCTATTTTAAATTGATAAATGTAATAATTAAAGATTACTTAGGATACAGGAAGCTGTCAGCTATAACAAGAAGCCTGACTCTACAAGTCAGTAGTCAGTTACTCAAATGGCTAATCCTTATAGATGCATGTAGCCCTTTGTGCTCCTACAGAGTCCCATGAAGTATCAGGGTTTAAGATTATACGAAATCCCATAATCCACTGTTGTAAAACCACTGTCTGAATCAGAGCTCAATATCATTACAAACTGTGCATTCTGCTTCACTATGTTGATGAGCGATTTAAAATTTAAGCCGGATAATACATTTCCTATTACTTTCCCCTTTATTTCTGCCCACCTACTTTACTTACCTATGTCCTTGAGTCAGCTTGACATTTAAACACATGCTTAGGTCCATCTCTGTTCAGGAGAGCAATGAAGCACATGCTTACCTGTAAGCACATGCTTAAATCTCATCAAAGTTTTGTGGAAGTCAATAGAACTGAAGTACCATCAGTGTGGAGATGATACTCCCATTTATAAATTGTGGAATGATACAAGAAATTGCATTTAGCTTCCATCTTTGACTTCCTCACCTCTGTGCTTCCATTAATCAGTCTGCTCTGGGACTACTTCCAACATTCGAAACCTCTGAGTAGTGTAACTGCTGTGATTTTTTTAGAGCAACCTGACACAAAAATGTTTCCTCCCGCCTGCCCTCCTTTCCTTTAGAGTCTGAAATTTCCTCTCCATCCCCATTTGCCCTACAGTACAGAATGGACAACATTCAGTCCTGACCCAGAGACTTGTTTCAAGACCAACATTTTGCAAAACACCAGGAATAGAAGTGGCTGCTTTATTCCATTGGAGGGAAGCTGGGAAAAGCCCCCTTTTCCAGTGCAATAGGACAAGCGTTTCTATTTCTGGCAGGTCATGAGATATCAGACCATGAAATTGTGGAATTTTGTAAAGAAAAGCCACTTCAGTTAATTTAAACAGGTTTATAAAATATATTCATTGTAGTTTTATCTTTTTCAGGAGCTTCCTAGGTGAGCTCTTGATACTTAGGAGATAGAAAAATATTATGACTATATTTTAGAAATCTCTATGGATTAATTTATTCTGTTTGTTTATCTAAAATAGACAATGATAATGTATAATATTTATTGCTTAAACAAAATATGCAATGTGCCAGGTAGATGTGTTATGGGCATGAATTTGGAGTTGCCAGCATAACGTATTCACTAAAGGTGGTAGTGGTGAGGTGTTGCTGGGTGGGAGATTTTTAAATTTTTTTTCATGTGTGCAGTAGGCCAACCTGTCCTCCTGAAGTTAGTTCACTGCTTACTGCAAAGCCAGGATCCCCAATAACCATACCTCAGAAGACGGCTGATTATATTTTTCAGCAGTCTTCTGATATAAAAAGGGCTATATTTCTGTATGTACATACACATCTATCTATCTATCTATCTATCTATCTATCTATCTATCTATCTAATATGTAGTTGGAAATTTTATTCTAGAGATTATTTTTCTTAAGAAATGTTTCATTACCAGTTTGAGGATATGGTTCCTTTACTATACGGTTTCAAGTAGCTTGTGATATGGATTATTATTAGTGTATGTACTTGACTTAGGATGAAGGGAAACCAGTAGTGCTAGAAACTTGATAAGGTTCAGTTCAATTACTACCACAATAAACGTATGTATAAGATGCATAGCAGAGGATAATAAAGCCAAGTCAGTTTCTAGAAGAGGGTCCTCGTATAGCAGATCAGCCTACACCTTTTCAGTCTAGTGGTTTTTTAGAACATTGATGTCTCATCAAGTGCACCATTAGGATGACAGGAAGGTTTGTTGAAATGTAGGACATGTTTCACACTAGAGTACTGAACTGACAGCAAAATTAAATCCATTTTTAATGCTATAGCACGCTTCTTGAAGGTGAAAAAAACTGAGAATTACATCCAGTGAAGGATACGGAAACACTATCTGGAAAAAAAATATTTTGAAAAAAAAAATCCCAAAATTATCTCAAGTAATATTGGAGTTTGTTTATTTAACTAATAACCATTTATAAAATATGCTTTATTATTGTAATTGTCTAGTTTTATAAGATTTCATGTAGAGCACAATGAAACATATCAGTTAACTACATTGGTATTAAAATAATCTCTCTCTCTCTCTCCAGCTTTTATTAAGCCAAACTGATTTTAACAGTAAAATAGTTAGATTTTTAGAAATGGGAATTTGGCATTTCTGACACAGAATGATGGACAGTAATAGATATACCAAAGGGGGAGGAAAGATTTATTTCTATTGTTAAGTTAAAAGAATCAAATAGCTAGGATTAAAGCAGCCTACCAAAAAAATCCTTTTATGAATACTATGGTTTATGCATGACATTAGATCTTATTATGATAGATCTTATTTCAGGTATGGCCTTGTCTGCTGTAAACTAACATCAAGTGGTGCAGCTGACTTATTACCGTTCCATTAATCTTTGTTGCAAAAGATGCATTAATAAAGTCTTCTCCACTCACTAATTCAACAGCAAATGAAATTCCCTCATCTTCTATTACAAGCAGATAAATCATCTTGTGCAAAATTTAGCTGTGACTTAAATTATTCCATTAAAATGATTTACTATAAACCTACTACAAAGGGCCAGCTAGGATATAAAATGTCGCCTAGTAATAGTAGCATTTTGCTAGATATTTATTTCAAAAGCCTCTTGTGAAGTATATTATTAGTGACTGCATACAACAATAACAAAACACAGAATAATGATGGTAGATTTTCAAGTGGAAGAATTTCAATAAGCTTTTTAGATAAATTCAAACTAATAGCACCGATTAGAACCAGGTGCTGTGTAAGCTCTGCCAATGCACCTGAATCCTGACTCTCAGTACTTCTGCTACTCTTGTCCTGGGCCTCTTTTAAGGAATCATTACCAATTGTACTTAACTGAATTTTATTAAACAGTAATTAAAAATAAATAGTTAAAGGAAGATGGCCAGATGTTTAGGCCTCTCAGATCCCTTAACTTACAGTTAGTTTAATGTTCCATGTTTGAAGCTAAAGAGTCCTTAATATTTCCACATCCAGTAAGGACAATAGAGAGAAACCCTGCCTTCTGGGGACAAGAACAGGTCCTAAGAGCATTTTACTCACATGCTCCTGAAAACACCACTCTGTTATAGGAAGACTGAGTGAAACTCTCTGTGGAGTAGGGAGAACCACTCCTTGTACTGACTGGTAGGAATAAGAGACACTTCCTCTCCCATGGAATCTACCCGCTCCAAGTCTGGGTGCAAGCTCAAAAACTGATCTTGGCTCCCCGCTGTTTCTTCATTGTTTTAGTGGACCTGCCCTGTGATTTATTTTAATAAAATGTATCATCTTGTCTTAAATGGCATTATCATCTCTACTCCAAAGATAAACAAATCTGTTTACACAAACTGTATCTTAGTGTTCATGCACAGATTTATTTGGTTTTGCTGTACTGATAAGACTGTCTGAGGAATCCTGCAACAAATGCAACAAAATGATTTTCAAGGAAAGTGTCTTGGAAGGCTGAAAAGTTGCTAGGGTTCTTTCATAAAGAGACACTGTTACTCCTTACTCGATTTATTGCGACAAGATGAAGGCAACTACAAATAAATCATTAGTAAACCAGGAAACAATCATTTTTTATTGTAGCACGTTTCATATTGCAAGCAAAGGGCCTGATCCAATGTATGTTGAAGTCAGTGGAAAGACTCCAGTTGACATTCCTGGGCTTTAAGTCAGTCTCATAGAGAACACATTAGTTGCCAAGTGGCAAAGCCCCAATAAAATACAGTCCAACATTTTCAAACCTGGATACCCTAGGAACCTAAGATAGTAGCCTGATTCTTAGAGGTGCAGAGCACCTACGCTTCCCATTGACTCAAGGTTTGTGCTCAGGTGCTCTGAAAATCTGGTCATTTGCTTAAATTCCTCAAAATGGATTTTAGTGCCTAATGTTAGGTACGCAGGCCAAGAAATACTTATAAAACTAAGTGCCTAAAGTAAAGTTACTAAGTAAATATTTAGGTATTTGAACAAGTAGCCTAATTTTCAAGTGTTCAGCGTCCAGCATCCTCCAGTGACTGCAGCAGGAGCTGCAGGATACTCAGCACTTCTGAAAAATAGGTCACTTATTTAAGCATCTAAGTCATGACTTAGGAGCCCAGTTTTAGGCACTAATATTCTAAGTCTTGCCCACAGTTTCCATACTGTTGGACTTAATGTATTGATAGTAAGAATATTAAAGCTTAG
Organism: Dermatemys mawii; assembly: GCA_007922305.1. Taxonomy (NCBI): domain Eukaryota; kingdom Metazoa; phylum Chordata; order Testudines; family Dermatemydidae; genus Dermatemys; species Dermatemys mawii. The sequence goes on along the minus strand of ML677339.1, from coordinate 23,232,125 downwards.
CTGGTAACTAATTGGTGGAATAGCTATTCACAAAAGAGATTTTTTATGTGACTCCTTCAACTTGTGTCATTCTTGAAAAGGTGAGTGTATGTGTATGTGATAAAGAAAATGAGGAATACTTGTGGCACCTTAGAGACTAACCAATTTATTTCAGCATAAGCTTTCGTGGGCTAAAGCCCCTTTCATTGGATGCATGCATGTGTTTTTCATTCTATGCATCCGATGAAGTGGGCTATAGCCCATGAAAGCTTATGCTGAAATAAATTGGTTAGTCTCTAAGGTGCCACAAGTATTTCTAATTTTCGTTATGGATACAAACGAACACAGCTGCTAATCTTAAACCTGTATATATGATGTATGTGCAAGGAGGTGTTCTTTAGGAGGTGATGATGATGTATGTGCAAGGAGGTGTTCTTTAACCAGACAGCAGCATGTGTTTGAGATGTGTATTATTACTGTAAATTCCTCATTTACAGGAAATTGATTCCTATTGTGTCATAGGAAAGATGAGGATGGGGAAAAGCAGAAATTGGGAAGAAATATTTTGAGACTGAATTCTTTGCCTGAAAGTGAAAATAATGTAGGCCTACAAATCGGATTGGCAAACTTATTGTAGATTTGTTTCCAGTTTATAGGAAGGAACAGAAAGGTAGAAGCTGAACCTTACTAATGACAAATTAGCTTTCATTTTCAACGACTATTATACATTGCTTTGAACTCATCTGATTCTCCTTTTCAGGAAAGTCCTAGTTGTTTATTTGCTTGTTTTATGTTAATTAAAACAAACATTTGGAGAAGATGCCCAGGGACAAATTTTGTTTTCGGTTACACCAAATTGAGAGCAAAATTTTGCTCCTAGCAGTGTGGCCAACCCCAAATGTTCAGAAATGAGAGTTTGGTCTCCCAAAATTATATACTTATCATAAAAATCATGAGATGTTTAAAATAATAAATACTTTGTCTTTTTGTTTGCATCCTGGTTTTTGAGCCTTCAAGGGTTCAAGTTCAGCCTTTTTAGGAGCTTCTCTCCTAAATCCAAAAGGACTAGAAACTTACTTTGGTTTAAATTAAAGCTAAAAATCTCATCTAATCAGAGGACTCCAAGAGATAGGGCTTTAAGGAAAGTCCCAGATATGAAGAGACTCACAATATGATCACAAGAATTGGCAACTCTGCACTAGTTTGCTGGAAGAGTAAATGTTTTACAGTAGCATCAAGAAAATGTTTAAAATGTTGAGGATCTGGTCATTTCTGATACAATGGAATTAGTTTTTAATTTTGAGTATTTGACACTTTCTACTTAGTACTTCATTGATTTTGATTACTCTGATTGCTCACTGCCTGCCTAACGCAGTGGAATGATCATTCATTCATTCTAGAATTGGGCCAACATGATCTATCTTTGTACACAGCATGCATTTTTTAATATGGATAGTTGTAAGTCAGTGTGTATTCCCTGAGCTTTAGATATCAGCTGCTGAAATCTTGGAGCTGACTGAAAAAGTGTGAAATACATTTTGTGTAGTTTCTTCGTGATCATTATTTAATCATTTTCAAAAATTTTGAGGTATATTATGGATTTTGTTCCTTACCCAGACCTGATTATTATAGGAGGAGAAGGCTGGTATATGGGGCAAAGAGCTGTGGAATAGAAATTCCTTTTATTGTCTACCTTTAACAGTAGTTGTTGAAAGTCTTGCTGATTTCATTTTTGGGGTGGTAGTTTAAAATTCTTTCTTTAGTCAAATGCATCTGCAAATTACAGTAAGACTTCAGCAGTTCAATGCTCCTCATAGTAGTGCTCAGATGGACAATACCTTATTATGCTGACAGTTTAATTGGGTATAAAAAGAAATGACTCTTTAAAATCAAGTCTTTAAGCGAATAACCTACAGATTTCAAAGGTTTTTTTAAAAAAGTCAATGGGAAAAGAAGTGATTACTAAAACTGAAGTAGGTGCATTGTTAGCATTTTTCCAGCTAGTTATTTCCTTCTGAATGTTTCCAACCTTGAAAAGGCCTTTTCAAACATATCATGTTTTTTCCCTCATGATTAATGGTGTACTTGTATCAAAAATGTGTTGGACATAAATGTATGTATGTATGCTACATGGACTGATATATACAGTACTTACTATAGTATACATGTACCAAATACATTAAATAAAGGCTTAGTCATGCCCTTACATATGTAGGCTCATGCATCAAAGTGTGTCTTGCAAAATGAGCCACTGCATTTATAGGATTAAGGAAGACTAGATCAAATTGGTAGCTGATTTTATAAGACATGCAATAATATATGTCTCCATGTTAAATGGCATGATCAAACCTTTCGCCAGTGTGAGAAACTTTAGATGAACCATCGCACTGACTACATTAGTTGATATGAATGTTGTACTCCTCTATAGCAGCATTAAATATTAATGTGATTTATGTAATTTTTCACTTTCCTTTCTCCTTTTTCTCGCCAAGTTGAATAGTCTGTACATATTCTGAAAATAAATATATAAGCAAAGGTAGTAAGAAAATGCTACAGAAAGACTTGCAAGCAGTGTATTTGTAGCTGTGTTGGTCCCAGAATATTAGAAAGACAAAATGAGTAAAATAGTACATTTTATTAGACCAACTCCTATTGGTGTATGTGACAAGCTTTCAAGCCACACCGCTCTTCTTCAGACCTTAGAAAGGTGCCAGTGCATCATGAAACCAATGATATGCCTGAGATACACTGATGACATTTTCATTTCTGGATAGAGGGCTTAAATGTTCTCATAGATTTCCACTATAAATTCAGCAATCATCACCCATCCTTTAAACTCACTCTGAAATACTCCCACACTAGCATTAACTTCCTGGACATCACGATCAAATTCAGCAATGGAATCTTATAGACAACCATATACAAGAAACCCACGAATCACCTCACTTATCTCCATAAATCCAGCAACAACCCTAAATGCATCAAGCAATCTGTTATATACAGCCAGGCATTCAGATACGCTAGAATACACTCCAAGGAGAAAGTCTAGGATATACACCTTAGCACATCAAAAAATTGCCTTCACCAAACAATAACACTCCACCAGAGAAGTTGATCGCATCATGGAATGGACCATTCAAATACCCCAAGAGAACCTGTTTCAAAACAGAAATAAAACCCTGCAACCTCTCCAAGCTCATCATCAGAATCAAGCTGCCCACAGACCAGGACACACCAACTCAAAGCACACCAAGCACACCCGGAAGAACAGATGCAAACTGAAGACATATCTTCATTACTGCAAGGGCCAACATCCCCCACAATACACCTTTCAAGATGCTTGGGTCCTACATATGTCTATCACAACATCTGGTGTACCTCATCCAGTGCACTAAATTGGTGCACCTGTGGGTAAACACTTTTCACAAGCTGGTCACTTTATATTTGACCTCTCAGTTTTCATCCTCAAAGGAATCCTGCACAACACTTTCAAAAGACTAACTTGAAACTTAAATTCATAACCCTGCTAGACACTAAAAATCATGAACTGAACAGAGACACTGGATTCATGACTTATTACAACAGTCTACAACCTATTAACCCCCATTCCCTTTTTATCCTATGATTGCAAACATGTTAACGGGCCACTTCACCTTGAATTGTCCCTTAGCATATATGCTAACAATTTATGCTAAACAATCTGTTCCATCTCACATCTTTTCCAGACCTGAAACAGAGCTCTGTGTAGTGTAGATTGTCTCTCACACCAACAAAAGTTGGTCCAATAAAAGATATTAACTCACTCACTTTGTCTCCTTGAAAGACTCGAACAGTTATGTGAAAGTTTGTCAATTAATATCAGCTATGTTTGTAAAATGTGGAATATGTTTGAAGGTGGAATTGTTGCCCTGGTTTTAAATTTCTGGGGCAGCATTTTAGTACTATTTTTAAAGGTGATACAAATAATTTGATATAGGATTAAGATTTTAAAGGAGGGGACAGATGTGATACCTGCAAGAACTCTGCTCACGAGCACTAATGAGAATTTAGGTGCATAATTGCTTGTTTGCCTTGTTCTTTATATTGACAATGTGGCCTGTAGTGTTTAATGGCTCATTCATTGAATAACTAACTTGGAGAGATGTTCTCCCTCTTGCTGCACTGCAACAGCTCTTCTTTAAATGAGGGGGAGGTAAATAGGTGAATTGGGGATAGAACACAGCTCCCTTTCATATTGGAATTCTCACTGGAGTTGTTTTCTGCTTCAGTTGTTAAAATAAACCAGAGAGGTCCAAAATCCTGTTCATACTGCTCCTCCCAAGCTTTTTGTTAAGGCCTTGCCGTCAACTGGAAAAATATTTATGGCTAGCTATGAGTGTCAGTGATAGGTAAAGCTGAAATGGTGCTAACCCAGTTTTACAGCAAGTGTCAACCACGGCTAATCATGATCAGCATTGTTTGTTACATCTATAGCTAACTGCAGGTGGCTGCAATAGGTGTCTGTGTGTCCAAGTCTTCAGTGTTTAGGTTCACCCTCCTGAGCCCAAACCTAATCAAGGGAGGAAGGCCCACATGTCAAGCAGCTGACAGGAGTTGGTAACAGAAAACTGAACTGACTGACAGTGGCCATCCTGGAGATTGATGAGAATGCTCTTCTGCTCAGCAAAAAAGCTAAGTCAGCCAGCTGATGTCTCAGAAAGGTATTCAGGTCCCAGACCAAAAATGGTTAGGGTGGAGAGAGATTTATTTATGCTATTTAGTTCTGGTTGAATCCTATTTAATCTAGATATTGGCTACATTCTAAATATGGAGATTGAACAATTATGGATACTAAGTGTTAAATAGTTAACTTTCTTCACTACTAAATATTTATTATTTGCTCTGGGATGATTTATTTACATATTAAACTAAGTATTCCATGGAGCTAGGATCCAAACAGATAGAAGTGTCAACACAGACTACACAGATGGTAGGGGAAACATTCTGAAATGTTTAAGTACCCAAATCCACACGTGGCTAGATTTTGGATTTAGATGTTTACATTTTTGTGCTGTACTACATACTATCTATATTATATTCTTCCTATCAATACTATTGATAGGAAGAATATAATATAGGTAGTATGTAGTATATAGAGCATAGAAATGCAGGCAAAAAGTACAACTCTCTGTCCCATGAAACTTACTATTTAAATAAGATCAAAAACACAATAAAAATTTTGACTGATCATGGTGGATAGAAGGGAAGGGAGGCCAGAATAGTGACAATGGGAGGGGATGCTTTTGAATAAATGGTTTTCTGGCAGAAAGCAAATCATATACATTGTTTTGTTTTGTGCATTGCCTCTTGTATTTCATTGTGTTTACCTTTATTTTAAATTTTAAATTTATTTGGTGGATTATATAAGTAAGGCTTCAGGGAAGGAAGTGTGCTTTAAAGCAAGATTTGAATGAAGAGAGTAGTGAACCTGTACACACGATGTTGAAGACTGTTATTATTTAGTACTTATGCAGTATAGTGCCAAAGAGGTGTTCAATGATTTACAATACAAATAAGCATGGTAACTCTGCCTCAAGGAATGTAGAATTTAAAAATAATAAGGAAGGGTGGATAACATGGGGGCGGGGAAGAGTGAGGGCAAAGGCAGTATGATGCGGCAGTCACTTGGAAGATTCATGCTCATAGTTTAAAGATTATGAGGTTTATTGTCCTGTTTTAAATGCAGCTAAGATTATAATTTATAAGCCTCCTTGAAGAAGTGAGTTTTAAGAAGGGACTGTTATATTAGGAGTATAATGATGCCAGTATACTGTGTGAATCTGGACAGGTCGCTTAATTTCTCTTTGCCATTATTACTTATTTTTTAATATGGGCATATAATAAGTGCATACACTAACAGGGATATTGTGAAGTTTACATGGTTTAAGAAAGCACCTACTCTGTTTAAATGCAAAGTATTTGAATATTGTCCTTTCTAAAATGTAGCTAAAACTAAAAGTTTTGGGAAACTTCTCTAGTGTCTTTATTGTCAGTGAAGGCTCTTTTTGCGATGCACAGAAGAGAGAGTATCTTGTTTAGGTACAAAATGAGTGGCTGTAATTATGACATCGCATTCCATATGATTTTATGAAAATATGCCAATGAGTGTGAATATAATGTACCTGGAATATGCTTCATGCAAAAGGTATCATTACAAAGCTTATAATCTACTGAGTGTAGTCATCCTATTTGTATAAACATCTCATTCTTTAATCTGAAACTAGATATATGAAATATAATTCCGAGATTCTATTGTAATTATGCAAAGTGTGGGCCATTAATGGTGGTTTGGAATCTTGATGGCTCCCATGAACTAGGACAATTGGTTGTAAATGGCTCTGTTTATTTGAAAGACTTCCTGTGAGTCTGTCCAGGAAGAATGAGGGCTTGGAGTCTCACAGGACATGCACCCATGTCATCTGGTACTGGAATCCATCTTAAATCTGGTGTTTTTCCATTTAGAAGGAAGGGTAGGGACCAAGAGAGAGACAAGATTCCCACCTTGTGCCAAAGCTATATAAGGGCGTGGAACAGAACAAAGAAGGTTCCAGTCATGAGAAATCCCCTAGTTACCACCTGAGCTGGAGCTCACAAGAACTGTACCGAGGCAAGGACTTGGCCCAGACTAGAAAGGAGTCCCATCTGTTAAAGAAGCTTATTACAACGTCTCTGAGGGTGAGATTTAATCTGTAATCAGCTTCTTAATGCATTAGGCTTAGACCTGCATGTTTTGTTTTATTTTACTTGATAACTATGTTCTATCATTACTTGGAACCACTTCAATCCTACTTTTTATACTTAATAAAACCACTTTTGCTTATTAATTAACCCAGAGTAAGTAATTAATACCTCGGGGAGCAAACAGCTGTGCATATCTCTCTATCAGTGTTATAGAGAGTGAACAATTTATGAGTTTACCCTGTATAAGCTTTATACAGAGTAAAACAGATTCATTTGGGATTTGGACCCCACTGGTAGCTGGGTGTCTGGGTGCTAGAGACAGGAGCTCTTCTTAAGTTGTTTTCAGTTAAGTCTACAGCTTTGGGGTGCATAGGTCAGGCCCTGGGTCTGTGTGTCCAGACTGGCGTGTCTGGCTCAACAAGGCAGGGTTCTGAAGGCCCAAACTGGCAGAGAAAATGGGATCAGAGGTAGTTTTAGCACATCAGGTGACAGTCCCAAGGGGGTTTCTGTGACTGAACCCATCACAGTGAACTTTAGGTGCAAATTTTATCCTGGCAACTCAGTCACCCCCAACACAGAGCTAAAGGGCTTTTACAGAGTGTGAGCAGCATATTTCTGTTTTGTTTTTTTTTTAATTTGTAAGAATGTATTATTGACTCTGAGAGAATGATCATGAGATTATTAGTTAATGCATATGATTTTGTTAATCTTTTTCATTTTGTACATTTTAATGAACAGCTGACAACTAATAATTTTTCATTTAGGCTGTAGTATGTCTTTAGTATTAGAGTAATTAATTACAAAAGACTTGTTCATGAAAAAGCCATTGATTACATTATTTAAAAGCTACATTCTAGACCCATAGTGTTCTTTCATGTTAGATTAATATTAAGAATGATTCAGTTTCATGGAATAGTGGCTACAGGAGGAATATTCTGAAACCCATACAAAGGCTGAATTTGACCCTTCCAGTTTCTGCAGGTAAACAAACCGTCCTGGCCTGCCAGCAGATTTCCCTGACAGGCCACATGCCAAAGGTTGTCAATCCCTGGCTTATTCCATGTGCAATCATTGTGATTGCAGGATGGCACTCAGACAGTTGCTGGGCCTTGCACTTCCTTTTCTGTCTTCTCTTTTTCTATATAATGGAATGTGTTTTCATCAATTAATAATTTCAGAAATTGTTGTTCTTGACATTACTATACTTTGGAACAGGCTGATTCTAGACGACTTAGCAATTGTCATAGATCAGTGCTATATTAACTGTTTTTATCATTGAATAAGTCCTACACTATCAGTGCTAGTTAGTGAGCAGATCCACTGCTGCGTGGGAAAGAAACTGTATACATGGAGAGAGGACTGTAAGCTCTTTGGTTGACCTCTCAAAGTTTTATTTTTTGGCATGATTCTGTTGGGGCAGATGTATAATATTAGTTATTTGTTCTGCATGATTCCCACTTCTGCTTTTCAGTTTGACTGCTGATGCAGGTGTCTTGAATTGGGCTGCATCCACTCAAAATATCTGCATTATAGCTTCCTGTAATATGCATTTTGACAATCAAGTGCTCTTTATAGATTTTCTTTAGAATATGTTGTTGTACAGCTTTTCTTGGTGATAGTAATATCATCACTCTCTGGAAGTACTTGTATTTTGGCAAATATATGTAAATACATAGGCATTGTGGTGGTGCTACTGGGGGTGGGGGAGGGAAGGGAAGCTTTATCCTGAAGCGATGGTTCTTCCTTCATATAAACCTTAATTTATAGTGAGCTGTAGAACGAAGTTTTGAGGAATGTTTGGGAGACAATCATAACTTTAAAATAGGACAGAAAAATTTCAAATAGCCAAGGAACCACTGATGTACATCAAATGTGAAGGTTCTTGACTAGGAATTTCCCAACTGTTTGTCTTGAACTTTTATGCCTCTTATGCAAGGGACATGTCATTACTTTTCCAAGTTTTAGCTGATTAATTTATACAATTAAAAAATAGCTTCTGCTTCTTTGCAAGCCAAGACAATGGCCCACTTGCAAATAGGAATTGCTGGGGCTATCTTAGAGAGTTCTCATACTGAAGTTTTTTTCCCAGTACAGTTTTTCTCTCCTTGGGAGGTCTCTGTAGAAAGGGTGAAACAACCTAATTGATTACAGTTTGTAGTGACACAAACGTGTTCCTTGGAAGTCTCAGGATGGAAGAGGAACATTCTATATGTTTAGTGTGATTATTATTTATTAGGACTGCTGGAAAATTAATTTAGTTTTACAAAGGTTTGTTAATTTGCCTTTATATAGGACCCAGCAGTAGAACTTGTATTCACTTTCATGAGCACACACATGATTACTCCCATTAACCTTAACTGAGCACATTGAGTCCCAGAAGGTGAATTTCACACCCTCCCTCCCCTGTGCAAAGAGCCAAAAAAGGCCTACTCACCACTTAAGTTCCTTTTAAGTCTTCAGAATTGTTGGCCATCTGAACAAGGGTAGATTTACACATAACAACTATACTATTGCCTTGATCTTTAACTTTTGATCTATAGAAGTGGGCCAGTAAATTAGAAGAGTCAGTCAGTCTTTAACGATCAGTGCTGAAAGTGAAATATAGTGTTTGAAAATTTATGTACAGTTAAACACAATTAAAACACCAACTATTTATGTAACTTGAAATGCAAAGCAAACTTTCTGTCATCCAAGGTACAAAATAATATTTATCGTTTTATATGTTCTATATCTGGGTTCATATTTTAAAATCCTTCAGAGTGAGTTTTTTGTTATTAATGTTCAATAATCTTGAAAATCTGAAAGATTTCATTATCAAGGTCAGGACACAATTCATTTTTTATTATGTCAATTTGCTAAATTCTGACAGAAGACTATAACATAATTTGGTGTTTGTGCACACACACTAATATTTGTGTGTTTGTGCACACACAAAGCAAGTAAGTTGAATACATCCTATAACTATCATTGGGATATGCCTGATTTTGATTGTAAGCTTTTTAGAGTTGAGAACTCAGTATTTAAGAATGCAATAATAATAATTTCAATCAATCTTTAGTTATGTATTTCTACTATCTCATCTTGAAATGGAGGAAAGGCTAGCCTATGTTCTTCAGTCTTCTGGAATAAAGGTAGTTACATTCTCAAAGATGTGGGCAAAAGGACTAGGGAAATACATAATCCATTTTAATTGAACAGTGGTTTCAGCACTGACTTCCTGAATTCATTATTTGTCTCAAATAATCAACTCCATTTCACTGTATTAAGCAGTATTTGTCTTGCGAAAAAAGGCCTTTAGTGGTTGTTATAGTAAAAGAAATGGGATACCTACCCATGTCACACTAGGAAAGAGTATCTTGCTGTTTTATTACTCCTTTAATGATGTTGAAATGATTCAGTATTTGTGCAGGAACACAAACAATGTATGTTGTAGGAAAATCTCATTTAAAAGATTTCACTATAATACAAGAAAATCCTCCTGCCATGCAATTACAGACTCCTAGCTGTCTGTTGAGCAACTTCCAATATAATTACCTGGACTTGGGGGAAATATAATAGAACTTCTTTACTTAGGGAATTTTATCACAGGGCTGACTGTTACATATGCTTCATTTTAAGCTCTATACCAGATGCATACATAAATATTCAACCTTAAGGTTAAAAGCATTGTCACAGAGACTTGAGGTTGCAATCAGATAGGTGTATATAAGCATGTATTGGCCTTCACCTGTAATCGGAGGACTTTACAGGTGCTGCTAAGGATGCCCTGGTTGTAACTTGAATGAGCATGCTTCTGACTCATAGAAGTGCCACACAAAAATAACACTTACTTCTCATAAAGTCAACCACAAAATGAAAGCATACCCTAAGGTTATTGTTATTGCTGTTTTAAAATTACAGACCTTAGATTTACTTGTTAAGGCTTGATATTTGCATTTCCCTGTAATAAAAAGGCTGTTTATTTGATGTCTTTTAAATGGCTGTGCTGCTCATTCCCATGAAATCTGGCAATATAAGCATGCATTCGTAAAGTAAAATGGGAACTGGATCACCATTCATTGCAAATGGTATCACAAACACACAATTTCTTTTTTTTTTTTCATTTGTTTTATTGCCACTTATTTTGGCACTATTTTTTTTTATTCTGCCCATCCCTATTCCATATACATTGATTTTTATCAAGGCAAGAATATCTGCAGCATAACAGGTCAGTAAAGTGGCTCTTTTTAAGCAGATTTTAATGCCTCGTGAATTGGCAGGCTTGAAACATGGCAGAAGTAATGTGTGGCACCCATCTGGGGAGGCTGACTGCATCTCATTTGCAATGCTTGTTCTTGATGTTATCCAGGTACCTAGTACCTTAGTGTATTCCTCATCTTAGTGCTGCAGGAAGTAGCACAATTTGCAGGTACAGGGTGATGTAACTTCACTAGGATAAATCGAAAATCATAATAAAGAACACTTGTTCCTCTTAAAGCATTTGAGGAAATGGTCAAAGTGTATAGTTCTTCCTGTCCTTTTCCGGAACATTCAGGTGAGCCAGAAATGTAATATACATCTGTGGAAAGAGAACTTCTTAAACACTATATCCTGATGTTAACTTCTGGCAGTAAAAATAGTGACAGCATGTGGCACTGAAATTTCTGTCTTAGTACTGAAGAAGTTAAATATGTAGCTTTGAGGGGAAAGAAAGAACAAAAACAAAAACAGAATTCATAATCCCATTAAAACAATGACCAGTGGTTAAGTCGAATTATTTATAGCACTTGTAGCCTACATAAATATTAAACTGTCAGGTAATAAAGTATGGTGAATAGCTCTTTCACTAATGTTCCAGTATCATTGTTTTAATGTCTGCTGAGGCACATTATTTCTGGTAAAGTGCTTTCATGTAAAAGAGGTTGACAGAGTAGATTTTTTTAATGAAAGAGGGGGGAAAAAGTGACAATAACTAGGTTACTTGTAGTAATGTTATCAGTAGGAGGCAGCTTACTAACAGTATTCTCAGCTACTACATGGAGAGCAAAGCCAAATTGTAACATTTATACCAAGTAAATAAGCTGCATATTAAGAAACAGTATTCCCCAGATAAGCAGGAATATTAATTTGTGATGCTGTTAGTGAAGGAGATATTTGCATTAAAGTTTTAAGAGCAGACAGATAAGAGACTCAGGTGCCTGGCTGATGGCAGGGAACCAGCTGGCGTATGGTATGGTTAAGTCACAGAGTAGAGTCCAATAATAAAGAGCAATTAGACATGTCCAAAACAGCTTAAATGACACTCCAGTAATGTTCCATGTCCCTCTCTTGCTCTACTTCTGTTACCATTCCTCTGTCAGCTTTTTGCACAGTTTAATCATGTCCAATTGTTTTTAAAGCAGCCCTGCCAAAGCAGACCAGTATAATAATAGTAATACTTGGCTAATATATAAAATCCATGGATCTCAAAGCACTTTGTAAATGGCACAGAACATTCTACAAGATATTACATTTGTTTACCCACAGGTAAATTGAGGAAAGTACAGGTTAAATGACCTTGACAAAGGTATATGGTGGTAGCACTGGGAATCTAATCCAGAAGTTCTGACTCCCATTTTCTTATTCTAACCATTAGACTTCCTGGTTATAACAGCATAAGAATGGGTCAGACCAATGGTTCATCAAGCCCAATAACTTGTCTTCTGACAGTGGCCAATGCCAGATGCATCAGAGGTAATGAACAGAACTGATGATCCATACCCTGTTGTCCACTCCCAGCTTCTGGCAGACAGTGGCTAGGAACACTCAGAGCATAGGGTGGCATCCCTAAATATCTTGACTAATATCCATTGATGGGCCTATCTTCCATGAACTTACCTAGTTCTTTTTTGAACCCTGTTATAGTTTTAGCGTTCACAGCATGACTTGATAATGAGTTCCACAGGTTAACTGTGTGTTGTGTGAAGAAGCATGTCCTTTTATTGATCTTAAACCTGCTACCTATTAATTACATTGGTTTTTGTGAAGGAGTAAATAACATTTCTTCATCCACACCAGTCAAGATTGTATAAATCTCTATCATTCTGAAAACTGACCATTTATACCTATCCTTTCTTTTCTGTCTTTTAACCAGTTACTGATCCATGAGAATATCTTACTTCTTTCCCTATGACTACATGCTTTGCTTAACAGCTTTAGATGAGGGACCTTTCTGAAAGTCTAAGTACACTATATCAACTGGATTACTCTTGTCCACGTGTTAGAATTCTAATAGGTTTGTGAGGCATGATTTCCATTTACAAACGCCATGTTGACTCTTCCCCAACAAATCATGTTAATCTATGTGTCTATTAATTCTGTTCTTTATTATAGTTTCAACCATTTTGCCTGGTGCTGAAGTTAGACTTACGGGCCTATAATTGTCAGAATCAGCTATGGAGCCTTTAAAACAAAATGGTGTCACATTAGCTATCCTCCAGTCATCTGGTAAAGAAGCTGATTTAAGCAGTATCTTACGTACCACACTTAGTAGTTCTGCAATTTCATATTTGAGTTTCTTCAGTATTCTTTGGTGAATACCATCTGTTCCTGGTGACTTATTACTGTGTAATTTATCCCAAAACTTCCACTGCTGACCTTTCAATCTGGAGCAGGTCCTCAGATTTGCCACCTAAAAAGAATGAGTGGTGTGGGAATCTCCCTTTGTTATTTCAGTGATTCCTCAGATTGCATAGAATTTCTCCTTTCACATCTCCTTCTCCTCCACCTGTCCTCTCATAATTGTGATTGTCAGGATGCAAAAGCTCAATAGAGACATTGAAAACTTGTTCCTTCTTATGATACCAGCCCAGTGTACGTTCTAGTTGGGGAATTGGGTATGGTGCTAATGTCAGTATCCTCACAAACAAAACAATGCACAATTATTGCAGCATGGACATGGTATATGCTCTGTAGATTGTGTTTGCAAATGGTAATCTATGTACTGCATGCATTTATGTCTCATACAGTTGATATGCTTGGTTTCCACAGGACTTGAAGCATCTTCCTATGTTTTACACCAGCAAATGAGATTATCTGAGGTGCTACATGACTGTATCTGGGAACTGGGTGGAGGGTATTTTGAAGGGAGGACTCTGTAATCTGTTTTCCCCATCCCCATTTTAGCAGAGTCCACATTTGTTGACATTGAAAGCCTTTTTCCAGGCTCCATGTTATGAAGAGTCAGTTCACTGTGGCAGAGTGACAGTTGCGTCTCAGTCTTGGTGGGTTGAGGACTTGTAACGATGCCATTAGCTCAGTTTGGATTATTTTGTATTTTTTTAAAGACCAGATTTCATGTTTAGTTCTTTAAATTTCTCTAAATCACTTATCCTAATGGATGTGTCTATAGATCCTTGTACAAATATTTAAAACAAAATATTTCTGTTTTTAAAAGATCCTAGATCCTTGCATAGGATGCATTTTCCATATCTGGTTGTGACCAAGACATCAGATAATGGGTGTGTTCCTCTTGTATGTTCGCCAGGTGGGTGGAGACCCATCAATGGAACAGGATTTCTACGCCGAGATCATCCTCTGGTTCTCCTGAAGGCAGCACTTAGATATATCTTGTCTTGTGCTGAGATAGAAGGTAATATCTTTGACTGAGACTCACCATCATGAAAATTGATGGTGGAAGCATCATAGAAGAAAGAAAACAGCCCTGAGAGCAAGGAAATGCTATCCTCCCTGCTCTCTTCTCACAAATAATCAACTTCTTCCGAGGAGTCAAACTCTGAGGAAGAGTGGGAAGCAAGACATTAGGACTCCTTTACCCTGGGGCCCTGACGTAGTCCCCAGACAGGATGAACAGAGCTAAAGAAAGGTTAGGAAGCTGCACTTGGAGAGTGTTATAGGGGAAGGAATAGGAGATCCCTGAGATGGTTGAGGCCCTCTTAGACATTAAAATAGTTTAGAAGATGCTGTGTTTAGATTATTTCGAAACACACACACCCATACCTCAGGGAAGGTGACTTTTCAGGTAGCACTCACACTTCTCCAAAGAGCAGGGATGTTTCTCCTATGTTTAAGCCCACATTTTCAGTCGTGGAAAGAAAGTCTCTGACACTCTTTACCTAGCCACGGGACACCTCCAAGGTTATTTTTCTCATGCCAAAGTGAAGAAAGTTCAGTTCCCTTTTTGTTGGGTTTGAGAACCGTGAGAATGGTGAAAGCCAACACCTACATTCAATACTTGTATCTTACATCTAGCATCTTCTACTCAATTAAACTACATGCTCCTTCTCCTAGAGCAGTGACCATCTCAACTGAAATCAAGGACATCTCTGTTGTAGAGTGCCAAATACTCAAATGAGGCCTTATTTTCAGATAATTTGCTGCACACACCGATTTCACTGGAGTTGTGAACATTCAGCACCGCTGAAAATCAATCACTTGGCATTCAGTGCATGCCTTTATTTAGCCCTGCTGCCCGAATTTGGCCATTTTGAATGGTGTGGCTATGGGGGAGGAGTGTTTTTGACTACTTCTGCCACAACAGCTGTGGAGCTGCTATCTTGGGGAAGTTGCAGTTTCTTTCATTCTCCTTCCCTTTTCTTAAACTTCAGCCTTAAGTTTTGTAGTCCTTCCTGGGGATTGGGGCACTGCTAGTCAAACATATTGTCTGTACTGGTGTTTGTTTAGCAGGCCATTACTTGTTTTCTGTGAGACTGGAACACCAATACAGACCACGCCATGCCCCCAGTATATAGATTTTGGGGTGGTTATGAAGTGAGGTAGGGCAGGCAGGACAGGCTAATGTTGATTGTTTTCCAGCTTTGGAAGACACCAGTGGAGGAGGCTGCCTGCAGAGGGGATGTAGGAGGAGGAGGACATGAAAATCCCATTTTCTGGTTAGTCACCACCTACCTAATGGACAGATAATAAAAAGACTCCCATTATCTGTACTGCATCAGTCATACCACAGAAAGCAATTAACACAACTAAAGAAAGTGAGCTTTCCTACTCATAGATTCTCTCCATTTATATCCTATTTATAAAGCTCTTAAAGAGGTTGAGATTCTCCTTCTACAGGACAGAGGAGAAATACTGGATTTATAGCTAGAAGAGATAGGAACACAACTCCCATGAAAATTCCTGTAGAAACCTTTGAAAATCCCCATATTAAAACCTACATTGAAATGTTTGAACAAACTACCCATTATGGTAATATTTCAACTGTATATGTGAGGCAAAATAATCACGACGGACCTGAGTAGCACATTTAAAATGCACTTATTTGATTCCATTTTTTCCACATCATGTTTCTGTAATTACAAATAAAAATAGTATTTAAAACAGGGCTGGGCAAACTTTTTGGCCCGAGGGCCACACTGGGGTTCAAAATTGTTTGCAGGACCAGGTAGGGAAGGCTGTGCCTCCCCAAACAGCCTGGCCCCACCCGCATCTGACCCCCACCTACTTCCCACCCCCTGACTACCCCTCTCAGAACACTCGACCCATCCAACCCCCCCGTTCCTTATCCCCTGATCGCCCCCTCTGGAGGCCCCACCCACTCCAACTGTCTCACCAGGACCCCACCCTCTATCTCACCCCCCTGCTCTTTGTTCCCTGACTGCCCCATCCCGAACCCTCCCCTCCACCCTAACCACCACTATCCCGGGACCCCACCACCTAAGCCTCCTCCCACTTGCTTACCGTGCTCAGCCAGGCACGGGGCCTGTGGCTCACTGCACTCAGCCCGGTGCCCCTACCCAGCTTGGCCCTTGGCTTCGCTTGGCCCTTGGCTTGGCGATTGACCCGGCCCCTGGCTCGGGAGCATGGGGTCCCGCAGCTTGCCGTGCTTGGCCTGGCACCCCAGACCGGGAGTGTGGGGCCACTGGCACCACTCTCTCGGCCCGAGCTCACGGGCTGGATAAAAATGGCTGGGGACCACAGTTTGCCCACCCCTGATTTAAAAGTTGGTTAAGCATCTAATAATTGGATGTTAGGTCCCCTTGCTGTTATTGACAAGGAATAAGGAATGAATATATATTATGATTTATAAACTTATAAGGCTGTTTAAAAAAATCAATGCAATTTCATTAGGGTCATTACTAGAATTATTTGCTAGTAAGGATTAAAACATCTCTCTCAATTCTTTGATATATAAACCAGTCAAAAACCCTGGTATATCTTTAAATGAGATATAAAAGATATAGAATGATTAGAAGTTTATTTTATTTTACTTTTTTAAATCAAACAGAAATCCATTCTGAAGAAAGTTGGTTGCTACAGTACATCTGATGACATTTTCTGTATTTGAAATCCTAGCATTTAATGAGGAACAGTGCAAGACAGAGAAAGTGCAAGGGACTAACTATACATGCTACACATGAAATAAATGAAATAATCAAGATATAAATGAGGACATTGAGGAAGAAAGTAGAAAAAACTTTGAAGGGTACAGAGTTTTTCAGATGTCTTTCCATCCATCTTAGCAACTTGTCAGTGGATCTGCCATTGCTTGCTCAATTTCACTCTTACCTCAGAGTGCTGAAACCCCTAGTAGCAGAGCAGGACCCCATTGTGCTAGGTGCTATACAAACAAATAAAAAAACGACAGTCCCTATCCAAAGGACTTTCAATGTAAGTATAAGTCAAGAGACAACAAATAGATATAGACAGACAGTAAACAATAATACACTATTGGTCAGGATAATAGACTGTAGACTCAGTACATTAGCAGCCTAAGTGTTGTCAAATGTATTGGCAAAGGAGAGTTTTGAGGAGGATTTTCAAGGTGAACAATGAGGTAGCTGTGTGAATGTTTAGGGAAGCATCTCCAGGCTGCATGGGAGGTAGCATGGTAGAGAGCACAAAGGTGTTTGATGCATAATCCTGGTGCACAATAAGACAGCAAAAATCAGTTATTAGGTTTCTCATCAAAGCTGCTACTTTGGAGCTGGATTTTTGCTGATTAAGCATGCGTAAGCACTCTACAGCCAGTAGGTGGGCCCCCATCAACTATAGACTTGAGTGTATATAAATTCATTGTGCCTTATTCCAGCTTCCAAATCTAGTATAGGCTCCTTCTTTGTTCTCTAATCTGACAACTAATTTTTTCACACTGAGAGGTTGTAGCGAGGTTGAGACTCACTGGCGCAGTACCTCCTGCTGGTCATCTTGGGAATTAGCTCAATTCCAGCGTGGAGTGCCCCTCTGCTGGCCAATGGCTCACCTGCCTTTGGCCCCCTCTCTGTTCTGGACCCCAATGCCTGTTTACCTCAGGGGAACCCCCAACCCTCTATCCCTACCTTGCCTCGGTGGCGACTGCCAATCATTATCTAGCTCCTGCTCACTGCAATCTATAAACCACTCATCACTGGCAAAGAGATTTTGGACCTGCTGCCTTTCCCTGCAGCCCAGTATCTCTCTAGGCCTTTCTGTCAGGCCACATCCTGGGAGGTTGCCAGGCCCTAGCACCCCCGCTCAGCCTGCCCCTTCCCCAGCACTGCTCTGTCCACAGTACCTTTTGCTCCTTCAGGCAGCTAAGTCCGTCTCTACAGAGGCATTTTTCACCTTTTGAAACTTCGGTATGCTATTCTGAGGGACATGAAATGTGGGAAGAGAATTATTTGGAATCACAGTCTGCAAAAAAACATGTTCTTTTATACAGTCAAAAATCCTTTAGGGCTTGTTCTAAATGCACAATGTTTTTGAGTGCTAATGTCTGCATGGGGCCATATTTATTAGCAATGTGTAGCTATAGATTTCTTTAATAGCTCTACATTTGGGGAAGCTCATCATTTGGAATAACTTTTTATTTTGAGTTGACCTTCCTTTAAGTGACTATCTGGATGGTAGGAATATAGTGAAGCGTGTTACTAGAAACTTCCTGTTTTTATGGGGGGATGCAGGGGAGGAGAAAACTATGGTTTCTTTTGTGAGGGGGACTGTGAGGAAGTCCGTTAGCGCCAATCTGAACTAAGTAAATATTTGGCAGTAAATAGTAGAGTTCAGGAAAATTCCATGCATCAGCCAACAGAGAAATACTTCAGTTAAGCTGTTATCTGATATGATTTTTATAGCTCTAATGGTAGGTTTTGTCCAGAAAACATTTTAAGTTTTTACCTGACCTATCTATTAACTGAATGGGCAGTGGCTAAATTTAATTTTAAAAGGCTTGGGGTAGTGATAGGGAGGAAGAGCACAGACTAATCCTGCACTTGTTTTATGAATTAAACTCTAAATGAGGTCAATAGGAGTTCTAAGAATGGAAGAACTACATCAGGCCCTAGTTTTTGACTTGATGATCAATGCATAGTTGAATGCAAGTTCAGCTGTAGAAGCACCTTTCTTTAATCTTGATGAAGGGTCACTTACAGCAATTTAATATATCCTTCAAGACTTTCCTTTTCTACCTGAGTATTCATGGGAGTTAGATGACATTTCACAACACTTTAAATGTTTACACATATATGCTAATCATAGAGGAAAAATATGTCTTAACTGGCAACTAATGCTACTACAGGTTTTCTTTTTATAGCAATTCTTTTGCTACAAAAGTAGCAGACTGATCTCTAATAAGAAAGGACTTTTAGAAAAGCACGTGTAACACAAGAAGTAACACTAGTTGGTCATCTTTCATATTTTAGTGTTCATGCTTAAATATTCACTTTTAAAATGGAATTAAAAAAATATGGTGAGGTTATGTGGATTTATCTCATGTTAAATGTGTGAAAAATGAACATAACAGTAGGGAGAAAACAGTGTTCACAGGTTGAAATTATTTCTTAACTTAGGGCATATTCCTTTCTTTTATTCAGCTTGTATTTGAGGGTCAGGACCATAGATTGGTATCAACAGTACTGTATAATATGTTCTCTGAGACAGGCATTCTTTCTCTGATTCTTTAGGAAAAAGAGTTTCCCATATAATCCTTTCCCTCCCCTTATCACCATCACTGAAAAGTAAAATAAAAAGAAGGTATTGGTAATGACTGATAGTAATTTTGTAATTTATTATTGTAATTAAAAATAGAGTTGCCTGTCCATGTTACAATTGATTTTTTGGAGCAAGCCTACCATATTTTTAGTGTAATTAATAGAAGCCATAAATCTTAGCAAGCTGTTCCTGTTAGCAGCACATTCATATAGGAACATGAGGTTTGGGACCAACATCCTGGTAGATATTTAGCTAAAAATTGCTAGCACTATTTAATAAATGAACATGCCAAATGGAGTCCACCCATAGTGCGTTGAAAACAAAGCTTTGGAAAGTTTACTGAAATATTTGAACTTTTAGTGAACAAATCTTAGCATCTAACCTCACAATTCACATAACTCTGTGATTGTGCAGGGCTTGACACAGTGGTGCCCCATCTTGGTTGGGCCTTTGGTACCACCATAATAATCATATTAAACATAAGAGTAGCTTGACCTCGCAAGAAGTCTGATGATATATACCAAGCATAATTGACCCTGCTCAGGGTTACCTACTATTCATTTGGATGCCTTTGCTTTTCTTGGCTGCCCAGTCTCACTACTCTGACTGCCCATCCTCTGATCTCATTTAAATGCTTGATAATTATCATTATGATTGACAGTTATCATTATCACCACTTTGCTTTTGAACTTTTTTTTCTTGTCTCCCTCCCGCTGCCAGCAGTACTGAGTTTGATTTTGATTGCAGTCAAGGAGATGTCCTTAGAAATTTGGGACAGAAAATTCTGCTACTAAGGCTGCTCCTTGGACCACTAAATAGACGGTGGTAAACTAACATGCACAGAGTTTCTCTGCTCCTTGCAGAGACTAAATGTATTACTTCTGCCATGTGCCTGTGCTCCGTCAACCTAATGGCTTAAATTGCCTCCCCTGTGCAGGGACTATGAATCAAAAGGGTTGTGCAAGAGGTTGTTCCTTGGGGTTTGGTGGAATGGAATCTTTCTCTATGTCGCAGGCAGCAGAGCCTGAAGAGGGGAATGATAGATTGATAGTAGATCTACCTAGTCACAGATCCACTGGCCATGCCCCCAGTCTCACCTTTACTACCTTTCTCCCCAAATTCCCCATACATTAATGTGCACAGATCCACCTGTATTAACAGCACACAGGGACTTCACACTGTGCCACATGTTTCCACTGTGCAGTGGAAACACAATGATTTCATTGCCTTGTGTGGTTGCAGAGGGTCTTGATCCCAAATAGCTGGTGTCCTAGCCTTACTTCAGCCAGATGCCCATAGATCAATATGAAATCAAGTCATAGATACTTAGATACCACAATGATAGGTACCTATACACCTTTCTGATGTGTTTGCCTATTGACTTGTTGTATGCAGTGTAGTTGTAGTCATGTCAGTCCCAGGATATTCAAGAGACATGGTGGGTGAGGTCATATTTTATCGAACCAACTTCTGTTGGTGAGAGACATGCTTTCGAGCCACACAGAGTTCTTCTTCAAGTCTGGGAAAGATACTCCCAGCATCACAGATTTCTCAGACCTGAGGAATAGCTCTGTGTGGCTTTCACTAACAGAAATTGATCCAACAAAAGGTATTACCTCACCCACTTGTCTCTCTATTGATTTATTGATAAAATGGGCCTAGATGGCAAAATCTTCTCATGGAGAAAAAAACTGTGGAGTTTACCAAAGCAGCCTCATCAGCGAAGTTCAGAGCCTTCTGAACACCATCAAATCTGGCCCATATTGAGGGACTGTTAGCAGCCAAATGCAGTATTATTAGCTCATGGCAAAATAACAGTCTGTGACTGCAGCACACATTTGTAACTCTTTACTTATGAGTATGCCAAGTTTTACCTCCATCCTGCCTGATCTTTCACAGTTGCCCAATCCCAGTCTTGATACTTGTTCATAATTCTCTTAGTTAAAACAAATCTGCCCAACTCTTTTTCGGCCTTCACCTTGTTCCATCTGTCCAGTTCCACTTTGACCCCCATTTTAAACACTCTTCAAAAAATTACCTTCCAGTCCACTGGTCATTCCCTTTCTCAGATGCCTCATCCCATACCTGTTCCCTATTTTAACTATTCTCAAATAAAATAAATACTATTTTGGACATATCTCTATCTACCCTATTCACCTATGTCAAGTCTATGCTGACATTACTATGGCTCTTTGGCAACGTACATTGATAAATTCTGGCTCCTTCTCAGGCTCAAGTTGGCCACCCCTGGCCTAATCGTAGTGTCCTTGCAACTATATTCCAAATTGCACAGTCCAGGAAATGACTAAATGATACTGTGCCATAGCTTCATGGGATGATTTGCAGATATATATGCCAAGGCCTTCAAGGCTCTGGAAATCATCCAAACTTGTTTTTTTCTAGAGAGAAACCATCCCTCTTGAGGGGGTGTAGTCATCTTCCGAATTGGATACTATTCTGAGCCCTTAAATCTTTGTTTTGTGATCACAAAATGCTGGTGGTAACACTACATCCCCACTTCTGGATGCTGTAACGAATTTTCATACTTTCAATTCAGAGAATTAACGTAGTTGCATTTTTTCTCTTTACTTTTGCCCTCTTCTCTACTTACTTCTCCTTATCACAAACACGGTTACTGCTCTCATAATTATCTACCAGACAGACAGATATGTAACTTTGTAGGTCTCTGTCAACCAGGTCTCTGGCATCCATTTATTTCTACCTAGCTACATAATTTTATCACATTTAAGTTGCTCAGTCCAACTCCTGAACATGAATTGTTGCTATTCACTCATTTTAAGAATAAATATGTTAAATAGAAATACAGAGGAATTTCATGTTTTTCTTTCTTGTAAATGGTCTCAGATCAGTGCAGGGAAAAGTTAACAGCCAAAATGTTTCAAGGTCTGGCAGGTCCTGAAAGAATGGATATTACAATGTCTTTCTAATCACTATCTGCTTTTTCCCCCCATATCCATTCTGGTGTGGTTTTAGAGGATGAACATCTCAATAACCACTAGAGTTGGGACATATGATTCTATAATATTTGATAGCCACCAGGCTAATCTTGATGGTTCTATTGCCTCTCAAGATAGCATCCACTAAAATGGTATCAGGTTTGACATTAGGGGGTAATCAGAATGATTTCTTGGTTATTTATTATTATAATATCCTGTGACCTGCTCTAAGGGCCCTGGAAAGCTGAGGATGATAATATAAAGTTCATCTTTAACCTTAGTGGTTTGTGTGATACTGGACCTCAAAATGATAATTGTTCTATTGCCCTAACATCATTTTTTGGCACTTTTTCAGGACTGTATATCGTAAATACCAGACTGTGGACTTGTGTGTCTTTGGTACAGTCTTGCGTGGATCCACCTATATTACCTTCATTTTCTTTGATGTTTCCCCCTCTCCCTAAGCAGCTGCAAAAACTAACTTAAGAGCATTCACTATTCAAAGACATTTTCTGTGTATCTTTATCATACTTGTTCCCTACACAAATCTTAAATTGTTCTGTGCAGTGTGGGGGATGGAAAAATTAATTAAGTTACTTCTTGTGTCTCTGGTAAGCAGAACAATTTGAACCAACATGAAGGAGATAGAACGCTCTCTGGCGCAAGAGACAAACCATATAAGGACGAGAATAATATTATATGGCAACATCCAGAAAGGAAATTTAAAAAAGAGGCAGGGGTAAGACTGAGGCACTGGAATGCATAGCCTGGAGGATGAGAGCTAGTCAGGAGAGATATGAGTGAATAAAAGGGAGTGTTTCATTTGATTGTGTTTTCTTGGAGTGTTTATAAATGAGAAAGTTAAACAAGCATATGGATAGCATTTAGCATTGATGGTTATGGCAAATGAGTTTGGATTACACATGAAAGAAACCGCCCCCCACATTTTTAGAGATATTCCCCCCCTCCACCGAGAACTGAAATCCTTTTATTGAAAATGAATTGGGTTAATATATGGCAGTTTAGGTTGGGGAAGTGGGTTGAAAGAAGGAAAGAACCAGAAATGGTTGCTATGGGGAGAGATTGGTGAAGAGGTTTATTTTAGTTATGCTGTGTGAATGGTGATCAGTGCTGGTTTGAGACTGGGCAAGAGTACAATGGAGAGATTGGGAAGGGAAGGCAGAGCACAGGATTTGGCAACCAGTTATTGGAAAGTTTAAAAAAATAAGAATTAAGTAGGTTTCAGGAGAATCACAGGAGTATCTGATCAGAAAAGACAGTGAGGGCAACAAAGAACTTTTTTTTGATTCTGTAATTTTAAATTCTGAATCTGAAAACTTACAGTGGGTGAGTTTGACTAGCTTGCTGGGGATGGGTGGGATCCCATGAGAAACAGGTGGCCAATGCAAAACAGCTGATTGAGATATAGTAGTGTCATTCTATTCAGAACAAATTGTGAATATTAGATTCTGGGTGAGGTTAAGCATCTGAGGGCAGGGTGGATTGATTTATCAGCATTTAAATCATGATATTAATCTCCAAGTTGAAAGCCTTGATTTAAATAATCAATTTTAATCAACTTTTCCATTTGTACTTTGGTTATTTTCTAAAGGACGTTGCATTCTCATTGGTTGATATAACCATTAAAATGTTGATTTACAACTAAATAGAACCTTTATGTAAGATTTAGTCATTTTTATTACCTTGGGGAAACACCATAACTAGCTACATTTATTTAAGCAATTATATAGATTAGTATTATCATATTTTTATAACTTGTACATTTTTAGTATGTTAGAAAATGGTGAATTATATGTTGCTTATTTATTAGATAATTAACTTTTTGCTCATGAATTGTGCCAAACCACATTAGGATGGTAACTGGAATTGAATGAAACATAGAAAACAGTATATACAATTATTTTTATTAAACAAAACAGCTTTAAATTATTTGGATACACAAACTTCTCTCTCATCAAAACATGTTTCACATTTACAACTAAATGATTTATGAAAGAGAGGTTAAGTATAGTCAGTGAATTAAACTGATTATTTCAGGTCAGACTGGGAAAATTTTTCAAATATGCCTACGTGAAAATAAGTGGAGCTTAAGTTCTTAGTCTGACCTAAGTCTCTTGAAAATGAGACAGTCTCCTAAGGTACCTGGGCTGACCTATTGTGCCATATTTATAAAGCTTGATCTCAAAAGTTAGATGTTTTTCCTCTAATTCATTATTTTATATAGAAAAGCAGCCTTTAGCTCAAAGAGAGGCTCATGAATTCAGCATATTTATTTTTTATTTAAATATTTTAAGAGATAAGTTTAGACCCTAAAATATTTTTTTAAAATTCAGATTTAATTTTAATTCTGTTTATTTTTCAAAAGAAGAACAATCATAATTTAAATTACATAATAATCTGATTTAAATTTTTAAAAATCTAATTTTTAGGAGCAATGAGATAGAGAGAAATGGTTTGAGAAGTTTTGGCAAAGGTACAAAGAATAGATAACCATGCACAATGATCAGCTGGTTGGGGCAGGTGACAATTTCACAAGATATTTTGGCAACATGTTATTTTCAAACGTTAGTGGGATTCATATATTGAAAATTAGAAATACCAGATTGGCTTGAGCATCTTGGAGTGAGGCAGGTAGGATGTGGAGAAAGAATATCATGAATATTAGTACTTAAAATTGGGGCCTGTGGAATCGGGAGCTGCAGAGATGATGATGTAGCAGGAATTATTAGCCCCTGTTCTGCACCTTTGATTGTAGATTAAGGTGGACTGCATGTTTCAGACACGCATGTAGTTTCCCCCTTGCAAAGCCCGTTTAGTTCATCTTTGCGCAATGGTATGTGTTTCTTTCACTCTAACAACTCTAAATGAAGAAATGCATTTCAAGTTAACGGGGGAGGGGAGTAATGTCTTTTGTGACACAAGGTATCTGGAGGTAAAATGAGAGATCTATTAACTGGTTATGATGACTCATGTAATAGCCTCTGAAAATCATTCTGAGGATGAAATTTATGAAATGCTAATTTAATTTTGCTTTCCAATAAACTAGAGAAAATAACTTAATTTAGAAATACTAAACAAAAATTAATAGTGCAGAACTTCGTTTGTTTGAACTTGATACATCAAATCCATCTATTTCTTTTGTAGTACATCATCTGACTCTGCTTTTTTAATGAGCAGAAAGAAAAGAAAAATGTCATTGTAGATTGGTTAGCTAAGTGTATATAGTTTCTATATGGTTTCTTAGCTTATAAAATCTCTAAATTTCAGTAGTTCTTCATCTAGCTAGTGCACTAGCCAAATTGTCTTAGAGCGTCTGTCCATGAACAGTGCCAATGCTTATGTGAAATCAGGTTGCTCAGGATACAGTAAGACCTAGGAAGGGAAAATAGGGAATTGGACAAGATGAAAAGTGGTGGAGAATAAGGCTAGATGAGAATGATAAGAGAAATAATGTGCATTCTTTAATAAACAAAAGAAAAATTATGAGGAAGAAGAAGGAAAAAAGAGCACTGTAGCTGCAGATGCTCTGTGCAGATATAAAAAGGTGCAATGTTTTCATTAACATTTTTTCTAGTGTACAAATATTAGTCAATAATATTTCTGTTGAAAGTTTTAAAATGTTTATTTAGTCGATCCTAAGACCTTGTTTTGGGTACTCTGAATAGGCGTTTATAACAACGAAGTATTTTTATTTCTCAAAATACTAATAATAAGCCGTGAAAGATTATTTTTAACTAATATGAAAATCCAAGAAACTTCACAGACCAAATATTTAAGGGTCTGACATATTCTGAAACTGAAAGAGCAGTGTGAACGAAAAGCTGGCACACTACACTTCTTTTATGTTGTTTCTGCAAGGTATTGCACGATCTTACCATGAAGTATATTCTTTTCTTGATGGATAAAGAGTCAAAAGCACCAGTTTCTGTACACTGAAATGGGGGTTTACAGCATATGTGCTGTAGTCCATGGACGAGCAATGCGTTATGAATGACATGGAAGGCTAATAAATCTGAATTGCCTGACTTTCTCATTATCATTCACTAGCATCAAGCCAGTTGGTAGTGTCTCATTCTTGTTCCGAATGAACAGTTATTCACATCACAAACCCCCATCCATATAGGGACAAATTGTTGACAGTCTCAGCAGAGGGCAAGGATTAAAGAGATCTTACACTACTATTTGAATCCTAGAAGTTCTGTCCTTAGGTGAGGATGAAACATCTTGGTAGTGTCAAGAAATTTGATCTCCTAATTTCTGTATTGTATTTTCATGGTGGATAAACAGAAAATTTCAGTGTCTGAAGTTATCAGCTAGGTACCTTTCATGAATACTACACTTAAAGAAAAAAGTGATAAAATACATTCTCTAGATCTTGTTCTTCGGTATGACCAGCATAATTCCATTTATGTGTAGAGTTCCTGTTAGCAGTTAGGTTTTGTTTTGTTTTGTTTGGTCTGAGATTAATAGAGTTTTAGTCATGACATTGAGATATTTAGTACTTTCTTTTGTTTTATAACCAAAGGTAAAAGATTCTCAGCAATCTACAAATTAAGTGATTCATGCCTGGCTTTCTGTTTACGTAGAAAGTGTTGTAAACTCTTTCCTCCCCTACTTTATTTAACCTTAACATGAAACTGAAAATGTAGGGCCAAAATAAAATTAATTGAAGTTAACATCAAAATGAACAGCACAGAAGATACTGTACTAACTATAAGATGCATTTTAATATTTAATAGCTTTAAACGCTTCAATCTTTTAATCTGAAAGAAGCTGCTGCAGAATTTCCAGTTTATTGCAGCAGGATGTTACAGAATCCATGGTATCTTGCCACAGAATTTAGCTCCTGCTTCCTCTCCATGGCTCGCACAGGGCCTTTAGTATAATGTGGAATGTTTTTTTTTTTTTTTCCTGTTTACTTCATATCCAGACCCTTGAACAAAGCAAAGTGATGGAACCTAGATTGGAGACACAGCTGATGATACACACCATCTTATTTCAGGCATTGATGAAAACTGCTTGCAGTGCTAATGTTTGACCAGTTACACAAGAAATATTTTTCATGTACATTAAATACAGAGACTGAGCTTTATGATTTAGAAGAGGCCATAGAATGGTTTTGGTATCAGAGATGGTTAGATTTCCCAGGTGTGGAGGTCTACATCCAGTACAACATTCTGCAAAGCCATATATTTGCACAACTCGCATTTATATTGTGCTGCACAAGAGGAAAAGGGATGGGATATGTGTGTGTCTGTGGGCTGGCATCTTTATAACTGATACTAGAGCCCAAATTTGTATGAGCCCCACACATTGTTTTTTTTAAAAAATGGGCACTTGGAATCACAACCAAAGGCTCACGCACAAGGAAGCCAGAGGTGAGCAAGATGGGAGGTGGGGTCTGATCCAAAGCCCATTGACGTCAGTAAGAATCTTTCATTGACTTCAGTAGGCTTTGAATCAGGCCCTAAAAGCAAATACCTTCTCAATCCTATATCTTTGACTTGTGCCTGTGCAAATCTTCATTTAATGTGGGAGGATCTGGCCATATAATTATACTTTTCTCCCCCAAAAATATGCTATTGCTTTTTAATTTGACATTTTAAACCTAGTTGCATTAAAAGAAAAAAATCCTGAGAAATCTGTCCCTGCTTGTAATGAACCACTACTCTTGCAAATTTGGTTTCCGAACCTCAAGTGGTACAACTCTCCTTCAGGAGAAATACAGTTTACTTTATTGCCGCAGACTTCTCATTCCACAGGTTCTAAAAATTATCTAATTGCTGAGGCTGACTGGAGCATGCCTAATTGACTTAATGAAGTACTTCTATAGCAAAAATAAATAAATAAATAAAACGCTCCAACGGAAAATAAAAACATACCCCTGAATTTCAGAATACAGAGTAGACCAGGATGCTAACTTT
Organism: Dermatemys mawii; assembly: GCA_007922305.1. Taxonomy (NCBI): domain Eukaryota; kingdom Metazoa; phylum Chordata; order Testudines; family Dermatemydidae; genus Dermatemys; species Dermatemys mawii. The sequence goes on along the minus strand of ML677339.1, from coordinate 23,203,621 downwards.
TTATCCTCATATGCAAAGGGAAAGTGAAGAAGAAAAATTTTAAATAGCCAAAGATCAGTTTTAAACAGACTTTTCTCTTTGGATCTAAATGAACTTTTGGAGAGACAAATAAACAAAACCAAAGGTAAACTGTAATGTACATTGTGAATTTATAATGACAATCAGCTTCCTAGTTCTTGAAAATATAATAACTCCATTCCAAAGTCTTTGGTGGTAATTATCTTTGTGATGCAAGTGTAAAGCTTGACAATCTAAATAAATATATAGGGTCATATTCTAAAGTCCATGGTCAGGCAGACTCTTACTGAACCCAATGGGAGTTTTCTGGAGTAAGAATCTTAGGGTTCAGCCCATAGGATCTCAGTACTGGATGAAAGTTACACATCTGCAACCCTATTGACTTCATTAGGGTTGAATGTGTGTTACTTTACCTACTGAGATTAAATAACCTCTGTGCTGAACACACTAGTGATTCTTCAGAACATGTTTTGATTTACTTAACTGCTTTGCTGCTAAAAGGTTATAGTGATTCCCAGTTCTGTAAGAAAGGTATAATTTTCGGCTGAAGGTGTTTTAGACCTTGATACCTTAATTGTCCCTTTCGGATATAACCTGACCAAGCCATGTACTATATTGATTTTTCTCAGTGCAGCCTTGTCCTTTTCCTTGTTAACAAAGTTTGTAGGCATCTGGTTAGGGGATCACAAAATTTCAACAATGATGTAAATTACATTAAATACTGAAGAATCATGAAATCAATTAATCGGGAAAGTATTTGGGAATGGGGAGGAGGGTTGTTAATTTTGGAATTTCGGTTTCAAATTAGAGGAAATATTAAAATACTAGTTTGTAGAGGGGATGTTAAAATCTTAGCAAATTAAGGGTTTCAGTGGGCTTAGTCCCCAATTTCATTTTCCAGGGTTTAGCTGGATAATTTATGTATAGGAGGTGCTAAGTGGTCCAGGGGGAGAGCTGTTTAACTAATCTTGGTTGACATGCATCTTCAGTTGTATCTTCAGTGCATGTTCCATAATGTTGCTTCATTCAGGAGGACCCACATTAATTGTTAGACCATTTTACCTACAACAAAGGAATGGTAAGTTCTTGCAGCTCTGCAACTATGGTGTCAAGAGAGGCACAAAATGCATCTTTTTGATGGTTCTGAGTGCTACCAGTTGAAGGCTTTTATTTGCAAGCTAGCTATCAGCCAGTATTGAAAGTTTGAGCCACAGAGCCACCTAATTGTCAGTGATGCATTGTCATCAACAGTCAGATAACAGCCACTTGAATATAATATTTATTTTTTCTTCCTTTACACTAATTTTGAAATATGAATTCAGTGGAGTAGAAATCACAGTGTGGAGAGTTTTATCTTAAAAATAGCACTGTTTAATAAACTTGGGGAGGGGGGGAAAGGTTCACATAGAAGACCTAAGATTCACAAAGAAGACCTAAGCCTGGTGTATGAGGAACAGAAAAGATGAAGGGAACATCCCATATCCTTGTTTGTCTGTGGAAGACGACAGCCATAACTCCAAAGCATGTCGTCCTGAAGGTGCACAGAAGTGATGATGTGGACAGAATGCTACACACACCACCAGTAATATGACTGAGGAGTGTATAGCCTGGACTCCTTTTCCTTCCTGCATGGATGGTGTAGTGTACGATGTACCTCCAAATGGACAGTATAAGGGTATCTCCTAGCATGCTGTCCACAGAACCCGTGGGAGCATTCTGCCTGCCTTAGCACTTGGCAAGATAGCCTTTGGAAGAGTTACAAATCTCTGTTTCCTATCCCCATAGTGTAGCTCTGGCTTTAAAATACGCAGTAGAACCTTTGTTCACACTCCAGTGTGAGTGAAGAGCAACTCACTGAATGGAGTAAAATTTGCTTATGCTTGCCTCTCCAATCTAGCATGGTACTGACATTTTTCTCCTTCCATAAGCATCTTTGAACTAACAAAATAAACTTCTAATAAAAGGATGCTAGTCATAAGCAAAGAAAGATGTACCCTCGCTCATCTCGTAATCCCATTTTCCCCATCATTTGTGATGTCTTATAAGCAAACTTCTGAGATGTGTGGTTGGCATTTGCTATACTTATTAAATGTTATTGTTTTTAAAAGAAATCTGAAAGTGTTAGAAAAACATGCTGGAAGATAGATAATTTTCACTGACACATATGGATTCCTGAAATCTTCCTTGTATGCATGAACTACATAACAGGTTATCAGGTTATCTTGGTGCTCAGGTGCTGCTTTAGTATGCTTAAGTGGGACTAGATGGTGCACACTACACAGTATGCTTTATAAATTGAAAAGGTAGCTGGAATGTGTCACAAACTCTTTTCTCAAATGTCTTGATTCTGTGTTGTCTTCACCTGTCACATCTTGATCCATCCTAATGCCTGAGGGGAAACTCAAAGTTGCACTTCTGTAGTGCAGGTTTACTCTAGTTTGTCTTGGCATGAGAGAAGATTTTTTTTATGTTCTTGAGGAATGGTTCAAACACTCTCAGCCCATGTAAAGGGACCAGAATAGGTCTACCTGGTAATATGTAGGTTCTCTCTGGATAGCATGCCTCAAGGAGATTCAGAACCTTAAGTAGGTTGCAATAATAGGGTTTATTGACTTGACTTACATGTCAAAAATCATGCAGCCTAGCAAAATCAGAATGAAATATACAGAAAACACTTACTAAAGCTATCCGATAATATGTTGCTAATGCTATTGGAAAGCTATGTTACAGGTAAAGAGATGGTACGTTTAATAAAGAACAAACACCTGCTCCTATAGATCCTAGCATGGGCTTTGGTCTACAGGAGATGTCAGCCCTACTTAAAGCAACATTGAACCCTTTCGTACCATTGATTTCTGGGAAGTTGCTTGTGCTTCCTCCAAGGCTGAATTTTGTGTGTGTGTGTGTGTGTGTGTGTGTGTGTGTGTGTGTGGGAGAGAGAGAGAGAGAGAGAAAAAAAAAATCACGCAGCACATATAAATGTAGGAACTGCCATCCAGTCCAGTTTTCTGTCCCACATTATCCAATACTAGATGTTTCACAGGTTGGTGTAAGAAACACCCCCAGTAAGTAGTTGTTGAGTAATCTGCCCCTTGTAAAAGTCTCATTCTAAACTTTAATAGTTCAAGATTGGCTTAGTCCCTGAAGCATAAGTTTTGATATCCCTATTATAGCCTCTTTATATACTCAGTTTTGAACTCTTTGGGATCAATACTGTGTTCCTCTCGAGGTCTGGAGTGAAGATTGACTGCATGCTGTGCAGACATCATCCTAATAGGATCACTTAAAACACCTGTGGCAGATTCTTAGAGCAGGTAAACTCCGCAATGATGCTATGACAGTATATGCCTACTGAGGATCTGCTTTGTCATCCTCCTAGCATGTACACGTTTCCTCCTGCATCTGTATCTGCATTGATGCCAGGGTATATAAAGACCCTTGTCTGTCTCGCGAGCTCTGAGTAATGTTGTCTCGTGAAGAGAGATCACTGGTTGTGAGTTATTGTTCCATGTACCTTTTCCCTTCCTTCATTGCAAAGGATTACAGTGTTTTGGGTGCTTATGTCTGATAATGTTAGGTACAAATGAATTCTGTCACAGTTATCCTAAATCATCCTTCCCTTTCCACACCTACATCCTTATTTCCCTTCTCCAAACCATTTAGCCTATATCCTGTGTCTTCTTTTATCTTTATAATCATACTTCCTCATCAGCATTGCTAACAATGGCTTCCTCACTGTAGGTGTCACTTAAATTAAGTACTGCGAGAATCTGCAGTCACAAAATCACTGTTGCCTCACTAATACCCTTTATTATTGTTTACTATTTTCACAGTAAAAATAGCATGTAAAGTACTTGATAAAGACAGGCATGAAGGCAAAGTCTCTTCTCCAAAGAGATATACAATCTTACATCTTGTTCAAAGGTGATCCAGTAATATTTTTTTCATGGACAAATGATTGTAGAAAGTAAATACATTATAGACTAAGAAATTAAATATTCCACAAGGATTGAAATATGGATTTTCTATTTACAGGTGGTGTTAGGAACATATGGCATTGGTGTCCTAGACAAAGAATTAAGTGTTTTGATATCTGCACCATCTCCCCTGTCCAGTCACCAACCATCAGCACTTCAGCCCCCCCAAGTTTAGAATAATAAAATGGAGAATACCAGGTTATTGTTCAGCACAAGGTAGTGGCTGTAGGCTGCTGGATGTCAATAACTGTCAGTAGTGGGATGATGTTCTAGTATGTCCCCTGACCCACAGACCAGGCCATTTGTGGGACAGGTGTGGTGTGTGATAATTGGCTGTCTCTCTCCTTAAGCAGTGGGCAGAGATCCTGTTGCGGTGCTTACACAAGATGAAGAGAATTCCTAGCACTCTCCTTCCCTCCTACTCTCATATGCCACCTATGCAGAGAACATGTTGTAAGTCCCTATTGAAGCATTGAAGTACATGTGCTTCACTTTAAACATGTAAATAGTCCCATCCCTGTTCAGCTAAGTGCCTAGCATGTGTTTAACATCAAGCACTTGCTTACGTGCTTTGCTGCGTAAGAAGATGATTACTTGTATGTTTAAAGGGAAGCACACATTTCAGTGTTTTGCAGAATCAGGGCCATAGTACTTAATCTTTATACAGAACAGTGCTTAATGCCGCTATCATCACCCATTTTAAAATATATATTCTGTCAGCAGAATTCCAAGGAGACTGATCTTCTGTCTTCCATTAAATTGTGGCCTTGAGATTTCATGTCATTTTCATTTTGATGATAATCAGTAGTTAAGAGGAGCAGCCATTAATCATACTTGTGAACATAAAAAAACCTTTTTTTAAAAAAAAAAACAATACTGGTGGTAAGCAAGTCAGCAGCCATCATTATGAACAGCAATTTTCAATTTTAACAAAATATTATTACTGTTATACATTATTTAAAAATTGTTTATAATAGTCATTCCTCCTCCCTTTGCTATTGACTGTCAATTAAAAATATCTGTCAGGCTTTATGACATAAACTAAATCACATAAATTTTGCATATTAACTCAAAACACCCTTACATTACACTTATATTTGTATTTGGTTCAGTCTTCTTTTTTAGCCATTTATAAAACTAAATTATTTGGTTAGGGTAGATTTGCTTTTGGCATGTACACACCTCCGATTTTACGCAAGTCCAGTTTCAGCAGTGATTGTAATATATAAACTCTTGATTTTGTAGATACCAGAATAGTGTGTTTGCATAGCTCAAATGACAAAGCTGCAAAATATAGCTCTTGTTTATGCTGCATGAAAATCCATGGTATCTGGGTGTGACAACTGGGCAGAATGTGCATCTAAATTTATATTATTTGAAATGTGATCTGAGTCCTCAGGTTTTTGCATGATCACCTGGAGGAAACTAAAAGTTTAGATAAGCTAAGTCACAAACTGTTAAGTTGTTGTAACCCTTTTTTCCATTCGTTTCTTTTGAAACAGTTATAACACTGTAATAAAAGGATGTTGGTTAAATAAAGGCATATTGCCCTTTAAATCACTTTCTTCATATTAGTCTCATTCACATGTAGTTTAAAGTACAACATTATCATAGCAAATAAATTATTCAAGACATTGTCTTATAAATTATTGTTGGCAGTCAGGTTGGGTATAATTTCCCAGTATGGTTGCTGAAGGTGATGTGTTAAGACTTGTGTAGATTTACCATCCCTTCTATTAACTGAAAAAAAGTATAACAATCTCAATAGCATTTATGAGTTTTTAGTTTGCTTTTTCTGGTAGATTCACATCTAGACAATGAAAATTGAAAGATAATAATAGCTGATATTAAGCAATACATATTTGAAAGCTTCATTCATTATTCTGTATGAATAGACAAGGCAATAGATGTCTCCAAAGCAAATACAGAGTAATAATTCACCAGAAGGGGAACCCTCCTGACTTTTCTAGCATTCCCCACTAATTTATGAATGATAAAGCCCCAGACTTAATTCAGCACTATGCAAAGTTCTAGAGCTATCATTTTGTTAACTATGGTACATTCCTTTCCATTTTTCACCCCGCAAGTTAGGTTCATAATGCTTTCAAACTTTTTAGATCTTGATTGGCTGTGGCGGCAGATCATCAAGAAGAGTTACTGATATTTGGTTATAGCCAGCCAAAAACAGATTTCTACCATTGCCCTTGCAGGTTGGCATTAGTACACATAGTTAAGGAAACAGTGTGTATTTCTCTCATTGTATCTTACCCTACATCCCTCCCACCAGCTGACTTTAATTGTGAGAGTTCAAAGAGTATATTTTATTAATATTTTATCCTGCTTTTACTATATTGTACAGAGACAGGAATGTCTGGGGTTCATAACCAAGTATGCTAGGCCTGAGTCTCCTCTCACTTAGACCAGTTTTACACTAGTATAACTCCATTCATTTCAATGAACTCCCTACTGATATATAGTTGTCTAAGAGAGAGGAGAACTGAGCTAATTAATTTTATATTATATTGATAGAAAAGGAGTATGTTACAGATAAATTGCAATTATTTCATACTCCTTTAAAACAGTACATAGAAACTCCTTGTTTGCCATGAACAGAGCATATTTCTTCATTTGTTGCTCCTGAGTCTGGTTTGCAAAAGGAAATATGCAAGTGTTCAACATTTGCAGTTGCCCTGTAAATATAAGGCTGTGAATTTCTAGCAGCTCAGCATATACTGCATAATGGTATGAACAAACACACAGGAATAAAACCAAGGAGGGAGGAGGAAGTGTGTGATTGTCGGGGCTGTAGTGCAAAGAAGAAAGATTGTTGTTGTGGAGCAGTAGGCTAATAATGTGTATTATCCTGGTGGTTTATTATGAGGAATTGACCTCTCATAGGGTGGCTGACAGAGGAAACTCCTCAGTAAATGTGCACTTGCTCTTTTGGCATATCAACACACAGTTATTTGCTTCAATTTGTTGCACAACCACTACTGAAGCATTCTCTAACATCTTCTCTGGAAGAAATTTGATCAAATTGATGCTACTCTCAGCATGGTTTAGCTTTTATACTGTTATTTCTCTATCACTTTGTCTTGTCTATGTGGGGGAAAAGATAATCTTAGGTATTTAAAAATTAGAGAGTACTGGGTTTGAAAGTAGAAATCAATCTCTCTATAAATGGACCTGCCTTCATGAAACTGTTTGATATATGAAGAGTCAATTATAATAGCCTTTTGATGAGCAAGCCATAGGTCAGCAGTGTGTGGTAGCTCCAGGGGAAACATGTCTTATCTCTAGTGTATGTGACAAGTGCCTAATATAAACATATGCTATTGAAAAGGCATCTTGTTTGAGTCAAGGTCAGAAATCCTTTGGGTTGTTTGCAACCTGAAACACAAGGTAGTTAAAATGGTTCATGAATAATATAAAAGTGCCTAGAAAAGCTGTGATCCCAGTTGACCTCTTAGCGTTACTTTGATCATGCTTGGCGAGTTCAGAAAAGAGATCTAACAGTCGGGGTTGGATGGCTTTGATGTAATGTGTTGTTTTATTTATTTGTAAACTTCCAAGCTTCTGAGAATGAGAGACCTTACTTTTTTGCATTTGGAACGTTTTTTGCGTTTGGAACCATTGCTTCCTTTGTAAGTTGTGTCCTTGGTTTATTATTAGTTCAATGGTAAAATATTTTAAGTAAAGTTAATAATAGAACACCTGAAGAATTCATTGGTTTTAATTGTTGTCGGGAAGGAATCAAAGCTCGGTTCAAAAAGGATACTCCTCAGTGGAAAAAAAGAGGAAGAGAAAAGAAACCGATGAAAATATTGCCTTTGGCCTTTATAGTAATAGTACAATTTCTAAACAAAGCTGGGAAACTTCCCTTCAAAGGCACTGTCTTTTCTTTTAGAAATGTAGATACTAGAGTACAATGTTCTTTTTTTGTGAGCAAGAATTATAAAATTCCTTTTAATGACAGATTCTTTCATGAAATTGAGATGTATTGACTTGTTTAGATTGCATATAAATTCAGAAAGCTTTTGGAAAACACTTAATCCATAGTTGCTGGCAGAAAGGACAGTATTAAATAATGGGGTTTGAAGTCTGCTAGCTAAATCATTGCTCATCCTGCAGGACAGCACAAGGGAGTAGAGGAGACGTAAGGCACTTTGTCATTTTCTTGCCCTGGCATGTTGGACCACTGCTGCTTACTGCAGAGGGATGCAGGCACAACAGAGTTGCTGTGTCCCACAATCATGCAGGTGCCATGTCCAACAGTATAGTTAGACTGGTGCATCAAAGAGCAGCATATGCTAAAAGACTATAGAGCTGTCGCCATTTACCCTCTCCTCAGAGGAGTAGGGAGAATAGGAGGGAAATTGTAACTCCCCCAAAATAGGATCTTGCAGGAATGAAAACTGAGGACTCGACAGTGCACTGTTAAAGTCCATGGAAGATTTGCTTTTGATTTCGGTGACACAGACTCAAAGCCCAGTGAAATCAATGGAAAAACTTCCAATGGAAGCAATAGTAAATCCAGAGGAAGGACCTGAAATATTTTGAATCATACCCTGAGTCCTGAATTGAATAGGACTCATTCCATTGATTTCAGAGGGGTTTGGAATAAGTCCTTAGTTCTATAAAAGTCAGTCAGCTCAGATTGCTGTCCCATGGGTCTTTCTGATGTCAAAGAGAGTGGTAGGTATGTATCCGACTAGGTGAAACATGGTCTTAAACCATAGCTGAAGGGTGTGTTGACTGTTTTCTTAAAATCTTTATTAGGACTAAGCTATCCTCTGTGTTTAAACAGTTATAGACTCTGAAACTATTCAGAGAAATGTAAATACCAGTATAAACTAATATACTGTTTTATTTTTACATTCAGGATTTAATCATAACTCAACATGACTAAAATGTGGCAAAATAATAGCTCTGGAATGTTCAGAGCACAACTGATTACAGTCTTGATGCTAAACAAGTTAAGTTATTTAGGGCCATTCTGGAGATATTTTCTTTTGAAAAAACAATGCAAATTAATTATGTTTCACTGTGAGACTAATTTGTATCAGAAACAAACATTTCTAGGGTGCTTCTAGCCTTCTGTTTTGACATTCAGACTTGTATGTAAAAAGTGGTAAATATTCAAAAAATTCAGACCAAGCAGTATTTTTTGTTTTGTTGTACAGTTTGCCTTAGCGTATGGCTAAAGGACTCATCCAGAGCTTTTTGAAGATATTAAAAAGACTCTCATTGACTTCAATGGGCTTGGGAGCAGTCTCCAGATGAGCATATAAATGCATATAACTGTAATCTGCAGAAAATTTTTGTTTTAAGATAGATATGCACATGATGATGCCTGAATTTGCCAAATTTGTGTCTGCAGTTAAGGTAATCAAAAATACCTTCTCAGATACAGTACAGTCAGTTGGCAGCCAAATAGATTGAACAAGAATCTATATGTGACAGATGTTAGTCATTGCAGTCTTGTTGTAGCTGTGTTGGTCACAGGATATTAGAGAGTCAAGATGGGTGAGATAATATCTTTGGTTGGACTAACTTCTGTTAGTGAAAGAGAAAAGCTCTGAAACTTCCACAGACCTCTTCTTCAATCTGGGAAAAGTGTTCAGAGTGTCACAGCTTAAGTACAAATAGGAACAGATTGTTATGCGAAGGAGCAAAGGAGATGCAAATCTCATCACCAGAAGCAAGCTCCCCACAAACCAATACACACCAACTCAAAGTGGCAGTAGACCCTGCAGAACAACAAATGCAAAACCTGTAAAATATCTGCACTGCAATGATGAATAATACCCCTCTGAACACACCCTTTAAGGTCCATGGGTCCTTAAAGGCAGTAGCCTATCACAACATGTGGTGCACCTCATGCAATGCATTAAATTCTCCAGTAACAACTATGTGGGTGAGGCGAGACAATCACTACACTCTCAAATGAACTCCGAGAGAAAAATGATAAAGAGCAAAAACTCCATATCACCCAAGGGTGAGCACTTTTCATGAAATTAACGTTCCATATTTGATGTTAGTCCTTGTCCTTAAAAGAAACCTGCACAATATCTTCAAAGAGAATCCTGAGTAAGCTTGCAAGCTTATCTCTTTCTCCAACAGAGGTTGGTCCAGTAAATGTATTACCTCACCCACCTTGTCTCACAAGTGTTAATCATGTCACTTAATGCATTACAGGAAGATGCTCACATACTACTGTGATGATGTGTAATATAGAATAAAATTCACATGAATATGTTATGTCATTGTTTCCTTTTGGAATATTTGGATGATGTACCATAATAATGAGAATTTGCTATCAGTGTCACATGGGGAAGCATTGGTGGGGGAAGCTTGCCATTAAGGATGCCTAACATTTCCTGTTATAATCTTCAATTTTACATTGTTTATAACTTTGACAGATTTTAACCATTTGGGCAGAAATTTTGCAAGTTTGATGTGAGCTGCTTTAGGTATTGAAAGTAACACTTTCCATTTACAAAGCATCATTGGGTCATTTTCCAGTTTTCAGCATGCATATATTATGCATATTGGGCAAATAGAATGCACAGTTGTGATCACAATTCTGTATACTTAGAGTATTAATTAATGAGGAGTTTAGATATATTCCGATTCTGGATCTTGGGTTTTGGTACAGGCTCATCCATAATATTTTTATACAATGTATCCATGAGAATTCCTTTGAAGGGACTATAGATTTTTTTCTATTTAAGAAAATCTATTTCTTCTTTGGTAAAGTTGAAGTTAAGAAACTGAATATTGCATTATTGAAAGAACTGGAAATCAGGTACACTGATCACATTTTACTTGAGGAATAGCTGAGATGACATGTGAAGTTGTGCATGTATTGAATCATGGATAATAGGGTTGCAAAAGATCTGTAAAGTTATCCGGTCCTATCCCCTGCATCGAGTTGGGTCTTCCTTTACACTAATCCCTCAAGGATCGTATTTAGTCTGCATTTCTTACCACCTCTAATAATGATGCCTCAACTGTCTCACTAGGCAATTTATTCCATTGCCTAATAGTCCTTACTCTGTCTGTCTGTCTGTCTATTAAACTGAATATTCCCATTTTAGTTTAGACCAGTGGTGGGCAACTTGCAAACCATCAGGGTAATCTGATTACAGGTCGCAAGATATTTTGCTGACGTTGACCGTCCAGAGGCACAGCCCCCTGCAGATACCAGTGGCTGGGGTTTGCTGTTCCCAGGCTATGGGAGCTGCGGGAAGCAGTGGCTGCAGGAGCTGTGTAAAGTGGCGGCTAGCCGCAGGTTGCCCACCACTGGTTTGGATCATTACTTCTTTTCTTAGTCTGACACCTCTCAAATATTTACAGTGTTATCCTTTCCTTATTTAATCACCCATTTTCCAAGCAATGCCAATTAAGTTTCTCAATCTCCCTTCATAGTCCATGTCTTCTAGTCCTTTATTATTTTCACTCTTTTTCACATTTCCTCCAACTTTAACGTTTTGTAACTCAAAAATTAAAAGTAGCATTCCACGTGCATGTCATTTAGGGCTTTTGTTGTCAGCGAGTTAAAAAGTTTGGAGCCCCAACCTCAACGTGATGAATCATATGTGAATAAGAAGCTATTACGGAAAGTACAGCAATGATCTCAACAGCATCCCATACTTCTAGCTTTTTCTACAATAGGCCAACTCTCTTTGGACCAGAATATCAGTGACAAAGGTGTTCTCTGTTGGGCTTTTCCAGTCTATAAGCCATTCAGCTCCAGTCCCCCTGCTCCTAAAGTCAGCCAGGAGGGGGGAGTGGTTTCCTTTCCTGGTGAGTTTTCACCAGCTCTCCCCGAGGAGCCTTCCCATTAGAAGCCTTCTCTTTCTGCATTCCGTGGACTATTCCTCTCTCTGGGAGCCTCTGTTCCCTAGAGAAACCCTGCTGGGAGTAGCTTCCTAGCCGCCTCCCGAAGCCCCTCTTTCTTACCCCTGGGGCTTCTTCCCTGTGTTCTCCCCTTCCTGAGTCCACATTACACTTTATATAAGGCCCAGGTGTTCCTTAACTACTGTCCAGCTACACTGGCAGTCGATTATCCTCAGATGGATCTGGGCTGGCTCATTCCTTTTAGCAGAACCTGTCACAGGAAGGCTGAGAGCATGACCACACTCAGGGGTTAGCTATCCAGTGAGACTGCTCAATCCAATTACTGGGCAGTATCACTAACATGCTTTTTATTCCTCCAATATTTTTGATTCTTCAACAGCTGAATTCCTTTTGACACTACCCAGAGAGACTACAGCACCTCTGAAAGACTTCAGTAGAGCCAACTTCCACTGCACACTCCATTCAATGCAAGTTCTATGCTATTTTAGCTTTAAATTTGATAGAACCTTTGTAATAATTTCTTCCTCATACCTTGCATGGGCAATATCCTTGACTACAAGAGCAGTTCATTAGAAGTATTTCTAACAGTAAAGGTTTTGCTATAGTGACATTTGCGTTATCCTTTAAGGCATCTTTACTTTGTAGCTTTCCTTTACAGTATATTTCCCTCCACTGTTCTTCTGTTCTTCTAGTTTAAAAGGTATGCTTTTGAGAGATTCAGAGTTTTGTGGCCTTATTTAATAATCTTTCCAATAAACTTTCACATAAAGTGAACAGTTTCATTTTTCCTCTTGTCCTGTCAGACTTTTATAGATTAAAATGCTTGAATAATTCCTTTGGGAAGGTTCTGCTATTTTCCCATGTCCCCTGACAGAGACGTATTAGGAAAGGGATAGACAGGGAAGTCTGTAAAGTGAAGTTTACTAATGACAAATAAACATAACTTGTACAACTTTAGTCATAAACAATGAATGGTTTTATGGCTTAAGGTAGAATCTGATAAATGGAATATGCTAAATAAAATCCTGAATAGGAACGTTAGCTCAGTACCTGTAGGCTATCTTTTGCAACAGAAAAGTTAAAACTTGGTGCTTTTATGTGTTAGCCTGTGGAAACAATTTCGCTTTGAAATGCTTCAAGAGCATTTGAGTATAATGGGCTTTGTACTGCCTGCCTTGTCTGTACCCTGTAGAGAGCACTCAGCCCATTCAACTTGAACTCCATTTTATCTAGCTCTTATCCATTAATTTTCTCCTGACCTTGGGCATAAAATATATGCACTTTTTATGCTGTGAGCTTTGTGCGGACAAAGGAATAACATTACCAACCCATCACTATTATGAATGATACAGCTTAAAACAAACATAGGTCAGAGGCAGATATTTTAAGAGCAGATTTGTATTGATTCCATCACAACACTGAGCTAAAAGGAAAAAATTCACACTATAAATGATGGAGAGATTTGACAAGTAATCATAGCCATGAAAGTAAAGTTAAGAGCTTTGCTTAGGGGTTATTATTGATAAGAAAACAAAATTTGTTGTTGTTATTAACAAAATCTACCATACCAAATTATATTTATTATCATAACTTTGTTTCTGTAGCAAACTATTGATGTATATGTGTGTGTGTGTTTTACTGTTGCATCCTCTCCTGTTGAAAGCATTTATGATAAAAGAATCAAACTGATCAGTCTTTTATCTTTATTTAGCTCCAGCATCGAAATGTTTAAATCATACTTTTAACTCTACAGACTTTTTATTAGTTTTGTAATTTCAGTCCATTTGTAGAAAGGCCCCTTCAGTGCAATAAAGTCATGTATCTTGTCAGGTTAGATGGGCTTAACCTTCTACAATTGTTGGGATTCAAATAAGTTCAGTACATCTTACCATGAAATGATGATGCATATGTATAAAAAATTCTCTTTAAATCATGCTCTTTCTCGTTCATAGGAGTCTAATTCAAAGTCAGGGGAGCATTTCCATTGTAAAACCAGTATGTTTAGGGGTTTCCAAAGCAAATAAAAACATACTTTCTCTCCCACATTTTCCCATCCAAAAAAAAAAAAAAAAGGAAACACAGTTTGATTATTTCTAAATCACGAGAGGGAAAATTTGTATTTTCGGAATGTTTTTATGCTCTTAAAAATTATTTGGGCACATACTGATCTTCCACGAAATAGGGGGATAGCATGTACAGAGGTGATAAGTCAAATGGTAGCAGCTTCTTTCCCTTCACAGAAGCTTTTCCCTGTGAGTGCATGTGGTTGACGCTGTGCAGGGGACGGGTGGGTTGGAATTGGGGTGGAACTGTGGAATGGCTGCTTCTATGTGGGGCATCATCCTCTTCCAAATCAAGGAAATTTCTCATAAAATGTAATGTAGCTTTTGTTCGGTGCTTTCTGCTCCTGCCAGGAGGCAAAGAAACAGCCAGGGAACCACTGGGAGAAAGGTCCTAGGAGAACCGAAGAGTATCCTGGTGGGTCTGCCACATTCAACAATTGCCTTTACATCTGTGCAGTTCTTGAAATATCTCTACGATTGGAAGGCCATCTTCCCTGTCCCCTCCACAGTTCAGAAAGCTTCTTCTGAACCTCAGAAAGCCAGCATTTAAAATCACTGGGCCAGATCCCCTACTGGTGTAAATCAACCTAGCTCCATTGATATCAGTGAAAATATAACAATTTGCACTAGCGTGGTATCTGGCCCTTTGAGTTTTCTGACTAATGAATCTTCTCCTTCAGGGAAGGGGTGATCTATATCTACATTTTTTTTCATTCTAATTAAGGGGGTAAGTGGGGAAGATGTAAGTTTTGCATTCCATTTATCATCATACAGATTTAGGGCCAAGTTATTACTACTTGTAAACTGGTGCATGACCACTTTATTTTTTAAGCAAACTTATCCTGAAATATAGGTTTTATTCATGACAGTCCATAGTATGGATCAAAATCTGTATTATATATGAATGTGCAGGAGGGATTGTAAAGTAATTACTTCTTTCAGTTAAATGATTTGTGTTTTAAAACAATGAGGGAGATGAGAACACTTATCAGGAAAATTTGACATATGCTTGCCTCACTGTTTTTTTTCCCCTTGAGACATAATTTTTTTATGAGTTAAACTAGATAATCATATCACAATAATGTTTAAAATCTGCTTAAACATTGGTACATGAGAGACTGAAGGAACTCTAAATAAAACTTTTTTAAACAAAAATGGTTGTTATAAATATTATGGTTATGATATAAGTGAACAAACCCGAGGAAATATAAAACTAGACAGTTGGTCTTTATCTCATATTGTTCTGTCTTTAAATTGTACCATGCTACTCTACTTAATTATCTTCATTAAGCAGCTGTGAATGAAAATTCAGTTTTGTTTTAAAGCAGTATTGGTAGATTCAAAGCAAAGGTGGGTGAGATAATATCTTTTATTGGATGAACATTACATTACCCACCTTGTCTCTATAATATTCTGGGACCATGTGTCTATAATTATATTGTATAGATTCAAATCAATGTATTTATGTTAATTAAATACTCCTCACAGTGCCCCTATGGGATAAAAGGGAAAATATTATCCACATTTTACAGATGGGTAAAGCAAGAAAGAATAGGTAAAGTGTCTATCCTATGTTTGCACCGTGAGTTAGTTGCAGGGGCATGATTAGAACATTGAGAATGTATAGGCACATAGATGTAAAGACAGAATTACAATCAGGAAGGAAATGGTTTTCCCATTCTGGGAAAATATTTGAGATTTCAAAAATATTTCCCTCACAAATAGGAAAAAAGTCAAAATCTCAAATATTTACACAAACCTACACACTAACATAATAATAATAACAACAACAATTAATAATGAATGGCTCAATTTAATCAAAATGTTCTGTTTCTCTTCAACTAATATTTATTTATTTATTGTTAAAATGAGCTGAAATCTCAAAATAAAAAATTATTTTGAATTGGTAAACCAGAGTATTTTTGTTTTGCAAATGTCAAAGCAAGGCATTTTGACAATTGCTTAGGGTTTCTCCCCCCATATCTTCCTAGGTCAAAAAATTCATCAGAACTAAACCTTCCCCACAAACCATTTTGGTTTTGACAAATCAATATTTTTTTCACAAAGAAAATGATTCACTGTAAAACTCCTGATGTGGGTCTAGCCTGAAGGGACCATTGTAACCTACTATGACTTCCTGCAAGCCGTAGGAGTTCCCTGAATTACTTCATGTCCAATAGTTGTGGCTGAAGTAGAACTTATCTTTTAGAAAAACCATCCAACCTTGATTTAAAGATTTCCTGAGTACATCTCCTGTGCTTATTCTTCCAACCATGCTGCCTTCCAAAGTAGGGCCTGATCATGCATTCCCTAATCAAGCAGAACTGTTATGGACTTTAGTGGGAGTCTTGTCCATGTAAATTCAGGTTCAGGTCTCCTGCAGAGCAAATTGTAAGTCAAATGCACAGTTGCAGTAGTATTTATGAGGTCTAGTTGAATGAGTTGTGGGGGAAGGAAATCCTCCTCTCTAGGCTGTGCAACAGCCAAGGATTGGCTCAGCACCCTTGTACTTATTCTGTTGTTCATGCAAATCCTCTTGTGGAGGAAATGGCTGTTGCTAAACCTACTGTCCCCCACTTCTGCTCCACTGTTGGAATCAGTCCGTCTCCCCCTACCCCCCCACCCCCAAAAATGTATAATGCCCAAGGAGCACAGATCTATAGCATGCAAAGGCTATACAGATTTCTAACCTCACAACCCTTTTCTCGATATGTACTGGAACTGATTTGATTTCCCTGTGGTCACAACCCTCCACACTGGAAGGAAAGAGTTTGTCCCCTTTTTAACCATGGAACATGGTTGCACTTCATTGAAATCTAGGGCAAAATATGCCCATCTCAGTATTAACTATGCTCAGTGACTTGTGTTACATAACCTAAGCTTTAAAATATTTTGTTTAAACTTCCACCTTTCAGTCAATGGCAATTTCCCCCCTTTCCATAACAAGGATGAGAAAACAAAATCCTTAAATCATTTTTGTGGCATCTGGACACTGAAAGGATTTGCATTGTACAGGATGTTCTAATCACAAACAGATTCCTTTTGGACATCTACAGTAAAGCATCTGGAATCCTGCCAGTTATATTTTAGATTTGGTAATAGTCATGGTAGAAATAATAATAAAAAAGGAGAGAAGTATTCTAATTGATGATTTTGCTTAAATTGGGTGATAGTTGGAAAACTCCCTGCTTGATCAAAAATACATTTTTAATATCCTTTTTCCATATAATGCTTATATGTACACAACATATCTAGGTATTCGGCTTACTGTTTGTAGGTAACTTTAAGTTGCTTAAATCCATAAGGCATAGATGCTTTGCAGTATAATGCAATCTATTTTTTCTAATTTCTGCCAGGAAATAAATATCTACTTGTTTCTGCATATAGTATAAATTTAAGAAAATACAGTTCACACATATGTTTCACTTAGTGTGTATTTGGCACACTTGTTTTGTGGTCTAACTTTCCAAATACAGTATCCAGGGTCTTCATCAGGATTTAAGTAACTGGTGTGTGTGTGTGTGTGTGTAAGGACATAGATATAAACAATAGCTTCAGGGTTAAAATATAATCAAGAAGGATGACATCAATGGGGCTCAAAACATTTTCAGATGAACATATCTTAAAAGAAGGTGCATCACTGAAGAATTATGGTTTGGGAAGGAGGAGAACAGTTAAAAAACTGTTAGTGAACGCCTGAATGTATACTTATGTGATTACTAATTTAAACAGTGTGTAAGTGTGTATTTCTTCAGTAGATTTCTGCTAGTGACTATATTCAGCCCTGACACGGGCAGTCTAATGTCATATGAGTGTTTGAGAACATTCAGTTATGTACATCTTTATAGATTCCTGTCAGGGATAATGCACCAAATCTTTCTCCGTTTACTCATATGAGTAGTTCCATTGACTACTCATATGAGTAAGACTAACAGGGTACGAGTCAATGTAGCCATAACTAATCCTAAGATCACCTTAGTTATGTTAGACAAAACCTTAAAATAACCTTTGACCTTCAGGTCCCTTTCTGACTTATATTGCACATCTTCTCTGTACCAAGCACCAAAGCATTTTCACTGGCAAAGGAGCTCAAAGGGAACTCAGTTCTCTGGTGTGGCTCTATGTGCAACTGTTCTCATAGTGCTACTGAAACCAAGATCCAAGAATATCTCTGACATTTGTTATTGAATATATTTCTTAGGCAGTTAAAATGCAGGCTAGATTCACTTCGTAAGGGCAAATTAAGTGTTCACTGCACAGCCCTGTGCCAGCAAGGCCTGATGTACTCTACGAAGATTCAACTTTGTGGAAATCCATCCTCCCCTGGGATTTCTTCCTGTTGAGGTTGACTTTCCTTAGGTGCTCCATCAGAAGATCTTACTGGGGAGATGTGCTGTTGAATCAACACCCACTCAGCCACCATGCGCACACCCCTTTGAGATGATGCAGGTAAGGGCTATCAAACCTATAAAGGGAAAGAACATGCAAGCTTCAATTCAGTTAGTTATTGGAGGGAAATATTTCCCAAAGCAGGACCAAAGAAACACCACTTGGGTCAAAATAATGCAAAGCAATAAGAGATTTCTGCTAACTGTTGTATTTAATATTTCACATCAAAACAAAATCTTGTCTTCTCTATTGTTTGTGGGAAACTTATTAATTAACCAATTAAATCTGAGCTATTGTATAAACCCAATAAAAGAAGTTTTGCAGGAAAAGGTGACTATAATTATTTTTTTAGAGGTGGGTAAATACTGAATCTAGCCAACTTCCTTATCTAAGGCTTAGAAATCTGGAAAGATTATTTTTCATATTGCATGTATGCTTCCAAGTCATAGATCTCTTATGTAAGAAAAAAAAAAGAATAAAAAACTTGCAGAACTCTTAGAGCTCCCTGTCTTTCTTATCATGTAGCTTCTGTTCCTACCTTGAAAAGAGTGCACGTTGAGTATTTTAAAAATATTCAATACCCAAGCCAAAAAATAATCATACTATTTCTTTTATTCATCCTCGTGATTGAATCTTTACTGATGTATTCATTACCTTTTAGAAAGCGGTTATTGTCAAAATGAAATAGTAGGCTAAGTAGTGTTTTATTGAAACACTATCCCAAGATTCATTTGTAGTCTAGCACTTGAATAATCTTAGAAAACTGAGAAACTAATATAATGGATTTCAGATTGAAATAATAGGCAAAATATTTTAATAATATTTCAGGAGCGTAGTTTTTTATCAGACTAGGATTTTCAGGTTCATGCAAATAGATGAGAAAATGGTCTTAGGGGATGGGTCAGAAAATTGGTAAAGACATATGATGACTTTTACTGTTAGGTTGCTGGTTCTCACTTATGTGAAATGAGTGAAATTTGTAATGGACAAATGTCCATATCACAAAAGCCCCCATCACAATCGGCACTAATTAGAATCCTTCTTCTCTATTTCTGTGAACAGCCTAAAGACTAAATATGCAGGGACTCTGAACTGCCCTTTCATCCCTAGAGGTGGTGCCTCCAGCGTCCTGGTTGAGGCACATTGGTGAGATATTGTAATGAAGCTGTCTGTGCTTTACCTGTGTTGTAGATGACTAGAAATTATATTAACAGCAGTACTTGGCACCTTCATGATCTCAAAGGGTTTTACATAATTAATTAATGAAGCCTTACAATATCCCCACTGAGGTAGATGAAGAACATTATCTCTGTTTACCAGATTGAGAAACTAAGAGAGAATTTAAGAAGTGTGCAAAACAAGTCATTGGAAGAGCTGGCAATAGAACCAAGGACTGCCAACTTTAAGTCACCAGCTCTCAGCACTAGATCACGTTAATCTTTTAGTATCTTGTATCCTCAATTTGATACCTTTGACAAACACTAAATTATTATTTGTAAATTAAAAACATTGTATACTGCTATTACAAACATAGATTTTAGGTAAACCAGTTCATTTAGCTCAAATCATGGATTTATTCCTCCGTCACTGCACGCGCATACAAAGCTGACTTTCACAAAAGATGTCAGTAGTAGATCTCAGTTCCGTTTGCCATGTAAAGGTATCAGCCTGACTCCTAAACACAAAATTTATTTTGAATATAGAGTGAATCTTGTTTACCTAATGGCAAATAAAATGACAGTTTATGTGGGAGTTATTTAATATACACCCAAAATGCTACATGCAGAAACCTGTGAGGACTGGTCAATTAACATCTAGAGAATTCAGTCCCTGGTAATCAATATCTGTTTACTAGGGAAAAGTCTGGATTAATCACCAGAAACTTAACTGGCAAAATCAGTAAAGGGAACAACCACTGCTTTGGAGTCTCAATGCCTTAAAAGTTTTTTTTCTAAAGAATGAGTTTAGTTCAGATAAAGTCACTCCCTGGTATACAGAAAACGTGCAAATTGTTTCATAATTCATTTTCTGAAAGTTTCTAAAGCCCCAGGTCTCTCAAAAAATGTAATGCAGTTTTTATTAGTTTGTGACATTGGAAGGGGATATTTGTTAAGTTCCCCCTGAGTTAATCATAAACCTGGGGCACTACCAGGCATTGGGATAGTGCCAGTTGGCTCTAGCACCCTTAGTGTTGCAGTTGTCTTATGACAACTACACCTCATGCATTTGCTATATTACTGTTTTTTCCAAACATTTAGTATAATTTTGAAGGAAGGAAAGTCTACATAGAGAAAATAAATTTGATATTTTATATATGTTTGTTGATTAAAGATTTCTGTAAATAACATGGGTAGTGCTGATGAATGTATGCTTTCTGTGAAACAGAATGCCTCTTCATTTCAGATACTTGTATAACTATTGAAAGAGAAAAAAAACCAAACACGCTTGACATTTGCAACTGACAATTTTGATGTGACTCCTGTCTTGGCCTGTGTGTACTATACTCTCAGTACTGTCTACTACACTCTCAGTACTGTCCACTTTTTTGTCCAAAATGCATATTTCTTCTGGGGAAGGAAGAAGGAGATCCACCATATGATACTATGGATGAGAGAATATATGATACAACAATTAAAATTATAAAGATTAATTTCTTTCAGTGGGAAGGATGGTGGATTTATGAACTCTTATAGAGAGATAGAATATATATTTAGTAATTAGAACAGAGAGATTTCAGGACTTTGTAAATCTGTTTTCAGATTTGTCACTGACACACCGTATAACCTTAGGCAAGTCACATAACTCCACTGTTCCTCGGTTTATGTTTCTGTAAAATAGAGGCCAAATTGTGAGATTTAGCTAATGTTTTATATTCCTTGTAATACAAATTCCTTGGAATTCTTTAAATTCCTTGGAAGAAAGACACTATATAGTAAGTGTAAAATGTTATTAAAATAATATTAAAATCAATGCAATCCCACCCCACTCTGTTATTCATAGCATACTTTTGAAATACAAGAGTTGATCCACTACAAACAAAGGTAGTACTACTTTCTAGTAAATTCAAATATCTAAGCACTCAGTGTTTTATACTGTCTATACATGTGCTTTCAACCAATTCTGTTGATCTTGATATGATGATAGCAGAAAAAAATCAATATACAAGTCTGAGGAAAATACAAAAGCTTGTCAGTGGCAATGATTCTCCAAATTAATGTTAATCAGTCTTGGTAGACCGAAGTCCTTTGGGTGTCAGTAGATTTATACTGGAAATATATGATAAGACTCACAATGGTAGTCTTTTAAAGAGGCTTGATAGAATTTGTGAATTAAAGCTGAGAATGCTAAAATGTGATGTGTTCTGCAATAACTTAAGGTGTCCTTTTGAAATAAAATTATATGAGTTTCCCAATCTTCCCTGATGTTGCATTTGCTAGCCCTTAATATGGCTCAGCTGGTAGTATACTTCCTGTTGCACTGTGATGTGAAAGGTTCACATCTCACAAAAAGATTTTGGCTTACGCTGGAGTGTCAGTACCAAGTATATGTGAAAGACAAGAAACCTGTACTCTAAGATCTCTTTTGCCCATCGTGACTGAAGATAAATATTCTACTGATTTTTTTCTAAATAAGGGGAAGGTAACACAGTATATTTTCTTTGGATAAAATAAGAATCAACAGTATTATTATTCAGTTTATTAATTTGGATTTGAGTAATACTTTGAAGCCCACTGGGATGAGAGCTCTACTGTACTAGTGCTAGTGCTAATACAGTTGATACTTTTCTTAAAGCCTCAGATCTTAATGTTTTGTAATTACATGAGAATTCTAGTTTTCATTTTTGGAAAAAAAGTAAGTTTCTAGTCTTTTTGGTTGCAAAGAATGGCTTGAAAACTTGATCTAGATGTATACTAGAAATAGAAGACAAATAAAAATAATCTGTGTGTATGTGTAATATATATAAAATTATCAATTTTTTATATATTACATTATATAAAATACCAATTATTTTTGGTAGCCTGACTCATGATTTTTTTTATGCTGATGCTGCATAAACATGGAATAAGAGGCCCAAAATGCTTTTGATCTCTATAGACATGATAGACAAAGCTTGGCAGAGAGTGATAATACACAAGCAGAGTAAACAATGTGGTGACTTCAAATGTCATGTTAGTGCCACATTTACTTTACATGCAGGAGGAAAGGGTGTGTTAAATTTTGTGTGCCTTTGGTAGGAAGGGATTAGCTCAACAGAAATGCACAGAAGGGAGGCGATAAGCACTGGCACATGGCAGAAGAGAAAAGGGAGGGAAGGGAGGAAGGAGGGGAGCATTCAAGATGGCTGGAGTGAGGTAGCGGGCAAGTGACTAGAAGATGAGACCAGAGGAAGCTCCAGGCACCAGCACAGCAAGCAAATGCATGGGACAGCAAGCCATGAGGGGCGGCCTGACAGTCTCTTTCAGGGTGGCAGTCAGACGGCCTTTGGCGGCATGTCAGTCCCACGGATTCAGCAGCATTTCAGTTGCAGGTACTGGCGGACCTCCCGCAGAAACGCTGCTAAATCGGTGGGACCAGCGGAGCTCTCGCAGGCTGCCTGACTGCCACTCTTGGGGCAGCAAAAATCGTAGAGCTGCCCCTGGATAAGTTGCAACCCCCAGTCAGCACAGGGCAAAGGTGCTGGAACTAGGGGTGCCTAGGGTACAGCAACACCCCCTGGCATCAAGTGGTTTCCATCATATAAAGGGTTTACAGTTTTGTTCAGTGCGTTTCACCACCCCCACTATAAAATTGTTTCGCCACTACTGGCACAGGGGAAAGAATGGCCACAGTGAAAAGAAGGCTATGGAGAACAATCTCATGAGATCATCAGTGTCAGACACTCCCACAACCGCTGGTGTGTTTGGTCTGTGCTGGATAAGTCACTGGCTAGGCTCCACCCAGAAGTTTCTCTCTTGAACTCTTCCTGGACCCACATGGCTTGGAAATTCTGGATTGGGACTGAATGTGTGTGTGTGGAGGGGGTGGGGGTCATCTTCCACCTCCCAGTCAAGGTACTCCTTTACCTGCTGCAAATTCTTCTGTATTTGCTACTAACTCAGTCTTTTGCTAGCTCTGTCTGACAACTTCTCTCTTCTCTAACCACCTTTAAATCAGCTACAACCTGAGAGTTCTGAGGATGCTTCTAACTTTTGGGCCAGACCTGGTGAAAAGCAGCTGAGATTTCTAAAGCCATTCCTAGCCAAAGGAGAAACAATAACTTTTGCCTTCTATACTCATTATCCATGAAAAAACTTGTCTACTTTTAGTGAACAGTTTTATAGTACTGCATCAGTAGGTGTGTTTTCTCTGGCACCTTTTATTTGTTATATTGTAAATGCTTTTTGGCAGGGACTGTGTTATCTTACATATTTGTACAGTCCCTCACACAAAGGAATTCCAGTTTTGATTAGGAGTCTTAGATGCTATTGTAATAAAAATAATAAATTAAGATAATGTTTGTTGATGGTATTATTAGATAAATATCCAACAGCTGATGAGATCATATTATTTGGATTTTGAAACCACTGTCCTTTTATTTTTGTCAAGACCTGAGTGCTGTTTGTGATAATGGAATATTTTCATTAATTTCACATTGGAGCAAATACAAAATAATGACTTAATATATGATAAAAAGGTAAAGCCAGTGAGAATAGTTCTATTTTGATAAATAAATTACTTTGAACTATCATATGCCCTAAAGTAAATGGATGCTGCAACACTTTTCTGTTAGTCATTAGTGTGCAAAGATAAAATGATGTACCTTTTGCTTAGACAAAAGGTTGGTACAATAGCCAAAAACAGCTGATTTGCTAGATTCACGATTTCATCCAGACTGCCATGAAAACTGTTTAGTTGTACCTTTCAAACAGAGAGATGAGAATCTGACGCAATTTAAAAGGCTATTACTGGGCTGTCAGTCAGGGTAGGCCAGGAGATGTACAGTGTATTTAAAGTAATCTGTGCCAAAAGTAGACACAGAAATTACATTGTTATGCTGTGTCAGAAATGACACACAGAATGGTCATGCCTGGTGGTTGGAGCAGTGGCAGTTTGTCAGGGAACCGGAGCCAGGTGGAAGCAGGAGTCAAGAGCAGAGTCAGAAAAATGCAAGCATAGGTTATAGAGCTAGGTTGGAGCAAGCTAAGGCCTGTGGAGTCCGTCACTACTGTCAGGCAAGGGAGAATGAGGTTGGGTAGACTGAGCTACTCTTTCTCCTGTGAGGCCATATATCTGCTTTGAGATTCACCAGACTTATTCCTTACTTGTGGATTGGCTACTGTAATAGGGTGACGACTCACTCCTGCGGTGCCTCTTGCTGGTCTCTCAGGGAATCAGCTGTTTCCAGCTCCAGAGCGCACTCTGTCGGCCAGTATCTCACCTGTTGCTGGCCCCGTGTCCCTCCTGGACCCCAGTGCCCTCTTCTCTGGGGTGCTGCACCCCTGCAGTACCCCCCCCCCATACACACACACAGTTTCTATAGGTCTCCCCCTCTCTGGGAAATCCCCAATCCTTTAACTCCCACCTTGCCTCAGCCAGTGGCTACCGCCACTCATCATCTAGTCCCCACTCCATGGAGCGGACTGCAGTATAGGAGCCAGTCATCACAGGCAACGGGATAAGACCTGTGTTCTTCCTCTACCACCCAGTACTTCAGGGATGGGCCTAAGACCAGACCCTGCAGCCTGGGGAATCTCCAGCCTGGAGCTCCCCTGCTCCTCTGGCTTTTCCCCCTGCCCTGCTTTATGCCCAGTCCCCTTCCTGGAGACAGGCAGGCCCTGCTCCCTCCAAGACTAGAGAGAGACTGACTAGCTTCAAGCTAGGAGCCCTTTTATAAGGACCTGCTGTGCTCTGTTTGGGGTGTGGCCCCAGCTTTGCCTGCTTTTCTAATCAGCTGGCTTTTCCTTTTGGCTCCAACCCTCTCACAGGGCTGGCCTTAACCCTATCAAGGCCGGAGCGGGTAACCACCCCGCTACAG
Source organism: Dermatemys mawii (assembly GCA_007922305.1). NCBI lineage: Eukaryota > Metazoa > Chordata > Testudines > Dermatemydidae > Dermatemys > Dermatemys mawii. The sequence goes on along the minus strand of ML677339.1, from coordinate 23,178,296 downwards.
CTACAGCCTAGCACAGGAGTGACTCATCATTCCTTGTGGCTTAATAAGGCTCTTGTTCAGAGATGACGCATCACTTCACATGTTGCTCTGTGAAATTTGGAATACAGAGATACAACAAAAAGTACCAAAAGAAATGGGAAAGTTAATACCATCACTAATCTAGCGTTAGGACACAGCAGGGAAATGGTACCTGTGATGTTAGCTTATGCTTGTTCATAGAAGGTAATGATGAATGAAAGCAACAACATACAGAGAGAGAGAGAACAAAAGTATAATTTAACAGTTGCCCCATTACCTAAAAAAGGATCTCATGGTTTGTTCTAGCAAAGCTACTAGAGTTAAGCAGAGTTGTTGGGTTTAGGCAGTGACTTTCTTTGGAGGGAGAGGAGGTTTTGTATTACAACATGAAGATAGCTTAGCTATTTGGTATGGCGGCATTTCTTAGACCATAAGACTAAAATATGATACAAATATTTTTCACAGTGCTCTGTAAGCATAAGTGTTTGTAGTGGAAATGTCATTAGCAGGGAAGTGGAAAGTGAGATATTTTTGCATTTATTACAAATGTATAGAGTTAAAGATTTTCCTCAGCTTACAGAATCAAGGCTGGAAAACTTCTGTTAGGTCAACGAGTCCATTTCAGTGTAGGATACTTCTCCGTGGTCCATTTCCTAATACTGTTTTAAGTCTAGCTTTAAATTTTCCTTGGATTTGGTCTGCCACCACCTCCCTTGGGAAACTATTCTATAGTTCAGAGTTTCCCAAACCATGTTCTGTGGAACACTGGTGTTCCACACGATGTGAATAGGTGTTCCGTGAAAGAATCATAATTTTAAAAAGAGTCTTTAATTTTTTTTTATTTTAAATTTGTGTGACCCCCAAGGAGTTTACATGGACTCCTGGGTCTCTGTTGGCAGACTCAGAGGCTGCCCAGCAACCACTAGGGAGTGAGGGCCCTCCCAGGGGATGGAGGAAAGCGGAGTAGCCATTTTGAGTCAGTGGAGAGCCAGGCAGGAAAAGGGCAGGACTGGCTGTGTCGGGAGCTAGTGAGTCCTAGGCCTGCATTCGGGGTACCCCCTGAGAACTGGCCTCTAGGGATCTGACAGCAGATCCCTCAGGAAGGGTTTTCCTTCCCCACTGGTAATTCCCCATTTGTAGAGTTTGCTGGGAAACTTCCACAACTGGACTATGTTCACCTTCCAGCTCCTTAGGTGAGACCAGTCACCACATGGTCAGCTGTGCTCTGTCCCCTCATCCAGGGAAGCAGCCTGCTGAGTGTGTGTCTGGACACATGGCTGGGAGGCTACAGTTTGGATGTTAGTGTTGTTGTGTAACCTACACCTTGAGCCCTGCACCCCTTTGTGGTGAGGGGAAATCCTGGAACCCACACAACCCCATTCTTGCCTGAGGAAGGTCCCTGCCAGCAGAGGGCAGCCCCTCTGCAGAGACTGAGGAGTCCAGTCATCTTCAAACCTGAGGAATATTCAGGGAGACTGTGAATGCCCCCATCTTTTAGTTAGTTAGTCAGGTAATTTGTTTTGGGGACCCCCTACTCCCTGAACTGTGTCCTCCAGCCAGGAAGTGAGGATTTGAGGATTTTATAACTGGCTGCATACTACACCCATGGAAGAACTTACCACCTTCTCCCACTTGTGAGTCCTTTGGGCTGTACTGAAGCCAGTCAGCCACACTGCTACACCACTGCAGAGAAGAATTTTGTGGTTATAGGTCACCAAGGGCCCAAACACAGTACGCGTACCAACGAGACACTAATTTTACATTTGATACATCAAGTCACAGGTATTTTCAGGGCACTGGTGACCCTAAAAATAGTGTTTTACCAGTGTTATGTTGTATTTGTCTCCTATTTAATATAATTATTGTGTTGAATAGATTATATGTATTTGTGTTATTTCCTGGAAGTCTCCAACTATCTGGTCAGTAAGTGGAGATTACCCTGTAGTTAGAATTTTCCTCCCAAGCTGCTCTGCCAGGAAGTGGGGGTGGAGGGGTGGAGGCAGCACCAAATAATTTCCTAGGAAAAAAGAGAGAAGATAAACCCTGCTGAGTGAGTGGTGGGATCAAAAAGAACCCAGACCTGTCCATCAAAACCTGTAAGTGCATTGGCATTAAGGGAGGTAACTAGGTGGAGAGGAGGCACCTGACATGAGGATTCAACTTTCCAGCATTATTCCTACTATTAAGCGAATTTGTGATACAAAAACGCAGAAACCCAATCCAATTAAATCCAAATTTGATTTCTGTTTATAAAAATAAATTTTCCTAGTAAAAATCTGATTTGTTTGGTGTTTGTATATTTATATAAAAAAACAGCAGTTTTTAAGTGTTTTTAATTTTAACTCTTGCACTTGACTTTTGTACTACTTTATGCACGCTTTCCAGTTAGAAATTGTTAGTTCAAGTTATCTTAAATTTGTATTTTTGCTTTGTTTTAGAAAATAAAATGTATTTGAGCATAAATAACGCAATTTTTTTTATTTGAAAACCAAATGACAACAAAATAATATTATAAGTATTCTGTAAATATATACCAGGCTAAAAAGTGTTCCGTGACCAAAAAAGTTTGGGAAACACTGCTATAGTTAATAGATCTTTCCGTCATGAAGCTTTCCCTAATATGAATATCATCACGTTATTCTTAATTGTAACCATTGTATCCCTTTCAGTAGTTAAACCCAGTAGTTAGTCCTGTTCTTGCTGCTTTGTTCTGTTCAGCCATTACACCTTTCACAACCCTTAACATACAGGGATGTGCGGGTGCAAAGCAAAAGTACACTTGGCTGAAGCATTGCTACCTTCTGGTTATCTAGCTAGCAGTTTTACTTGATTCTTGTACTGTTTCCTTCCTTCAGTTGCATCTGTTTTAGGTTATTTATATAATAAGCTACACTATAAGAAAAACACCAAGAAGAGGTCAATTAGTTGAGGACCAAAGATAATCATATCATAGAACCGGACTGTGAATTAATGTCTGAAGTTACTCCACTTAAGAAAGAACAATTATTTGCACACAAAAAGAATGGGAAATGACTGCCTAGGAAGGAGTACTGCAGAAAGAGATCTGGGAGTCATAGTGGATCATAAGCTAAATATGAGTCAACCGTGTAACACAAAAAAGGCAAACATAATTCTGGGTTGTATTAGCAGGCATGTTGTAAGCAAGACAGGAGAAGTAATTCTTCCACTCAACTCCGCAATGATTAGGTCTCAACTGGAATATTGTGTTCAGTTCTGGGTACCCTATTCCGGAAAGATGTGGACAAATTGGAAAAAAATCCAGAGAAGAGCAACAAAAATGATGGAAGGTCTAGAAAACATGACCAACTATGAGGGCAGATTGGAAAAAAAAATGTTTGCTTCGCCTGGAGACAAGAAGACTGAGAGGAGACATGATAATAGTTTTCAAGTATATAAAAGATTGTTACAAGGAGGAGGAAGAAAAATTATTCTCATTAACCTCTGAGGATAGGGCACTGGTCTTAAAGCACTGATCTTAAAATCCAGCAAGGATGTTTTAGGTTGGACATTAAGAAAAACTTCCTAAATGTTAGGGTGGTTAAGCACTGGAATAAAGTGCCTAGGGAGGTTGTGGAATCCTTCTAATTGGAGATTTTGAAGAGCAGGTTAGTCTAACACCTTCCAGGAATGGAGTAGATAATACTTAGTCCTGCCATGAGTGCAGGGGATTGGAATAGATAACTTCCCGAGATCCCTTCCAGTTCTATGATTCTATGACTGGAGCATTGCTACCTTCTGGTTATCTGGCGAGCAATTCTACCTAATCCTTGCACTGCTTCCTTCCTTCAGCTTCATCTCTTTTAGGTTATTTATATAATAAGATGACCTGTAAGAACAGCAACAAGGAGAGGCCGATTAACTGAGAAATAAAGATAATCATATCATGCAACAGGATTATTGATGGTAGAATAAAGTATCCCAGAGAGAACTAAACCCAATCTGTTATATGAATTAATGTTTGAAGTTAGACCATTAGAACACATCCTCTGGGACTAAAGGTGGACCTTGCCTAAAAAATGAGGCGGCTCTCACAGGCCGTGATATAGGTTCAAGCCAAAACCATCACACTCCAGTCTCTAAACCTTACCCAAAAGAAAGTTCTAAATTGTGGTCACTGTCAGGCATTGAGCAAGACACCACCTGGGATAGTCTCGAGGCTGTCACAGTCATCGTCTTGACTACCACGCGATCTTGAACTACTGCAGAGGTAGTTTCAAATGGGCAATAAACTAGAGGAGGCAGAAAGCCTCAGCAGTTCAGATATGCCTAGCTCTCTAAAAGTAGCTATGTAAGTGTGTAAACAGCACTTCGAAGGGAGGAAGTTGGGCTTAACAAGAATTCTTTAGGGTTCTTTTATTCAAGCTTCAATTTATTTAGCTCTTAAAATCTTATCTCATATGTTATCTCCTGCAGCTCTCTGAACATTTTTGTTGCTCTTGTCTGAGCTCTCTTCACTTTATCAATATCTTCCAGTAATAAGGTAGTTGTAATGAATGGGTATTTCAAATATGGTGTCTCCAAAGCTATGCACAAAAACTGACACTTTGCTTCTCTGTAACTTAATGCCTCTGTGTTTGAGCTCAGAATCATATTAGCCTTTTCCTTTGTTGCAAAAACTCACTGCAAACTCATATCTGATTTGTTCACCACCATCACTCCTGAGGGAGTACCTTTAAAGATTCAAATCCATTTTACATTTTGCTTTCACAACACAGCTCCTCACAGGAAAATTGCGGGAGAGGGATGCCAAGCAAGTCTGACAGTTTTCTTGTGGTTTCCGTGGCTCTGGAGAAACCCTGCTGTACTTCCTCTCTACATGCTGAGAACAGCTGCCATTTTGCAGTCTCTCATTTAACATAAAATCCAAACCATTTAAAACTTAAAATCTGAAAATCAATGTGCAGTTGATTATTAGTATAATTTTTTTAACTTAATATTTTTTTCATTTAAAGCCCCTTTTCTCTCCATATTATGCTTCCCAATTAGGTTAATTAATATCAGTGTTCCATTGTATATGTCTTGCACTCTCTTGAGAAGGAGAATTGTGGAACAAGGTGCGCTGTTACAGCCCACAGCATTTTTATGCTTGAAAATGGTTCCAGGATCAAATATTGAGTTACTTTGTGCATGAAGATAATAATTTGAGCCTCAGAGAGAATGAAATCAGAGGGTCACTCAGACTGTGCTCAAGTCCAGTGGGATGGGGCGATGAAAGGGTGTGTGGTTGTAATTAAATTCACAAAAAACTACAGAAGGATCTACAGAAAAAGGGCAATGTCAATAATTAGAGACAAAAAGAAAACTCAGAATGATCAAAGATGTTATATGGACTGTGTATGACATGTAAAAGTTGTGATGAACCTCTTTGAGATCCACGTCTTTGAAATACGGTAGACACCATAATGCTTGAGAGTATGGATCTGTTTCATTTTTATTTTGTGGGGTGTGTTGCATATAGAAGAGAAGTATTTTAACTACCAGCATGTCTGTTTCTTGGTGTCCTCAATCTCCATCTCAGTTCCAACTGTGGGCAATTTTATAATTTTGGGATGGATTTCTTTTATGATATATGTCAAAATCAAATTGTACAAAAATGATTATTATGACCACAGACTTTTTTTCAACCATCCTTTCCTGTTCGTTTTTTCCCTTCACCTGAATCATGCTGTACAGTTTAGAAGGAGTAAATACACTTGCACCTTTTGCTTTCTTAAGTTAGTCTTATTTTTAAATCACTCTTCTTATTTTCCTGTCAAAGTCTTTCAAAAAACACTGGCAAGTCCATAATAAAACAATCAGGAAAAATTCTCATTTTTTGTAGAGAAAAAAATGATTATCTATTTGTTAGTTGTTGGTTTAATGTGGATGATAGCATCTTCTTTTGTACATTGACTATTTCAAATGCAATATTTTACATATAAAATAAAAGAACTTGGTCAGCATAAAACTAAAAATAATAACTTTTCAATCCTATAGCGTGAGATTTTCAAAAGCACTCGACATTGACCTAACTCTGTTCCTTCTGAATACAATGGGAGCAAAGTTAGGCCAGTGATCATTGCTTTTAAAAATCCCATTCACAGGTAATACTAATACCTAATTTAGCATATCGAAGTGTAGCAAAATCCAATTGCTGGAAACTCATGTCAGACAAATTCATGCTGGAAATTAAATGATCATTTTAAACAGAGAGAATAATTTTCCATTGGAACAAAATACCAAAACACATCCCAGAGCAACATAAGTTTTGTTAGTATAGTAGCATGTGCAGCGCTATGTCAGCAAGAGAGCGTCTCCTGCCGACATAGTGATTGCCACTCATTAGGGGTGATTTAATTATGTCGACAGGAGAGCTATCTCCCATCAGCATAGAGCGGCTACACGAGAGAGCTTACAGCTGTGCCACTGTCAGCTCAGCTCTCATGTTAACATAGCCTAAGGATGGGATTACAGAATCCTATGGGGGTATTAACTGATGTTTTTAAAAAGCACATGCTAGATGTTTTGCTAAGTAAGGGTTAGTGTTTACTACATTGTTTTTCACTGTGAATTAACTGAGTGTCAATTGAATTTTGGTATGTATCACATTTGTAAAGGCTAGGGTGGACTCTATCCAAATGTTAGAGAGGTAGCTGTGTTAGTCTGGAATTGCAGAAGTAACAAAGAGTCCTGTGGCACCTTAAAGACTAACCAAAGTATTAGAGCATAAGCTTTCGTGGGCTAATGCCCACTTCGTCGGATGCATGCAGTGGAAGTGCTTGCATCTGACAAAGTAGGTATTAGCCCATGAAAGCTTATGCTCTAATACTTTAGTTAGTCTTTAAGGTGCCACAGGACTCTTTGTCACTTCTATCCAAATGTTTGTTCCAGGTGTGATGGGGCAAGGCTAGATGGCTATAAGAAAGTGCTAAGGAACAGATATGTTAGTCTCAGACTAAACAAATCCCTGGTACCATTAGAACCTTCTAGAAAGCAGTAGAAACAGCTAGCCTGATTGGAACACCTGAAGCCAATCAGGGACTGGCTGAAACCAGTTTAAAACCTCCCAGTTAGTCAGGTGGGTGTGGATGTCAGGAGCTGTTGGAGGAAGTTGTGCTGTTGGTGAGACTGAGTGGTAGACTACATATCATACGCAAGGAAGGAGGCCCTGAGGTAAGTGGAGTTTGAAGAAGCGGGGACTGCTGTGGGAAAGTAGCCCAGGGAATTGTATTGTGTTTTGTGGCTAAAAGGTCAACCATCTTAGCTGATACTCTTAGGGTCCCTGGGCTGGAGCCTGGAGTAGAGGGCAGGCCCGGACTCCCCCGTTTTTCTACCTCCCCTAATTAATCACTGAAATTGGAAGACAACAGAGACTGTGCCAGGAAGGATAGTTTCTCCTCACTGGCTTATGATGAAAATGGCTCAGTAGTCTGTGACCTTGTCTCTAGAGAGAGAAGGGCCACGTGGAGGGTCACAGTGAACCTCTGAGGCTAGTGAAATCCACCAGGAAATGCAGAATCCACGAAGATAAGGACAGAGCTTTGTCACACAGGCTACAAGCATTTGGACTTTATTCCATGGCGCATTCTAGCTCTGTATACAAATAGTTGAGGCGTGTCCACATTAGCCTTTACAAACATGTTAATTAACTCAGGTTAATTTACTGTCAATTTACTGAAGATAAAAAACAGGCTAATATAGACAATCCTCTGAAGATATGTTCTAGTTCAACCACAAGTTTCTGGGTTCAAAGCAGGTTTTTATTATTATTATTATTATTATTATTTTATTATTATTATTTTTACATAACTGCACTCAAAAACAAAATAATATAAATCTTGGAGCCTACAAGTCAAAGCATGAAGGGGCATACAAATGTTTTACGTATCTGCCATGCAAATACTTTGCAATGTCAGTAACAACCGTGCTATGCAAATGTCTGTTCTCATTTTTGGGTGACATTGTAAATAAGAAGCAGGTAGCATTATCTCCCATAAATGTAACCAGACTTGTTTGTCTTAGCGATTGGCTGAACAAGAAGTAAGACAGAGTCGACTTTTAGGCTCTAAAGTTTTATATTGTTTTGGTTTTGGGTGCAGTTTTGTAAAAAAAATCTACATTTGTAAATTGTACTTAGAGAGATTGCACTACAGTACTTGTATGAGGTGAATTGAAAAACTACTATTTCTTTTGTTTATCTTTTTTACAGTGCAAAAGAACTGGTTGGTATTCTATTGTTTAACCGCACAATTAAAACTAATTTATTTGGGCGTAAGCTTTCATGGGCTAGAACCCACTTCATCAGATGTATACATCGAAGCCCACAAAAGCTTATGCCCAGATACATTGGTTAATCTCTAAGGTGCCACAAGTACTCTCATTCTTTTTGCAGATACAGACTAACACGGCTACTATTCTGAAAAAATTAAAAATGTGATTAATCACAACAGATTTTTTTAATCTAGTTAATTTGTTTTCCGATAATTGCTTGAGTTAACTGTGATTGACAGCCCTAATATGAAGTAACTTGTGTGATAGCCTATAGATTCTTAAACTGGTAGAATGGGGTTTAGGCAGTTTTTCCATATTTGACATTAAATCTGAACACCATTTACAATATTGTTCATTAAGAACTAATCACAGAAATGAAGCAAAGTGTGACTGACTGGAATTTAGTACAACTTTTGTGTTGATAGATGAGAAGCTCCAACATACTTTCTACTTTAGCTCTTTAGTGCTCATAGGAGTAAAAAACAGTAAAAACCAATTGTCAATAAATTCAGCAAATATAGTATGTCTGTGAACACTCATGAAAGATGGAATAATACTCCAGTAGCTGATCTGTGGAGTGAGCTACAGCAAACCAGCTTTCTGTCTCACAGGGTATGTCTTCAATGAAAAATTAACATGGCAAAGCCATACCTGAGTTACTGTCTGCTGCACTCACCCATATGTGGCACTAGCACATTTGGCCCTTGTTCCATGCTTCTTTGTACTACAGTAAACTAAGTCTGATTCTTTCCCAGTAAATTGTTAGAGAGTTTGTCTGTCCTTCTGGGCACATTGGGGGATTTGTAGAAGGCATTACAGGACTGTCAGTGCTTAGGAGTGATTTAGCCTGTAGCATCACTGCAAAGTTGGTGTGTTACAAGCCTGAATGAAAGCGTCATCCAAGGTCTAGTCTATGTTATTTACACTCCAGCTATCTTGTGTTGAAAGCACCACTTAAGTCATGTGAGAGGCTTTACTGTTTGGATGGAAGGGGACTACGGGCAAGGGCAACATCCGAGAAGAACCTGAGTGAACTCTGCAGTGAAACATGCCATAGAGAGTGTTTTCATTGCAAATCCTTAGTCTTGGGAGCTTGACAAGCAGTAATAACTTTACAAGCAGGTGAGTGTGAGTAGAAGACTAAATAGTAACTGCAAGACAACTCTTCTGAGCATCAAATTTTGAGGCCAGGTCAAGAGAATTATGGGTCTTCAAGATATTCTCTGAGTGATTCTGAAACAAATTATTTGCTTAATTCAAATGTACAGAAATGAATCATAACACTAGGAGAGCTTGGAGAAAATCAAGTTTAATAATTTATTAACTGGAATAGTCACCTTTCCTCTTACACATACACACAAAAAACCTACCTTTCAGTGTAATGAGAGATTTATTTCTCTCAGACTGATCCATATAACATTAATTAACTCTTTATCTGGGCTAGAGAGGCTGTTTCATTTCCCTACTTCATCCACTACTCTGAGGACTGAAAATCCATAGACTATTTCTCAATCAAAGTCTCATGTACTGTCACTAACATAACCAGCAAATACAGTTAGAGCTTGGACTTCCGTTCGCAGCAGAAGCAAGAGTGAACCCTCCCTCGTTATTTCTGCAGATGCACTGTATACTAATGTAAGTCTATTAAATTAAAAGAAAGAAAGAAACTTATCTCCAGAGCAGAAAAATAGAATAGAGTAAAGCATAAAACACAAATAAATATCTTAATATTCATCTCTATGTCTTAGATGTTTTTTTCTCTAAATCTGTATTACAAAAAATAACTCATTAAACTACGGTAGGGAAAATATGGAAGGATAAAACATAAATCTACTATAATCAAATAAATATCACTTCAGGAACAATGGGAGTCACTTAAAATACTGAAATATACAGTAAAAATAAGAAATTGCATGTCTTACTCCTAAAGAGGCTAATAATTTATGGAGGTTAATATAATGTAGGGGCTTCAGACAAATAGCTGTGTAGTGGGTTGGTGGTTGTCCATCCCCCTCCTGACTAGGACAGACTGTACATACAGTTGGGTGCTCTGGTCCCAGGGCAGGGCAGAACAAGGAGCAGTCTTCAGCCCAGCCTCTGGCTAGGTTAGACAGCAAACGCAGTTGACTCAGCCCTCTGGGTGCAGTGGAGCAATAGCAGTATAAGGCCCAGCTTTCGGGCTTGGGCAGCCAGCAAACAAGCACAAACCATTCAGTTTAAGGTAGGGTTGGCAGCAGGAGGGTTGGGGAACCTTGGCCCACCCTGTTCCAATGGGTCCCAGCTCAGGGCCTAACAGTGGCGGAGTTTCGCTACTGGGTCAGCAGGGATCCTGCTGAAACACGCGGACAAGTGCCCTGGCAGCAAAATCAGACTAAAGTCTGATTTCCCTGGATTACTTCCTACCACATTCCGAGGATAGAGCTCTGTAGTCCAAGGGTCCTCTGTCTCCTCAGTGTACTTGGTGAACAGCAGCTTCTCAGGGTCCTCCTCCAAGGGCAGAGGTTGGTGCAACTTGGTCCCTGGTTGAGGTCCCAGCAGCAAGGCAGCAGCATCTAGCTCCTTCCCTGGATCTGGCCCAACTGAGCTGGAGGCCCTGCCTCTTGTATTTCATGTTCTGCCTCTCTGCTTTTGACACAAGGGTGAGCCCAACCTGGCTCCCCACCCCGTGGGCAGAGATTGGTCCCCACCCCAGCTCAGAGGGAGACCATTCCACCTCACTACAAGCTGTAATGCTGTTTTCATGCATCAAAATATATTAAAGGTTTTATAGAATCTATTCTCCCATTTATGTTAGTAGTTATGTGCACATTAGGAGAATAATAGAAACCATATGTATTTTATTATATTCATTATTATTAACCTAACATCTCTTACTGAATGAGACAGTAGTAGTTTGCTTGCTTGCATACCACCTCAGGCTGTGATCTTCTCAGAACTCATAAGCTCCCAATAACAGGGTTACCCTGAGGAACACGTTGGTGCTACAGCAAATTATGTTAGTGCTTCAGTGGATAGTACTCTTCCCACTGTGTGCTTAGTACTCAGCAGATGCCTTAGCTTGTTGAGCTTCTTTTATTACTGATGAGCTATAAAACAGGGTTCTTAACTACACAGGATCATTGAAGTTCCATGGCGTGCTTTGCAAGAGCTTTCGTTAGCCCTTGTTACAGACTAACCACCAACTTGAGAACCACATTCTGTTAGTCTCTCCTTGGTTCTTAACTGAGACTGAGTTTTGCTTGCATATGTTGGACACCTTGTTCAACCCCAGAGGTGGCCGAGTTTCAGTGATGGGTTAATGATGCATATACCTACAGTGTACATATATGTAAAATCTGTAGAATATACTGTAAATCTGTATATACTGTAAAATCTGTAGAAGATTTTGAGACAATTTAGGTGGAGATTTGAACCCAGCATAGGAACGCAAGTTGCTATTATATTAAACTAGGAACATGTAAAGAATATAATGATAGTGCAAGCATTTGTAATATTATTTCGTTTTGAGTGGATGAAAGATATAACATAAAAAGTATAAGGCAGTGAATTTAGAAAATATGGGCTTTGTTTATCAACATACTTAAGCACATGCTTAACTTTAAGCATGTGGGTGGTTCCATTGCGGGCATTTGTTTCATGGAGACTACTCCCTTCCTTTAAGACTCTTGCCTATAAAAGGGCATGTCTTTTTAAGCAGTTTGCGCTCAACTTGAGGAATTCATTGCTGCATAATATCATTGAGACACAGTGGCTGGATTTTAAAATATACTGGATTCTTCTATAATCATTAGCAACCTGTGTACATATGAAATCTTAATAGTACAATGATGTAGTAAAGGGAACGTCTTACATCAGGTGTATTGTCTTATCATTTGACCTGTTCCAGAGGGATTTTTTTTTCTTCCAATTTGCAGCATTGGTTAATTTGTCAGGTACATAATGGACTTTTTTCTTACTTTTTCTAAAGCCTTATGTAGCAATCTGCTTGGACCTTGGAGGAAGGAACAAAGAGTTTGAAGAAGTCACCAGGAAATTAGTCTGTGTGTACAGGGCTTGAAAGCTAGTTTATCTATAAATAGTTCTTTTAAAAAGGAGTCAGTTTGGCTTGAGAAGCATGGAGTCATCTCATGTTATGCTATGTTATGTGTTATTACATAGCACATGGTATATGAAATAACTTAGATATTTGCTACTTAGTCCAGTATGCTTATTCCTATATCTCTGTGTAACATTATAGATTAGGGGACAGATTCTCGGTGTAGTTCCGTTAAAGTGAATGATGATAAATTGATTTACTCTAGTAAATGATCTGGTCCTAAAAGCTTGATTCTCCTCTGCTTTGAACTTTGTTCAGTCACTTATGACAGTACCAGGAACTGTGAAATGCTACCAAATTGGAATGGTTTCCCAAAGTTTTGTAGCTGGTGACCCCTTTCGGACAGAGAAATATTTTACAAATCTCCTTCCCCACTCATCCCCAGATGATATGAGCAGACAAAATGTTATAACCAAACCCATGTCAGAAATAGCAACTCATTGTGAGGTTTTGGAAAAAAGTTTAATTAAAAGGATGTATAAATTTGTAAATATACTCGCAACTCAGTGTGATGGAAGGGCTTGTCATGAGTCCCACATACAATGAGTCCCACATACAATTAAATTGCAGAAATATTGTATATGGCATTCCTATTTTTGACTGATATTTTGTTGTACATGGACAGAATATTAATATGGAATAGTTGTTCATAGTTGCTTAGGTGCCCAAAGATGTGAATAGAGTATGCCTGTATACACCTGTATGCACCTGTATGCACACGCTTTCAAATTTCTGCTGATTTTGAGAGATTTTACTGGTACTCCTCATTATACATATAAGAAAGATATTTGAAAGTGGTAAGAAAAAAACTTTAAAACTTATAGAAACATTTAATGTGTGATCACTGTAATTATTGAAGACATCAGCAATAAGAGAGATTATGGATCATTCAGGAAAACTTTCACTCTCTTCTTTGAAGAATTAAGTTGACACTGTAACACCACCTCACTTTAGTGTGAGATTGCTGGTGAAGGGCAACTTTTATCACACAGAAATGGAAAAAATCAAGAATTCACTGGATGACCTTTAATTAAATTCACCACTTTGACAGATGCATGAAGGTATTCAGGCATTTTCTTAGCTGCAGGAATGTGGGTCGTATGAAGGGGTGACCGCAATGAATCCTTGACACTTTTGAAAATCAGGCTAGTAGTTAGGTGGCTAAATATTAATATAATAGCCTAATATTAGGCATCTATTTTGGAAGATCTTGACCTAAATGCCTAGATGGTTTTTAAAATCTGTTATATCTAGAGAGAGATTCCCTGTCATTGTGTAGAAACAGAGAGATTTTCTGAAACCAAGAGCTTTTATTTCTCAAAGCAATATTGAAACACAGTAATCCTACTAGTGCTGTTTCAGGTTAATGTACTTGTGAGTTTCCCAGGGGACCAAGTTGCAGGATGCAGTTCAAGTGCTAGGATGGGGTACTGCAAATAACAGTGTTTATGGTCATGTACCTGCAGCAAGTCTTGAGGTAATAGCAGGGCTTTGACATGTGAAGTTAAAAGGTTTGAGACATCTTCTCTAGAAGGGTGTTAATTCATTATAATAAACAGTCTAGACGGACTACTTCCAAAAGCACAGTACATACTTCAGTAGCAGAAAACATTCAATCATAACACAGGAAAAGACTCCTTCACATTGCAAGCAACTGTAAATTACTGAAAAGCCCAAAAACAAAATCCTTCTTTATTTTTTTTCAGTAAGGCCCCAAATTGTGTGGACTATAAAGGAATATTTTCAGTGCATACAAAAAAACAAAAAAAAACCCCAAGGAAATGTAACTATTTAGAAGAGGCATGCAGTAGTGCATTTTTGGATTATTTTGTCAAGTCTGTTTGGGGAGGCATTCCACTATGATAAAATTACTTTACTGAGTCTGATAATGGTCAGGTTTACAAGATCTATCTATATCTATTTATCTAACTCTACATATAATGTCTCTATTTCTGAAATAGCTGAGCAACTTCCAGTTATTTAAAATAGAAATACAAATAATCTCCCTTTTTCCCTTCCTTCCAAGGCTGGTGAAGAAGAATTTTAAATCATTTATAGGGTTTTGTGAAGAAATTTATGATGAAAATCTACACTGAAGAGAAAAGTTTTGTATTTACTTCTGAAATTGATGAGGGCCATGGTCACTCTTATCTGTCATGAGATAAGTTCAGTAGTCTCTGTCCAGCTACTGTGAGACTTCTGTTTCCTGCACTTGCTGTGTGCTGAGCTTGTGTTTGGTTGTCTGTCTGTTTGTTTGTGTGTTTGTTTGAAGGACCGTGTGCTGTGGCTGGCGGTTGAAAGCTGTGACATCTAGAAGCCTCTGGTCATTGGCCAATCCTTAAGCCTCTGATCAGTGGCTGAGCCCTAATCGGCGGGCGGGGCTACTCAGGAAGGCCAGGGCTATATAAAGCAGTGAGCAAGCGACCAGGGAGCTTGCGAACAGGGGCTGCTAACAGGGAGTTTCGAGAGGGAGTTGTGAAGGGGGTGAGGTATAATTGTCGATCTGCAAATCCTTTAACTTGATCTATAATCCAAACTTTTTGATTTAAACTAAGCCTTGTTGTTAGCCTAGGTAGCTGTAAAAGATAATGCAGGCAGAAGCTCAGCAGCAGAGAGGGGGCTATCCAGTTTATTGCACTCAATGTAGCATGTATGATTACCTGCCCTCTGGGCGGGTGACATATGTGTGCATTCGGTGCGAGGAGCTCCTGGCCCTCAGAGACTGTGTACGGGCTTTGGAGGCCAAGCTGGTGGAACTGGAGGAGCTAAGGGAGGTAGAGAAGTATATAGATGAGGCCTTCAGGGACACTGTAGACTTGTCCCACCTCCACTTAGACAGCACCTGTACTGTTGAGGAGGAGGAATGGCTCAGGGAAGGAGAGCAGAGGGAAACCTTCCCATAGTTGGGACCCTCCTTCCAGGTGCTGTTTGGGTATCCTCTCGCACTGAGGTAACCTCTCCGGGGGAGGGAACTCCAGTCATTAGGAAAAGGGAGTTGTTAGTAATGGGAGATTCGATCATTAGAAACATAGATAGCTGGGTTTGTGATGACCGGGAGAACCATATGGTGACTTGCCTGCCTGGTGCGAAGGTTGCGGATCTCTCGAGGCATCTAGATAGACTTATGAGTAGTGCTGGGGAGGAGCCGATGGTCGTGGTACATGTAGGTACCAATGACATAGGGAAGGGCAGCAGAAATGTCCTGGAGGCCAAATTTAGGCTGCTAGGAAAGAGAGTGAAATCCAGGACCTCTATGGTGGCATTCTCAGAAAAGCTTCCAGTTCCATGCGCAGGGCCAGCTAGGCAGGCAGAGCTTCAGAGTCCCAATGCATGGATGAGACGATGGTGTAGAGAGGAGGGGTTTAGATTTATTAGGAACTGGGGAAACTTTTGGGATAGAGGGAGTTATACAGGAAGAATGGGCTCCACCTAAACCAAAGTGGAACCAGACTGGTGGCACTTAACATTAAAAAGGTTGCAGAGCAGTTTTTAAACTAAGAGATGGGGGAAAGCGGATTGCTGCAGAGAAGCATGTGGATCGGATAGAGACTTCTCTTACAGGAGTGTCTAATGATAGAGATTCTCTAGGTTTTAGTCAGAAGGAGAGGATGGTAAAGAATAAAGGAGAGGCCAGATCAGATGACAAACTTTCACATAAAGAATGTGACACATCAGAAAAGGGCAGACAAATAAACAGAGACCAGTTTTTAAAGTGCTTGTACACTAATGCTAGAAGTCTAAATAAAAAGATGGGTAAACTAGAGTGCCCCATGTTAAAGGAGAATATTGACATAATAGGCATCACAGAAACATGGTGGAGTGAGGACAATCAATGGGACACAATCATTCCGGGGTATAAAATATATCGGAAGGACAGAACAGGTCGTGGGAGTGTGGGAGTGGCACTATATGTGAAAGAAAATGTAGAATCAAATGAATTAAAGATCTTAAATGAATCCACATGCTCCACAGAATCTCTATGGATAGTAATTCCATGCTCTAATAAGAATATAACAATAGGGATCTATTATCGACCACCTGATCAGGACAATGATAGTGACGATGAAATGCTAAGGGAGATTAGAGAGGCTGTCAAAATAAATAACTCAATAATAATGGGGGATTTCAATTATCCCCATATTGACTGGGTACATGTCACCTCAGGACAAAATGCAGAGACCAAATTCCTCGATACTTTAAATGACTGCTTCTTGGAGCAGCTGGTACAGGAACCCACAAGGGGAGAGGCAACTCTTGATTTAGTCCTGAGTGGACCGCAAGAGCTGGCCCAAGAGGTAACTATAACAGGACCGCTTGGGAATAGTGATCATAATATCATAACATTTAACATTCTCATGCTGGGAACAAAACCGCAGCAGCCCAACACTGTGGCATTTAATTTCAGGAAGGGGAACTATGCAAAAATGAGGGGGTTAGTTAAACGGAAATTAATAGGTAAAGTGACTAAAGTGAAATCCCTGCAAGCTGCATGGATACTTTTCAAAGACACCATAATAGAGGCCCAACTTAAATATATACCTCAAATTAAAAAACAAAGTCAAAGAACTAAAAAAGAGCCACCGTGGCTTAAAAACCATGTAAAAGAAGCAGTGAGGGATAAAAAGGCATCTTTTAAAAAGTGGAAGTCAAATCCAGAGAGGAGCATAAACACTGCCAAATTCAGTGTAAAAATGTAATAAGAAAAGCCAAAATGGAATTTGAAGAACAGCTAGCTAGAAACTCAAAAGGTAATAATAAAATGTTTTTTAAATATGTCAGAAGCAGGAAGCCTGCTAAACAACCAGTGGGGCCCCTGGATGATAGAGATACAAAAGGAGCACTTAAAGATGATAAAGTCATTGCGGAGAAACTAAATGAATTCTTTGCTTCGGTCTTCATGGCTGAGGACGTTAGGGAGATTCCCAAACCTGAGCCGTCTTTTGTAGGTGACAAATCTGAGGAATTGTCACAGATTGAAGTGTCACTAGAGGAGGTCTTGGAACTAATTGGTAAACTTAACTGTAACAAGTCACCGGGACCACATGGCATTCGCCCAAGAGTTCTGAAAGAACTCAAATGTGAAATTGCGGAACTATTAACTAGGGTTTGTAACCTGTCCTTTAAATCGGCTTCTGTACCCAATGACTGGAAGATAGCTAATATAACGCCAATATTTAAAAAGGGCTTTAGAGGTGATCCCGGCAATTACAGACCGGTAAGTCTAACGTCCGTACCGGGTAAATTAGTTGAAACGATAGTAAAGAATAAAATTGTCAGGCACATAGAAGAACATAAATTGTTGGGGAAAAGTCAGCATGGTTTCTGTAAAGGGAAATCATGTCTTACTAATCTATTAGAGTTCTTTGAAGGGGAAGGGGTCAACAAACATATGGACAAGGGGGATCCAGTGGATATAGTGTACTTAGATTTCCAGAAAGCCTTTGACAAGGTCCCTCACCAAAGGCTCTTACGTAAATTAAGTTGCCATGGGATAAGAGGGAAGATCCTTTCATGGATTGAGAACTGGTTAAAAGACAGGGAACAAAGGGTAGGAATAAATGGTAAATTTGCAGAACACAGAGGGGTATCTAGTGGTGTTCCCCAAGGGTCAGACCTAGGACCAATCCCATTCAACTTATTCATCAATGATTTGGAGGAAGAGGTAAACAGTGAGGGGGCAAAGTTTGCAGATGACACTAAACTGCTCAAAATAGTTAAGACCCAAACAGACTGTGAAGAACTTCAAAAAGATCTCACGAAACTAAGTGATTGGGCAACAAAATGGCAAATGAAATTTAATGTGGATAAATATAAAGTAATGCACTTTGGAAAAAATAACACCAATTATACGTACAATATGATGGGGGCTAATTTAGCTACAGCTAATCAGGAAAAAGATGTTGGAGTCATCGTGGATAGTTCTCTGAAGATGTCCATGCAGTGTGCAGCGGCAGTCAAAAAAGCAAACAGAATGTTAGGAATCATTAAAAAAGGGAGAGAGTGTAAGACGGAGACTATCTTATTGCCCTTATACAAATCCATGGTGCCCCCACATCTTGAATACTGTGTACAAATGTGGTCTCCTCATCTCAAAAAGGATATAATGGCATTAGAATAGGTTCAGAGAAGGGCAACTAAAATGATTAGGGGATTGGAAAGGGTCCCATACGAGGAGAGATTAAAGAGGCTAGGACTTTTTAGCTTGGAAAAGAGGAGACTAAGGGGGGATATGATAGAGGTATATAAAATTATGAGTGGTGTGGAGAAAGTGAATAAGGAAAAGTTATTTACTTGTTCCCATAATAGAAGAACTAGGGGCCACCCATTGAAATTAGTGGGCAGCAGGTTTAAAACAAATAAAAGGAAGTTCTTCTTCACACAGCGCACAGTCAACCTGTGGAACTCCTTGCCTGAGGAGGCTGTGAAGGCTAGGACTATAACAGGGTTTAAAAGAGAACTGGATAAATTCATGGAGGTTAAGTCCATTAATGGCTATTAGCCAGGCTGGGTAAGGAATGGTGTCCCTAGCCTCTGTTTGTCAGAGGGGGGTGATGGATGGCAGGAGAGAGATCACTTGATCTTTACCTGTTAGGTCCACTCACTCCGGGGCACCTGGCATTGGCCACTGTCGGTAGACAGGATACTGGGCTAGACGGACCTTTGGTCTGACCCAGTACGGCCTTTCTTATGTTCTTGTGAATCTGACCCTTTTGGTCAATGATTATATTGCTTTTGTGGAGCAATAACCATCATTTGGAGATCATTCACAAGGGCATTGTCTCCCAGGTATCAGACTCAACTATTTCAGGGGTTCCTAAACTTGGTTCGCGGCTTGTTTGGGGTAAGCCCCTGGCAGGCCGTGAGACGCTTTGTTTACTTGAGCATCTGCAAGCTTGGCCGCTTGGAGCTCCCAATTTCCACCGTTTCACAGTACCCTCAAATGCTATCCTTTCAGATTCTCCAGGATCTATGCATATCTTGGTGGCACAACGTTACCAGAGTCCAAGGACCAGCCTGTGTAGAGACCGGGCCTTCCACCTCCACCCTACAGCTTCCTTGCCTTGAGGTTTCATTTTAACTACTCAGACAGAACTATACCTGAATGGTTATTGCTTCTGAGACCCACCCTGAGTAGATGGAAATGCATGTCCACTTGGTTTCTGCTCCCATGTTTTCTCGTTCCTGCTTGCAGATCCTTGAAGGGGCAGAAGGTTTTTGTGGAATCTGTGGCAGCAGGAGAATGATTCTCAAGGCTTCCATCAAGGAGGAAGGATTTTTGGATCCATAGCAAAACCCTCCCACCCCACTGCATGCAGACCCCTTTGGGGGAATTTTTCCCTCCAGTACTAAGAGAAATTCATAAATCATCAAGCTGTTGCCATTCCTGTTAAAGATTTTTAAGTGTGTATTCTGTTTATTTTACAACATGTCCATATTTTAGCAGTTTCTTTATTGCAGCAGGTTCTGATTCAGCTTTATATTTGTCATGCTAAAACCAGTGTTCTCCTAATGGGTGGACACACACACACACATCAGTGAGAGAATAAAAAAGAAAAAAAAACCCTGATGCTACATCTATTGATAATCTCTTTGTAAGCAGATAAGTGTTAGCATGTGCTTTACATGCTTCTCTGAGCAACTGAAAATAAACACTACACTAGATACAGTCAGATCTCATTATTAAACATCCCTATTCTGTAACATCATCATTAAGGCCCTATTTGAATCATGGGATGATTGTCTAAAAACTGCAGCCGAGTTGTGGACCAGCCACGGGAAATCATGGAAAAGTAGTAATGAACCTTTCTTATTTTCCGTAATAAGGTTCATTATTACTTTTCTGTAATTTTCTGCTGTTGGATGCCAGGGCTGAGGAAAGGGGCTCCCATTCTCAGCCCCAGGGTGACCAGGGCTCCCACTGTTAGCCCCATGCACGGCAGGACTCCTGCTGTCAAAACTGTGGTGAAAGAATAATATTGCGGGATCTGCAATTTCCACAATATCACAAATTAAGAAGGGCCTTAATAATCAGTAGTTTAAGGTTAGATAATAGCTGCTCCATTCAGTTAAGAGGGTGTTTTTAGTGTACAGTATCTACCCTGAATATATAAAGTCACTTTCATTTGCCTGTTTTTTTCTTTTCTTGTACATTTTTTATTATTAATGTTACTTAATCAAAATAATTATTCTTTATAAATATTCCTCATTTTAATTATTTTTGTATATATTATTTGTATTGCTGTTCTGCCCAGATGCACCAAGCCCAACTGGTGTCCCATTCTGCTAGATGCAGCAAAACCACACAGGAATGCCTAGTCTCTGCTCTGAATAGTTTAAAGATTAATCCAAACTTTTTAGCACCAGTACAAGTGTAGCAGATTAGTAACACCCAAGATCTTAGAAGGTGGGTGGAATTGAGGAATAAAATGTAAGTATCCCAGAGCACCTCACCTAACTACCCACCAAATTTTTTAAAAAAATGCACAAGTTTCATATTGCATTGGAAAGGTAAAATTAGCTGTTGTCCTTCCTAAGATTAAATACAACAATAAATAAGTAATAAAAAGACTCAAATTTTGCTGCTTTCTCTGCTTCTGCTCTTACATCATAATCTTGAATTTTGCATCAATGCTGTAAAGTCAATATAGTTGTTTGTAGCTAACAATTTGGGTTGCAGAGCATTTAGGCTGCCTTTAAAAAATGGGGTAATATGTGAGTATTGAGGAAACAATCCCATTTGACACTGATGTGCCATCAGTGATGATAATGGCCACAATCACCAGCTGTTGCCTCAGTGAATCTCCTTTGAGGAAGAACTGCAGTGCAGCCTTAGGCTGTATTATCCGTCTTTTAGGTCTGCTGTGCACAAAAGGGCAGTGTTGTGGGTTCCCTGGTCCTGACAGTTCTGATAATGACTCTCTCACTTTTTACATCTTGCTCTGGATCCCAACAGCTGAGGTGAATCCTCAACAGAGTCAAGAAACTTGGCAGATCACTGTTGTGAAAGTGGCTGAGCCCCTGTCCCGAAGCAACAATCTTAGCTATGAACAGATAGATCTCTGGATGTGGATTTGGTTCTATAACAACGGAAATAGGACAAAATTCTGATCTGGGTTCTCTGAGCTATGTACGTAGGAACAGAGTGGAACTATGATTGCCTGAGCTATTCTGCCTGGAGTCCTGAGCTCAGTGGAACTCTTGAGTGCTGCTCCATAGTGGTGTGAGCTCCCCACAACAAATGCTGCTGAGAGGACAGCATACATTTAGAGGGCAGTGGCAACCTGCCTGGCCTTCTCATATGCCATCTGGGATACAAAATGCTGCTGGGCACATTAGCTGAGCTTAAAGCCTCATGTTCAGTGAAGTGCTAGGTTTCTAGCAGAACAAGGAGTAATGGTCTGAAGTTGCAATGGGCAAGGTTTAAGTTGGATATTAGGAAAAACTTTTTCACTAGGAGGGTGGTGAAGCACTGGAATGGTTACCTAGGAAGGTGGTAGAATCTCCTTCCTTAGAGGTTTTTAAGGTCAAGCTTGACAAAGCCCTGGCTGGGATGATTTAGTTTGGGATTGGTCCTGCTTTGAGCAGGGGGTTGGACTAGATGACCTCCTGAGGTCCCTTCCAACCCTGATATTCTATGATGCTATGATTCTGCCTTGTTCTCTTGAACAAGTTAGGAAGAGGACCCTTGAACCCACTTTTTCAGGACATGTTAATAGTTACCCATTGGTGTTTATTTGCATAATTAACTATGAATATGGTTATATGTATATGAGAGTGTACTTTAAGAGTGTGTTAAAATAAAAAAAAATTAATGAATAAAAAGAAAGAAGGGGAGAGTCCAACATTTTGTTCATGGTGGTTGGTACAGGAATTTATAATACATGATCAAAATACAAGTGATAAAAGGCCCTTGGTGTATGCCAAAGTCAAACTCTTGTTGGTCCTTCTCTTTTCATGTCACCATAACACTGTATGTAGTATGGAAATCAAAATTTACAGTTAAGGCTGCAATTATTGCACTGTTCTTTATTTTTTGTAATGAAAAGATTGCAGAACTGTTGGTATAAGCATGTGAAAAATATAGGTTAATGCAGACATCCTTTCCTAATCCTCATTCTTGGCAAGCCCCATTTCAACTCTGATTTAGTGTAATCCCTAATCCTAAAGCTGTCTGGAGGCTAGGCCTCAAATTGGAACTGGTAATTGGGAAAATACAAATCACCCTCCTTCACCCTGCTCTTGCATTTTCTTGCATGCACAATATATTTGACCCAAAAGAAATCTATATAGTTGCATTTCTCTGGCATTCTAAAAATAGAAACAAATAGCATGCTATACCCTACATCCTTTAATGTGGTTGATGTTTATACACATAGAAGTACAATACTATGTTGTTAAAGTTTCTTCCATTTTCAGGGCTATTCCCTCTTTCTTCATGCCATACTGCCAAAACTGCAATCAGCAGGGCCACTCTGAGGTTCCACCTCATTATTGTCAGACGGGTCAGGGCATTCTCTGTGAGGACTCAGACTCTGGAACTTGCTCCCATCGTGGTCTGAAATAGCTCAGCTGGGATGAGTTTCCAGGCACACTACAAAAGTCATCTGTTTGATAGGGCTTTGGGAGAAGGCTGAGGGTATGCCCTGAAACAATGAAGGCATGGTAGAGTGCTTTTAGTTGGTGGCTGGCTGAGTTCCTGTCCAGATGACTGTTTAATGTTAATTAAACAGCCTTGATTAGGCACCTTATTCTACCGTTTACACTGGAATAAATAAATTAACCAATATACTCCATTTTAAGTATAGGCAAATATCTCTTCAACCAGTAGGATCTTTTCAAATGGAAGAAACGTTAAGCACAGCCACTGTATTTTTATGTTGTCTCCTTTGGACAACTGCATACATTTTTTTTTTTTTTCGTTCTTATTTTTCAAGGGTCAGGACAGTGGGCAAAATAGATCGTCAGATTTACAGTGATGCATAGTTTTAACCAATTTCCATAAGCACATAGATGACATGCTCATTTTGTAATGTGAGTCCAAATGAACTATTGAGCCTTTTCTGTGTGTTGAAAAAAAACGAGCCTGCACCTTCAAACCATGTAGTTTAGTATTGGCTCATGGCAGACGTTACCCTCAGCTGGATTACTTACATGAGAATGGGCTCCATCCTGCATCCATTACATTAATCTGAGACTGAAAAAGAGGATGAAGGCTCCCACTCATACTTGTTTTTCCTCAGTAAAGTTATCTAATTCAGAACTATACTAAATGTGCTTATTTGTTAAAACGGGATTTATTTAAGGCTAAATGTTAATAACAATGAATGTTAACTGACTTAATGCAATGTGAAATTGCAGTTGCAACATTCATACAAATGATAATTTGATTTAAGTGGTTCTATGTTCTGTTATATAGACATTACTTTGCAATTTGCAGCATAATTGCATATAATGCTACTAAACAAATTTGTTTTACTTTGCATTGAAAGTACTTCACCCACCTCCTCAGTGTGCTAAGAATATTTAAAAAATGTGTATTTCACATTGGACAGCTGTTAGTATGCTGAATATTTAGCAGTTGTTAATGAGTCTCCTACCTTATCAATGTCCAGTTTTTCTACTCTTGCCAGGCATAATTGACTGAAATCTAAGAGAAATCTTTAGGGACTCTTGTAGCCTGTAACTATTCACAGCAGATACCTACATCCCTTTTGCAATGAAATCTTTATCCTCTCTGACTGATTTACAGCATTACTGAGTAAAAATATCCATCTGTACATAATAGCTTTGAACACGGGACCCCAGATAAGAATTAATTGTGTATGTTCATAATTACTTTTTGGCAAAATCTTACTTTGTAAAATATTCCAATAGGAATAATGTTTATTAAATGGCAATTTTCTGATTCTTTATATTATTTCTATCTAACTTAGAGAAGGCTTTTATTTATAATTAAACTACTTTGTATTTTTAATGTATTCATAAGCATAGTTTTTCAATAACAGCCCAGAATCCCAATTTTGCTGCAAAATGTTGATTTGGCTTTATTTTATTTTTTTCTCTTGTATTTACTGTTTTCAATCCTATATTCAGTTCAGTTTCAGGAAGACTGATTTTGAATAATATGATCATGATGTAAAAACAGGGCAAATTATATGCTGCTGCCATCTGGAATAGTGAAAATAAAAGCTTTATTTACACTGTTCTTTGAAATAAACTGCTTCAATAAAGTTTATTATCATCAGTATCTTTAGTGCATAAAGGGAATAATCCATGTGTGGACTGTGAATGAGCCTTTTTTATTCCATGGTATATGGAACATCTCTAAAATCTATCAATGGCAAAGCCAAGAGTGGATCTTGAAATAGATTCTTCTTAGTTAGTGGAATGGAAAAACACATGGAAAATACTCTGTTTACATCAAGTGGTATTTTTAAAAAACTAATTCAGTAGCTTGAATGTATATCTTATCATTTGATATCAGGTTATGTAGATTTAGCATGGAAATGAATATAGACATTACCACCACCGATGAAAGTTTTGGATACTTCATTTGCATTATATATCTATAGCATGCCGATTAGGCTGCTATAGGTGTGAAAATTATTCAGTTGCATTCTTACTTCTCAGTCACATCTGTGAAACCTATTGAAGTGAAAAGGTTTCCATTGGTGTAAAAGAAAGGAAAAATTCACCCAATGGCTAATTAGGCTGTCACTGCTGCTGTTTTCCAGGGTAATTAGTCTCATTTAAGAAAATTGCTCAGAACACTCGTCACTGGGTTTCACTACTCCTCCTGATTGGCTACATAGGTAGACCAATCACAGAGAAGAACCTCCAATCCCCTGGACATGTCTTTCTGCTCTATTTTTCCCTAAATGAGACCTTCTAGTGTGTTGGGTTTTTTAAGCATACCCTTAGTGTGTTTACCCCAGAGTCTCCTCTTGGGGGAAGTTTAAGTACTGTTGCTGTGAGGCCGGAGAAATCAAATTAATGGGGAAGGGCATAAAACTTGGTTTGAGAGTCAAATTTTCAAAGAAATGTAGGCACCCAAAGATGCAGCTTGGTGTCTAGTAGGATTCTCAAAAACACCTATGCACCTACAAAAGAACATAAGAAAGGCCGTACTGGGTCAGACCATAGGTCCATCTAGCCCAGTATCCTGTCTACCGACAGTGGCCAATGCCAGGTGCCCCGGAGTGAGTGAACCTAACAGGTAAAGATCAAGTGATCTCTGTTCTGCCATCCATCACCCCCCTTTGACAAACAGAGGCTAGGGACACCATTCCTTACCCATCCTGGCTAATAGCCATTAATGGACTTAACCTCCGTGAATTTATCCAGTTCTCTTTTAAACCCTGTTATAGTCCTAGCCTTCACAGCCTCCTCAGGCAGGGAGGGCACCTAACTCCCATTATGGGAGTTACACAGTTAGGTCCTTTGGAAGATCCTACTCGAGGGCCTATCTGCACATTTTGGTGCCTAAATTCCCACATGCACACACAACCCTTGTCTGATAGAGAATTTCTCATCACACCACATGCAAATAGTTGATTTTGATTGGGATTGAGACCCCTCCAAAAACGCCACACAGTAACACATATATTTATTAATCCATAAAAGTAGTGGTAGTAATAAACATAATTTTATTTATAAAGAACCTTCCAACACCCTTATTAGATCTGTATATTAAGTACAATCAAAATATTATTAATATTGTAATAAAACATGCCTTTATAACAGTTTCAGATGAGAAGAAGAAACAGATGAGGTCTGACACAGGAAAGATAGGATTAGAAAGACTATAAATGCTGAGTCAGCAACACCGATTGTAATAAAACAAACAAAAAAAAGGAAAAAGCTCTTGTGAAAGACATCCAGTTGTTCTTTAAAAGTGGGTAAGAATGAACCTGGAAGAAAGTCAAGGGGGAGCAATTTCCATACTCTGTAGCCCACTGTTCAGCAAATTAGAGTTGAATTGCAGCTTTTCTCTTATGGATCTTCTATGTTGTGTGTCAGATGCAATCCCTGATTCACTGCACAATATTCTGCCCCAAAAGCATCCTTAATACATGAATATGCACTTGACTTGGGTGGTGGATTGCAGATGATGTATTGCATTTGAATGCGGACAGCGTATGTGTCCCTGCTTTTGACTACGTCTTACTGTACAATGTACATTTTACAGAGAAGTCTGTCACAAAAGACTTGCTCCTCCAGACAGTAGTGAGATATGACTGCCAGGATCACCCCAGTTGTCTTTTATAATTCATGGTGATACTCCTGATGCTACCACTGCTATTCACTGTAAAGTATCTGCCTCTTCTGAAAAGATGGAATAATTTGGATCAGTATGTGCCAAGATGATGATAAGCATTTTCCATCCTCCTCAAAGATGCAACTGCTGCTGGAAAAGACCATAAACTTTACCTGTTGCTCTGAGATACTAGACTCTTGGAGGGGACTTCTACAGAAAAGTCATACAAGATCCATTCTTATATCATCTCTACTCTAAGATAATGTAGGGGGAACATCAGAGTTCAGATATTAGAAGAGAATAGAATTATCCTTGCATAAGAATGAACAAGAAAGGAAAAAAACTTTAATAAAATAACCTGGAGAGCTGCTGCACACAGCCATGCAGTGTTCCCAACTCCGCCTCCAGGGCACATCTCCAGATTCCCATGTCCATGAGGGAGTGTCTCTAAATTACAATCTTCTACAAACATGTCTTTACATCTTCCCTCTTAAAGAAAAACAAATTAACTCATATACATATATATAAACAGCTGACAATGATCTAATAACACATGCATTACATTCTAACCCCATGTAGTACATTTCCATAAATCCAATGTATCAACTACCTAGAGAGAAGAGGTTACTAGCATATCACTCTTGAATGAATCTTTACCATCATTTTTTCTCAAATACCCCTTTTCTAGGCAAGTTAACAAGTTTCTGTGAGTCTTTCAGGACATTTAATCTTCTCAGTATCAGTCTTTCATTAGAGTCTGAGTCATTCTCTTGTTTCATCTTTGTGTGTATAAAGAATCAGTCAGATGGGAAATGCCAGAGTCCACATTGGCTGTCAATATGTTGGAACTTTCTAAGGTTATTCAAAGATCCCTTCGATTACATCAAAATGTGTCATCCTGATCTGTTTGGACTGCATAAGACCTTGGATACCGCTGTTCTTTAATGGTACACTTTTGGTCCCAAGTATTTGAGGTGTAATTCCTCAGGCATAGTCACTGGGTTAAGAGATGAGAGATCACATTATTTTGTCAAAATAATTTTTCTACTTCCACTCCTGATTTTCTTTCGTCTTCTTTGTTTCATTATCATGAGATTTCAGCAAGCTATCAATAATCAATAAATGAGATCTGATTCTTCTTCCTGTTAACAGCTGAGCTGGAGAAAAGCCATTCTCCAGACATGCACTTTGGGAAACAACTAACATTTTATACAAATCACTCCTACTGTCAAAAGTCTTTTTCATGAGGTTCTTTACTGTCTATATAGACCTTTCCACAAGTCCATTTGATTGGGAGTAATTTGGACTTGATGTTTTGTGATGAAAATCCCAATCTCTGGCAAATTGCCTAAACTCTGCATTGGCAAATTGCGGCCCATTATCGTTAAAGACTTCATCTGAAATTCCATGTCTGGAGAAGATTCCTTTCATGCTGACTATCAATTAGTACTATTAGTACTGTGTGGTATGCAAATTTCTGGCTACATAGAATCATAATCTGTAACTATTAAATAATCCTTTGATTGCCAGGTAAATAAATCAGTACCTGCCTTCTCATAAGGCCTTTAACATTGCCTGATAATTGCAGAGTGGGTGGAGGTTGCAACACATCCATTTTGGGCTTTTTTCCCCTCCTTAAGCTAATCAAGATATTACTCTGCTCACCAAATACATGCAAAAGCCTCTGTTCCTAGTGCTCCACAGTCTTCTCTGGTCCCTCTCTTTTTTTCTGCTTTCAGTTGCAAACACAGGAGTTAATTTTAAACTTACTGCAGTTTCCATCTCATTCAGCATTTCCAACACCATGTAACAATCTTGGGGTCCAATAAATAACAATGAATGAGAAAGGAATAAAACAAGCTGGAGAGCATCACTGATGAACTGCCATACACAGCCATGTGGTATTCCCATTTCCACCTCCACCTCCATTTCCATCTCCAAATTTCTGTGTTCATAATACTGTCCCTTATGAGAGAATGTGTTTAAATTACAATCTTCTTCAAACATATCTCTACACCTAACACACTGAAAAAAGTTCAAGAAAGGTTCATCTCTCTGAAAATATGAACTGTGATTCGTCTAATGAGTAAGTGCTGCTTGAGCAAGTCAATACTGGCTTGATTTTTAAACACAACTTTTCTACCAATTTTCATTTTTTCTTCTTCAGTGCACATGATCATTTGGGATATGTGAAATAGGCAAACTGAATATTTCCAGAAAAGTTATTGAAATACTTTTTGATATTTTGTAGGCAAGAAGAACTGCAGTGTGTAACAATGCAAGACTGTTTCACATCATTCTCCCCTAAAGGTTCAGTCATGGAATCATAGAAGATTAGGACTGGAAGAGATGTCAGGGGGTCATCTAGTCCAACCCCCTGCTCAAAGCAGGACCAACATCAACTACATCATCCCAGCTATGGTTTTGTCAAGCAGGGCCTTAAAAGCCTTTAAGGGTGGTCCACCACCTTCGTAGGGAACCTATTCCAGGGCTTCACGATCCTCCTAGTGAAATAGTGTGTCCTGATATCCAGCCTAGACCTCCTGCTTGCATCTTGAAACCATTGCTCCTTGTTCTTTCCTCTGCCACCCTTGAGAACAGCTGAGCTCCAGCTTCTTGGGATTACCTTTCAGGTAATTGATGGCTTCCATCAAATGCCCCCTCACTCTTCTCTTCTGCAGACGAATCAAGCCCAGTTCCCTCAGCCCCCCGGTGAATCATGTGCCCCTGCTCCATGATCATTTTTGTTGCCCAACACTGGACTCTCTCAATTTGTCCACATCCTTTCTGTACGGGGGGAGGGACAAAACTGGATGCAGTGCTCCAGATTTCGCCTCACCAGTGCCGAATAGAGAGGAGTAATCACTTCCCATGCTCTGCTGGTAATGCTTCTACTAATGCAGCCCAATATGCCATTAGCGTTCTTGGCAACAAAAGCACACTGCTGACTTGTATACAGCTTCTCGTCCACTCGAATCACCAGGTCCTTTTCTGCAGAACTGCTGCTTAGCCAGTTGGTCCCCAGCCTGTAACGGTGCATGGGATTCTTCCTTCCTAAGTGCAGGATTCTGCACTTGTCCATGTTGAACCTCATCAGATTTCTGTTGGCCCAATTCTCCAATTTGTCTAGGTCACTCTCGACCCTATCCCTACTCTCCAGCATATCTACCTCTCCCCGCAGTTTAGTGTCATCTGCAAACTTGCTGAGGGTGCAATCCATCCCATCATCCAGATCATTAAAAAAGATGTTGTGCAAAACTGACCCCAGGGACACTCCGCTTGATACTGGCTGCCAACTAGACATCAAGCTGTTGATCACTGCCTGTTAGGTCCGACAATCTAGCCAGCTTCCTATCCACCTTACAGGCCATTCATCCAATCCATACTTTTTAAATGTGCTGGCAAGAATACTGTGGGAGACCATATCAAAAGCTTTGCTAAAGTCCAGATATATCATGTCCATTGCTTTCTCCATATCCACAGAGCCAGTTATCTCATCACAGAAGGCTATCAGGTTGGTCAGGCATGATTTGCCCTTGGTGAATCCATGTTCACTGTTCCTGGTCACCTTCCCCTCCTCCAAGTGCTCCATGATTTTTCCAGGGACTGAGGTGAGGCTAACCAGCCTGTAGTTCCCCGGGTTTCCCTTCTTCCCTTTTTTAAAGGTGGGCACTATATATATGAATCACCTTTGTAAATGTTCTTTATATTGTTCATGTCCTATATTCAGTGAGCAGTTCATGTATAGAATTCTTTCAGTAATTAGAAGCTATATTACCACAGTTTTCTGAACTAAAATGGAATGTTCAGTCTAAAATCAGCTCAAACGTTTAAGATACCTAAGAAATTATGGGGCAAAAAGGAGTAATTTTAAATTATTAAGTAATTATATTTTTTTAAAAATACTACAAATATTTATTCCAGAGAAATGAGAAATGGTAGGCCAGCTCTTATTAACAGTTTCTCTTACTGCCAGCTAAGAGGTATTCCTTTCACAATTTTAGTCACAGGGATTCTTTTGCATAGTTTAGGAAACTCCAGGATTGAGACTAAGCAAAATAATGACAATTATTACCACTGTTCTTTTATTGCTGAAGGAAAAGAAAATGTTAAAACAACACAGATGACATAATACATTCTCTTTTGTATGTTTTTTTTTGTTTGTTTGTTTTTTTTGTTTTTTTTTTTTTTTTCTGTAGAGGGCTTTTAGCAGAGATTACACTTCTGTAAGTGGACCTGCCTTTGATTTGGCATTTTTTCTCTTGGTAAATTGAAACCAAGGTCTTTTTTTTTCCAAAAAACTATAAATAAGTTAGTAACTAAGAAATTTTGCAAATGAGAAAAATATTTTTGTTTAAGGAAAAATGTGTACTGTTGGCTACTAGTAAAAACAAAAACAAAACTTGAACAAAGTAAGCAATCTTCACTAAATCCTATGAAATTGAAGAAAATATTTGTCAGTTACTTAGACAAAGCCATTTAAGCATCTGCCTTAAAACAGGACAATTACAGATATTAAGAATCTTAAATCGTAAATCCAATTAAATCCTACTGTTTCTTTGTTTATCAAACCGTACCCATAGTCACCCCAGGAACACATGATCTAACCATGTGATTCACAGGAAAACAGTAAATATTTTAATTTTCAACAGCATTTCTGTGTCCCAACAAAATTATTACAAGACTTTTTAACTGTAATCCCTTGGTCTCTTAGTTAACTTTCTCTCACATATCCATGTTAAAGTTTTGGGGCAGTTTTCCTTGGGCTGGTTTCTTTTGATCTTCTCAGGTCTTCTAATCTGTTTGCAGTAGCCTGCTTCTGAAGATGGACAGGATAAGTTGTGGAATGCTTGCTATTTATGCTGTGTAGAAAAGGTAGTGTATGTGAGGAGTGTTCACTTCAGAGGACTTTTATGCTGTTTTCCTTCCTATTTCCATGAAAGCATGAAAACACCTCTTTCAGACTTGTTTAGATCAGAGCTGGTTGTTGTCACTTTTCATTGGCTCAAAGTCTATAGGGTTGGCTTAGGTGACACATTCAGCTCATGTTTAATGAATATAGACTGTTTAATGAATATACAGCATTTGCAATTGCCTTTGTTCTTATAGCAAGAAAACCCAAGTAATCTCTTAAAGTTAGAATTTATCATTTATTTTCTGCGATATTTCTTTAATTTTATTAGAGTTCATTAGGAAATGAAATTCTGTTTTCAGAAAGTCCAAACATTCCTATTTTTTAACTAAAATATTTAGTGTCAGAACAATATTTTTAAAGTACTATTAGTTTAAATAGTTGTTAACATTGTTGATTCTTTATAACTGATTTTAGAAGGATGATTCTTTTTGTCTTTCTTAATTGGGTGAGGGAGTTCCATGAGCATAGCCAATAATTAATTAATTCTCCATTAATATGAATATTCTATACTTAAATAGCTTCTTACATTAATAATTAGTTTAACAAGATCATTAGGTTCCATGTTGGTATATAAAAAATATTACCATTTACATGGTATCATTTATACAGCAATTATATTAGAAGCTGTGCATGTAGCTAACATATTTGCAGGTATGCATTTCACAAAGGTGTTTGCCATCTCAATATTTAAGAAATAAAGAAAAAAAGTTTAAAACATTTCCAACAATACCTGGGGTTTTTTTATAGAGGCTTTTCTGAAATAAGTTTTTAGAGGAATTATCAAATTTATTTCAGCAAGGATATTTCTAGAATTCTTTGTGTAGATTTATTGGGAAGTTTTTCTGGGTAGGTGAAAAAGCCTACTTTATACCTAGATATATTGTTCTGCTAGCACAATCCCTTTTCACAAGCTGGTCTTTTCCTACAACATGAATGTTTTGCATGTTTTTTTTTCCTTGAGATAAAGATTAGATTTGTACCAGACTGGTATCTTATACAGAGGGAGATGTTCTGGTCTAGATAAAGCAACAAGAAGTAAGATACTCTCAAGGGTAATAAATGTGGCTTTATGGCTAAGGTAGTGTTATCTTCCTGACATTTACTAGTCCTTGGGCACAGGAAGCAGAAACCCCCTGCAATTTCTTCAATCAACCTGAGTATTTTGTAACATAATGAAATCATAGAGATATTGTAATATTTTTCAAGCATCCTGACTATGACATACTTGTAGTTAGTTATATCTTAGTGTTCAGTAAAGATGCTAACAAGTTTGTAATAACTTAATAATAATCATAATACATTTTAATAATGTTACTAATATTTTGCATCAATATCGAGGTCTGTCCTCCACAAAATTCAAAGAATGAGCTGCATTTTCCAGATCTATTGCACCTGCCATCCTAAACAAAATCTGTATTATTTATGTGACTTTCTAAGCACAAGGACATAGTAATCTGCCCTATAATGGCCTCTCAGAATGACAGTGCCAAATGGCTTTGTGAAGGTCAAGTCTGATTTGAATTGTTGATGAATTAGGAGCTAATTCAGTATGATTGAATATTAATATGAAACAGTGATATGTACTGCAGTTTAAAGCTTAATGAGCACAGTAATGAACTGGATAAATACTTTTTTTCTTTACACCTCATGTTGATGTTTAAAACAAATTGATAATTTGTAATAGCTACTTTTTATGTAAAAGTTTATGTTGGCTAACAGTCATTGGTTGATTTGATTCTCAGTTCTACAAGATAACACAATGGATGATCTATCAAACTTGATGTCATCAAACTGGAAAGACAGTTTTATACAAATCACTAATAAATTTAGACGAGAAAAAAGCAGTTAACATCTTATGAACTACACCCACTGAGATAAGCATTCCAATTAGAAATTTCATTATTTCCCCAGTCCGTTTTATGTTGAATACTGGGTTTTATTGCCAAATACCTCACAGCCAGATTGGAAACAAGCCACAACTGTCAAAGTATAACAGCTCTGGCTATTTGAATCTGTTACATTGTGATGTTTCTCATGAAAATTTAATGAAGACAGTGCATTCAAAGAGGTTCTGTGCATAAGGGGGACGGATGGAATTTAATTACCCTTATTAATAATAAGAAAGGAAAGCTCTTTACATACTCCGTCCTATTAGTATGCAAGACAGATTATCTTTGTTGTGCACTTGTGTATATGAAAAAGCTGCTCTGGAGTGTTCTTTATGAGCCAAGAAGGAATGGAAAGGTCATGCAAATGCATTAGAGTGCTTTCTGCATGGCACAAGTCAAACCTTGTCAGTTATTCCCAAGGTAAAGGCTTCACATCTGATAAATGATCATTAAATTTAGATTTCTTTGGTAAGAGCCTATAGCAAGTGCCTCAGCACTGGAAGCCTTTGACACACATTGCTGAATGGTGGAGATATTGGCTCTGAGGGGAGATGGAAACTTGCAGGAGAATAGTGACTACTGTACCTGAGCAATATTTATATGTATTCATGATTCCAGTGATTAAGTAGACCTAGGGAGATAGCTGTCACTGGAGAATGCAAAGATCTGTCAGGTATTCAAAGATAGCCAGATGTAAGTTTTCCAACAGGCTCTGAAAGCTTTACTGAAAGTACTTTAAAAGATCACACCATTTTTGTACAAAGAAAGCAATGCAGTTGACATTGGACAACTCCTAATAAATTATTTTTGTCTCGTAAAAAATTACATGTCAATAGCTCCCAAGCAAGGCGTCTGATAATAAAGCATGTATTATACAGTAGCTATTGATTTTTTTTTTCACATTTCTTTTTGAGACAAAGAGCAGCTCTATAATTGTAAAAACATCTGTTAAACCTTTACCACAGTAAAGAACGAGCTGATGTAATTCCAAAAGATTATTATAATTAACATAGCCCGATTTGTCAGGTATTCTCTGTCCCTACTATGTTTCCAGTGTTACCTCCTAGACTATCAGGCACCTACAAACCTGTGTGTGTGTATGTGTTTGCTGATTATATAATGCATTCCAGTTGGGGTTTCTTAAAACCTAAGGGAATTGGCATCCAACTCCCATGTAGTTTCAAGGGGTGACTAACTCACATAGATTCCTTTGAAATCCCCACCTGCTCTCTCCTAACATCCCACAAAAATGCAGATGAAAACCTCATTTCTACACTCTGATATTATCACAGATACACTCTTCAAATGAAATTCACTGCTATGCAGAGACCCAACACAATGTATGTGTATCACTAAAGCCCTCTTAAGACCTATAATGATGCTGGAAGTGGAACTTAAGTGGTACATAAGTCTCTACACAGGGTTGAATTTCACCCACAGGGAGAGAATGAGTTAATAGAACTTGCAAAAAAAAAATGTGCTATACGAAGCTCAAAAACTGGCTCTCACTCTGAACCTTATTTATTATTATTGTTATTTAGGGCTGTCAAGCAACTAAAAAATGTATCAACATTAATTGCACTGTTAATAAATAATAGAATACCCTTTATTTAAATATTGTAGATGTTTTCTACATTTTCAAGTATACTGATTTCAGTTACAACACAGAATACAAGTGTACAGTGCTCACTTTATATTTATTTTTATTACAAATATTTTGCACTGTGAAAAACAAAATAAATAGTACTTTTCAAGTCACCTAATACAAATACTGTAGTGCAATATCTTTATCATGAAAGTTGAACTTACAAATGTAGAATTATATACAAAAATAACTGCATTCAAAAATAAAACAATACAAAACTTGAGCCCACAATTCCACTCAGTCCTACTTGTGCAGCCAATTGCTAAGAGAAATAGGTTTGTTTACAATTGCAGGAGATAATGCTGCCCGCTTTTTGTCACCTGAAACAGAGAATAGGTGTTTTCAAGGCATTGTTGTAGCTGGTGTCACAAGATATTTACATGTGAGATGTGCTAAATAGTCATATGTCCCTTCATGCTTCAACCAGCGTTCCAGAGGACATGCATCCAAGCCGAGGATTGATTTTGCTCAATAACAATCCAAAGCAGTGCGGACCAATGCATTTTCATTTTTTGCATTGTTTCTGCATTGGAATAGTTTTTGCATTGGAATGTTGCTCTTTTAAGGCTTCTGAAAGCATGCTCCACACCTCATCCCTTTCAGATTTTGGGTGGTGCTTCAGATTCTTAAACCTTGGGTCCAGTGCTGTAGCTGTCTTTGTGTTTTGTCAAATCTGAAGTGAAAGTATTTTTAAATCAAACAACATATGCTGGGTTGTCATCCAAGACTACCATAACACAAAATATGTGGCAGAATGCATGTGAAAGCATGGAGAGGGAGGCATACAATTCTCTTCTAAGCAGTTCAGTCACAAATTTAATTAATGCATTTTTTCTTTAAAAAGCATCATCAGCATGGAAGCATGCTATCTGGAATGGAGGGCAAAGCATCAAGAGGGGTATGAGTGTTTCACTTATCTGGCACGTAAATACCTTGCAATGCTGGCTACGAAAGTACTATGTGAATGCCTACTCTCACTTACAGGTGACATTGTAAATAAGAAGTGGGCGACATTATCTCTCATAAATGTAAACAAACTTGTTTCTCTTAGAGGTTGGCTGAACGAGAAGTAGGAGTTGTAGGCGCTGAAGTTTTACATTGTTTTATTATGGAGTGCAGTTATATAACAAAAAAAAAATCTACATTTGTAAGTTGCACTTTCAAAATAAAGAGATTGCACTACAGTAATTGTATGAGGTGAATTGAAAAATATTCTTTTGTCATTTTTTACTGTGTAAATATTTGTATTAAAATATCATCAACTGAGAACTGTTTGTCTTTTACGTTGTAATTGAAATCAATATATTTGAAAATGTAGAAAAACATGCAAAAATATGTAACATTTCAGTTGGTATTCTATTCTTCAACAGTGCAATTAAAACTGTGATTAATCACAAATAATTTTTTAAAAAATTTAATCATATGAGTTAACTTTGATTAATTGATAGCCCAATTATTATTATTTTATTTGTTTTTGTTTCAGTAGTGCATAAGGGGTCCCAGTCAGAGAGCAGTGCCTCATTGTGCTATGCAGAATAGCTGCATAATAAAAGGTAGTCCTTTGATTGATTGTTTAGGCACAGGATGAGAGACCACACACAGGAAGAGCATTTTACAGCATGTGTCCTTTGTTTAAAGGACAGTGGCAGATTTAGTAATTTAAGGTATGATGTTATCATGTCATCAGTCTTGATTACTCCAGATCACTTCTTGGATTGGAAATCTATAGGAAAAGGCCAAGTGCTACAGAAAATAGTGTTAATGATTCAGTAGGTGGTATACTACTTTCTTAGTGCCTGAGTTGCTGAGCAACTACAACTCCCAGACTTCACTGGAAATTGAAGATATTCAGTACGTCATAGGATGAGGCCCTTAGTAGAGAGGAAATGTTGAAGATGCAGTCCTTTGATTGGTATGTAAAACTACAATCCTGATCCCGCAGTGCTTTTTGTAAGAAAGTAAATTCCTGTTTGGATTATGACATATTATCTATTTAAATTCTCCAAGAATGTTAAATTAGTTACATACAACTACTGTTATACTGTAGTGTTAAATAGTTGTTGTGTTCCACTCCAGAAGTGGGGAAAGCAATTAATATATATTATAGATGAATTGGAGACAAAACCACAACATGGAATGTGAACTTTCTCAGATTCCAGAGGTCCCAGGGTCCAGAATAAAATCCTTGCTAGTTAATCTCTCCTCACACATTTGGTCCTTTCAATTTTAGGTTTGGGTATAGCTGCAATCTTATTATTGGTCTCATGAGAGTGCCTCTATTTTGGGTAGAAATCTAGACAGATTCCTTCAAGAACAGCTCCTGAGATTTCAGCACTGTTGAATCCAAACCTTACTGTAGTTGTGATTCAGCTTTAAACTTGAACCCCAAACCCTAGCCTTAACCTAATAGACTCAAGCACCACCATCTTAGGCAATCTTTAAAGTGTAATAAACTTAATAAAATTCCCCTAGGATCTGTGTGTGGAGAGTGGAATCCTGGCGCCATTGAAGTCAGCACGAGTTTTGTCATTGACTTCAGTAGGACCAGGGTTTCAACCCTAGGTTTTTATACACCATGCCCGTTCCCATAGTATCTAAGTGCTTTGTACGAAAGATACTATGTATATACTTTAAAAATCATTATGATTATTCTATGTATCTATCCTAGCTGTAGTACTTGAGCTACTGATAAATATTTAATGTATTCAACCCCCACAACGCCCCTCTGAGGTAGTGAAGTGCTATTATTGCCTTTTTACATATATTCCTCAATGAGGAATTGCGACAGCGTCTAAATTACTTGCCCAAACTGACAGGAAAAAGTGGAAATTGAATGTGGGTCTTCCAGATCCCAGGCTAATGCTCTAACCCAGGGATAAGCAACCTATGTCACGAGTGCCAAAGGCGGCATGTGAGCTGATTTTCAGTGGCACTCATGCTGCTTGAGTCCTGGTCACCAGTCTGGGGTGCTCTGCATTTTAATTTAATTTTAAATTAAATGAAGCTTCTTAAACATTTTAAAAACCTTATTTGCTTTACATACAACAATAGTTTAGTTCTATATTATAGGCTCATAGAAAGAGACCTTGGAAAAACGTTAAAATGTATTACTGGCACACGAAACCTTAAATTAGAATGAATAAATGAAGACGCGACACACCGCTTCTGAAAGGTTGCAGACCCCTGCTAACTACTAGTCAACATTCTACATACAATTAAAGAGAACACATGCAAGCGGAACAGTGTTGGTATGATAATGCCTCACCATACACAGATGATTGGATGTTTAAAGAATGTTCATAATACATAGTGGGCCAGATCCTCAGCTATGCCAAGTTGAGCCAGCTTTATGCTCCCCTGATTCTAGGCTGACAACCCTTGGCATAACATAGAACAACTCAAGTGGGAGCTGCTCTTAGTTACTCTGGCTGTTGTGATCCTACAGGAGCCACTACAGCATCTGAGGATCATGTGGAGTGCATGGCTTTCTGCTCCACCCCCTTCTACTCTGGAAGACCTTAGCTGTCACTTCAATGCAAAGCAGCTGGAGCTGTGGCTATGAATCTGGGCTTGTAGTACACGTATATGTTTTTATTTAGCAAATGTGAAAGATTGTTATAAAACCAGACTGTTTTTCCTTTTCAGAGGATCAAATTCCTCGTGGTTTTCCCACCATTGATATGGGCCCCCAGTTGAAGGTGGTCGAACGCACTCGCACAGCAACTATGTTATGCGCAGCCAGCGGCAATCCTGATCCTGAAATAACTTGGTTCAAAGATTTCTTACCTGTTGACACAAGCAACAACAATGGACGTATCAAACAATTACGATCAGGTAGGGTCTTGTTACTGTTTTCACTAACGCCCAGAGTTGTTCTCTCACACTACTTTTTTTTATTTATAGGTAAAAATTTCTCTTCTTCTTCTCTTTTCTGTGTTACTGAGTGTGTTGTCCATGTCTGTGGTGCTGTCATAGCCTGTTCCAGAGTCCGTCTGTGTGTGTGTGTGTTTTGCAGCTTCTGTTCACTCCACATTGCTCACTGCTGTGACTGTTTTTGATTTTTTTTCTTACTGCTTTTCCGCAGTATTTGACGGATCCATTTTCTCCTCTTTCTTCTTTCCTTTTTTTTCCACAAATTTATTTCAACATTGGACTTCATTCAGAACTTTCAAGGAGTGCCAATGGTTTTATTCATCAAAACCAAAACTTTCATATTTAGACACTAAAAATATTCAATAAAAAGTGTGTTTTGTGCTGTCTTTTCCACATTTGAAGCCACCAAAGATTAGCCAGTTTGGACACAACTTCTTTCCTCTCACTAATACATAAAACACAATACTTTTTCCCTGTGTAACCAAGCCTTAGAAAAAAGGATGTGTGGGTAAAAAAAGTCCTTGGGCAACCTATGAAAAAAGGGCTTTTTGCTGGCTGAGCATTTTTCCAACACATGTAGCCACAGTAGTGTGCACCCACTCTATAGCTTTCTGAATCCTACATTGTCTGGATCTACAGAACCCTGCTTTTGGTGTAGACTCCAGCTTTTGCTTCTCTCTCTTTGCCCGTTGCACTTCCCTAATAGTCCTTTCCCCCCGCCCTTCCCACCTTAGTTTATTCTTTTGCTCTCATTAGATTTAAAAAATATAACTCTAAATTTATTAAGTTTAAAGCTTATGCCCAAATAATATAATGGGGTGATAATAAGCCTTTTGCCTTGGCCATGATAGTGATATTGCTGTAGAATCTAAGTTGTGTAATCACCTGTCTTCCCAGAATTCTCAGCTTTTGACCTGTCCTGTGATGTTAAATCGTCTTGTTAACTGACTCTTTGCTTGTTGTCAGCAGAACTGTGTAAATTAACCTACTGTTAATGTAAATTAAGAATTAATTTTCACATGTGACGTAGATTATTTAGTATATAAAGTTTTAACTGAAAACTTTGTGCCAAATTATAAGGAATATAATAATATTTTTATGCTGTCTTTCTTCTCTCCGTATTTAAATCTCCAGAATCTATTGGTAAGTGCTTAGTTCTGAAGCGCACTTCACCCCCACTAATATCTATATTCAGAATATTACTATTATATTACTATGATGATGATTATTCTTAAAATGCATGGCATGCATTTTACTAACAGTCAGAGTAGTCACCAGATCTCCGTAGTGGCACACACACACACCTTCACAGAAATGTTGTATCAATTATAGCAACACCTGTCTAGAAGAGACAGTACACAAGTATCACACAGCGTGCAGTGACTGTCATAATTCAACCTAAACTGTAGTGTTTGTTTCCAGATAGCCTTCAGTGTATCCTCTCTCTCACTCGATCTATCTATCTATATATATATAGAATATATATATATATACACCCTTAAATAGAATATCCAATATTTTCCTAAACTATGTATTAAATACATTATTGTAAAGTTTTTCTTTAAGGATGTGAGGCATATACGATATATTTCTAACCCTTTATAACCAAACACTTGAGAACTCAGATGCTTCTCTGAGAGTGGCAATGCTGCTTGTTATGGCCTTTGCCCTTTGTGGTACAGTACAACTTGCTTTTATAATCTAATAATACTATCTAATATACTCCTGTTTTAAAAGTATAGTAATTCAAGTTTTTTTAAGACCTTATTTAATTCTGTAAATCTAATCTGATTCTTCTTCCAAAGCCCTAGCCTCCTTCTTCTCGTACTAATGCTTCTTCTTTCTAATCTTATTTGCATTCATATTATCCACCCAGGTGGTACACCAATAAGAGGTAAGAGTGCTGAACTAACGTTCACAGAATGATCTTACTCATTCTTTCTGTCCTTTCATTCTTCTCATCTTTGTCCTGTTAAAAAACAACAACACAGAAATGTCCATCATTTTTATTTTTTTCCTTTATTCTCTTTGGTTATGATCAGTGGTTCTCATCTTGTGACCTTTATTTCCACTTCCCTTTTCCTTTCCCTTATTTTATTTCTTCATTTTTGAAAAAGATATATTTAATTTGTGATATGCTTCAAAGAAAGCATATCCAGGTCTTTTGGCCATAGCCCAGTCACAGCGTACCATTTGTCCCTCTTTTTTTCTTTTTTTCTTCTTCTTCTTCGTCTTCTTTTTTTCTTTTTTCTTTCTTTCTTTTTTTTTTTTGTTCAGCTAGAACAAAAAAAAAAGATCATTTTTTTTCTTCCTTAGCTGTTCTTGTTCTGGACCAATGCCAAGGTGGTCTGGAGAACAGTTGCAGACATGCAGAAGACAACATGGAATATCTTCTTTTTGTCTTTATCTTTCAAAAAAATGGTTTTGGTTTTTGTTGTTCTCCAATTCTTTTTTTCTTTTAACTTCCTAAAGTTGAAAATGGTTTTTCTCCCCCTACAAAATTACAGCAGTGCTTTTTTTCCTTGTTGTTTTTTGTTTTTTTTTTTGTTTTTCTTGGATTTACCCCATCTCTGGATTTTTGGATCTTCTGATCTTCAGGCTTTGGAAATGAAAGGTTAATGAATCGTCATTCTTGGTGGTGTATGGTGTTGCTGGTTTTTGATACTTTGACAAAAATGTTCACTTCTTTTATAATTCTTGTTTTGTATTTTTCTTGGGTTTTGTGACACCACACTGCTAATCCCACTCGTGGATTTTGATGGGTGTCTTAGGGGGGGCCCTCCTGAGGTCCTCAGCAGTGGTTGGTTGGTTCTTCCTTGTTGGCATAGACCATGCTTTTAAACTTTTTTT
>ML677339.1:23098982-23131482 GCA_007922305.1 Dermatemys mawii | reverse complement strand
AAGCCCATGACCCAGCACCAGCTGTCAGTCAGCACCTCCCTGCAGGGCCCCCTCAGAGGCCTGGGAGCCAGGGCTGCAGGGGAATGACCAGTCAGCTGGGGATGCAGGAAGGAACCATTTGGGAAGCAGATCAATTGGGGCTCATTCTGAGCAGTAATGTCTGCTCTGCAATAACCTCAGACTTTGATTCTTATTTCAAAAATCCACCCGGATGGAGAGTGGACTACCAAAAAAAAAGGTATGTCTGAGAAAACGTGGACGTATGGTAACCCTATTTCCATGTCACACAGAGGTTGCACAACTCAAATGCCCAAGTGGTGATGCCATGAGATACGTGTAGAGCAGAATGATTTAGGTCTGGTTCTAAGAGCAGGGCCAACTCTATTGCTTCTTAATGCAAAGTATTATGTCCTGCTCCTTGCTGATAGAGCTAGCCCCTGGCTAATGCTAAGATTTCATTGGGCAGAAAATGAAATGTAGATCTAGATTATGGCTAACTTCTGGGCATGCTTCCTGGGCAGTAAAGGCTCCCTCTGCATTCTCCTACGCAATGCATAATATCATTTGTTGAAAGAGAAATTAGAAACAGAAGCACAGGGTTTGGGCAGGAGTTTTAGTAATCTGATGTGTTTCCACCAAGGGGAGACGCTGCACACGCAATACAGGTAACAGATGCATATAATGAATGCTGCCCACTTTCCCACAATTTACAATACATTTGTGCCTCAGTATGCAGCTAACTGAAAATAGATCTATAATTGTCTTTGCAGATAATTGTTTAACAGACTTCTTAGATTCTGAAAAGTTGTGGTAGTAAGCAGTAATTCAGAGGGCAAAATAGGCTTTAAGAGTAGCCACAGAAAATTATTTAGAGCTCAACCGTGACTTGGAGTACATGTCTGTGCAAGAGAGTAAAAGCAAATGAGAACAGCCCTCTTAAAACCCTGTATGGTCTACCTGGATCTTAAATCCAGGTATGCAGCAATAAGCAAGCGCTGTATACCTACTTACTCCCTCTTCAGGATATGTGAACACAATGGAGTGAAGTAGGGGCAGAATCTTTGGGTATGGTTACACTTACAAGGTTATAGCGCTATTGGTTATAGCGGTCCCCTTATACAGTAATATGTATAACACTATTGTATGTCCACACTCAGACGCGCCAGCGGTATAGCATGGCCACATTTGGGGTACTTAATGCGGCATTAAGAGCAGTGCATTAGGGCAGGTATCCCAGCATTCAGCTGGGTGCAACGTGCTTTTTAAACGAGGGGAGTGAGGGGGGACGTGTTGTGTGTATGCGGAGGGAGAGAGCCAGTGATTTTTCCGTTCTTCTGAAAGCCTGTCAGCTAGCCTCCGTTCACAGAAGGCTTTGTTTTCACACAGGCTCCCTCCTTAAACATTTGCATTGCTTATCTGCCGAGTTAAGAGAGAAACTCTAAAGAGGTACTTCCTCATTCCTCCAGCCGAGTTCAAAACAAAGGGAAGAGACGTCAATTGCCTTAAATGGCTCTAGGCATCTCAAGAGATCACTTGTAGTGCAGTGGGTGTCCACATTCTTGCTGTAGCGCTACAGCAGCTGCGCTACAGCCCTTATTCCCCATGCAGAGGTGGATTACCAGGAGCTCTATAACTCGGCGGTTTTAGCGCTCTATGTGCCTTGCCAGTGTGGATGGGGAGGAGGTTATAGCACTCATCGGGGCTTTATAGCATTATAAAGTGCCAGTGTAACCAAGCCCTTAGCTCTTCTCCCCGCTCACTGGCCAGTGCAACTGGAGCAAGTATGTTATAGTTAGCTGCTGATGTTGGCATTCCATCCAGAGCAAGGAGGAAGCAAGAATTGTGACTGGAAGGTCTTTTGGGGTGGTGCGGTTCAGTGATGTGCCTGAACTCACTATACAGTATATAAAATCCAGTATTAAAATACCGAGCATGCCCTGTGAGGTGTTGATTCCCCTAATCTCGTACTGATGGCAGGCAGAGATCAGTTCAGTTCCTTACAGGATCAGCCTTTATAGTATAGTTGCACTTCATAACATGTCCTTGTTTGCAATGTTCTTTAAATTGAGTCCATCTATCTGGATTACGCTACTCCTGCATTACTAAAATTATAAGGTACTGATTCAGGCAGGAATAATATTAGTAGATAAGCAATCCTCTCATTTCATTACTGTGTTTTGATACCTTCATTATAGCTAAATCAAGGGCCGTATACTTTCCAAAAACAGCAATGGTTAAAACGTTGATGGCTGATTTTCAGAGCGACTGGTTGTCTGCAACTCCTGTTGAGTTCATTAGAACCTCAAGGTATCCAGCAACTCTGAAAATCAAGCCTTAACCATGCACACTCTCTCTCTGCAAGGCTGTTCTTGTGCAGATGCTAAGTGGATTTATAGTAAAAATCATTATTGTGCCAAGTATCAGAAGACCTTTTTAAACATGGGATTTGAGATATTTCTTTGTTCTCTATTAAGGTTCTGGAATAAATAACTGTACTAAACAATTGGATTTCGTATGAAAGAGTTGAATACTAAATAGGGGATGAAGCTCCTGCCCAAAGCAACTACATTTCAACCCACTTCATGTCATGTTTTGCTTTGTTTGATTTCATATCACATGTTAAGAGTAAAGAATGATTGGTATGTACTGTTTATTAACTTAATTTTATGGTATTATTTTTAGCTTTACCCAAACCTCCAGGAACTCCTGTGGTGA
Organism: Dermatemys mawii; assembly: GCA_007922305.1. Taxonomy (NCBI): domain Eukaryota; kingdom Metazoa; phylum Chordata; order Testudines; family Dermatemydidae; genus Dermatemys; species Dermatemys mawii. Next base: position 23,128,767 of record ML677339.1, on the reverse strand, counting down.
CGGAAAGTACAGCAACAAGCATAACATTGACTTGGGATTCTGGGAACCCAGAGCCAGTCTCTTACTACATAATCCAACATAAACCTAAAAACTCGGAGGAACCGTATAAAGAAATTGATGGGGTGGCTACAACGCGCTACAGTGTTGCAGGCCTAAGCCCATATTCAGAATATGAATTCAGGGTAGTTGCTGTAAATAATATTGGACGGGGCCCACCCAGTGAGCCAGTGTCAACAAGGACCTCAGAACAAGCGCCATCTAGTGCACCTCGCAGTGTACAGGCTCGTATGTTGAGCTCAACTACAATTTTAGTACAATGGGAAGAACCTGAGGAACCAAATGGCCAAATTCAAGGATACAGAGTTTATTATACCATGGATCCTACCCAACATGTCAACAGCTGGATGAAACACAATGTGGCTGACAGCCATATCACCACTATTGGAAATTTAGTACCACAGAAAACATATTCTGTGAAGGTTCTTGCTTTTACTTCTGTCGGGGATGGACCCCTCTCTGCTGACATTCAAGTCATCACTCAGACAGGAGGTAAGACTGCAGTATGGTGAAATAGATTACATACCTGTAGAAATTGGGCAGAGAGTATTTGAGTGAATGAATGTTGGGCAATAAATACTCCTAAAAGATGTCCAACATTTTCTTTCTATCTTCCAAAGTATTTCCTATTAAAGGGCAACATTCACAAACCATCTTGCTGCCATTCCACAGCCCTTGCAGTCATTAAAATGGAGAAAATTATGTCTTTATCATCAAATCTTCCATTCCTTTTTTTAGCAATGTATAAATCTCGAACAACTCTACCAAAGCAACAGTATTCTCAGTAAGACTATGGAGAAAGCTAAATGTTGTGGTCAGTCCTTGGCTGATTCTAAGTACCACACTATGTTTGTCCAGCAGTTATTAGCTGACATTTTTACCGGTCTTGTCCTTGAATATTCTGTAGAGTTGATTTTAATTTAGATTGCATATGGGGCATCATATGTTATGTCATTTTTGTTTACATTGATTTGGAAATGTAAAATACGTATATACTACAAATACATGCACTTATGTATACACAAACATATATGTATATCTGTGTGTGGTGAAAATGTTTAGAATTATATTAAAACAGTGCATATGCACAGAGAAGCACAGCCACGCACTTCTGATTTATAAACCTCCCTTCCCCACTCATCAGCAGAAAGCACCACAGCTCTAAGTTAAAAAAAATAATAATCACTGTTTCTTTGTTTTATGTTTGCAGGTAGGTCTATGAGTTAATTTTATTATCAAATCACTAGCAAGCTTAGTGAATGCAAAAATGTTTATGAAATCAAAAGCCAGAAATGCTGCTCATGCTAAACTGCAGAAATTATTTTATTGTAGCTCTGTGGAATAAAAACTCCCGTTTGTTTATTGTTCTAGAACCAGATGTATGAAATATTGCCATAATTCAGTGATCATCTAGAAATATAGAATGCTATTTGTAAGTCAGTTGAATTTTTTAGCACTAGCAAAGTTTCTTGTAGTAGAAGTTTAAGGTTTCTCAACTTTTGAAAAACCTGTCTCCAAAATATAACTCAAGGCATTGGATCAACCTCTGCCACTGTTTACCTACATGCAAATCCATTGACTTCTGTGGAGTTACATGTGTGTAAATGGAGAACAGAATTTGATCCGTTGTCTTGGAATTTCTGCAAGTACTATATAACAATGGGGAAATGTGTATACAGTTTTTAAAAATTATTTAAAACTATAAGTTTATTCATTAGCATTTCTAATATACCTAATGGCAATGTGATTGATATTTGTATGTATATTTAGATAGTGAATACTAATTCTGGCTTTTGACATATTTATGACATTTTTCAGAGGCCAGTCTTCAGATTGCCATATTGCTCTCCCCTTTCTAACTCTTAGTGTGATAGATTGTATTAAATGGAGACAGAACAAGCAGGTCATCCATTTTGTTCAGCAAAGGCCTGGTCCTGCTCTGTTTGAGGTCAGTAGGAATCTGTCATTAACTTCAACAGAGCCACTATTTCCTGTTGTGGTCCAGTTGAACTGACCCAAGTTCTGTTACTGAGCATAGTCACCTGAGGAGTTCTCCATGTATTTAAACATTTCTGTCATCCTTGTGTTGTTAAAACTGGATCACTTAGCATGCCCTCCTGTGTTGTTTATTCTTGCTGCTGTAACATGAAGAAGTCATGATAATGATGATGCTATTGGAGTGGTTCTCAGTGCCAGTGTTTTCACATTGGAAACTGACTTGACTGACATTTTATTTTGATGCTGTCTCATAAAAACCACAGTTTTGAGAGAGGAGAGGCTTTTTAAACTACGAGCCTGATGGAAAGGGCATGGAAGCATGTGAACATTTTCAGTCAACAGGAGGAGGGTAGGGAATAACAAAATTCCAGCAGAGGTGCTGGAAGTAGGGATGCTGAGGTTCCCGCAGCACCCCCTAACTTGAAATATTTTCCATCATATATGGGATTTACAGTTTTGTTCAATGGCTTTCAGCACCGCCACTCTACAAATTGTTCCAATGCTAGTGCACTCCAGCTTAGAGCAGCACCAAACTTTAGGAAAGCTTTAAATCTGAACCTCGATCTGGATCTAGATTTTGTGAATGGTCCATCTTTGTAACTGAAATTAATGAAAACTTCAGATACATATCCTCCCTCCTCTAAAAACTGAAGTGTTCAACTTAGGATTTGGATTTTGTGGCTTGAATTCCCCTCCCCGCTTTTTGTGTGTGTATGTATACATACACACATACACATAGAGAATGTTATAAGAAGCAGGACCTGGAATGGTGGTTAGGTGTGGGGTTGTTTGTTTTTCTCTGTATTGAACTTAAAAACACATGAATAACTATTTCAGTTGTGTAAGCTATCACTTGATGGACCAAATCATGCTTCCATGGAAGTCAGTGACAAAACTCCAATTGACTTCACTGGGACCAGCATTTATGTCCTAGAGTTTGATTGACAGCAGTGCCATTCAACATTGTAATAGCTTGGTTTCCTTCAAAGCCTTTTCCTATTATGTGCATTGTGATCATTGGGAGGCAGAAAAATGTTCTGAGGATTTTGAAAAAGAAATACATTTGCAAGGGTTTTATTTTGAGCTCCAGGATAATAAATATTCCAATTGAATATGACAAAATGGTGCTAAAGAAACAGGCATCTTTATTTTTACTTCTCACTTTCTAGGTCATCTGAGTAGATCTGGTCAAAAATTTAATTCAAATCTTTTCAGTGAAAAAGTTGGTTTGCTAATGAACAGGTTTTGTTGTTGTTTTTTGGCAAAAGTGTCTGCTTCCATTGAAAACTTTACCTTTTTATCAAAAACCTGAACACCCTGAAAAACACAAAGTTTTAGATTTGGAACCATAATCTAAATTTTACATTTCAGCTTGGTTCTTATTAAAATTTGTCCCCCTGAGCTGCCGCAGTGCATCATAAGTTAAAAAAATGAAAACAAAAAATAATTATAATTCTTCATCACTATTGTGATTTTTATGACTTCAAAACAAATGGATAATATTTTCATCATGAATAGCCAACATTTTCAAAAATCTAGCTATTAAAAGCCAGCATAGAAAATGTTAGAGCAGACCCTTATGAACAAGGAAAACTGGATGTCAGTAGGTTTGTGCAGAAAGGCCCTGATCCTGCATTGCTAACATCAATGGAAGCTTTGCCCCAACATCAGTGACTTAAGGTTCAAGCCATGTTTGTTCTCTAAATGATTTGACTCCTGTAAATGCTGGACTTCAGCCTGGACAAATTCATATATATATTGAATTGTGATGTTCTCTCCTAATTTATGTTGCCCCTCCTGTAAATTATGTCTCTGGTGCCTTGTCCCCATTCCTGCTAATTCTCTATATAACTTGCCGGTTACATTTTCCCTGAAACACAACCCTCACTTTTTAAATTTTCTCAAACCAGCCCCACGTCCACATGCCAGAGCAGATTCCAGATGCATCCTTCATCTTGCATACCTCATAAAAACAATCTTCCACCTGGGTTTAAGGGCCAGGAGTGTTCCTAAACTCTGCAGAGAGGGGAAAGTTACTGAGGAGGAACAAAGGATCTTGCTTTTATTAGGTTCCCAGACCAGGAAGAACCACTATGTAAGGACTGGGATCATTTCAGGGGGAACCAGAGACTCCACAGGACAAGGAATTCCAGGAGGCATAGATAACTCTGGGAAATGCCTACATTTAAAAAATATACTATATAAAATACATTGTTAACTCTAAGCTAAGGATGTTACTTAACATGATAGTTAAAACATATGCACAATTACCATGGAACATTATAGTTAAGAAAACATTTGAATGCATGGAAAGGAACAATTATAGGAAGATCAGTATCTGACTGTCTTTTAAATAAATGTAAAAGGGAAAATATTACATTACACATTCAACGAAACCTTATTGTAAAGCTAACGAGTTTGACTTTTTTTTTTTTTGTTCTCTTTCTAATAGAAGGGTTGAAATGCAGAGAAAAACATGCAATTTTTAAACAAATTATTCTTGCAATTCCATACTGTGTAGAAGATTCTGTGGCTGTCAGTCTGACACCTTTCATGAACATCAAACACACACAAAAATGTAATAATAATAAAGTGTCCTGTTAAAATTAGTTTCTTTCCTAACCATTAGCAATAATTGGACTCCAGTACCATCAATCATTTTGGCATCATCACTTCCCTCCTTCCTCTGTGTATGCCCCCATGTTAAAAAAGTTTGTAAATGAAAATGAAATTGAAAACTGATGCATTTCACTCACTTAAGGTTCTATAATTCCCTGGAGTGTCAGATATGGAGGAAGTAGAAAACAGTGCTAAATGCCCCAGAAATGCCAAAAGAGAGAAAATGATAGTCATGCAGTATCCTGTTTGGGAGCTCATGAAAGCCTGTCTATGTCATGGCTGGATCTCGACAAGGCTTGGGACAGGGAAAAGGTAGAGGGGTGGGGGTGTAGCTGAGCACCAAGGAGGTGCAGTGTAGAATAGTGCCTTAAAAAGTGGCTACCTTCCCTAAAATTGGCAGTGGAATTGCTGAGTAATATAATGCTGCTGAGGGAGCCATGCTGCCTTGTGGGAAAGAGGACCTAATGCAGAAGGTAACCATTCAGATAACCCCAGCTTTCTTTACATATCTCAGTATCTGCAGGGATAATCCTGCTAATATCAAGGCGTGTCTAGGTGAAGAGGGCCACGCTCGCGGACCCCTGCAGTCAGATACTAGGGTGATGGGAGCAGTGTAGGAATCTTCCCTATACACAAGGGAGCAATCTGCAGGAAATTCTCTGAGCTGAAACTCATGTATTTCCTGGCCGTTATGTGAGGTTTTGAATGCCAGCCACAATATTATCGCTTCTTCTGTTCGATTATCCAGTTTCCTTCTTCTATTCTGTCCCTTCACTTCCCTTTCTCAGTTTCCTCTACTAATCTACTCTTTTTTGCTTTTAATCTATTCTGTTTTTCTTTTCTCGTTCTTCTAGATTGATTTTTTAAAAATTTTTAACTTAAAATGTGTACTTTTGTTTTACAAGCCATGGCAGCATTCTCTTCTTGCTCTGTGTTTTCTTCATTCTCTTCCTATGTTATCTCTGTCCTCTCCTTCCTTTTATGCTACTCTTCTATCCTCCTGCTCAATTCATTCTTTGCATGTGTAGTTTATTTGCATCTCCACTTCCTTCCTTGATATTCTCTTCCCTTACTTGCCTTCTTTCTGCCTGAATAACTGAGTTAAGTGACCCACTGGACAGGTATGTGTTTAAAAAACAGAAAAGAAAAAGAAAAAGAAATGACTTGCTCAAAAAATATACTTGCCCCGAGACACTAAATTAATAGGGATTTTGAGCCCTGTAATGCAAAATACTATAAAGAATGCTGGAAATGTGAAGCACACATTACTGTGGACCTTTACCTTGAGTACGGGACGGGACAGTGCAAAATATCTATAAAATAACGTCACTTCATCAATAGAATTAAACTGACCATATGCCATAAACATTCCCAGGAATAGCTCTCTTGTTTTTTTTAATCATTCAAACTATTTTACTACAAGTAAATGTTTTATATATTTTTGAGTTTGTACTGTTGTATTTTTATTGCACATTAGAATCGTTAGTTGTTCATTAACTTCTATAACAGTTGATTTACAGGTTTTGTGACTTTTGACAAAATGTACTGCACATTTACACTTTTTAATTAATTAATTATTCTTCAGTATTATCACTCTCGGTTTAAAACTGTAGAATTCAAAGAAGTCAGAAACCTCTGGGCTTATTTATATAAGTTGCTTCTGTGTTATGAGAGAGAGTAGACACAGACACAGGATTAATAAACTATCTCTGTTTACTTTTAATTACCTTGTGTACTGTGCACAGAGAATGTGGTATTTTAACAAAAACGGATATCAAGTGACCAAAAAAAAAAATAATGTGGGCTATTTATTCCTAAACTGCAAGGGCTTCTTAGGGCAACTTTATGAGATTCTCAGCAAACACAAAATCTTGGCCCTTTCGAACTTCACCTCTCCTGTTAACTTCTCCAGGCCCATTTCCAGAACCTCTGGCTCCTAAGCTACTTCTTTAAGAATCAAACTGTTTTCTGTGTTTGCTTCTGGACATGCTTCGTTGTGTACAAAGGATCAGAACAGAAACCATAATCTAGAGCAGGGTGGGCAAACTACTGCCCATGGACCAGATCCGGCCCTCAAGCTCCCACTGGGAATGGAGGACTGAGACTTGCCCTGCTCTGGCACTCCAGCTGAAGAGTGGGGTCGGCGGTGGGGGGCACTCCACATGGCTCCCAGAAGCAGCAGCATAGTCCCTCTGGCTCTTAGGCATAGGCGCAGTCAGGGGGATCCATTCTGCCCCACTGGGAACCCTAGCCAATGGGTGCTGCAGGGGTGGTGCCTGTGAATGGCACAGTGTTCAGAATCGCCTGGCCATGCCCCTGCATAGGTTCCGGAGAAGGGACATGCTGCTGCTTCTGGGAGCCGCTTAAGGTAAGCACCGCCCAGAGCCTCCACCCCTCAGCCTCTTCTCATGCCCCAACCCCCTGCCCCAACCCAGATCCCCCTCCCACGTCTCCAAATCCCTCGATCCCAGCCTGGAGCACCCTCATCACTAGTCCCACCCCAGAGACTGCGCCCCCAGCCGGAGCCTGCACCCCTTCCCACATCCCTGCCCTGATCCACCTCTCACCCTCCGGACCCCTCGGTCCCAGCCTGGAGCACTCTCCTGCAACCAGCTCCTCATCTCCAGACCCATCCCAGAGCCTGCACCCTCCAGCCAGACTCCTCACATCGGCCCAGCCAAAAGCCGCTTCCCGCACCCTGAACTCCTCATTTCTGACCCCACCATGGAGCCCACACTCCCAACCAGAGCCTCACCCCCTAACACACCCCAATCCGAATGTTGTGAACATTCATGGCTTCCCATACAATTTCCATTCCCAGATGTGGCCCTCGGGCCAAAAGGTTTGCCCACATCCCTGATCTAGAGGTTAGAGGATGGATCTGAAAAATCAGTTAATTCTTGATTATATAATAACGTGCTTTGTCAATGAATCACAGTGTGACCTTGCGTAAGTTGCCTAACATCTCCGTGTCTTTTTCTTCTATATTAATTGAGAATAAGAATATGCATACTTCACGGCAAAGTTAAGAATCTTAATGAATGTTTGTAGCACGCTTTGAAATCATTGGATAAAAGCTGCTATTGAATGTTTTGTTCTCCAGAAATACCTGTGATGTAAAAAATTCCCACTTTGTGTGATGATCATGCAATGTGACAGGTTGGATTTGGCTTAGCTTAGAGTTCTATATTGTAGAACTTACCTTCAGCAGTAGGAGCAAAGCAACGTGCGCAGTTTCCACAGCCTGTAACTGCCTCGCTTAGTTGCTTTTTCGTCTATGGAGGAGTTCAGAAGCTGCAGATATCTGCTCATGCAGCTTGGTTCCTGTTTGCATTGCTACTGCTGAGCACCATTTTTTCTGGGCGAAAGAAGTGTCATGTACGTGTTCCAGTGCAATTCCTGAAATGAGTGAAAAAGTTATTATATTCTTTAATTTGTACTCAATTTGGGCTGTGCTTATGCAGTATCCTAAGGCTTTGATTTATTTCTACAAGTATTACAAGCAATATTGTCCTGGTTTTGGTTTAGTATTTTGTTTGTTGGAGCTCTCTGTTTTGTTGTGGAGTTGTATAGAAGCCAACCCTTCCTGCTCCCTCCTCCCCTCCAAAACAATTTCAGACATTGCCCGAGTAAAATTGAAAATACCTGCCACAAATTAATAAAACTGGTGGAGTTAAGCTTCGCTGCCTGGATGGCGTCCCATGACATTTTAAGGAAATCCCAGCTTTAAGATGTTACACAAGGACTTCAAGAAAAAATCGTTGAGAGATGTTGGTGATGAGTGTCTCACAACATATGATCTCTGAGAACCAAGAAACCTTTCTCCATCCCATCCTAGGAGTGTTTTACCAGTGGGCATGGCTTCCTTGTGCTATTTAGTTTTCCTAGTGTCATAGGAGACTGCAAGGAAATTGTGCAGATTGAAGTGGAGAAAATTCACAACCTGAGTGGATTACTCGATTTGTCCTGTACAAAAACTGCTTGATTACTTTCTGCAGCGGTCAGTTAGATTATAGACAGCATCTCTTCTGGAGTTGTTTTGGCTGTTCATGGGTTTGGAGAAATGAAGTTAATCTGCAGGGGTTCAGGTTTTTGAAGGACTTATTTCTTCTAAAATCTTCCATTAAACAATCCTAATATCATGAGATAGCTCTGTTGGTCTCACAAAACTGGTGAGATCTCCTTTGGAACCGCACCATAACTGTGAGGTAGAATTTCTAACATGGTTAATTTTATTCTTTGTGGCAGCAACTGCAGCTCACATAGTAAGTGATCATAAGGCTTTAGGGACTCTAATCTATTTTACATAAAATCCCACAAGGTCAAGGTGATGTTACTGACTCTCCCTAGATTCCAGCCAAATGTGGCATTGGAATTACATCATAATTGCTCGGTTACTCTGCCAATATTATTCTCAATATGCATGCTCGTCCAAGTGAGGCACCTTTCCATAAGTCTGATAGTTTCATACATTTTTATATTGTAGAGCAGATAAAGTCCCAATGAGTGTCCACCTGTCTTTTTGCTTCATTTGATACAATTACACATGGGACAGTCCATATCAAAAAGAAATATGTCCAAATGGCTTTCTGAACTCCATGGCTCATTATTATGCTTCGGCAGGCCGACAGTACAACTCCAAAGTCACGTTAAGCCATATTTAGTAGGAGGCAAATTGCAGCTATCACCAGCCTCCAGTTGGTTCCTATCCAAGAGAGTTGTAAAGCAGCCACATGGAGCTTTGTGCATACATTTATATAACAGTATGACTCGGACTCAGCATCATGACAGTAATGCAAATTAGACCCAGTGGTGTTATAGAAACTGTTTCCAAGTCAGGAATAGTCTAATTCTCCCAGCGTCTTTCTTCAAATTTGTATTTCCCATTAACATGGTTCTATTGCACTTACATACTTACAATGATTTGTCATTATTAGCTATGATTTCTCTTTGTACGTCTTATATCAGTATTTTTGAAAGACATCCTTGGAGCTTTTTAATATCCACCGAGTAGTCATTTATTACACCAGGTATCTTTTCAAAAAAAAGTTAATTACTCTGCTTTTATTCTTGTTCTCTGTATATATATAGTTACATTGGATTACTATTCACTCTGACACATTTCTTCAGTGTGGGAGAGAAGATTTTTTCTCCTATCCCTTCTTGTCTTTCTATTTTGTCCTGTTTATTTCTGAGGGAACTAATGGTAGGCAATTACAAACTATTAAAAGTCTGTACAGACAAATTTACATCTCCTGTTAGCTGTCAATCTACAGCTGGGCTGGTCTACAGTAGGGGGAGGGGCTGACCGAAGATACGGAACTTCAGCTACATGAATAACGTAGCAGAAATTGGAGCATCTTTGGCCGACTTACCTGCCCTTCTCATGGCGGCAGCGGTTGGCAGTGGGCTTCCTCATTGACTCCAGCTTTTCCCTCTCAGCGAGCTGGAGTTCCGGAGTCAACGGGAGTGTCGTTGGCGATTGATTTATCGTGTCTTGATGAGATGCGATAAATCGATCACTAACTGCTGATCCTAGTTATCTATTCTAGCTATCATATCTAACAGATTATCGTAAGTCCAAATAGCTTTCTGAACTTCAGAGCTCCAATGTTTGTTGTGACACCTAAAAATCTGCAGAAGCTAAGTATTACAAACAAGCAAATTTTATTTTTACTCCCTGAAGGGCTAGTTCCTCCTTTTTTATGGCTGTACAAAAGAAAAGTACTTTAATTTACAATGTGATCCTATTCTGAAAAATGATTATGAAAAATTATCAGCTGTATTATTATTAATAATAACAATATTAATATTATTACCTTACTTACCACAGCTGCTCCCTATGTATATTGAGAATAATAACTGATTATTTTTCTAACCAAAGAAGTGTGTGCTACTTGTTATTCCTGCAAAGTCAACACAATGATGGAATACTGAGCTTGGATTCTGTTGTGATTCATGCATTTTCAACAGAAATCATAAGTAAACATTTTCAAACTTTGGTGCCAAAGTTATGGCCTATGTTCTAATGGTCAAGATCAATTCTGCCCTCATTTACACTTGTGTAAACCCCCTCCCCTGCATACCTCTCATCAGATTCAAAGTTGCATTTTTAGGGCTGGCAGTTAGAAAAATCATCTAATTACTAAAAAAAAATGAGATAAATTGATAAAAATGTTAATCTGCAAGAAAAGAAACATGGTACCTCAGAATGCCATTTTTGAAGAGTAACCATATAGCATGTCAGTTTTTCTGTGTGTAAGCTCCTTCTTAAAGGCAAGGATATGTTTAATATCTTAATTGCTTGCTAGTTTAGCAAACTTGTTTTGCATTAGGAATTATCTGTAATGGCCTTAGCTCTTTTTTGGAAGATTTTTCCCCCATCTTGCATATATTTTACTTTATTTCTTACATAATTTTTTTTGCCACAGTTCACATAAGCAATTTCAGTTGGTATAATAGTCTTTAGATCCAGTCATATGTTTTTTGAATAATATTACTATAAACCAGGGGTTCTCAATCAGGGGCACACATACCCCTGGGGTTACACAGAGGTCTTCCAGGGGTATGTCAACTCATCTAGATATTTGCCTAATTTTACAACAGGCTACATAAAAAGCATTACTGAAGTCAGAACAAACTAAAATTTCATGAACAATAACTTGTTTATACTTTTCTATATACCATACATTGAAATGTAAATATAATATTTATATTCCAATTGATTTATTTCATAATTATATGGTAAAAATGAGAAAGCAAGCAATTTTTCAGTAATAGTGTGCTGCGATACTTTTGTATTTTTAAGTATGATTTTGTAAGCAAGTAGTTTTGAAGTGAGGTGAAACTTGGGAGTACGCAAGACAAATCAGACTCCTAAAAGGGGTATAGTAATCTGGAGAGGTTTGAAAGCAACAGCTGTGAGCTGTTAAACAGGTGTCAATAGTCCACTTGTAGGATGGTAGCATTTCTGTGGTTTGTATATCATTTCTTTATGTATAGTTTCTGAGGAACTATGAAATAATTTAAGATAAATTGTAAGTTGGTAATATCATTATATTACAGTATACTTTTTTGCATTGTTCCTAATTCTTAGTACAACTGCATCAATTAGCTATTTAAGTTCAGTAATTAAAACAAAAGAAAGTATTGTGCCAAGTATTGCAATGATAATTGAAAATATTTGAATAGTAAGTATTGAACAAAAGAAATAAATAGGTGGTAACACTGTATAACTTTTCCCTTTAGTCCCAGGGCAACCGCTGAACTTCAAAGCAGAACCTGAATCTGAAACAAGCATATTACTTTCTTGGACCCCTCCCCGCTCTGACACTATTTCCAGCTATGAACTGGTTTACAAAGATGGGGACCAGGGTGAAGAGGTAAATGAAAATTTACTCATCTTTTGTATATCTTTAATGAAATAAGACATGAAATAGTGCAATGGTTTAAAGTGCATGCTTAGCTACTTTCCTAGTATGTGAGAATGTTGACATTAAATGGTTTGTCTGGCTATGCCGAAAGAATGACAGGAGACATTAGATATGGGTTTAATCAGGCCACAACTTTATTATTAGATGTCTGGGACTAACCTGGTGGATAAAATGTTCAGAGCAGATGAAAACTCCCACAAATCACTGAGAGTGGGGGTAGAAGAGTACTTTTTTTAGCCCCCCCCCCTCTTTCTGTTTATGTCCCTCCAGCACATCCACTGCTGGGACCCTCCAATTCCAGCCAATTCTGGGAGGGATGGCTTCTACCAGTTCCCCCACACCCTTTTCATCCAGGTCCCCCCAGTAATTCCCTTGACAACACCTTACTGACCCCCCCTACCCCATAGGAGGGGTTAAGGTGGACTATAATGATGTGGGGTTGGCTCCCTGCTATACCAATCAGAGGAGTCCTCAACTGCTCCCGGCATGCTCAATTACCAAGCACTTCTCCTTAATTCCTTTTCCAAGCCATTTATCTATTCTTTTGTGCCTTAATTTATGGAGGACCTGCACTTAACATCCGCTATTCACTTAAATAAAGAGTTGCAACATATGGCCTATGACCCGTAATGCTATGCATGAACCAAGCCTACCTGAACCTGCTGCAAGGAAGGCGAAACCTCCCCTCCCCCCTTCACCTGGCCAATAAGGGAATAATTTCTTGCCTTTCCCCTTTAATGGGCAGCTAGCATAATGCCCACAGCAGATATAGTTAAACACCCAGCATATTTCTGACCTAAATAGGGAGAGAGTGTGGGTGCTGTCCAGCCTGTTCCAAGTGAATGAGGGGAGGATCAGGTCCAGGCTGACCTTTTAAATCTCTCATTCCAGGGTGGTGAGTCATCCACCACGCTAACAGCTTTTCCAGCAGCTTTATGTCTCCCCTCCTCCCACAAGCCAAAAAGCACTGCCCTCTTCTCCCGGCCAGCCAGACAATACTCCCCTCCTGCTTAAAGTGCAGGGCAGTGATTGTTAAACAGACCAACCAGCTTGATGGTGGATTCAGAGCACTGTTACTAGCAGGTTCTGTGACTACTAGCAAAGGGAAGCTTTACGGGTGTTCCTGGAAAGGCAGGCCTGGAGGTTGCTCCAATTCCAAAGGGGTAATGCTAGTTGAGGCTGTCCAGCCCTGTCCAGTGCTTCCAGGGCATGGAGTTCCCAGACTTTGGACTGACACAGGAAGAAATTCTAGCCCCATTGCAGTCAATGGGGCCAGGATTTCACTCATAATGAATACTTGTTTCTGTTAGTCAATAAATGAGAATCTTTTAAAACATGGCAATTGGTACTTTTCAATGTGCTTCAGGAAGAAAGTACATTTTCCTAATCATAAGATACCTTTTTTAGATATTGTTGTTTGCTCTTTATAAACAATTAGCATTTTAAATGTTTCTTTGGCTACACTAAATCAATCTTTTTTTTTTTTAAGTCTGTTCTTATTTTTCTGTTCAGTTGTATAAAGCTGATTTCCAATGCAAAGAACAAGAGTGTTGGTCTCAGGAGACAGCGGGAGAGTGCTAGATATGTCAGTGCCCTCCTGCGTCACTATCTTGTTGCTATTTTGGGAATACAGAAAAAGCTGGTTACTGCTACTTCACTGAGTTTAGGTCAATAGAAGTTCTTCACATGTAGTGAAGATACGTACGCGCACTCTCAGCAACTAAAAAGACTGCGAAGAGGAGAGTTCCCAGATCTACAGACACTCACTGAGTTACGCAAACGTTCCATTCCAGAACACCTTGTGTAACTCAGATTTTGCAGAAGTCAGAGATGTATCTCTGACCATTACACAACCCCTCCCCCCCCCAAAAACCCCCCTGCTATTTCTAGCTTACAGAGCTTTTTCTGTAAGCTCAAAATTGCGTCATTCAGATTTGCGTAACGCAGGGAGAATCTGTATCTTTTAATTCCATATGAGCTATATGCCCTACCTAATCTTACTCTACGTCCTGATCATAATGATAAGTATTATAGCTTGATAATATTTATCGCTGTAGAAGAATTTGCTTTTTAAGATTTTGAATGCAAATCTAACTATAGGCTAGCCTTAACTCCAAGATCACCCATCCCATAAAAGTCCAATTTCACTGGAGTGATAAATATGTGTAAATAAGAAGATGAGGCGCTACTCATCTATCAGTGTACAAATATTCTTTTAAAATTTGAACACAATTATTTAACCCCTTTGAAACTGTCAAAGAAAATTTCTTCCTAGCAGCTTGCTAAATTTAACTGCTTATTTTAAATTAAAATTAATTCTTCATTATATATTTATTGTAGGTAATAGATTCACTTTCCTTTCATTGTTTGGTTAAGATTGCTTTGTTTAGAATGCTACTTTCACATTTTTAAAAGAAGGCTTAAACAAATGAATCCCATTGATGTTGTTATCAATGTCTCAGAGGGGCTCTTCTCCTTAGACAACATTCTGAATGAGTATTTTTGGATATTTATCAATACCTCCAGTTCTCTTATTGCTTACCTTTAGCAACGTGTTTCTGTTGAGCCAACTACATCTTACCGCCTGCAAAGCCTGAAGCCAAACAGCTTGTACTACTTCCGTTTGGCTGCCCGCTCTCCACAAGGCTTGGGTGCTTCAACTGCAGAAATCTCAGCGAGAACCATGCAGTCAAGTAGGTGTCTCTCCTTGCTTGCTTTATTCTGCTACTTCTATCTGCTGAGCAGACACAGCCAAATAAGCCAGTAAGACAGCAGTTAGAGAGCAAGATTCTCAGTAACATGACAGCAGGACAGTGCTTAAGATATATATTTATAATAGATAGGCTTAGGAGAATTGTTTTTTAATTATTATTGGCTTTTGTATATCTTTAGGAGAAGAAGCAGAACATCTTCATAATGTCTAAAGAGACAGCACTATGATGATATCAGTATAGCTTCTAGATGTACCACTAGGCACACTAATGATCCTTCATGCATGGAATGCCTCCTATATAGTCCTGGAGCTTAAAATTCCGCTGGTCCAGCCTGGTCATTTCCTACTCCACAGTGTGAATTCCATAAGATTGTTTTCCTTTTATCTAGACACTCCCTTCCTGCAGAACATGTACATTTGAAGGCTCCAGGATTGTATGCACTAACAGGCATGCTGATAACTATGGTTATTCTTTCTAAGTTCTGCCTAATGTTTTTTCTGACCAATCTTTGGAAGGTATGCACCTTCGTTTTATAGGTAATTTTGACACACACAGGAAAACTACACTCCATTGGCTGTTCATGTAAATAATGGGGGTAATTTATAGCACTTATCTAAAAAAAAAAATGACGGAAATTCATATAGGAATTTAAAAAGATGTAAATTAAAACTTAACTAAAGGGATCTTCTTCAGGTACTGGGGAATTGCATCCCAAAGAGTTGAGATATAATCAGCTGAAATTTACTTTGTTTAGCTTTGCTGCTCCATTTTCAAACTTTATTCCACCATGTATTTAAATTTCCTATAGGCTGATTGGTTCATTACTTTTAGTGAAGTAAGGTTATTTAAACGAATACTGCAAAGCCTCATTGAAATTCTGGTTTGAGTCAGTCAGCTCGAGCTATTGTATTTATACTGTCATGCTTTGCTAGTGTTTGATGAGATATTAGTAACAATTAAGGTACCTGAAGAACTGTTGCTCTAGAATTTGAGTTTTATGAGTAATGTGAACTTCCTGAGGCATGTCTGTGGCATTTTAAATAACACAAAGGACCCAGTTATGCTGTCATATGTGCAGCCCTTATCTAAGAATCAAGTATAATATCATGGGGCACTGTCATTTTAATTATGCAAAATCAGTATTTTGATATAGAAGAAAATTATTTCCTTCCATGGGGACCATTTCAGTTACACATGAGACCATGAGCATCATAAAAGGTGGGTGGGAATTGTTTTAAGTGTGACTACAAATTAAATATTTCAGGACCAATCCTGTACTCTGTGCACAGTGAAAATTGCCATTGAGTTCCCTTTCCTGGTTATGTAAGAATAAAGTAAATGGGACAGGGCCAGTATGATGACAATATACTGTGTGTAGCCTTCTTTTTATTTTACATATTCAGATAATACATAATAAAGTGCAATGGTTAGATATGAAAAGAAAATAGTCAGACTTTTGCAAGAGAACCCATTGAAATCAACCGCAAACTTCCAATTTATGTTCATGGTATATGATCAGACCAAATAGATTTGCTTACTAGATTGCAGAAGGTGTAAAAATCGCCTTTCAAAATAAAGGAGAAATTGCATTTTAAAAAACAATTACACAAGATAGAATGGTTAGCATTTATTTTAATATAATAATTTTAAAAAATATATAAATCTCTCATGGATACAGCAGAAATATTCTCCAGAGTTTTTTGTAACCTTCAGTCTTGGCTTCAGAGAAAACTGCTACAGGGATTTCTGTCTGTCAGTATGATATCCTGAAGGAGTCTTTTCACTTCCTTTTATACTTCTTGCGCAGATTCATGCTCTGTAGCATAATGAGCAGTGTATCCTGTGTACTTGATTTGTGCCTTGATCATTGACTTTTTTAAAAAAATAAAAAAAAGCTAATCTACCCTTTCAACTCCAGCAGATACTGGTACATTCTCACTTATTTTCCCCTGAGAAGGGTAGAATGCCACACTGAGGAACATCAATTGATCCATAGAGATCTGTGAGGAACCAAAAGATACATGTGTAACTGCAGTAGGTCACAGCAGGGCCCTGTAACTCTTCAGCTGCTTTAATTACCTTCGATATGCCATGAAGTAGTACCAAAAATCCATGTGTTTTTCCTTTAAGGATATGGGGGAGAGACTAGATCTCACACACACACACACACAAACACACACACACACACATGATGGGCAAGCACTTTAGCTGTCTTCTTAATACAAGCTATATTTGATCTAAATGATGGATGCTCATGTGAAGTAAGATACAGTATAAATTCAGAGCTTTGTATCTTCGTGCTTTGTTTTGCTAGAGAAGTCTTTTAGTAAGATTTAATAGCTATTTTGCTGACAAAATGTGCAGAGGTGGTAGTTTATTGAAATTACAAAAAAAAATTGCTGGTAGGATTTAATTCTTCACTAGCAAAGGTGTCTCCAAGAGGAGTTAAAAATATAACTGAGAGCTGATCGAGGGTAAGTACAAGGTACAGTCAGAATCAACAAGCCTGTCACTTTTTGTCCTGGTAGGTAAACCTTTGACTAAGATTTTCTTCATCTTCTATTGACTTTGCATGCTTTTACACTATGTTGGCTACAATAAATGTTTAAATAAATGCTTTCCATTTAAACATTATTTGTAGTTGACTTGATCTAGGCAGACTCAGTTGTAAAAATAAAATTGAAAATATAATCTTTTGCGGGGGAGGGACAGGAGGGAAGTTTCAAAGGGGCTGGTAATTTCTCATGTAATTTCTAGCAATTATTGCAAGTTATCTGTAATATAGAAAAAGAAAAAAAACTATTCAATGAATGTAAGACTGACTATACAGTGTAGGTTAAAAATTGGCAAGAAATACATACATAAAATAATAATTTAAAATATCCTAACTTGCACTATTTGCAGACATTACAAGGATAGATGAATAGACGTATAAAAGCATCACGTTTTGTTTTTATTTGAAGAAGAATTTTAATTGCAGGTACGTAATATTATTTTGAGGCTTCATTTTCATGTATTTCCCCCACATCCTTTTTCATCATTTAGTTAGTTTATTCATTTTTAATTTCTTCACTTTAATAAGCCAAGGTTCATAAGATTATCTAATGTTTTGCTTTTTAAGTTTCTATTGGGTTTTTTTTGGTTTGGTTGCCCTTATTATTTATTTTTATTTTTTCTTTTGTTCATGTTTTTTTTTCAACCACTCCTATCCTTTCACTCAAATCCTCCTCTAACCCACTACTGAAATTAGAGCCATCAGCTCCTCCTCAAGACATTAGTTGCACCAGCCACAGCTCCACTAGCATTTTGGTAAGTTGGCAACCTCCACCGGTGGAAAAACAGAATGGCATTATCACAGAATATTCAATCAAGTACATTGGGATTGATGGGGAAGATGACAAGCCCCATGAAATTTTGGGAATTTCTTCGGACACTACCCAGTACCTTTTGGAACAGTTGGAAAAATGGACTGAATACCGGATCTCTGTGACTGCCCACACTGATGTCGGACCTGGCCCAGAGAGCTTATCAGTATTGATTCGGACAGATGAAGATGGTATGTTGCCTCCACTACATCTGTTTGCACCTCTATGACTCTCTCTCGATCTGCTGTCTTTGTATAGGCTAACAGTATTCATATTTTTTCCCTGCTCTTTTTTTCCCCAAATCGCTGTTACTGTCACCATTTGATTGTTTTAATCAAAGGTCTGCCTTTGCTACATCTGTTTTGAATTTTTCTTTAAACACAAAGTTTTTTGGGGTTTTTTGAGCACATTTGAACTGCTACCCCTTTGAACCTACCCAGTTTGCTCTTTCTCCCCCTCCTCATCTATAAAAAAAAATCACAGATCTCATAGGGGGAAATCTTTCTGCATTTTTCTTTACTTTTTTTTTTTTAACTCTTCTGTCTGATGAACTTAGTCTTTGATTTTTTGAAATGGCCTTCTTGTTCCTTGGTGCATTTAAAAAAATCTTTTGGAAAACTGATGCTCTACATATTTTTGTTTTAAATACCTAGGTTGTCAAATGTCTTCCATATCCGAATATAACAGAAGATGTCCCAATTATCCACCACCTTTTGGTACCACTGCAAAAAATCCAAACCGAAAACAAAAGGGAACTTTTTTAAAAATCTTTTTTTATTATTATTATTTCAATTACAAAATATCTCTTTGTACTTTAATGCTTTGAATCTCAAAGCATCTTCCTTGGCTTTTGTACATTTTTACATGTTTTTCTATTTCTCTAATACTCTTTTTTCTTCCATTTTTTGCATCAGTCATGTTTTTTGATCTTTTCACTGAAAGGTAGAGCAGAATGGTTGAGCATTTTCATTTGTTGAACAATTTGTATTCTTCAAAGAAAACATAGTGGGTCTGCCCTTAAAAGAGAGAGAGAGAAAAAGACTCTAAATGGGTGGGACAGGTGCCTGTAATTCTGTTTTATCCAATGATGTTGTTCCAGTTCCTAGTGGTCCTCCTCGCAAAGTCGAGGTAGAGGCTGTCAACTCTACCTCTGTTAAGGTGTCATGGCGCTCGCCTGTACCCAATAAGCAGCATGGTCAGATCCGAGGATACCAGGTTCATTATGTGAGGATGGAAAATGGAGAGCCAAAGGGTCAACCCATGCTGAAGGATGTCATGCTGGCTGATGCACAGGTAACTAGATTATTTTCTATTCTGTTTATAGACTGCAATAAAAATGCTGCATTTAAAATATACATAGAAATAACTACCCGTCTTTTTTCCCCTCCATTTTGGCCTAGAAGCTGACATGTTTTATTTCCATTTTAATAGTTCTCCCGAATGGTTATGTTTACAGTTTCTTGTGCCAAATTCAGGCAGCCTGTGTATGCATACATAGGTGAAGAACCAGCTAAGTTTAGAGCAATTCTTTGTAACCCTCTGCAGGCTCCCCTAAACCCACAGACTTCATGATCTGCATGTCCTCTGAAACAGTGCCAAAGGTCATCTGGGCAGGTCAGAGTTAGTGTTTTAGTACATGTGCTGTCTGATCCAGCCACCAGCTCTTTCATACAGATAACTCCTGTTCCTGGGTGGAATAATCTGTTCAATGATTTAGCATCAGAACCAGAAGTAGGCAGATTAGAACCTGCTTTGCACATTTAGTACTGCCTTGAAAGCATTAGTGTGTACCCATCTCACCACTCTTATCAAACGGGGCCTGAGTATTGTGTCATAGTTTTAGAACTCACTCATGTATTTTAATAACATAATACATCATTCAAATCAGTAACTATCAAGTAAAATGAGAAGTCTGTTTTGAAAATGTAAGGTTGCTTCAGGTGTAAAATGCAGATGCTGAGAAGAGGTTCGATCTCTTTTATAAATCATGGCATATGACAGAAATCTCTGTGCTGGGGCACGTATTTGATCACATCAAGATCAAAAGAACTTCCAGTATTAGGATTCTTATGGTAGCGCTATACTTGTGCTTTGTGGATTTGGAGATTATCTGAATTATGCCACTGATGTATATGCCTACAGGAAAGCTATCAATGTTTGCACACCTCTCACAGGCTGGTTTTGTATGTGAATAATGGGAAGTCATCAGATATTATCACTTTCATTGAAAGTAAAAAAGTTAAATCTTAACCAGTTTTATGTTCCATGTTAGTAAATGATGGCAAACCGTTCCCCCGCCCCCAGATTTAATAGATAACTTGCAACTCTCTATATTCATTTTGGAGGAGACTGATCTCTTGTCCATTCAATTTTGTTGATATGCCTAGTTAAACAGTATTGTGCCAGTTTTCAAAAGGTCCATTTTCTTGTTTTACATATTTATTTATTTATTTATTTATTTATTTATTTATTTATTTATTTGGCAAAACATTGTGCTCTCACAGTTTAAACAGAATGAACCGTAAGTGCCTGTGGTTTATTACAAATATGCAATTATGAGTGTGGCTGGGGGTCTTAGTGGAGAGCCAGCTGTGGTCACCCAGTTAGGGTGAACTGCAAAGAATGGGGCAGACAATCCCCATAAAGCTGGTGGATATTCCAATACGTAGATTTACCAAGCCAACATAAAACAGTTTCTTTATTACCTTACTCAGAAGTCCAAATAACACAGCTCCCTTAAAGTGTTCCAGTCTCAGGCCTCCGTCCAGGAATCCACGTCAAATATGATGAACATTTCTGTAAATCTTATTTCATCATATAAAAGAAAAGGTTCTACCAATCCCAAAGGATTGGACACGTTACCTCCCAGGTTAATGAATGTTTCACATCTTAGCCAAATTCATGCCACATTCTTATTAACTAAACTAAAATTTATTAAAGAACAAAAGAGAGAGAATATGATTAAAAGATTATTATACATACAGACATGAGTTCAATAAATTGAGATTCAAAGTCGTAGCAGAGATGGTGAGCTTTGTAGCTGCAAAGAGTTCCTTTAGAATTCAGTTCATAGGTCATAGTCCAGTGTTCAAATCTCATATTCAGGGGTGCCAGCATAACTGTGGGACCTCAGTCCTGCGACTCGAAGTTCCCGTGATGAAGTCTAAGCAGATCTGAGATGACAGAATCAGGGCTCAAGGATCTTTTATACAATTTCATGTCCTCTTTGACAAATTGGGATTTGTAATTAGGATGACTTTGAAGGAAGTCCATCACCAGCACTCAGCTATGCTAATTAACATAAGGCCATTTGCTTGTTCCTCACAATTCACAGTACATTTCAAAGAGAGATGAATACTGAGAGATCCAGTGTTTACAATTCATTTAAATACTAGGATCTTCTTTTGACCTCTGAATTATCAAAATAGTGCATAGACAGGGACTGTTGATTACATTGTCCACCCTACTCATACATATGTAAATACACAAAAACACAAACATTATCTCCCCACATGACTTTTGAGGGTTATTTATTTTGCAGGATGTTTAACCCTTTCTAGCCATGCATCACAATGAGAAAGAAAACGAGAAGCCTGTGAGCTTCAATTCTCCCTTTCTGTTGCTCCCATATCTGCTTGCAAGCTCTGTGTGGCCACAGTTCTGACTCCATTTTATTTTACTTTAAATTGGAGAAGGTTGAAAGAGAGAGTGAGCGTGTACAGTAATGGCACCAAAACACCATCCCTGCCGAAGCCAAACTTGTTCATTTGTAGGTTTCTTTAGCGTTGGGCTCTTAATTGCTAGTTCTCCCCTTAGTTCATTCTGACCCCCTCACATTTATTTCCCTGAATGTGTGTTCTCTTGGCGTATGCAATGGAAAACCAAATGTTGGTAACAGAGCTTCATTACTTCATTTCAAGTATGTATACATGTTTCAGTTATGAATCTAAATAGGTGCACTGATGTAATTTGGACAGTCTAAATTGAAATGAAAATGAGTGTAGCTTTGTAACATATCATTAGAAAAAACGGGCAGCCTTTCATTCTATATCAGTAGCTTTCATTAATACAGTCATAAAATATTACTGAGCAATAATAGCATTCAGTACTAGGGAATTTGTCGTTCTTTTACCCTTCAAGGAAAGAAAAGTGACAATTTTTGTACCACCTCCAGTGAGAAATATGGAATTGAAAATGCCTAGCCTAATTTCATTAACCTGATTTTGCCAGATAGTTTTTGGAGATTTTGGTTTTTGTTCTTGTTTTAATTTATTTTTACTAAGAACAACAAAATTGCCTCAACCAGGCTACAAACCTCTCTTCATTTCTTTTGTTTTTCTTTCCACCATTCTTTACTCTCAATCAGTGGGAATATGATGATACTGCTGAACATGTGAGTAATTGTTGACTGGTCAGACAAAAAGTGTGTGTTATTTTTTTTTTAACCTCTTTCTGTTTTGGAAATGTTTTTGTCATTTGCACAAATGCATGTACTAACACATTATTGAAATTTTCCTCACTTTTGTTTTCTTTGTTTTGTTCTGTGAGTTTAGCATGGTGCTGAAATGTACAACATTGTTTTGTGTTTTTGTTGGTTTTGATGGCTGTAACTAACTTTGCCTGGCAATGCAACCATGCTTTTAAAGAAGGTATTACAGAAAGAAAACCAAAACAGTTTGGATTTACCTAGTACTTAATCACCCTTCAGGTTTTGTGGTATTCAGTGTGTATCAGAAATACAAGTGCGTCTTTCTTTTTGTTTGGAACATGCATCTGTTTTGTACGCTTCCCAGTCGAAGCAAGGAAGGCAAAAGTCCCACAGTATTTATGGCCTAAATAATGTGTTTATTACATTCAAATTGCCTTTTTAAAAGACACTATTGTATGCATTTATTTATCCTTGCATACAGTAGAATACAACGTACTCCAAATAAAGCTAGTATGTTAATCATTATTTAAAAGAAAACTGACATTTGTTTTTCTTTTATAGTTTTAAGTTTGCACCATCATTTGTAATTGCCTTTTAAAAGACCAAAAGTGAAATGTCTTTCCTCCTTACTTTGCCATTTGAGTAGAATTCAGTGTGGGGATGAATTTTCAGATTTGTTCTTTTTTATTGGAAAAATTTCACCCATCCCTTCTCATTATTACCTAGTAATTTTGGTACTGCTAACAAGTGACTTGAAAATATAGGGCCAGATTTTGATTTCATCTGTACAGTGTTCCTAGCCTCATATTTTGAAAAATCAATTTACTGTGGACAATTGGGCCCATAATTTTGCTGTTAACTTTTATGGTTGTTGCATTTGAAGATTACATGATTGCACATTTGCCATTTATTCTTGACATTGAAGCGTGCCATTCCTGTAGGAATGCTGAAATTAGTGTAAATTGATTCAACCACACAGAATTGAGAAGGAGTGTGAGTTAGTGGTTACAACTGAGAACTGGAAGCCATGATAACTATGTGACTTTCAATAAATAGACTTCTCTGTTCTTCAGTTTACCCATGAATCAGCAACAAACTAATAACACTGCTCTACAGCCGAAATGCTTCTGAAATAAATGTAGTCAAACTTTACTAATTCTGGGTCACTGAGAACGAAAATGATGCTTAAAATTGTTGATTGGCTCTAGTTTTCAAGATATGCTATTGGGTCAGTATATACGACCCTTGACATGGGAATGGCGGAGGATAAGTGAGTTATAAAGGGAAGGGATCTCAATTTAAACCAGAAATGACTAAAATACCTCTTTGACTGGATCTATGAATAAATCTATGACTGGGTTTGGACAGTACTTGCTTTTTAGGCAAAACAATGAATGATAAAATCTGAAGCTGGTATTGCGTCATCCATGATATGAATTGCATCATGTTATTCCTAGAAGTCATGGATGATGTAATCATAATGAAGCTTACATCACTCTGCTGAACAATTGCCCTATATCAGCTCTACAAATCATACAGTGTCGTGCTCTCTTATTTGTCAGTGTTTGATTTTGCAAAGGGACACATTTCTGTTTAGCCAAAGTGAGCAGAGATGCCTCGTACTTGTGTGAACAGTGCAGATAACTTCTGCTATGTTTGTGGTGAAGTGACTTTTGCATCACAAAAGTGCAGTATAACCATTATGGTAAATAAAGTCTATCACCTTTATTTTGGCTGCAAAATTGGAGATCAGGACAAGAGGTGGGCCCCACACATATGCTGCAACACTTGTGCAACAAATCTTTGCCAGTGGTTGAACAGGAAAAGGAAATCTATGCCTTTTGCAGTGCCAATGATTTGGAGAGAGCCAACAGATCATACCAGCAATTGTTACTTCTGCATGGTGCCTCCAGTTGGGAAAGGTGTGTCAAAGAAGAAAAAGTGGACTGTGCATTATCCAAACATTCCATCAGCTATATGCCCAATATCCCACGGAGAAGGACTGCCGGTTCGTGATGCACCAGAATCATTCTCACTTGAGTCAGAAAAGGAAGAGGAAGAGGATGAAACTTCTGGTCCTGAACCATCAATGTCACAGGACACACATTTTCTCCCATCCTCCTCCTCTGAACCACACCTCATAACACAAGCTGAACTGAATGACCTTGTCAGGAATTTGGAACTACCCAAGAGTAAGGCAGAGCTGTTGGGCTCCAGACTACAGCAGTGGAATCTCCTGGCAGGTGATGTTAGGGTTTCCATGTTCCATGACCATCAAAAGGATCTTGTCCCATTCTTCTTCACGGAAGGTGATCTTGTAGCCTGCAACAACATCGATGGTGTGATGGCAGCCCTCAATATCGTTCACGATCCAGATGAGTGGAGACTCTTCATTGATTCATCGAAGACGAGTCTTAAAGCTGTTTTGCTGCCTAATGGCAATGTTTTGCCATCAATTCCAGTTGGTCATGCAGTCCATATGAAGGAAAGCTATGACAACATGAAACAACTTTTGAGGTGCATAAACTATGACCGACATCAGTGGCAGCTTTGTGGCGATTTGAAGGTTGTTGCTCTCTTGCTTGGTCTGCAGACTGGATACACAAAGTACTGCTGTTTTCTCTGCGAATGGGATAGTCGTGCAAGAGATTCCCACAACATCAAGAAAGATTGGCCACTCCGACAGTCATTGGAGCCTGGGAGGAAAAGTGTTCAGCATCCACCACTTGTTGAATCGAGGAAGATTTTGTTACCACCCTTACACATCAAGGTGGGTCTGATGAAGAACTTTGTCAAGGCCATTGACAAAACACAAGCAGCTTTCAGGTACCTCCGTGGAAAATTTCCAAGGTTAAGTGAAGCTAAGATAAAGGAAGGTGTCTTTGTTGGTCCTCAGATTCGTGAACTTCTTCGAGATGACGCATTTGACCATGCATTATGTGGTAAGGAAACGACGGCATGGAAAGCCTTCCAGTCAGTGGCAATACATTTTCTCGGAAACAACAAGGCAGACAACTACAGGTTGTTGGTGGAAAACCTCCTCAAGGCATACAAAAGCCTTGGTTGCAACATGTCACTAAAGATACATTTTTTGCACTCTCATCTAGATTTTTTTTCCACCGAACTGCGGAGCAGTGAGCGATAAGTACGGCGAGCGATTTCACCAGGACATTGCAACAATGGAGAAATGCTATCAGGGCAAATGGAGCCCATCAGAGCTTGCAGACTATTGCTGGACAGTGACAAGAGATGCTCCATTTAATGAATACAAGAGACAAGCCAAGAAGCACCGAGTAGACACTGAATAGGACTAAACTATGTACATAATAGTTTTTTGCCTTTTGTTTTATAATACATTTTATTTATATAACCCTTTTGCTGATTTTTACAGTGTTACATAAACAGGAGAGGTGAAATATTTTAATGTAAAGCGACCATAAACGCATGAAAAGACCTAGGTTTACAATTTATGATTAAAACTCTACTATCTACACAATATACATAGACATAAAATGTAAAAACTTAAATATCTTAGAAACAGTAGCCAATCAGTTGTTTTAATTGTCATATTTGAATTCAGCACATCAAAATACATAATAAATATCACATTTTATCTCTGAAGCAGACGACTTCTAAAAAGTTGTAGACCAGTGTAATGCTTATCTGCCTGATTGATGTATTGCGACAAAACTTTCTCTTGCTGCTTTTAGAACAAAAATGAGTATTTATTTCAGGTGGCCTCCATGTGTATATGTGTGACTGAAAAGGTCTTTTTTTTTTTTTCTATATACTACATCCTGTTCTTTGTATTGGTTGAGAATTTATCCCTTCTGTGGCTGGTGTACTTTGTGTGAACGCTCTGGGGTTTGTTCTAACAATGCTGATTGGGTGGCTCTTTGAGATTTTGTGTAAATAACAATTTCTAAAGCACTTTATGATCCCTGGATGAACAATGCTGTAACAAGTACAAGTTGTCGTGAAATTTATATGAAGGCAAATACTGGTTTTGGTGGAGTGTACTTAGTGTATTTTGAAATAGCTTTGGAAGTGTGGGTAAAACTGGAGCTGATTTATTGCTTGTGCATATCTATGTCAATAATGGCCAGTAAACTACTAGATCAAATTTCTTATTTTTCAACTTGCATTAATTTTACAGTAGCAATAAGACTCTCCAGGCAATGCATTTCAGGAGATTATTACAGTGGTCTCATCATTCGTTTTTTGGCCTACGTCATATAAAACTACCTGAAGCATGCTACTTAGAAATGCCCTGTCTGTTTTACTTTAAAAAAGTGAAACATAGTGCATTACAAAGTTTCACACTCATGAAACATTCTTCTGATACGCTCCAGTGTGTATCTTCATTACAGGTAGCACAAAAGCATATGAACTTTATGTGATATGTAGCAAGGAATGAATCTTTAATACATGTTTTTGTTGTTTTATTTCATCTCAGGAAATGATCATTTCTGGACTACAGCCTGAAACTACATACTCCCTCACTGTGACAGCCTACACAACAAAAGGAGATGGAGCACGTAGCAAGCCCAAGCTAGTATCTACCACTGGTGCAGGTAATACTTGGATACCCCTTCATCTCTGAATTGGCTGTCTCTCAACTTGCAATACTTGTTTTGATACACCTGCTGTATGGAAGCTGTCTATAGTGCAAATGAAGGAGTTTGTAGGACACAGGGACTGATTGGTTTGTAAGCAGATGGAGCTTTCTTCATTTGATTCAAAAAATGGAACTAGTCCCCATCTTAGTCCCATCCTAAATTCATGATGTAGCAGAAAAATGCTGTTTTAACAATAAACCTACTGCTAGATAATCTCTCTCCTGCACAACACAATATATTTTATAAGCAAGGAGAAAAGCAACAAGTGGCAAAAGGAAGATTGTCCTGACAAATGCCAAAGAATCAGAGTAGACTGAGGGAAGCAGGAGCAAGAAATGTTCTGCCAAAAGGACAGCACCCTCCTCTCCTACCCCCCCACCCGCCAAAATACTTTGTGAAGAACCAGACATTTAAAATTTGAGTACCCATAGTAAAGGAAAAAGGCAGTCTTATTTTCCTTTCAGGTGTTCATTTTCTTGGTTTTATAACATGGCCATACGAACACTCCATACCTACCATGATAAATCATAACAGCCCTTTAACACGATTATAAACTATCATAACAATAATCTATGGATTATGTAACGTGGGAAGTCAAACAGTATGTATGTTATAACTACCCAGGCTGAGCTTTTCAAAACAGTTTAGTGGGTTTAGAAATACATCTTCAATAATTTCAGTGGCAGATATAGCCATATCTCCTAGACTATTGAGGAAAATCTCAACTGTAGTGATTGGATTGATCATGTAGATGCATTCCAGCTTCTGCAGTACCTTCCATTCATCACTCATGACTTAACATATGCTAGATATATTTTATCCAACTCCACCTCTCCAATGAACTCTAGTAGATCAGACAAAATGCAGTCCACATCTGGACCACTTTTGGTTCTGGTGTAGGTAAAAGCAAAACTTGACTCATAATGTTTTCCAAAACTCAATTCCCAGCTGTAATAAACACAATAATTTCAATGATATTTTGACTAATGAAATTCATTCCCATCTCTAACTATTTGTACGACATGGACTGATAGAAGCAAAACTTCCACCTTTAATTGGTGATATCATCATTGACCATAGAAGGACACTATCAACTTTGACTGTCCCAAATTTTTCTGTCCCTTTCCTTTTAAAAAAACAAAACCAAATAAAACTCTCCAGTCACTTGAAAAAAGTCTATAACCTCTCCAAAACGATGGCTGTAATGGAACTCCTTTGCTGCATAACCTTCCAAGAACAAACCGAGAGCCCCATATTGACTTACATCACTGGTATTGTCCCCTTTATTCTACTTGATGCTATGGCAATCTGGTAAATGTCCACACCTACCAGCCCACAATCTTCTGCACAAACAGGATCAGCATTTTGCTGCTCCATATATTTTTTCCCCCTAAATAAATACCTGTTCAGACAATATGTAAGACATGGCTATGGTTTATCATCGGTAGTAAGGAGGATTCTCGTATAGGCATTTAGAAAAGGAGTGATAAGCATACTACAGAATGCACAGACAGATTTCAGAAACTGTCTTTACACAAGAATGGAGCAGGCAAATGGAGGAATGATGCACTTGTACTTTCCCAAACTCATGCACCAGAGCAAAGCTAATAATTCTAATTTAAGACCTGTCAACTTTTGAAGCTTTCATTTAAGTGGGAGCTTCTACAAAGGATCTATCTAAAATTACTCTAAAACAAATTAAAGGCCTGCCTTGCTACTCACATTTAGACTTGTTTTAAAAGAGGTATCTCCATTAAAGTCAGTTGAGTTATATCACTGTAAAACTAGTGTTCGTAGGAGGAAAATTGGACTCTAAATGTTTCCCAGTGAAAACTCATCATATGTATAAAACTACTTTAGGGCAGGTATGAGCCAGTTGGTGATAATTAACTGTTTTACTATGTCTAGCTAGTATTTAAAAACCATAGTTTATACTTTTATGCAGGGAGGGCTTGCCAAGTTTATTTCACAAGTGCAATCCTCCAGTAAGCTCAGTTTGATAGTGTGGTAATGGTATTTGGCGAAGGTCTCCATTCCAGAATATACTTTCCATACCGTATTCGGTTTCCTGTTTTATATCCATTTTTAGTATCAGTAATCATATTTTTATAAAGTCTTCATACAAACAAGTTACTGTCACAAGTCAAAGTATAATATCCTTGCCAGTAGCTAGAAAAAAAAGTGTCTTCAGCTTTATTGGTACCAGTGATAACCATATAAATTGTTTTTACAGCTATGTATTTTACAATTTATCATGAATTGCAAAAGTACAGTGCAGCTGATCTTTACTAATGCACACTTCACTAACTGCATACCTCATTATTTGCATATAAAAGCTGTCAATCTTTGTTCACGTCTCTGCAAAGATTTGCCAACAGCTTGCTCTAGTGAAGTCTCATATTACTAAGATTTCAATCATTGTATCGAACATGATGCGGGACTTCTATTGATGTACTACGAAGTATTGTCATAGATAACTAAGACAAAACTACATATATCAAATAAACAGAGTACGCTCAAAGTCATTATACTCACTAATATATATATGTGT